>CANSGD010000247.1:0-600000 GCA_947645195.1 Patellifolia procumbens | reverse complement strand
AGTGCACCGGAAAAGAACCGAAACTGATTCGATCTATTCAAAGACTAGTTAAAGGAAGGATCAAGAATGTCATATATTTCAGGCTGCTAAAGCATTTCCAGTGAAGGGAAGATCTTCTATCTGAGCTCTCAACAATAGCAATTTGAACACCACTTACTGCACCAGCGGTCGCTGATTCAATTCTTTTGTAGGGGCGCCCTCTTCTAACTAGGAGAGTCAGCAAGCACGCGATACCTTGGACTTTGAGATGAGAAATGGCGTTGGCTTTCACCAAACTTGGCTCTAGTATCTCTTGCTTCTGCTTGTTATTCTGCCTCTTCAAGTGTCCTAAGACGCCGACGAAGGGGGGAAAATGAAAGGCCTTTTGTGGTCCCCCCCTGAGACGGGGGGCGCCGAAAGACGATGAAGAACCAATCCGAACTGAGGGGAATACAGGTACAATGGCCTAATAGTGTTCTAAGCTACTGTCCCGCAGAATGAGGCGGGCGAATACGAAGGTTTGGTGCGCGACCACTTTTGCGCAGTCATGGTTCGATGGTACGTCGCCCCGACATTCTTTAGACCAAACGGCAGCTCCGGCCTTACTTTAAAAAAAGTAAGTAAGTCGACTTTCGTCGCCATAGCGGTATAGGAGCCGACTCGGCGTCAGCGGCTTCGTGCCAGGAAACATTCTCCGATTCCTCTACAGAATATGTTTGAGCAAAAGAAACCTGAATCTCCAGTGGTTCCTTCCATCGGCGTCATTGAACCACGTTAGCAATCCATGGGAAAGCCCCGGCTGACCTGCCCAGGTCGCCTTGTGGAAGTAGCATGATGGGAGCTTCGGCGCCCTTTCTCATTATCATCTACCGCCCTTTCTTTCCTCCCGTCTTCTTTGTCTTTTTTAACTAAAGTGAGTATCTCGAAACTCGTGCGTGTTTGAAAGCATGTGATAAAGCCTGCCACTGAGGTTGAATCATCTTTTGTTTTTATCTGTTCTTTTAAGCAGATTTCTCACTCGATAGAAAGAAGCTGGACGCAACTAAGCCTCCCTTCGGAATCGTTCAATCCTTAGGCGGCTAAACAGCGGTTAGGGCCATTGTATTCGTACCTTTCCGGCAGCCAAAAGAAGAGATATCACAAAGGAGATCAGACAGTTGGGGCCACCCTCCATATAGCTTGGTCGCCTTTCCTTCGCTGGGAAGGAGAAGGAGGATCGAGAGGCTTTACTTACACAGAATTTTCGAAGAGGGAGGGGTGGTCGCCCCTGGGGGGGGGGCCTTGCGTGGAGGGTGTGCCACGACGAAGCAAGGCGAAGATTTTGGAAAGAAGGATTGCTACTCTTCGTTGCCGGAAAGTAGACAAAAAGAAGCTTGGCCTTATTGAATCATATGATTTCCCGGATTGACCTGTATCTGATGGTAGGATACCTAAGGTCGGTATATCTTTGAAAAATTAGACGGAGAGAAAAAATGAGTTCCCTCTAAGAGTGAAAGGCAGAGATTTCTGGTCTCTCTTCTTACTCAGATAAGCTCGTTATGAAGACCTTTACTCAAAAGCCAGAATGCCTGTGCTACATATATTTTTCATAATATAAGCACCATTAGGAGCCAGTTGGCATAGTACCACATAGCTTGCTCTGAAGCAATCTGGTTCGATGGTTGTTCTCTACTAACCACAAGGATATAGGGGAAAACATAATCCTTGAAAGGGCTTTCCATATTCTGGAAGAGGTAACCCCTTATTGGGAGTACAGAATACCCCGAACCAACTGGGAGTACTACTTCTCAACCTTCTGTGGTCACTTCGTCCCTCGACCACAGGGAAGAGGGATAAAGGGAAGTTCTAAAAGTCTAGCGGTGGTCTCATATTAGCAATGTTTTGATCGCGCCTATCTGTCGTTGCCCCCAACTCCATGCTCTTTCATTCACCTTGAAACCCGATCTTGGTTTCGGTTTCGCTTTTTTTGGCGCGCCGATTAAAAGGAACTCCCTCATTTAAATAAACCTTTTATCTCACTACACTTTGATTATAGGTTTTTCTCCGTTACGAGTTTATCTTCTAACTTAAACTTACCTAATACAGAAGAAGAAACATCTTCCTCTGTGGCAATGCATAAGATGATGGGATAGAGAAAAGGTCCGGAATTTCTTAGACAATAAGAGAGACTTGGATAGCGGAGATCAGGTACCCATTTATTGTAGCTCTTGGTTCGACAACTCCGACTCTCGGGGCTTATTCAAAAATAGCGGATTCTGCCCGTAAAAAGAGAAAGAAGCAAGCTTTAGCTTGACTAACAAGCGAGAAACTTATTGAAAGGCCCCCTTACCGCTCTCTGCGAGCTCCTGCACAAATATCTTCTGCCACCGCAGAGAGCTCTGGTCTCTCTTCTTGCGCATATGACTTCTTTCTTTCATAGCAAGATAGATGGCTCGTTAGCTGGGATTTGTTTAGTCATTCAGATAGTGAATGGCAACAAAAACGGGGCTAGTAGCCCATAAGCTCAAGGGAAAGAGAGTTCAGCAGGACTTGGCGCCTTTCTTTTAAAAGAGAAAGAGGTGAGATCCTAAAGTACTGAGATTGATTGGCTTTGCGGCCTTTATTCGCTTGCCTTTTTTAGTATGAGATCGCTTCACACCTCGCGGTGCGCTCGTGAAAAGAGTCAATTGCCCATCATTTGCACATCGATACGTGCCTGCTTCTCTTTTCTGCAACGGAAAAAGAGGAGCAGATTTGACTAGGCCCCAATCTCTACGAAAAAAAGAAAAGCGTTCTCGGGCTAGATGACTAAGGAAAGTAATCGAAGTCCTTGTTTTTCCCCTTCCCGACTCGGCGGCGAGCTTAAAAGAAAGAGATTCTACTTTTTGAACCCCCATTCAAAGAGATTTTGTCCATCCATTTCTTCTTTGCGGCAGACATCCCGAGGGGGCAGGACGCCCTCGCTCTTGCGGGCAGGGGGGACATTGTCTCTCTACAAAAAAATGTGGTGAATGTAGGCAGGGAGGGATTTTTCGACAACAAAAATGCTTTTCTCCCCAACCGAGATGGCCAGGATCTTAGGTTCTCTATTAAACTCCCTAAAAGGGTTCTTTTCACCTTTCCCAGGGATGAGTTCCTTGATTGGCTAGTAAAGGGATTATCCGGGCTGGTAAGGTTTTGCGCGTTGTATCGAATTAAACCAAGGAAGGGCTGGGCTATAAATAAGATTTCGTTCTTTAATCCCCTGTAAGATATAATAGTAGTTCTAATCTGGAGGAATGAGTGTTCGATATAGGGGATAGGGTCTGGGAATCCTCCCTTTTTAAGAGTCAGGAGTCCTCTCTCGCCCAATCAGAAGAAGCATCCTCAGTTGGCTTCCCTGCATCAGCAGAAGAAGAAAGCTTTCGAATAGAATTGTAGGGTAATCTTAGGAACCTTTTTTTTATATTAAGTATCAACCGATGGAACGGGGTCTCCCTGTGCTTCAGATAGGGACAGAGCTCGAAACTCCCCAGCGAATGAAGTAAAGACTGATATCCTCATGTTCTGAACTCTTATCAGAGCTATGTCCGCAAAATTTCACCTATTCTTTAAAGTCTCTTTCTTACCACAAACCTTTTGAAGCATGTAGGGAGCGATGGGAATGGATATCTTTCTTTCTCGCTGCATGCAAGTTTGAACTTTCCAGGAGCTTTAACCGATAGATCGCTCTTCAAGTAAAAGATCATTCAGTGAAAGATTACGCTTTCTAGCTTCAAAGAATGCTCTTAACAACGAAGCATATTTTTATATGCTTCTTTTCAATTCCCGATAATGTTATAATATTTGCATCCCCCAGTATGAGTTAATGTTAGGGAGTACCTCTCTCTATGGCTAGTCTAACACTCTGTGATGAATCAATAACTTGCGCGGCAAGAGCGAATTCTTTTATTTTATGAAGACTAGCCTTTCCAACGGGTAAAGGTAAGCTCGGATTCCACTTCTATCGTTAGAGGGAAGCATAGTTGGAATCTCTTCCAGCGGCGAATAAAGGATGGGGTAGTGAGGGCGACACAGGATTGATTACACTCCTTCTCCTTAAGAAACATCTCATACGTAATTTTTCGATCCAATTTCATACTGGGGTCAGTTTGATAAAGACTGACCTCACTCCGGAATCCGATATCCCTAACCAGAGGAGGCTTGCCGGAGGTAAAGACACCAGGAAGAACTGCCGCTCGCTACGTTCCCTTTCTTTTTTACTTAATCGATCTCATCAAATATGGGCAATGACATTCTCCCTTAACTCTATTCGATTTCTGAATCATGGAATTTGTCGGGACTCGCTGTTGGACAAGCCTTGAAACAGTTTGAAGGCTTAGTTTCCTCTTCAAGAGGAGCCCAACAAGTGAGGGAGCCCTCGAAAGGCGCCAACCAAGAAGCTCTCGATTCAGGCAAGAAAAGAGGCCAGAAGCGCCATAGATGGATATGGAACTCATTCCTTTCGTTTAAGAGTTCGTGGCACTAGCCTTTCTTTCTTTACATTGATTTGATGCTGAAAATCTGCTTGCGTTATGGGGTATGCCTGCTCGTAGGGCCCGCCCAAAAGAACCGCTCATTAGCTGATCACATTCGAGGAGGTCAAGTCGGGTTGAATAGATGAGTGTCACGGATAACTGCTCTTCCCCTTCTCCGAAAAAAGGCTTTAAGGCAAAAAGCGTATGGCGGCTGGTATGCATACCCCTGGTTGGGATGGGTAGGCCCACCACTTCACTTTCGCTTAGGCCCCCCGCCGCTTCCCCGGACTCCAAAGAGGTAGGGAAAGACGGCAAGGGGTAGTCAATATGTGACTTATTTAGATTTAGGGGGCGGATTGAGCCATTTAATAGCTTCATTTCCCATCCAACACTAAAGAAAAGAGCAAGGAGGGTTCCAAACCTGTGGGGCAACCAGCCAGTGCGGTCTGATCCCTTATTTGATCAGACCCCTCCTCGTGTTCAAACTAGTCATTAATGGTCAGCTGGGAACTCTACGAGGTACGTAGTAACTCGACGGCCGAAGCATCCAAAGCACAACTGCACACTCACACGATCTTTGCCAAGAGATAAGAGCATTTGGTGAAATCGGTGGACTTGCTTTCCTTTTCACTCAACAATGAAAGTTAAACGAAACCTATCCTTTAGCAACGTTTTATGGATCAATCTGTTGCTCAAGAGATTTAGGAATGACCGGCAGTGCGGTAGCAAAGGAAGAATAGGACTCGGCTTAACTAGGAGTCCAGTTATGAGCCCTAATCTTGCATAGAGGTCGAAGGGACCGATTCACTCTGCGTAGATTGAATGAACGCAAAAAGCCTTCCACTGGCTTCAAAACTAGCTATTCTGCTGACGATTTTAGCCACCTTACCAGTCATATAAAAACAGCAGTATTGAGAGATTTAGACCAATTAGTCTTATCCTCTCTTCCCAAGAAAGAGGGAAAATGTTCCTAGTTTCATAGGAATCAATGGGAGAATGGAAAATTGCTCAAGTGGGCTGTTGGGCAGACATCACGTAGTGGGTGCTAGGTGGTGAAGTCATCAAGTCAAGCGGTCGGCTTTGCTCTAATCCATAGCCTAACAGAACGCAGCAGCGAGGGACAACCTGCCCATACAGCCAGCGGGGAGGATGGCGGAGGGGAAACATGAGTTGGATTTTCTTAAGGAAGGATTGCAGCTTTCTCGAGTGGAAGAGGTTCAATTCAATAGTTTCGGAGTTGCGCTTTCTTAGTACATTGCCTTTCATTACCAACCTTTCGTCTTACAGCACAAAGTAGGAAGGGAAGGGGTTTCGATTTTGCTTTTTTTGGTAAGGTAAACTTAAACTAAAACTTGTCTTCAAATACTCTGTTCCTTCCTCTCCAGAGTACTTCCACGGGGAACAGCCCACCACCCACTTTCTTCCCCCCTTCTCCATTGCTGAAATAGGGCCTCGCCTTTTTAAAGGCGGGCTTCCACGAAACTCTTGTAGGCTTATTGAAAACTGCAAGACCAGCACCAGTCGCTTCGAGCGTGCCATCTTCTTTCTCATTTCGAAGAAAAGGTGCGAGTATCCCCCCGAGGGGGTTTTGGGGGGTAACGTTCCCCCGATAGACTCGAAGCTCTTCATAATCAGGCAGGGTAGAAAAGCTTCTTTCACTCATGCTACTCTCTTATAGAGAAACTCCTTAGTTATTCAAGTAAGCAAGTAATCTACCGTCTTTTCTTTTGTAAAAAGTCCCGCCGGGAACTTATGTGAAAGAGAAGAACGAAGCAAGCATGCAGTGGAAATCCTGATCTTGGTGGAGCTTAGATCGAAGGTTACTGCAGAAAGAGAAGCTCTAGCTCGACCAACCCTTGAACCTAGCCCTCGGAAAGACCTTCTTGCTCACTTGTTCCCAAGCAAGAAAACACATACATATTTAGTGGTTGTTAGTAGGTCAATCCGCTTTCTAGTTAGTTTTTCAAGTGATTAAGTGGTCCTTGAGTGATTGAGGTCAGCCACTTACACTTTGATTAACAGCCGATCAATCTCAGTACTAAGCTACAAAAGAAGAAACATCTTCTGATTTTGGTAGGAGCATTGCACACAAGATTTTGCATGTCACTTATACTTTGGTTATTACACTTTTGAGTTTGTGACTTTGGTATACACTATTGTGCTTGTCAGATAAATATTCGAATGGAAAAATTGACAAGAATAATCTCAACTATGACCGCTCCGCTCAAAATAATCCCAACTATGAGTTATTCTGGAACAATCCAAACTACTTTCTCAGTTTTTTTAGTTGCAACAATTGAATTTTTTACCTCTCACAAAAATTCTCAATTGTTGCAGATAAAAAAACGGAGGAAGTATTAAGGGTACCTTTTACAAATAATCCAAATTTTATTTGCCTTGCCTTCAATGATCCATTTTGGGACTATGATACATAGTAAAATTAAAAGTTTGGATTATTTTTAGAAGCTACCCCTAATAGTTTGGATTATTCTAGAATACCCCATAGTTGGGATTATTTTGATCGGAACAATCATAGTTGGGATTATTCCAATCAATTTTTCCTATTCTAATAATGGTCATACACTATTGAGCTTGTGACTTTACCAAGCTATTCATGTTTGTGTAATATATATATATATATACACACACTTGAGTTGTAAAGAAACTTATGGTATCATCACCTTAGTCAAAATCCAACCAACTACTAATGACACATATTAAATTTAGTGTAATAACGACTAGAGTAACACAAGAGGGAAAAACTTACAACATCGGTTGCAACGACAAATTAAGATAAAGTACCAATGTTTCTTTACCATAAGTCTCTTTACTATATTATAATATAAAAATGCTCAATAGAGTAATGAAATATAGAATTTTATTTATCAAAAACGACCTTTTATAGACTTTTTTTTTGTGAGAAACAACCTTTTAAAAAATTTCTGGCAAATTATAACCTACAATTTTTTTCTTCTTATGTGTAACACTCTTTTTCCATTTTCTAGGGTTAATTATGGGATCCCAATACATTCTAATGTAGATGATGTAGCATGTTTTGAGTTTGTTGATTGAATTAGGATGTAATAAATTCCACAATCAACCTCAAAAACTGCGAAAAAGTTATTTCTCATAAAAAATTATAATAAGAAAAATTGACTGAAATAATCCCAACTATGACCGTTCCGCTCAGAATAATCCCAACTATGGGTTATTCTAGAATAATCCAAACTATTAGGGGTACCTTCTCAAAATAATCCAAACTTTTAATTTTACTATGTATACTAGTCCCAAAATGGATCATTGAAAGCAAGAAAAATAAATTTTGGATTATTTTTGGAAGGTACCGTTAATAGTTCAGATTATTCTAGAATAACTCATAGTTGAGATTATTTTCAAAGAATGGCGATAGTTGAGATTATTCATGTCAATTTTTCCTAAAATTAATAGGTTGTAATTTGCCAGAAATTTTTTAAAAGGTTGTTTCTCACAAAAAAAGCATATAAATGTTGTTTCTGACAAAAAAATCCTAAAACATATTATAATATTATAAGAAAACCATACATTACTAAAATTATAACATTGATAATGTTTTAAATAAACTACCAAAGCGATCAGATTTTGGTAACAAAACATTTTGAATGTAATACCAAAGCTTCAATTAAATGTAATCCCAAAGCTTCAATCTTTTGCCTCGAAACCATTATGAATATAATACTAAAGCTTCAATATTTTGCGACGAAACCATTATGAATGTAATACCAAAGCATTACACATGTGCTACCAAGATAACTTGAATCAATAAAACATCAAACATGGGCTACTAATAGAGTGGTACCCCCAAAATACTAATGAAAGTATACCATTCCTTACTAAAATAATTAAGATTCATACTATCCTTACTATGCCGGTAGAGTGTTACTGCAAAAGACTAATGAAATTATGACAATACTTAAGTGTCGCATTTCTTGTTGTTACCTATACATTACATTTATAATCACGGGTGGATGCGAGGTCGTGCACGTGGCTGTGGAATAGGCAAAAAAAGGGAAAAACAACTTAGATCAATTAAACTTAAAAACTACCAAACTATATACCTTTTATGACAGGCTAAAGTCGTATCACCTAGTCAAAGATAAATCCTAAGTCCTCTAACAACAGTAGTCAAGGGAGTAGGGTCGAATCCACAGAGAAACGGATTTCTAAGTTAATATTTAGCTATACAGTTACTTCAGACAAAATCAGACAGGAATAAGCTGAACTACTAAGTAAACACTAGAAAGCAAAATAAAATGGACTTTACTCTATGAAATAAAGGTCTAGGGAATTAGTTCGGTCCACCATGCATATACCAATCAAGGGATCAAACAACTATCAGAACCCAGGTCGAGAATCGATAGATTAGAGCAGTGTCAAGCTATGGTTGAATCTCAACGCCCATAATTCAACATATGCAACATGTCACAAACATAATCAGAATTACTGATGTGTACTAGGCCTCTAAAAGTAAGACGGGTCTGTGCAAATAATTATTAACCTCAAGTAATCAAACAAACTGCGCAATAATGTTAATTAATTACTCAATAAGAACAAATCACACCATAATCAATCTCATCAAGCCCTAGAAACTAATAGCAATTCAACTAATCAAGGTATAAACATGGCTTCCCTCACCAAATCCTTAGAAATTAAACTACTCTGACATAATTAAATTAACAATAACAATTCTAATAAGAAACCCTAATTTCAACATCATGAATCAATTGAATAATTAAACTAAACAATCAAAGTAATTAAAGAGATTAAAGTAGAGAAGAATACCAATTGACGGAAAGTAATAACCTTTATTGAAATCAAATCCGAGGTTCAATCACCTTTAAACTAATTAAAGTGTTTAATCTAAATAAAACTCTCTAAAACTAAGCTAAGAACTATTGGAAATAAAACTGAAAAAAGATGTCTCTAAAATAAAAGGGAAAAAAGTTGTTATAAATCCCCAAAATCTTATTAAAAATGGAAAATAAATGATAGATTTTCGCGGAATCGAGTGCGGGACCCGATCGGGCCCACACTAAAAATGACCAACAATTTCTTCTTTCTTTGACGCACAGCACAACGATCATAAGCCAAATATGGGCCCACCCGATCATTGGCCCGATCGGGCTGTGGATCGGGTCCACACAAAGCCCATCATTGCTCCTTCTTCAAATACGTAACAACAGTAACAACTATAAATAAGTGGGAAGCCCAGCATTGTCTTGGACGCATATAGCGTTGCAGCATTGCTGTGCTGTCCAATGGTAATCAAAGCCCAATCATCTCTCTTCCTTGGACGCACTAAAGTAGCAAGGATTTGTAGCGACATTAGGCCTGCCCGATCGGGTGGCAGAACTTTGGCCCAGATTCGTTTCTTGGACTTGTTCAACGCAGCTAGCAGCAAATTTAGAAAATTGAGTCCGCCTGATCACGCACCCGATTGGGCCTTGTTTGCCCGATCGGGTTTGGCTTAAAAATGCCAACCATATTTTCTTCGTTTTTCCACCCGATGGGGTCGGGTGATGTCCGCCCGATCGGGTGCGAAACTTTACCACCCGATCAATAAATCATCGCCCGATCGGGCCATTTCTTGCCCGATCAGAGTATGGAAAGCTCCTTTTGACTCTTTATCTCTCAATTCTTCACGTTTGGAGGTCTTGGGACCTCCTAAACTATCCATAAAGCTCGTGAGCCATCCTATGTGTCTCGTAATATCTCGTAAAGCCGTGGTTGCTTCCAAATAGCTCGAATTAAGGAGAAAACTCCCTAAAATCTACAATTCAATACTAAAACACAAAACCACAACTATATATGATAGTTAGCATAAAATAGATCCGGAGAGCTCAAATGACGCACAATTTAGCTCGTAAAAAGGAAAAAACAACTTAGATCAACTAAACTTAAATCAACTACCAAACCATATACCTTTTGCTACTAAAACAACTTAAATCAACTAAACTTAGTTAATATACCAAAAAATACACCTTTTACTACAAAACAACTAAAATGTAATACGAAAGCATAAAACTTTCGCTACCAAAACAACCTAGTTCAACTATACTCAAATCAACTACCAAAACATATACCTTTTGATACCAAAACAAGCTCAATGTAATACAAAAGAATAAAACTTTTTCTACCAAAACAACATAGATCAACTAAACTAGAATCAAATACCAATCATAAAACTTTTGCTACCAAAATAACTTCAATATAATATCAAAGCATAAAAAATTTGTTACCAAAACAACTTAGATCAACTAGACTTAAATCAACTACCAAACAAAAGACCTTTTTGCTACCAAAACAATTTAAATGTAATACCAAAACATAAATTGTTGCTACCAAATCAACTTAAATCAACTACCAAACATAAAAACTTTTTCTACCAAAATAAATAAAATATAATACCAAAGTATAAAACTTTTTCTACCAAGAAAACTTATGTTAACCTCTTCTCGTTTGACCTCTCTTATACAAATTAATAATGTCTTGACACACAAGCACATTATTAATAACGATTCTACCTTTAACAAATGCTCCTTGGTTTTGAGAAATTACATTAGGTAAGACTACTCTCAATCTAGTGTAAATCAGCTTAGTAATCACTTTGTACAAAATAGAGCAGCAAGCAATAGGCCTATAATCACCTACTGAAGTTGGACTTTTAACTTTAGGAATCAGAGTGATAAGAGTGGTATTTCAATTGGAGATTTGATTGGCAAATTACTTCGAAGCAAGTGCCTTCAATATCTCAATAGTTAGTCATGCATCCAAAAATCAAGGAGGTAAGTAAAATTAGGGTTTCTTATTTTCATAAAGGAAAATGTGTGAAAACCCCCTGCAACTTAACACTTTTTGTGAATAACCCCATCAACTTTTTTTCTACACAAATAACACCCAAGAACTTGTAAAAGTTAGTGGATGCACCCTCTAAACCCTAACTCTGTTAAAAACAGCCGTTAATTGGGGTCCATCTTAGTGTTTCCCTCCCAAAAACAATGTGAAATCACATTAATACCCCTTCAGTTTAACCCCAACCATTTTCCCTCTCTTCTCCTTCCTTCTTTCCCTCTCTTCTCCTTCCTTACACTGCATTCTTTCCCTCTCTTCTCCTTCCTTCCACCGCATTATTTCCCTCTCTTCACCAAAACAAACAAAAAAAGAAAAAAATTGAAAAGTCTGTTGAAGCAGACTCACAAGCAACAAGCCAGAAAATAGGAGAACCAAAATTTTTTTCCTCTTCAAAGGAGATTGATGAAATCAGTGAAGCCAAAATAATAAAATAAAAATTGATTGAACCCTCTCCAACTCATCCCCTTCCTCCTACAATTCTTTCTAAATTGCAATTTCCATTTCCAAATTTACAATAAGCGGTTTTATCAATCTGAATACCGGAATCGAATATCGGATAATCCGTCAACGATGACGCTGGAAACGAGGCATCCGACGATGCGATTCCTGCGAGATAAAACTGTGGTTGGAGAGATTAGAGGTTTTGAATATGGAAGAAAGGGAAAGTGGAAGGTGATTTCGGTGTTGTTAAGGAAATTGGAAGGGTTCGAGAGAGAGAGAATTAGAGCTATGCTAGTTGTGGAAGCTATTGATGGAGATTTGAAGCTTTCCCTGTATACAACAACAACAACTAAGCCTTATTCCCAAAGTGATTTGGGGTCGGCTAACATGAATCGTCAACTGACACCGTTGCCAAAGGAGATGGCATCGACAAGAGTGATAATAAGTTTTTAAAAGGGTTTAAGTTTTAAGAATTTTTAAAAAGTTTATGAAAACAAGGTTTATATCAAAAAGTTTTAGAGGAGGTTTTCAACAAAAGGTTTTAATACCAACACAATTGAGAAAAACAAATAAATGCAGTAATCACACCCCTTCCTCCACATGGATACTACCCCTCCACCCACTTCTATCCAACGCCATGCTCTCCTCAATCCCAAGTAGCCTCATATCACTTTCAATTACCTTCATCCAAGTCATCTTAGGTCTTCCCATACCCCTTACAATTTAATTACTCCTCCACTCTTTAATTCTTCTCACCGGTGCATCATCTGATCTCATTTTCACATGAACAAACCATCTTAACCGATTCTCCCTCATGTTTTCTTCAATGGATGCAACTCCTACTTTTTCTCGAATCACTTCATTTCTTAATTGGTCCTTCCTTGTGTGGCCACATATCCACCGCAACATACGCATCTCTGCCACGTTCATCTTATGAACGTGGCATTGTTTCACCGCCCAACATTCGGTGCCATATAACAAAGCAGGCCTAATTGCCGTACGGTAGAACTTTACCTTCAATCTTTGGGGAATGCCGGAATCACAAAAGAACCCGGTGACGCTTTTCCACTTTAACCAATCCGCGTTAATTCTATGAGCCACGTCTCCATCTAGTTCTCCATCCTTTTGGAGAATGGATCCAAGGTAACGGAAGGCGTTCTATCCTTGAACCACTTTGCTATCCAAAGTGACCGCCCCTACCTCGCTGCTTGTAACCCCACTGAACTTGCACTCCATATACTCCGTCTTACTTCTGCTCAATCTAAAACCACGGGCTTCTAATGCATGCCTCCACAATTCCAACTTACTCTCAACACCTTCCTTTGTCTCATCAATCAACACAATATCATCCGCAAACATCATACACCACGGTATATCATCTTGAATTGACATCGTTAGTTCGTCCATGACTAGAGAAAAGAGAAAGGGGCTAAGTGCAGAACCTTGGTGCACTCTAATCGTAATAGGGAACTCTTCTGTCCTCCCCACCGTAGTCCGCACACTCATAGTTTCTCCCTCATACATATCCTTGATGATATCTATATATTTTTGTGGAACAACATTCTTTGCCAACGCCCAGCTAAGTATTTCTCTTGGTACTCTATCATATGCCTTCTCCAAATCAATGAAAACCATATCATAAAGCAGGCCTAATTGCCGTACGGTAGAACTTTACCTTCAATCTTTGAGGAATGCCGGAATCACAAAGGAACCCGGTGACGCTTTTCCACTTTAACCAATCCGCGTTAATTCTATGAGCCACGTCTCCATCTAGTTCTCCATCCTTTTGGAGAATGGATCCAAGGTAACGAAAGACGTTCGATCCTTGAACCACTTTGCTATCCAAAGTGACCGCCCCTACCTCGCTGCTTGTAACCCCACTGAACTTGCACTCCATATACTCCGTCTTACTTCTACTCAATCTAAAACCACGAGCTTCTAATGCATGCCTCCACAATTCCAACTTACTCTCAACACCTTCCTTTGTCTCATCAATCAACACAATATCATCCGCAAACATCATACACCATGGTATATCATCTTGAATTGACCTCGTTAGTTCGTCCATGACTAGAGAAAAGAGAAAGGGGCTAAGTGCAGAACCTTGGTGCACTCTAATCGTAATAGGGAACTCTTCTGTCCTCCCCACCGTAGTCCGCACACTCATAGTTTCTCCCTCATACATATCCTTGATGATATCTATATATTTTTGTGGAACAGCTTTCTTTGCCAACGCCCACCTAAGTATTTCTCTTGGTACTCTATCATATGCATTCTCCAAATCAATGAAAACCATATATAGATCCTTCTTCCTATCACGGTAATGTTCCATTGTCTGTCTCATGAGGTGGATGGCCTCTATAGTCGATCTTCTTGGCATAAATCCAAATTAGTTCTCCGATATCTTCACATCTTTCCTAAGTCTTTGCTCAATCACAGGTTCCTAGAGTTTCATCGTATGACTCATTAGTTTGATTCCTCGGTAGTTGGTACAATATTGTACATCGCCTTTGTTCCTATACAAAGGAATCAAAGTACTCTTCCTCCACTCTAATGACATTTTGTTGTGTCTCCAAATCATGTTGAAGAATGTTGTCAGACATTCGATTGTTCTCCCCCTAAACACCTCCAAACTTTGATAGGTATGCCATCTAGCCCCGTAGCTTTCTTCAATCCCATATTTTTTAATGCTGCGATGATTTCTCCCTTTTGCATCCTCCTCATAAAATCTCGATTTAACATACTTGGTGGGATGTGTACATCCCTGATGTCTTGTGTTTTATCACCATTGAACAAGGCATCAAAATACGAACTCCATCTATCCTTTATCTCCTCATCCTCCATAAGCACTCTTTGGTCAACACCCTTCACGCATTTTACCTTTCTTATGTCTCTTGTCTTCCTGTCCCTCATACGCGCAATTCTATAAATGTCTTTTTGCCCTTCTTTCGTATCCAATCTTGCATAAAGATCTTGGTTTACCTTTGCTTTAGCTTCCCGTACTGCCTTCTTAGCTTCTTTTCGAACCTCTTTGTACTTCTCATAGTTCACATCGCTTCTATCTTTTCTCAAAAGTTTATAAACTTCTCGTTTTTTTATCGCTTATCTCACCTCCTCGTTCCACCACGATGTGTCCTTACTCGATGGTACAGTTCCTTTAGATTCTCGAAGGACCTCTTTCGCCACTTCCTTTATACTAAGTTCTAGCTTTGTCCATGTCGAATCTACATCCATTTCTGTGTTACAAGACCATATATCTTTACTAGCCATCTTAGCTAAGAAGTTCTCTTTGTGCTCCCCTTGGAACTTCCACCACTTGATTCGCGGCTCCACATTGGGTCTTCGTTTTATTAAAGACTCCATACCTCGGAAGTCAAGCACGACTAGTCTATGTTGGGTGGCTGCGCTCTCACCCGGTATCATCTTGCAGTTTGTATAACTCTTCCGCCAAGCATTCCTTACTAAAAGAGGTCAATCTGACTCACGTTACTTCCACTCCTATACGTAACAAGGTGAGATTCTCTTTTCTCAAACCAAGTGTTCATAATACTAAGACCATATGCTAATGCGAAACCTAAGATACCACTTCCAGCTTCATTTTTCTCTCCATACCAAAAACCTCCATGAATGCTCTCAAAGCCAAGCTTTCTCTTTCTCTTATCCTAAATTACAATTTCCTTTTCCAAATCTACAAGAAGCTCTCTATGTTTCTCGTTGTGTTTTGTTTAGGGATTTTTTTTTCTTTGGTTTTATGTTATCATGTAATTTGTTTAGGGATTATTAATAGTGAGTGATATGACAATGAGTGACGAGGGTGAAAAACAGTGGAGTAATTCCGGCAGTGGTGGTTTAGGAGATTTTAATTGTGGTTGTAGTGGTGGTTAAGGAGGGCAGCCATGGCAAAAGTTAAGAGGAGGGTATTAATGTAATTTCACATTGTTTTTGGGAGCGAAAGACTAAGGTGGTCCCCACTTAACGGAAGGTTTTAACAGAGTTAAGGTTTTGGGGGTGCATCCACTAACTTGTACAATGTTATTTGTGCAGAAAAAAGTTGATGCGTGTTGTTCACAAAAAGTGCTAAGTTATAGGGGTTTTCACAAATTTTCTTTTCGTAAATTGAAGTTGAACTTAGAAATTGAAAATTGAATTTGGGTTTATGCTATGTAACTCCACCCAATTCTCATTGCAACAGGAGTTGGCTTCCTCTTCAACATCTCAAAGTCCACCAGGCTCTAGGAAGTGCAAGTGTTGTGCTGCTATAAGGAAATCTTGGACTTCTGAAAATACACGAAGGCATTTTTTTTTCTTGTAAGTTTTATGACCTTGATTTAGGAAGGGATGGATGTGAGTTGTTTGATTGGTTTGATAAAGAGATGACAGAATGGCATAAGGTTATTATGAACCAACTAATTGTGGAGAAGAAATTCCTTGCGAATGAGATGGCCAGTTTGAAAAACAAGATAGATGATGAAAATAGGAAGTTTGTAGTTTCTAATAATGAGAAGAAGAAGAAGAAGGAGTTGAAGGCAGAGGTCAAAAAGCTCAGGAAGGAAGACAAGAAGAAGGGGCCAATCACCATTTGTTGTGTTTTTGTTTGTACGCTAATCATAATTCTAATCAGTTTGGAGTTGTACTTGGAACACCCACTAGGGTGACTCATGTTTTTTAGGCTATGTGTAATGCAAAATTGATTTGGTAGTACAAAGGATTTAATGTATTAGTTCATTAGGTATGGTTTCGAAGTGTAATGAAGTAGTCTCGTTGGGCATTATGAATGCAAGTTGTTGTCCTTATATTGAACTCAATTCCTACACAAAATTTTGGCAGAGTTCCATCAAAAATACAGGCTACCAAGTTCTCGACTTATGCAATGAACAATTATTTTTCATCTTTGTATAATCACAACAAAAACAAGCAATCCATATAATTCCAGATTATTTGTTCACTCATATAACTAAGAAGAAGGAAAATAAGTACTTAAATTTTACAAAATAAGTAGCCATGTTCAAAGCAAATTCCTAATCATATGTTCAACATTACAATCTTAACTACTTTCATTGTTTTTAATTAAGATTTTAAAATCAAATGGAGGATAGGCTCCTCCAAGGTTGTTAAAATCGAGATTCTAACTTAAATCGGAAATACATGTTATTATCGAATCGTAGAGTCGAATCGTGAAATCGTTAGATTCTATAAATTATGCGAAAATAGAGTTTTATGATGCACTATATAACTTATTTAGCCTTTCTTATCGTCAAATGACATTAAAAATATTATGTAGTTATTTGGTCCTTTTATTGCACGATAAATTATTAAATATGGTTAAGATTAGAAGTGCAAGGCCACCAATCGTGTATTAAAGAACTGCTACAACTATCATAGAGGACGAGTTAGAGTGAATGATGAAAGTGAATTGAGTAAGTTCAATACTACCTTCGTCCCATATTAGTTGCAACAGTTTGACTGACACACTTGCCAATACTCAACTTTGATCATTAATATATATAACTATCGATTAGTAAAAATTATGAAAAATTGATATGTCAAATTTATATATTGAGACAAATCTAATAACATCTTATTTACTAACATTTGATTTTATATGTTAGTTAAAAATCGTGGTCAAAGTAAGACATATGAATAGTGTAAAAGTCAAACTGTTGCAACTAATATGTGATAGAGGGAGTAACATGTTTATTGAATATCCGAGTGTTACTCATCTAGAAAGAGAGAAATACTATGATAATAGGCTTGACCCATTATTTTAATGGAATCTTGAAGTTTTGATAAAATCGTAAGATTTTGAGGACGATTTTAAGATTCTAATGATTTATTAAGATTCTAATGATTTATTAAGATTCTAATATTTTAACTGATTAAGATTCTAGTCGCAATTTATATCATTTTACAAATTAAGATCGTAAAATCGTAAGATTTTAAGACTTAAATCGTGATATCTAATAACCATAGGCTCCTCATCTTTCCTCCTGTTGGGATTAACTTCTTTTTGCTTGTAGGTGGCTTGAAGGTGGGAATCTATGATGTTATAATATCAAATGGAGGCTTTAGTTGCTGGTTGTTTCTTTTCACTCTGCTGCACTGAGATGCTTGAACTATTTGGTTACGTTGAGTGCATTAGCTTGATGTTGTTGCTACTGCATCTTGTTTTCTACTCTGCTGCTATGTTGTTTCATCACGAATGCAACATGCACACAACATACAATCTATTGCATGTTGTGTTGGACGAGTTCGACGATGGATCCTCTTAACATAAGCAATATGTTCCATAAAGATTGAATAAATCAATAAACAAAAGCTAAAGTATTGTAATATAACGGGACTGATGCTTGAGGTACATACTCTTTCAAAGACTTAATTTCCTTGCAATTAGCATTGAAAAGGACATATCTATGTGCTTGAGTCTTCATGTTCTCATCCATAATAAATCCTTCCTTTCTCCCATAAGGTTGTCCTATTGAGGGAAAAAGAGTAGAACACTGGCCACTTCCATCAAGATCACCATGACCATCACCAAACGTAGTGTTCTTGCTAGAACGATTTGTCCTTCCTACAACATCATCCATAGATCCAGAACAAAACATTAAGCACTCTTGAAGGATATATCCTTCCGCTATTGAACCCTCTAGACATGCTTTATTTTGCACATATGAATTAAGAGATGACAAGTATGTACCTTCACGACAAAATAATTGGAAGTCTCAAAACACAAAATTGAAGCAAAAAAAAGAAACCAGAAGAAATAGAAGAATAAGAGCATTAATTACCTCTCAATAGGATACATCCATCTACAATGGATGGTACCAACAACTTTAGCTTCACCAGCTAAGTGAACCACCAAATGCACCATGATAGTAAAAAAGGTTGGTGGAAAAATTTTCTCTAGATTGCACATTGTTATCACCAACTTAGATTGAAGCTTCTCCTACTCATGCACATGAAGTGTTTTCGAGAATGAAGCTCGAAAAAAGTCACACAATTCATTCAAAATAATGGCTACTTTGTCTTTCGCAGTACCTTGCAGAGCAAGAGGAAGCAACAATTGGATTAACACATGACAATCATGACTCTCAAGCCCAAATAACTTTCGCCTCTAGATACATCGCCAAGTATTGGAGGCATAACCATCAAGAAACTTAACATTTGCCAAAATGTCATAGAAACGATCTTTTGCTTACTTAAGCTATATGGTGCCATAGGCAATCTTATTGTCCCACTTTCACGTTCTACATGCCATAAATGCTTTTGCACCTCAATTTCTTTTAGAGTACGACGAGCATTCAAATTATCCTTTGACTTCTTACCATTATTTAAAAGTGTATTCACGATGTTATCACACATATTCTTCTCTATATGCATCGCATCAAGGTTATGACACAATAAATTATCCTTCCAATAAGGAAGTTCAAAAAAAAAATGCTTCTCTTTTCCATTGTAATTTATTCACGAAGGCATAGATCTCCTCTTTAGAAGTTTTTTCGAAGTGTAAAAACAATGTCTTTTAATTGTTTTAACACTTTAGATCTTGGATGGAGGAACATGAGCACGACCAAAATCCTTGCTATTAGCAAATGATTTTTTATCATATTGGTACTTATGCCCCTTGTCAAGAAACCTACAACGACCCATGTAACAAATTTAGCACTATTATCATTTCGTTTTGACCAAGTGTACACATTACAACAAGGACATGCATAACTACCATAAACAGACCAACTAAATAGGTTCCCATAGGCAGGAAAATCATTTATTGTCCAAAGCAGAGAAGCACACAATCGAAAAGTTTCCTTTTTATAAGCATCATATGTTGGCACACCCACCTCGCACAATTCTTGCAATTCCTCTACAAGAGTTTGTAAGTAAACATCGATATCATTTCCCAGGGCTTTAAGGCCAGGAATTAGTAATGAAAGCATAAAATATAGCTTCTTCATGCACAACCATGGTGGTAAATTATAAGGCATCAAAATGCGTGCTGCTCTTTTCTCCAAATGGATTGAATCCATCACTAGCCAATCCCAATCCAACGTTTCGAGGATCTGATTTAAAATCTACATATTTAGAATCAAATCTCTTCCATGCTTCTGAATCTGCAGGATGTTTCATAACACCCTCCTCTTTTTCGCGATCTTTGTCATTCTATATCATATCTTAAGCAGTTTTTGGTGACATGTACAACCTTTAGAGCCTCGGCTTTACTGGAAAATATCTTAAAACCTTAACGAGAATCTTTTTTTTTCCAGAGAATCAGATGTATCACCATTAACACCATCTCCAAAGATTTCCATCGAGAAGCTCCGCATACACTAAATGATCATCTTTAACCTTATCTTTCCAAAAAAAGCATATAATCGTTGGGGGCATGCATCAATCTTCTCATAAGTAAGACTAATACCCTTAATCAGTTTCTTAGATTCATAAAGGGAGTTGGGTAATGTTTCACCTTCTAGAAGTGCCATTTTGAGCAATTTAAGTAACTCACCAAATAATTTATCAGACCATCCAAATGAAGTTTTAATATGATATAGGTGCAAAAGGAATGATAACTTTGAGTAATTTTTACACCCTGGGTACAACTTGACTTTGAGATCTTTTAATAACTTGTTAAACGTATCAACATTTGGTGTGCATTCCTCATTTAGCGGTTCCATATCTACATCATCACCCCCGGTCCGCTATGTTAACATCATCATTTAGATTCTCATCATGAAATATGAAGATATTCCCTAACGTTTGGGCCACATTATCACCACCAATTGCCTCCTCTTCAACTTTATCCTCTACAGACGGTGTTAATGTTGATCCTGATTCACTATTGGCAAAGTATTTCTCAAAGTCGCGTAGGACCGTTTATTACTAGGTGCTCATAGAATTATTTCTCATTACGCCTATGATAGTGTACAAATTTAGAAGAAGGACATGCAATTGTCCCATCACAAGCACCTTGAAATGCAAGTTTAACAAACTTTGTCAACTCCTCTTGATATTCACTATTTCCGATATCCCAATAAACCCAACTTTTACGCTTGCGATTATCCATAAGAATGCCATGTAGTTTGCCGCACTAGTTACAAAGTGAAAACAACATATAATGTGAATTTATTATTAAGATATTTTGTACCGCACTAATTTCCTCTAAACTACCAAAACTTAGAAATTCATTAGGTAAATATAAGTAGTAAAAGAAGAACCTATAAATGACAAAGGCCAACAAACATAAAAAACATAAGTCTAAAATGAAAAAACATATTAAAATACATCAAACTGAAACTTGTAATACACCTCATGAATAGTAGCCAAACTTTTCGTTCGTCCTAAAAATATGAGCACTTCCTATCCCACGAAGTTGAGCAACTTTTAAAACTATATAAAACATTGCTACCTGTTAATTCTTATTTTCTTTTCTCTCTCAGCACTTCTGGAACTATATAAATTCAAATTGTGTAAGCATTTTACACAAATTGAGTAAAGCATATCTGTAGACTCTAGGTTAATAGTGGACAACCTTTTGGCACAAAACCGTCTATTTGAGAATCCAAACCCAAGGAAACGTATGTCGGAACCTCAAGAAGAGGTACAACCAATCACTTAGCACAACTCAACTTCAAAAAAACTTATAAGTTATCAAAATCTGACGCTGGTATGATCATTTACAGATCTTCTATGAGTCATGTCCCCAATAACATCTTTTATCTCGCCTATATGAGTATGCTGGTCTATACCCTACAATCCATACTCAACCCCATAAACACACTTAGAAGCAAACATGTTCATGCACCTAAACGACTAAAACTGTTTCTCTGAAGTCCTAATACACAAATAAGAGCAGTACGACAACAAACGGACTACTAATAGTAGTATCCATCATTGTCTCATAGACATCATTGTCTTCTAAAAGGAGATCACATGTTGCGAGCATACTGCACAAACCAAATCGTGTAAGTATCACTCAGAAACCCAAATCTACTAGTAATTCGCAAAGCAGTTATTAATCAATAAGGAATTCCTACTATTTTCCAGTCAGAGTAAGTTGTAGCCAGAAAGGTTCTACACAGAACCATTAAGGTACCATAGTTAATATTAAAGTGCCAACTATCATATAAATCATTCAAGTGCCAACTATCATATAAATCATTAAAGTGCCAACTGATGTCATGCACTACAAATATGACTGAAGCCAAGAAACACTAGACAAATAAAGAGTAGAGACCAACACTATGAAGACAAGATCAACAAATACATCACCTTTTGACGCAAAAATCATAGCATAATTACCCAAAAATAAAAGCATAAGCGCATCCAAGATATAGTAGCATTATTCATGAAACATCCTAGATAAAGTAGTGTAACATACCTTCAATTCACGAATTAGCTTCTCTTGTTTATTTTCCCAAACTTTTATTGTACAATGTTGAGAGTGTTTCAAGTAAAAGGAAAAATTATATGAACAAGCAACAGAATATAGAGCTCTATCTAGCATCAATAATAGAAGTACTACTTCAGTAGTTGAGTGTTACATATTACAAATTTGAACAGTATTTTCCTGGAACTAGGAATACTAAAGAGAGCAAAATGTAAGAATTTCCTATTCTGCAACAATTAGTAAGAGAAGCATGGTCCAATAGTGATACACTGGCTGTACTACAGTAGAGGCTTCTAGATATGATTACAAAATAGCGCTGCCTCCAAGCCATACCTTCAGCTGAGCAAATAATATATAATTCTGATCCTAGTTTTGATTATTTAGACAGATGTTAGAGACCTTTCAGATTTCAGGTAGCAAGACAAAGGCCTTGGTGGCATGTTGGCTTTTGAAGTTTAGATTAATAAGGTAGTCAACTAGATAATATGTTTCGCAATGACTTTTCAATTTGTCCAAAAGCCAGCTTATACTTGTTGGCAATTAAAAATAAGATGACTATCTACTACACAACAAATCCATCAACTGTTTTCCATACAAGCTGGAATAGGATCAAGTGAAAACTATTTTCATCGTGAAAACGAAGTAAAGGGGGTACATTTTAACATAAAGGGGGTACGCGTGCATTCATTAATGACATTTTTTGTAAATACTGACAACTTTGATGTTTGAAGTACACACACCCTCTAATGTAATATGTACCCTTGTAAATCTTATATGTACCTCCTTTTTCCAACCAGGATTGTTAGTTTTCAGTTTTCAGCAAAATATAGGTTTTTAGCAGAACTCGACTTTATATAAATATATATGTAGGAATAGGATCAAGTGAAAACTGTTTCACTGTGAAAACCAAGTAAAGGGGGTATATGTTAAAATAAAGGGGTACGCGTGCATTCATTAATGGCATTTTTGTAAATACTGATAACTTTGATGTTAGAAGCACGCTTACCCTCTAATCATAATATGTACCCTTCTAAATCTTATATGTACCTCCTTTTTTCCAACCACGACTATTAGTTTTCAATTTTCAGCAAAGTATAGGTTTTTCGCAGAATCCGACTATATATAAACACCTTATAACTTATAATTTTTTTGAAAAATCACCTTTTAAAATATTTTTTGTAAGAAAACACCTTATATGTTATTATCTATCAAATCAAACACCTTATTATCATTCTTAGGCCAAAAAGTCGACATTTGCATACATTTTTATCCCTTTTTGTATGTGGAAGTCACCATATCAACCCAAATTTTCATACAAAAATCCAATGAACAAAAAGAAAGTGAAAATAAGAGAGTTAATGACCCAAAAATACACTTTTTTTTTACCAAAATATGACAACAAGGTGTGTAATTTGATAGATAATATCTTATAAGGTGTTTTCTCACAAAAAAAATTATAAAATGTGTTTTTTCACAAAATTTGCAACTTATAAGGTCTTTTTTGACAAAATTTCCTATATATATATAGAACTATAGAAGTATAAATCATACAGTAAATTCAACACAATATTCAAAAGAGAAATCAATTCAATTCTCACAGAGATAAGGCAAGAAATCCATAACCCAAACCCACCAACACGAAGAGAAGCAATAGCAGGGTCAACAACCATTTTAATAAGACCAGACAAATCAGCCATACCAAGAGTATTCAACACTTCAATGGTTACTTTATCAACTTCAATATGATCAGTTCTAATGTAGGAAAATTCGGGAACGAAGTCCATATGCCTTCCTCTTTAACCAATCAAATTAAACTTGCTCATCAACCAATTAAATTAAACAATATAGCAGAAATCGTACCAAATGAATTGAACAAGTTAGGGATTAGTATCAAATAACCAAAGCACGCAAGAGAAGATGAAATTTTCAATGCAGGAGGAGCTTGAGCACACCACTAGCAGATCTTCGGCCGGGCAACAACACCCTTATAGCTCGACGATAGAGGAGAGTGTACAAACTACTAGGCTGCCTACACACGAATTTTTTTCCGAGCTCGGGTAAGGGCCCTTCTTATTGAGAGCCCCCGAAGAGCTCCGCGGTCCAACTAGCCACAGCGATCGACAAGGTGACGAGCGATTTTGGGAAATTAAAACTGAATTTTGGGAATTCAAAGTGAATTGAAAGTGAAAATTTTGGGAATTTAGTTTAAAGACTGATTTTGGGAATTGAAGTGAATTGAAATTGAAAATTTTGGAGTGGCAGTGGATTGAAATACTTTTAGCCAAAATTTTGTGGAGGTGTCGCCTAATACGTAATAGAGTTTGATTTGGGATTTTGGGAGTTTTCGTTGATTTTTTAATAGGGTTTTGTATTAATTTTAAATAGATACAACACTTTGTCATTTAAGATATATTTAATTTAGTGTAGCAAATTGTAAATTGATGCCAAAAGATTTGCCACCAAAGCCTAAAAGTTTGTTGTAGTGACATTAGAAGCTAGTGAAGTGTAAATGACAAGAAAAAAAAACACACATTCATAAACCTAAAAACTTACCTTATCTCTGACCCTTGTAGTAATTGTTTTACCACTGAAACTTAGTCCAACCAGAGTTACTTTGAGGCCTTCACCTTTTTCTTCTCAACAACAATCTTTGGTGTACTTGGATTTCTACACTTCCTCTTATTATGTCCTAATTAGCCACAATTTCCACATGCTCTTTGCTTGTAAGACCTCTTCAATCCACTTGCCTTTCAGCATTCTTCCCCAGCCTCTTTTCCTGTCCTTAATCCTTTGCAAGCACTAAACAAGGAAACTACCTTCTGCCAGCCGTCCTAACGAGGGTTTTCTTCCTATAGTTAAGGTAGCTAGGAAGCTCTGGTAAGCAAAGGCTTCCTTTTATTTAATGAAGGCCTTCATGGCATTGTCCTAAACTATGGAGGAAGTGGTTGTGGCAAATCTGTCACACTCTCCAAATGTATCACTCCTGACATTGGGTTGATTGTTGGCTCATATGCATACACCAGTTTCGACCGTGTAAAAATCATCAACATAAGCTTCTGGATTCTCCCTCTTGGTCTTAATACATGCAAGTGCATGTAGACATGGAATGTCAGTGAGCTCCCATGAAAAGCAAGGGCATGTTTTCTTCCTATAAATCAACTATAAGGTGATCCCCTTTAAGGTAGACTTCAAACATGTCTAACCTAGAAGGACTTACATCAGTATACCTAGTATTATTCAAATGTTCTCTTCCTCATGTACTTTCTGAACCATTCCATATATGTCAACACTAGCTTGTCTCTATCCTCCTCAATAACAACATTGAATTTTTCACACATATTATTCAATAACATGTTTGACTTGCAATTTGTTGAAAATACATGCCTAGACCAAAACCTTGGTGGAAATTTATAGAGATAATCATAAGCTTCTTCAGGCAAAATTTAAGACATTGAAAACCATACTAAAAAGTAATACACATATAAACAAATACATATCAATAACACATTTCAATAACATATATATAACAATACCCTAAAATCAAGAACAACTTACCACAGTTATGGCTCTAATAGCCTTCCAAAAAAGCTCCTTGAATGATTGCCATTGATGGGTTTAAAATGTATACCGCAAGTGCACGGTGTCTGTTGTTAGCAGAGTATTGCAAGTACGGGTCGAATCCACATGGAGACAGGTTTTCACAGTTAATGTTCAACTATAAACATACTTCAGATGGAAAATAGGGATGGATTAAATAACTAATACTAAACTAATGAGAATGGGAAACAGACGGTGATTAAATCAGATAATAAAAGTCTAGGGCACTAGTTCGATCCACCATGCATATATCAATCAAAGGGGTTCAAAAGACTACAAACCTAGGTCTAGAGTCAAGCAATTAGAGCAGGTGTTAAGCCTACTATTGGTTCATAACGCTCATAATCCAGCATATGTAGTACGATCGCTCATATAATTAGGATTAATAGTGTGTTCTAAGCCTCTACCAATAAGCCTAAGATCGGGTCATGCTATTATTGCCAGACTCAATTCGTGAAATTGGCCACTAACATAAATCACGGTTCAAGAACAAATCACACTATATTCCTCTAACCAAAACCTAAGTAATACTAATACATTCAAATCAAAGTCATGATATAAGAATGGTTTCCCTCCCTTTAAACCCTAGAAAAGGAACTACTTGGACATGACTATAGAAACGAAAACAATCATAATTAGGGAAGACATAATTAAGATCTATGAAAGCAATAATCAAAATAATGAAAAGCAATGGAAGAAGAATTGCCAAAATTTACGCTAAAGGAATCAACTTTATTGAAAGCAAAAGATCTTCGAACAAAAGTACATGAGAGAAAACTAAGAGTCTATGAAACTAAACTTAGATAAAACTAAGATAAAGTAATCGAAATTAACATCCACTATTTGTTGTAACACCCCGACAATTCTTTCTTTATAAAACATATATTTTCCCAATTAAATTAGATAATTTATTAAGGCATTATCGCCCGTGTGATTACGTAACGGCTTACTCAGAGTTTTGCAGCGGTCAAACATTAAATAAAATTTTATTAAATACTTAAAGCATAATAACTTTCAAACATAATCCAAACCTCGAAAGTAATTTTAAACCAACTTAAAGAACTTAAAATAAATAATCCATAAAGTAACTTAATAAAAGTAACATAAATATAAGAAGCAACAAAAGTAAGAAAGCGATCTCTCATCAATGCCTCCCAAATAATCCTAAATGAGTAAATGTCATGATGCATAATAGCTTCAAACCCGTAGGCAAATACTTAATTGAAGACTGTTCGCCAATAAAGGGTCATCACAGGATCAATAGACACAACCATGATCGACACACAGAAAAACACGTAATCAACAAAGCTGATTACATACATAATAATATAAAAACACAAAATCTAACATTATACTACTAAGCAATAAAACATGATTAATAATAATACTCTACAACTTAACTCATAAGATAAGACTTGACTTCACAAAACATACAACATGATACTCATTTAAATAAATTGAATAGTCAATGGATCGAGTAGTCCAACCAAAACCAGCCTTCAATACATAAGACGAATTACGGGCGCGACTCCGTAATCCCTTGACCAACGATATGGAGGAATCTTTAAAAAAATAAAATAGGATACAGTGATCAATCCGGCCCCAAGAAAAGCCATGGGCTACCACCATGTACTCCAACTCATACTAGTCCAAAACTTCAGACATGCACAAGTCTAAAGCTATTGCTATTCTCTTTTCACTTTAAGTGTTAATTTTTTATTCGATGTTGGACTTTAAACAGGCAACCAACACATAACATGAACACAACAAATATTCCTCTTTTAATCTTAGGATTACTGTGATCAAACAATTCCAATTGACCAAGAATTAATCTTCAAATTATTTGTTGACGTATATCAACAATTGAATGTCCAAAGACAATAAATATACATACCCTACAAAGCACTCGGTCTTTGCAAAGTAGTAAAATAATAATAACAATAATAATCCAACTTACCCACAAAGTCCTCGGCCTTTGAGAATTAATAAAATATCCATAAAGGGAAACAATACCAAAAATGCATAATCCAATAACAAAGATTATTAATCCAACTTCACACGAGGGATCAAAGTATAAGTATTCCCATAACAACATACTTGAATCAAACATCCATTCAATCATGTAATAAACATCAGAGGCAATTAACATGCTCAACAACACGTGATTCCAATATCTAAACCATGTATGAACCATAAAAGGATTCCCTATACATGATACTATAAATAATTCTATCCTTAGGACATGATACTAGTCTAACACATAAGGACATATACGTACCTTGTGTAGACGGAATGAAAGACCACTTTAAAACACTAGAAGTCGCCTAAAGTAAATTCTCGGCCGACCAAAATAATAATACAACAATTAATTCACAACAATATAGTTTATTTTAAAAATGTTCAAAACTCGTTTTGATATACTTTAAAAACACTAAAATTTCAACCTTTAGTAGCCTTTAATATAATACTATAAGTTTAGGCTTTAAAAACCTTAAAAATTCTTACTTTTATACTTAAAACCAACTTTAAATTTAAACTAATTAATCTGGAATTCTAACTCCAACTTATAATTAATAAAAATCAGATTTTTAATTACTTAAACAATAAAGTTTCCAACTTTATTTACAAAACATATTAAAAATCATAAAAATCATAACTTTAATATTAAAACTATAATTCAACACTAAATAGACGATAAGGGATAAGAAATAACCAAAAGAAAAAACACGAAAACCGTATAACAACAAAGAGAAACACGCGTTGCGTGACTGCTGCTGCTGCCTGCAGATGAGAGCAAGAGAAAGGGAAGAGTGGTGGTGAACGCACACACGAAGGGGAAAAGGAGGGCGAGTGGTGAGGGGCTTGCCGAAAAAACAGACAGAATAGGTGAGGTGGTGGTGGTCCGGCGCACGCACGGAAATCGAGGAGAAAGAGAGTAAGGGAGAAGCGCCGGTTTTGAGGAGAGCAAGGGAGAAATAAGTGTGCAAATTTTGGAGTTTGGGGGGTATTTATAGGTTTTCCTAAAACCTATGACAATTAGGTTGGGCTTAGGTTTGGGCTCATGTTGATCATCCAACCCTAAGTAAATGGTTTGGGCTCCTCAACCCAATATTAGAATTCAAATAAACACAACCCAAAACATTTAATAAATATTCAATACTTAAAAGTCCAGCCCAATAAATATTAATGATTATCTAAAATGTTTAAACAATCGTTTGACTTTCAAAATAGTCAACACTTTAATAATAAAATGAAATAAATATGAAAATGATTATAAATATACTTTAAATATATTTATAAAATTCATAAATTTATGGGTGATTACAGTCTACCCCACTTAAAAGAAGTTTCGTCCTGAAACTTGGCACGAAAAACTAAATCGTTTGGAAAAACTCCTTACTTAAACTTTTTGAAACGGAAAACTCAAAAATACTTGTGTCACACACGTGCACAGTTTACCAACTCGAACTCAAATGTGTGACTCATGGACACGTTATTTTGCACTAATATGTCCAAATCGCTAAAATAAGCATAAATATACCATTAAAATAGGCAAAAAGCGAAATTCTATCGTATTCTACCCCTCTTAAAGAAAACGAGTTACGCCCTCATAACTGACCTCAACAAACAAGTCAGGGCACTTCTTCCTCATATCATCCTCGGCTTCTCATGTTGCCTCTTTGGACTCATGGTTAGACCAAAGTACGTTCAAGGTACTCACATCCTTATTGAGTGTACTACGCACCTTTTTGTCCAAGATCTTCACGGGTCCTTCCTCATATGTGTGGCTACTATCAATCTGGACTCTTCGGGTTCTAGAACATTATTCTCATCAGGAATACATCTCTTAAGATGTGAGATATGAAACACATCGTGCATTTTCTCGAATTCCATTGGCAAAGCCAATTTGTAGGCTACTTTACCAACTCTATGCAAAATCTCATACATGCCCACATACTTAGCACTCAACTTGCCTTTCTTACCAAATATCATAACACCTTTAGTCGGTGAGACTTGCAAAAACACTATCACCAATGGCGAACTCATCTACACACCTTTTCAAATCAGCGTAACTCAACTGCCTATACTAGGCAGCTTGGATTCTAGCTTGAATCAACTTAACATTGTTAACGGTTGCTTCAATGAATTCAGTCCCTAGGACTATGTTCTCACTAAAATCATTCCAACAAATGGGACTTTTGCACTTCCTCCCATACAAAGCTTTAAATGGAGCCATCTTTATGCTCGCATGGTAACAATTGTTTTATGAGAACTCAATCAAATCTAATTGGTCTTCCCGACTTCCTTGAAAATCAATCGCACATGCTCTCAACATGTCTTCCATAGTCAGATTGGTCCTCTCAGTCTGACCATCTATCGTAGGGTGAAAAGTAGTACTCATCTTCATCGTCGTTCCAAGATTCAACTGAACTTTCAGCCAAAACTTCGAGAGAAATCTCGAATCATGATCTGAAATAATATCCTTTGGCACACCATGGAGTCTTATGACGTGCTTAACATAAGTCTTCGCAAGTTGCTTTTTCTTCCACATCTCCTTGATCGGAATAAATGCGGCAGATTTAATTAATCTATCCACGATCACCCAAATAGTATTGTTTTGGGTGCATGAAACATAATAGATATTTGTTATTCTAGGGAGCCCAAATCCAGCTAGGGTAGTAACCAGTAATAGTCCAAGGTCTTCGAATTACGGGTGCCTACAAAACCGAGCACGATGAACTACCCCGAGGATGTTCCCGGGATCGTCTCTCCGATGCTTAAGTCAGATCTGATCTCAGAAGGTCAGAGAGTAGTACAAGTAAATGCTTTGGAATGCTTTTAAAAACATACCTGAATGATCAGGTGAAAGAACTATTTATGGGTAGTACTGATGTGATGTCACCTGGAGACGGTGATGATGTCATGGAAGCCTTTTGTCAGTGGACTTGATTGAAAGCCTGTACTTTCTGGCCTGCGAGGCCCCAATGGTAAAATGGTAATTTTACGCCTCAAGGTCAAGGGTATTTTGGTCATTTCATTGGTAAAGTGTGCCATAACTGGAATGGGCCCAAACATTAGCCCCACACTCTGTGTCAGAGTTTAGGATCTTGATGAAACTATGACGTGGAGCGGAACACTTGTACCGTTTTGAGAATTAGATGCATTTGGGGCGTTTGAAAAAACTTCGACCACCCTCCATTTAGAGTGGGCTAAAGAATTCGACTACCCTCAGTTTGGTGGTATGTTATAAACTTCGACCACCCTCACTTTTGGTGGTATGGGATAAACTTCGACCACCCTCACTCTTGGTGGTTTGTGAAAACTTCGACCACCCTCACTCTTGGTGGTATGTGAAATCTTCGACCACCCTCAGTTTTGGTGGTAAGTAAAAAATTTGCACACCCTCACTCTTGGCGGTATGTTATAAACTTCGACCACCCTCACTTTTGGTGGTGTGGGATGAACCTCGACCACCCTCACTCTTGGTGGTATGAGATAAACTTCGACCACCCTCACTCTTGGTGGTATGTGAAAACTTCGACCACCCTCACTCTTGGTGGTATGTTATAAACTTCGACCACCCTCACTTTTGGTGGTATGGGATAAACTTCGACCACCCTCACTCTTGGTGGTATGTGAAAACTTCGACCACCCTCACTTTTGGTGGTCCATGGAAACTTCGACCACCCTCATTCTGAAGTAGGCCCCCTAAGGGGTCCTCCAGGTGGGTGTGAAGTGAGCCTCGTTAGGGCTAATGAGTTCATACTCGTTTTATTCGAAGCAGGTGCCTTGAAAAAGGGATTTTTGGATTTCGAGGAGGCCTGGTGAGGGCTAATGAGCCTATTACTCGTTTTTCTTGATGTATGTGTGCCTTGTTTGAAGGGCTTTTGATACTTAGTGAATATTCTTAGTATTTTGATCAAGGATGCTTCTTGAAAAGACTTGAGGTTGCTCCAGTTAGGAGGTGTTGAGGCTGACAGGCTAAAGTCGTATCACCTAATCAAAGATAAATCCTAAGTCCTATAACAATGGTAGTCAAGGGAAGTAGGGTCGAATCGGCAGAGAGACAACGTTTCTAAGTTAATATCTAGCTAAACAGCTACTTCAGACAAGGTCAGGGAAGAATAAGACGAATTACTAATTAAACACTAGAAAGCAATATAAAGAGAGATTTTAATATATGGAATAAAGGTCTAGAGAATTAGTTTGGTCCACCATGCTTATACCAATCAAGGGATCAAACAACTATCAGAACCTAGGTCAAGAATCGAAGATTAGAGCACGTGTCAAGCTATGGTTAAGTCTCAACGAATGAACAATAATAAATTTAATATGAAACCTTAATCCTAACATCATGAATCAAATCGATAATTTAACTAAGCAATCAAAAAGTAATTAAAGTGATTAAGCGTAAAGAAAAGTACCAATTGACGAAAAGCAATAACCTTTATTGAAATAAATCCGAGGTTCAATCACCTCTTCAACTAATCTAAAGTGTTTAATTTGAGAAAAGCTCTCTAAAACTAAACTAAGAACAATGGAAATTAATAAGAATAAAGATGTTCTAAAATAATGAAGGTTAGCTATTTATAATAGCCCCTAAAAACTAATTAAAAGCGAATAAAATAAGAGAGAATTTCGTAACAGCGAGCCCGGTACCCGATTGGGCAAAGGGCCACCCGATCGGTCCGCAAAAATACGGGCTAGCTTTCATTTCCTCCTCAAATACGCAGCAGCACAAAATTCTTAAAGTTGGGCCTCACCCGACTGGATCAGGCGCCCACTGCCTTATCGAGCCAACAACATGCAGCCCAGTTGATACGGTCGTTGCACGTGCCAAATTAAATACCTAACTTAGCCTAATATAGGGTAAGAAAGGGTCGAATCCACGAGGAAGCAATGATTACTCAAGGTTTGAATGAGATTTAGCGAGCTTAGCCTATTTTTGGGGGTTTCTGAGATTAATGATCAACTAAGAAATTAGGAACTAAGTAACTACCAAATAGACTAAATGATTCAAATTAAACTATATTAAGAGGACACTAGGGATAGGAGATTCACGAGCTAACATTTAATTAACCAAATTTCCAAGCCAAGGGGATTCATTAGGGTAGATTAGGGGACTAAGTCATTCAAATGTTTCCTAGTTACTCTCTCGAGCTAATTAGGAGGACCTAATCAACTAATTTTACCTATTCTCATGGTAAAATTAGTCAACCAAGTATTTCCACAACTCATAGTGATTCGATTGATATCCTAGGAAGTCAATCACCTATTCTCATGGTGAAGTCAACCTAAAATCTAGCTAAAGGTCTATCTAAGGTTTCATTTCTCAATCATTCACCTTTGATTTCCATAACAAGTTTAAAAGGTGATCAATCAATTAAACGAGGCAATGAAATTAGCTAGACAACACAATCTCACCCAAATCACGCCCCCCAGCTTGACTTTCAAGGTCAACTCATGATTAGCAAGGTCATCCCTTCCCCTAGCTACTAATCTACTCACTAGCCATGGAAAGGAATAAATAAAAAGCTTGAAGCAACAATGGTGAAAATCATATGTAATAAGCTAATCATAAACTAATTACTACTAATCAATACTAAAACAAGTATAAAAGTAAATAAGGAGAAGAGATGAAGAAATACTCAAAGATAGATGGAATAAATCTATCCTAGAAAGCACTAAAAGAGATAGAGAATTGATAAGTGGACTTTAGGTTCACTAATTTGCATTTAGGTCATTTAGATGCATTTTAGGCCATATAGTTTCCTTTTCTTCCCCTTTTTCATCCTTTCTCATAGTCACATGCTTTGCATTTAGTTTTGTTTATTTGCATTTAATTAGGTTGCATATAGATCATTACATGTGCATTTGCATCCCCCATCCCCATCTAATCTCTTCTTGAAGTAATTAAAGTTAGATTTACAAGGAAGAGGCTCGAAAAACAGGGGAGCGGCCGCTCCACATGAGGCGGAGCCGGCGCTCCGTCAAAGAAAAAGTGAAGAGAAGAAGCAGTAGCTTGGAGCAGCCCAGGAGCGTTCCTGGAGCGGGCGCTCCACAATACAAGAGAGGGCGCTCCACAGTACAAGGAACGGGCAATCCTTTGCCCAGAATTGCCTTTTTGTGTCGTCTTTTACACTTTTCCCCTTATGTTTACGGGGTATAAAAACCCATTTGTAATAATTATCAAAACTAAGCTTTTACTTTCGGATTTTAATTAGTTTTAATTAGAGAGAGTTTTAGAGAGAGAAGTAGAACCTATTGAGAGAAAGTAGATCTTGGATTGAACTTCAAGATTATTGGATTGATTGCAATGGAAAATTAGTGGTTTCATCATCTTCTATTGAACATTTCTTCTTTCCTTTACTCCTTATTTGCTTTAATAGTTGTTTAATTTGGTTTAGCATTTTATTAGTAGTGATTAGTTGCTTAATAGTTAATTTCTATGTTTTCCACCATTGTTGAACCTCCATTAATGCATCAAGCTTACTATTAATCTTTTTTTATGGATTTAGAGTAGTTTCCTAACTAGGGGAAGGGGATGACCTAGGTTGTTACTAGTTGACCTCAAAAGTCAAGCGTGGGGGTTAGACTTAGATGAAATTAGGTTGTCTAGCTTAAATTAATGCCATGTTTAATTAATTGATCACCTTTTAAACTTGATTTGGGGATCAAAAGTGAAGGATTGAGAAATGAAGCTTTTGATTGACCTTAGGCTAGTCAATGGGTTGACTTCACCATGAGAATAGGTGTTGACTTCCTAGAATCCTTAATTGAATCACTATGGGTTGTGGAAATACCTAATTGAGTGAATTTACCATGAGAATAGGTGAAGTAACTCGATAAGGTCCTCCTAATTAGCTCGAGAGAGTAATTAGGAAACATTTGAGTGAATCGGTCCCTTAATTGAACCTATTGAATCCCCTTGGCTTGACTAATAGGTTAGCTAATAGTTAACTAGTGATTCCCCTATCCCTAGTGCTTTCTTATTATAGTTAAATCTAATCATTTAGTTTATTGTTTGCTAATTAGTTCACTATTTCTTAGTTAATCATTAATCTCAAAAACCACTAAAAATAGACTTAGCTAGCTAAATCGCTTTCAAACCTTGATTAATCCTCACTTCCTCGTGGATTCGACCCTTTCTTACCCTATATTAGGCTAAGTTAGGTCTTTAATTTGGCACGTGCAACGACCGTGTCAAATTTTGTCGCCGTTGCCGGGGAAGCAATGGATTACATTGATTTGGATGTCGATTTTCGAGTCTAAGTCACCCCTTATCCATCTTTTCTCTTTTTCTTTTTCCCTCCCCCTCTAATGATTAAATACTTGTTAATGCTAACCCCTTGCTTAGCTATGGTTATGTAAGCAATTGCATCTTGGGGAAAATTTTCAAGAATGGCAAGCTCCTCGATTCCTCAATTCGAGAACGAGTCATTTTGGAGGTATTACACTAGGGTGCAAGATTCTCTTCCAATCAACTATAGTTGTGAGCTATGGAGGTTTATGAAGTAATCTATGCTGGTTTGAATGATTTCACTCGATGCGTGGTTGAGGATATGCATCATGGAGAGTTTCAAGCTCTTTCCTTGAATGAAGCTTGGGATTATTATATTTGGCTAGCTCAAGACGCGTATGAGTGGGATATGGGCACGAATCTTAGGTTAGTTCAACCGGACCAAGGTATGCCTCCACCTCTTTCTCCTAGTTGTGATGAAATTCATTCTATGAATTATGATTCTTATTTATCTAATGATTGCATTAATCACAATGAAATTCTTTTTCTAGCAATTTAATTTCTCACATGCCAAGTCATGATACTCCCTCTCCTTCTTCTAGTTGTGATGATATGTATTGTCATGTGCTTAATGTTGGGACTTACAATGACGCTTCTCCCCTTGTGATAACCAAAGCTCTTCTCTACTTGATTCTAGCCCAAAATTGCATGATTTACTTCCTCAAATGCTTGTCAAATATGATAATCTTATTGAGTCTAGTTTTGAGGAGCTCAAGTATTATGAGAAGGGAGGAGAGCAATATTGTGAGTTATTTGATCAAATCAAGAAGTTGGTAAGTAGACGTGACTCTTTTGAATCTAGGTGGAAGGAAGATGCCCTAGAGCGGTCTCAAGGATGTGAGGATGAGCGTGAAGAGTCCAATAGAGATGAAAAGGAAAAAGAGGGTGAAAATGATGTCTACGAATCTAGGTCTTTGATTGAGGATGATGGTAATTCTTCCTATGAAGAGAACAAAAATGCATCTAGGGAGACTCATATGCCTTATGTTCATAGATTTTGGTGTAGTAATGATGAGGATGAGTTAAACCTAATTTGGTTTAATCCAATTCACGAGGAGGAAGGTGAGGATTGTGAAGACATTTGTGAATCCCTTGATTCCCTTTTTACCCCTTTCTTCCCCGATTGAATCCAATTTTCACTTTTCTTCCATCCCACCTCAATCATTCGAAGACCATGATTCCCTTGTGAGAGAAGAGCCTTTGCTTGTGGTTGGAAATGTCAATGATGAACAAGGAGAGAAACATGAAGTTGAGGGAGCTTATGAAAGGGACAATGCGGAGAAATTATGTGATGTGAGTAAGGTTTTAAGTGTGGAAGTTGTTCCTATTCTATCCCCTGACATCCTTTTTTCGAGGAGGCTAGATCTTATTCCTTCTTTTCCTATTTCTTTTCCTTTTGTTTCCAAATCACAACCACTCACGGATTCTCCCATCTCTCTTGACCTTCCAGATGCTCTTGTTGACTCCATAAGAGCAAAGGTGTATAGTAGTGATAGTTTTTCTTCATTATCTTTTTCTTCTAATTATTTTGGTTTTGATTCTTCTTATTTTCTTGATTTTTGTTTTCATTCACCCACCTTTTTGCTTTTCTCCTCATTTAGGCATATAGTAATGTATTACTTTGTGCATGCTTGGCTTCTTGCTATTGCATATTTGGTCTTTTCGGAATTGTGTGCGGTTGCATATGACAAGTGATATCACGTATTTATATAGAGTTTTCTCCCTTATTTACAAGCTAATTTGTGCGTCATTGGAGCTCTTCGGAGCTATTTTGTGCTAATTATCGTATATAGTTGTGGTTTTGTGTTTTAGTGTTGAATTGCAGGTTTTAGGGAGTTTTCTCCTTATTTCCGAACTATATGGAAGCAACCACGGCTCTACGAGATGTTACGAGGCACGTAGGATGGCTCACGAGCTTTATGGGTAGTTTAGGAGGTCCCAAGACCTCTAAACGTGAAGAATTGAGAGTCAAATAGTCAAAAAGGAGTTTTCCGTACCCTGATCGGGCAAAAATGGCCCGATCGGGCGAAGAAATTATGTTCGGGTACAAAAGTTGCGGACCCAATCGGGCAAGCATTGCCCGACTAGATCGGGCGAGAAGATATGTACCCAGACCCGATCGGGCAACCTCTGCCCGACCCGATCGGGTCGGATGCTGCTAGCTCTCGTTATGTTGCTGTGCGTATGAAGAGTCAAGGCTGGGCTTGGAAACTCGCCACCCGATCGGGCAGGACTTAACTTCCTTTCTATTGCTGCTGCACGCGTGAATTGAAGTTGGGCCAAGGAATTAACGCATGCGAGAAAGGGGACAAGCTGGCCCATGAATTAAGAATGTTGATGCTGCATTGCTGTTATTTGCTACGCACAACAAGACAAAGAGTGGGCCAACCCACTTCCTTTCCAATGCTGCTGCGTACTGCAAGCCAATCAATAGTTGGGTTTTATTTCCCTAAGCCTGATCAGGCGCTTGTCACCCGATCCAATCGGGTGGCCCAAAAAGCTGATTCCTTTCAATTGCTGCTGCTACGCTAGAAACGAAGTCCAAGATCTCTCACTATAGGCCCGATCGGGTGGCCTTTGGCCCGATCGGGTCCTGTGCATTTTACGCGATTTTTCGTCTTTTTAATTCCGTTTTTAGCTAGACTTGAGGGGTATTATAAATATCGTTTCCTCATTATTTTAGAGACATCTTTTTATTATTAGCTATTACTCTAGTTTATTTCTCATAGTTCTTAGCCTAGTTTAAACACTTAGATTAGATTAAGGGTGATCAAACCTATTCGATTTCAATAAAAGTTCCTGCTTTCTGTCAATTGGTATTCTTCTTTACCCTAATCTCTTTTATTATTCTTAATTGCTTAGCTTAAGTATTTAGTCATTCATGATGCAATTGTTAGGGTTTCATATTAGTTTTGTTGTTGTTAATTCGATTATGAGTGAGTAGTTCTCTTTCTAGGGTGTTAGATAGGAAAGCCATGTTTATACCATGATTGTGATTTAGATTTCTATCAATTTCTAGGGCTTGATTAGGGTGATTGTGATGTGGTTTGTTCTTTATTGAGTAATTAATGTCAGTGTACAATTTCATTGGTTGCTTGTGGTTAATTGTTGTTTGCACAGATTCGTCTTACGACTAGAGGCCTAGGACACGTCAGTAGTTCTGATTACGTTAGTGAACATGCGGCGTATGTTGAACTATGAGCGTTGAGTCTTAACCATAGCTCAACACATGCTCTAATCCCCTGACTCTTGACTTAGGTTTTGATAGTAGTTGACCATATTTGATTGGTATAAGCATGGTGGACCGACCTAATACCCTAGGTTTTTAGTCCATAGTTAATTCCTTGATTTAATTTGTCTTCTTTAGTTTAATCTTTAGTTCAGTTAATTCTTCCCTGATTTCATCTGGAGTAGCTGATTGATTGAATATTAATTTAGAAACTCTGTCTCCCTGTGGATTCGACCCTGCTTCCACTGACTACCATAGTTAGAGGACCGTAGGTTTATTTTAGAATAGGTGATACGACTAAAAACCTTATCAAATTTTGGCGCCGTTGCCGGGGAGACGGCTAGTTTTCTAAATTTTTATTTGATTATTTGGTCTACTTCTCTGTACCTCATTGGGACTTCATTGTTTCAATCGAGGTACGTTTTACTGCTTCTTTTTGTTTCTTTTGTATGCTCAGGTCTCAAAGAAACGGTTCCCCCATTCCAGCGGATCCCGATCTTACTAGGACAATCAGGCAGATCCGAAAGAAAAATCAGAAAGAAAGGCAGCCTGTTCAGCTGAACACCTCTGGAACAGACACCTTGAGTTCAGTCATGTCAAAGTCACTGAAATCTTATGGGGTGCCCAACCCGGATGGTCTTTCTACTGGACCACCAATGCCCACCATCGCCGCTAACAATTTTGAGATTAAGCCTGGACTCATCAGCATGGTCCAGCAAAATCAGTTTGGTGGGCATCCTACTGAAGATCCGGCAAATCATCTGTAACGGTTTCAACAACTTTGTCTAACCGTTAAACATGCCGGCGTCACTCCAGATCAAATCAAAGTCATGTTGTTCGAGTTTTCACTGAGAGATAGAGCCCAGAAGTGGTTGAAAGATGTGAAGGAAACTGAATGGAGTGAGATTTCTGCTGCATTTCTGAGAGAGTATTACCCACCTACTAAAACAGTAGAAATCAGAAATAAACTAGCCACGTTTTCCCAAGAGCCTGATGAAACATTACGGGAAGCGTGGGCTAGGTTTAGAGATCTACAGAGAGAGTGTCCACACCATAATATGGACAAATGGTTCTTGACGCAGACATTCTACAATGGTCTGCAGCCTCAGACGAAGTGTATTGTTGATTCGTCTGTAGGAGGAGTATTTTTTAGACAAGGCAGTTGATGAGGGTTATGAATTCATATCAAATCTTGCAGCCAATGACCATTCATCATCTAGGAGTTTGACTAAGAAGGTACTCGAGGTTGACGCTATTTCATTGCTTACATCTCAGATGGCGCAACTGACTCAGCAGCTAATGAAGTCTTCTAGTTCGACACCTCCGCCTATGAGCATCAATGATATGTCTTCCGTAGCACCCATTACCTCATCTTACTGCGAGATATGTGGTGTTCAGGGTCACTTTGGGCATGACTGTCAGTTCAGTCAATTTCAGATGGAGCAGGCCAATGCCTTCCAACAAAGACCACAAACCTTCCCCCCTTCACATAACTACCAAAACCCACAAAACTATCAACCTACACCTCCACAAAACTATCCTAAACCCTCATACCATCAAACCCCACAACATTTCCAAAGACCACCACCACAAAACTTCCATTATCCCAATAACTTCCAAATCCACAAAATTTCCACACCCCACCTCCACAAAACAACAACCCACAAGAACCTAGCAATTCTGAACTGATAAAACTGATATTGTCTATGCAAAAGGCAAATGAGGAAACACGGAGGGCCCAAGAGGAAGCACGGAGGGCCCAGGAGAAGCACATCCAACTTCTCGAGGCTCAAGTTGCTCAATTGGCAGAAACTAATGCACAGAGGCAGCAGGGACAATTGCCAGGGCAACCCATTCAAAGAGAACATGTGAATGCCATCACTCTTCGTAGTGGCATAGCTTATGATGCTCCTCCAGTGCCCGTTGATGAGGTTACCCCAACTGCAGGGAAGAAGAGGGTGGTGGAGGAAGGAAACAGGAAGAAATCGACGTCTGAAGTCGATTTGTCTGCAGAAGCTGAACAGACAGGGAAGAAAAAGGAGAAGGTTTCTGAAACGCCTTTTACACCAAGGCTACCTTTTCCCCACAGGATGCAACAGTCCAAGGTCGATTAGCAGTTTGGTAAGTTCTTGGCTATGGTCAAGAACCTTGAGGTAACGATTCCATTCACAGATTTAATTACCCAAGTGCCTGTTTATGCCAAATTTCTGAAAGACATGATCATTAAGAAAAAAGACTTTGGTGGGGTAGAACGTGTCGCTCTTACTGAAGAGTGTAGTGCTTTTATCCAAAATAAAGCCCCACCAAAGTTAAAAGATCCTGGTAGTTTTTCCATACCTTGCCATCTAGGACCTATTTTTATTGACAAGGCTTTGTGTGATTTAGGTGCTTCTGTTTCTGTTATGCCATTATCTGTTTTTGAGAAACTGAACATGGGAGCACTTAAATGCACACAAATCACTCTGCAGATGGCGGATCGTTCTATAAAATACCCTCTAGGTGTTTTAGAGGACGTTCCAGTTAGGGTCGGGAAATTCTATATCCCTGTTGACTTTGTGGTGTTAGATATGGATGAGGATGCCCAGATTCCTATTATCTTGGGTAGGCCATTTTTGTGTACTGCTGGAGCTGTAATTTATGTCAAGTTTGGGTCTTTAACTCTTAGTGTTGGTGATGATAAAGTGATGTTTACACTAACCAATGCTGTTAAGGCACCTATGCTTGAACAATCTTGTTGCAGGGATGAGGTTTTGGATGAAGTAGGTGTGGAGAAGGTTCCAATTCCACCTAAGGTTGCCTCGTCGTCTGGAGGCATTATCAAGAACATTTGGAGGAGAAAGATGTTTGATGAGGGTGGCACTCATTGCCAAGCCCCTCCTATTTGAGAGAGGGAGGATTATGGTCGTGCGGGACCTTTATAAACCAGCGCTGTGCGAGAGGCAACTCGTATTTTTCTTTCCCTTTTCCTTTTCTTTCTATTTTTCTTCTTTCTGTGAGCGAGAGTGAGGGTACTAACATTGTTTTCCCTCTTAGCATAATCCTTATCACCTTTTGGCATTGAGGACACTGCCAAGTTCAGCTTGGGGGAGGAGTTCTGTTTGTATTCTCTATCTCTTTTACTGCTTTCTAGGATAGATTTACTGCTTTCGAAAAATACTGAAAAAAATCAAAAAAATATGGTCCCCAAGACTGGTTTAGTTGCCTCCCTGTGCCCCTTGCTGTGCTCTATTTGAAAATGATTTGACTTTGTTTTCTGGATAGCTGGGCATTTGTGATCTTGAGGCTATGATTTGATGTTTGATTGCTATGATTTCGAGCATTTTTGGATTATATTAGACCACTTTGTGCTGCATACCTGAATTGGTTAGACTGTGAGGCCTCTTTGTAGCCTATTGGATTCATATTATTATCCAGTCTATTCTTGTGTGTTAGTTCCTCTTTAGTGGATTGATCTTGACTTTGACTTCGTACTTGTCTGATTTTCGATGACTTGTAGCATTTGCTGTGATAGAAGCGTTCTTTTGTCTTATTCTTGAGCTTCAGAGTGAGTTTTTGATATACTTTTATCCTCATTAGCCCCGCTGAGCCTAATGACTTGTTTCGTGTTACTTAAACCCCTATTATGAGCCCAAAGCCTTCACTTATTATTCCAAGCCTAGCTTGGGGGAGCTTTTGTATGGGTTGAGTTTGAGATTGGTTTGTTGCTTTAGTTTGGTTTTTGAGGAATTTAAAAGTGTATTTGCTGTGGTTTGAGAGTGAGAAAGAGAAAAGAAAAAGCAAGTTTAGAGTTGCGTGAATGAAGTTCAGAAAAATGAAAGAAAAATGAAATGAAAATTCAAAAGAATTCTAGTTCTTTCATTCACGTACGTTCATAAAGGAATAATCGCTCAATTGCTAGAAAATTGGGTTTGTTATGAGCTTTTCATCTATTTATGAGAGTTGGGTTACTTTACATGGTTTTATGGTGATTGTTGGGAGTTGTGTAGGCCATCTTAGGCCTTGTTTGAATGATCTATGCTCCCCCTTTCTTGGTTTTTCCACCACATTACCCAAAAGTATCCCCTACCTCTCACCTAAGCCCCATTACAACCCTATAAAGTCCTCTTGAGCTCGTGTCTGCAATGTTCATTTGATTGATTTCGAGTTAGTTTGTCAAAGTTAAAGAGTATTTCTACTAATTGAGTCGACTTGACTAGGATGAGCGTCATTGAACCTTCTTAAACACATGAGAGTGTGAGTGGGAAGGGTATTTATGGTCGGGTTGGTGAATGTTCGGGCATACTCTTTGCCTGCCACAAAATAGAGAGGAGTGACACCCTTGTGAGAGCCTTTTCAGGACTTGTATGCCTTGTGGATGCTTGAGTTTGATAAATTGCTTGAATGATTGGTGGTTGGATGGATTTGATTAGCCAAACTTGAATTATGCCTGCTTGAACGATTCTGAGTCTTGAAAATATTTTGAGCTTTAATTGATTTTTATCTATGGGGTGAGGCAATCTATTCCATGTTCATGTTCTGTTTGCTTGAGGACAAGCAAAGGTTTAGCTTGGGGGAGTTTGATATCACGTATTTATATAGAGTTTTCTCCCTTATTTACAAGCTAATTTGTGCGTCATTGGAGCTCTTCGGAGCTATTTTGTGCTAACTATCGTATATAGTTGTGGTTTTGTGTTTTAGTGTTGAATTGCAGGTTTTAGGGAGTTTTCTCCTTATTTCCGAACTATATGGAAGCAACCACGGCTCTACGAGATGTTACGAGGCACGTAGGATGGCTCACGAGCTTTATGGGTAGTTTAGGAGGTCCCAAGACCTCTAAACGTGAAGAATTGAGAGTCAAAGAGTCAAAAAGGAGTTTTCCGTACCCTGATCGGGCAAAAATGGCCCGATTGGGCGAAGAAATTATGTTCGGGTACAAAAGTTGCGGACCCAATCGGGCAAGCATTGCCCGACTAGATCGGGCGAGAAGATATGTACCCAGACCCGATCGGGCAACCTCTGCCCGACCCGATCGGGCAACCTCTGCCCGACCCGATCGGGCAACCTCTGCCCGACCCGATCGGGTTGGATGCTGCTAGCTCTCGTTATGTTGCTGTGCGTATGAAGAGTCAAGGCTGGGCTTGGAAACTCGCCACCCGATCGGGCAGGCCTTAACTTCCTTTCTATTGCTGCTGCACGCGTGAATTGAAGCTGGGCCAAGGAATTAACGCATGCGAGAAAGGGGACAAGCTGGCCCATGAATTAAGAATGTTGATGCTGCATTGCTGTTATTTGCTACGCACAACAAGACAAAGAGTGGGCCAACCCACTTCCTTTCCAATGCTGCTGCGTACTGCAAGCCAATCAATAGTTGGGTTTTATTTCCCTAGGCCCGATCAGGCGCTTGTCACCCGATCCAATCGGGTGGCCCAAAAAGCTGATTCCTTTCAATTGCTGCTGCTACGCTAGAAACGAAGTCCAAGATCTCTCACTATAGGCCCGATCGGGTGGCCTTTGGCCCGATCGGGTCCTGTGCATTTTACGTGATTTTTCGTCTTTTTAATTCCGTTTTTAGCTAGACTTGAGGGGTATTATAAATATCGTTTCCTCATTATTTTAGAGACATCTTTTTATTATTAGCTATTACTCTAGTTTATTTCTCATAGTTCTTAGCCTAGTTTAAACACTTAGATTAGATTAAGGGTGATCAAACCTATTCGATTTCAATAAAAGTTCCTGCTTTCTGTCAATTGGTATTCTTCTTTACCCTAATCTCTTTTATTATTCTTAATTGCTTAGCTTAAGTATTTAGTCATTCATGATGCAATTGTTAGGGTTTCATATTAGTTTTGTTGTTGTTAATTCGATTATGAGTGAGTAGTTCTCTTTCTAGGGTGTTAGATAGGAAAGCCATGTTTATACCATGATTGTGATTTAGATTTCTATCAATTTCTAGGGCTTGATTAGGGTGATTGTGATGTGGTTTGTTCTTTATTGAGTAATTAATGTCAGTGTACAATTTCATTGGTTGCTTGTGGTTAATTGTTGTTTGCACAGATTCGTCTTACGACTAGAGGCCTAGGACACGTCAGTAGTTCTGATTACGTTAGTGAACATGCGGCGTATGTTGAACTATGAGCGTTGAGTCTTAACCATAGCTCAACACATGCTCTAATCCCCTGACTCTTGACTTAGGTTTTGATAGTAGTTGACCATATTTGATTGGTATAAGCATGGTGGACCGACCTAATACCCTAGGTTTTTAGTCCATAGTTAATTCCTTGATTTAATTTGTCTTCTTTAGTTTAATCTTTAGTTCAGTTAATTCTTCCCTGATTTCATCTGGAGTAGCTGATTGATTGAATATTAATTTAGAAACTCTGTCTCCCTGTGGATTCGACCCTGCTTCCACTGACTACCATAGTTAGAGGACCGTAGGTTTATTTTTGAATAGGTGATACGACTAAAAACCTTATCAACAAGTCATTGCGATTGTTGAGGTGTTATTTACTAGACACCTCAATTCCTCTTTGTAAATAGTTTTGCCCTTTTCTCTTTCTTATTTGTCTTTCTATTTTCCTTTCCTCCCCCCTCCCCCTTCCCCTTGCATTTTTGACTTGTTTGAAGCATTGAGGACACTTCATTTAAACTTGGGGGAGGGAGCATTTTAGTTTGTTTATTTCCTTTTTGGTTGTATTTAGGTTGCATATAGGGTAATAAGAAAAAATTTCAAACATAGCAAAAAGATTTTGCATCACTTAGTCAAGGAATGACTCTATATGACGATTTTATAGGTTAGAGGTTGGAAACTTTGCTTTTTGAGTAGAGGTGTAGTAGCTTATGTGCTCGTTAGGAGTATTAGGGGTGCTTTAAGCTTGGATGCCTAGGTTTTGTTACGAATAGACCCCTCGATTGTCCGAGACTTGCCCTTAGCGTGAATTAGTGTCACTATTTCCCTATGAAAAGTCTTTACTCTCTCCTTTGACCTTGGATAAGCCCTTTAGCAACCTTGAGAACCCTTCTAGCTCAAAAAATGCCAGGCTAGTAGCCTTTAATAAGAGAGGAAACAAAGCAAAACAAAAAGAAAAATAATTGGAAAAATGAAAAGAAAAAGAGCCCTTTGGCCAATTGGATCAAATAAGTGGTACTTTAGAACCCACAAGGCTAGTAGCATATTGTTATAAATAAAAATCGTGCTTTCGGCCTCTAGAGATGCTCCAATGCCTTTGGTATGAGCTACCTTACCCTCTTATCGCGTCTCACATCGAGTGCTCGGTATTGTGCCTCAGAAACATGACTATCGAGTGAGAGATGGACCGCGTGAGTAGGTAGTCTAGGGCCCTTGAAATAAAAAAGTTAACTAGTGAACTAGCTTGGGGGATCTTGTGAGCTTGTGGGGCGTGATTGGTACAAGGTTGAGCGAGTTTTTCCATTTTGTAGGGAAAGGTTTCACTTAGGATCAATGAGGACTTGTGTGATAGTTGAGGGACCTCTAGGACGATCATTTTCTTTGCACACTAGCTTAGACCACCCCTTTGACCCCTAACTTGTGGATAAGGATGGACGGCTATAAGCTTCGAAAGATGGTCGGGTTTCCCTTGGCCTTGACACCTCTTATGAGGACCTCGACTTTGTGATGCTCTTTATAGACTTAGTCAATGCATTTGTTTCCTTGAGATTGTTAATTGCTTGAGGACAAGCAATTGGCAAGCTTGGGGAATTTGATAAGTGGACTTTAGGTTCACTTATTTGCATTTAGTTTTAGGTCATTTAGATGCATTTTAGGCCATATAGTTTCCTTTTCTTCCCCTTTTTCATCATTTCTCATAGTCACATGCTTTTCATTTAGTTTTGTTTCATTTGCATTTAGTTAGGTTGCATATAGATCATTACATGTGCATTTGCATCCCCCCTCTCCCATCTAATCTCTTCTTGAAGTGATTAAAGTTAGATTTACAAGGAAGAGACTCGAAAAACAGGGGAGCGGGCGCTCCTCATGAGGCGGAGCGGGCGCTTCGTCAAAGAAAAAGTGAAGAGAAGAAGCAGTAGCTTGGAGCGGCCCAGAAGCGTTCCTGGAGCGGGCGCTTCGTCAAAGAAAAAGTGAAGAGATGAAGCAGTAGCTTGGAGCGGCCCAGAAGCGTTCCTGGAGCGGGCGCTCCGCAGTATAAGAGCGGGCACTCTACAGTACAAGGATCGGGCGTTCCTTTGCCCAGAATTGCCTTTTTATGTCGTCTTTTACACTTTTTTCCTTATGTTTACGGGGTATAAAAACCCATTTGTAATATTTATCAAAACTAAGCTTTTAATTTCGGATTTTAATTAGTTCTAATTAGAGAGAGTTTTTAGAGAGAAGGAGAACCTAGTGAGAGAAAGTAGATCTTGGATTGAACTTCAAGCTTATTAGATTGATTGCAATGGAAAATTGATTGAACTTCAAGCTTATTGGGTCGGGAAAGGTTCGCCCGATCGGGGCCAAAACCCTACCATCTGATCACATAATCTTCGCCCGATCGGGCCATATTTTACCCGATCATGGTACGGGGCAGCTCCGTTTGGCTCTTTGACTCTCAATTCTTCACGTTTAGAGGTCTAAGGACCTCATCAACTCTCTATAAAGCTCGTGATAACTTCTACGTGCCTCATAACAAGTCGCAAAGCCGTGGTTGCTTCCAAATAGCTCGGAAATAAGGAAAAAACTCCCTTAAACCTGCAATTCAACACTAAAACACAAAACCACGACTATATACGATAATTAGCATAAAATAGCTCCGAAAAGCTCAAATGACACACGAATTAGCTCATAAATAAGGGAGAAAAGTCTATATAAATACGTGATATCAGAGGTAGCCTTTGTTGTTTTTCGACGTAGCCCCGGTTAGGGGCAGTGGTGGTCTCAACTTCCTTCGAGGTGATGTGTATGGTGTGTTTATAATAGTCAACTCTAGAAGAGTACACGTTTTTAGGAGGCATGCCACTCAGTCAACGTATATTTTTGACAAGTATTTATACGGTTTTATGTTCCCATACAACGTATACCATAACTGTCATAAATGCTTGGCACAAACTCCCATGTTGAGTAATTGTTCCTATTAGAGAGGATTCACTGTTTATGTCCTTTCGGGGAGTAGGTGAGATATAAATAACTCAATTGTTGCCTCATTTACTCACTTGCATTTTCTCTCTCTAAAAAAGCCTCTGCTTCTCTCGCCTGCTGCTATCTGTTTTCGCCGAGTGTTTAGAGGAACCTCTTCCGAGCTTTTCGACCGAGGTATGGTTCTCGTTCTTGATTCTTTTCCATTCTTTAATAAATTCGACGTAGGGTTGTTCTTTGTATTTTTAAATAATGAACCCTGTTGTCGAGTCGAGTGCCCCCTATATCTTGCCCCTTCCTTATATGCCATGGGTTGAGATATGGGTTGATGGGGCCCCTGTTGTAACAATAACATATTGGACCTCTGATAAGTGGACTTTAGGTTCACTTATTTGCATTTAGTTTTAGGTCATTTAGATGCATTTTAGGCCATATAGTTTCCTTTTCTTTCCCTTTTTAATCATTTCTCATAATCTCATACATAGCATTTAGTTTTAGTTCATTTGCATATAGTTAGGTTGCATATAGGTTATTTCATTTGCATATGCATTCCCCCTCCCCCATCTAATATTTTCTTGGAGTGTTTTGAAGATAGACAAGCAAGGAAGAGGCTCCAAACAGGGGAGCGGGCGCTCCATAGGAAGAGGAGCGGGCGCTCCATATGTGAAGAAACAAAGGCAAAATGGCAGTAGCTTGGAGCGGCCCTGGAGCGTTCCAGGAGCGCGGGCGCTCCGTCGCCCAGATTTGGTATTTAGGTTTCGGTTTCGGTTTAGTATTGGTCGATTTCGGTTTTATATCGGTTTTTGTAGACGGTTTCGGTTTTGTGTTTTATGGTTTTGCCCTTAGTACTTTGGGGTATAAAACCCATTTTTTTAATAATAATAGAGAAGCTTTATTTTCTGAATTTTTAATTAGCTTTTTAGGGAGAGAGTAGAGAGAGAAGTCTAAGGTTTAGAGAGAGAAACTAGATCTAAAAGTTTAACGTTGAAGATTGAAGCTATTTTAATGGAGTTTTGCATTTGATTTTCATTAATCTTTGAGTATTTCTTCTATTTCTTCTCTTTATTTACTTTTATACTTGTTTTACCTTGTTTTAGTATTGATTAGTAGTAATTAGTTGATGATTAGCTTATTAAATATGATTTCCACCATTGTTGCTTCAAGCTTTTTATTTATTCCTTTCCATTGCTAGTGAATAGATTAGTAGCTAGGGGAAGGGGATGACCTTGCTAATCATGTGTTGACCTTGAAGTCAAGCTTTGGGGTTTGATTTGGGTGAGATTGTGTTGTCTAGCTAATTTCATTGCCTTGTTTATTTGACTTGTTATGGAAATCTAAGGTGAAGGATTGAGAAATGAAACCTTAGATAGACCTTTAGCTAGATTTTAGGTTGACTTCACCAAAAGAATAGGTGATTGACTTCCTAGGATATCAATTGAATCACTATGAGTTGTGGAAATACTTGGTTGACCAATTTTACCATGATAATAGGTAAAATTGGTTGATTAGGTCCTCCTAATTAGCTCGAGAGAGTAATTAGGAAACATTTGAGTGACTTAGTCCCCTAATCGACCCTAATGAATCCCCTTGGCTTGGTAATTTGGTTAATTCAACGTTAGCTCGTGAATCCCCTATCCCTAGTGTCCCGTTAATATAGTTTAATTCGAATCGTTTAATCTATTTTCTAGTTTCTTAGTTCCTAATTTCTTAGTTAATCATTTATATCAAAAACCACTAAAAATAGGCTTAGCTCGCTTAATCACTTTCAAACCTTGATTAAACCTTGCTTCCTCGTGGATTCGACCCTTTCTTGCCCTATATTAGGCTAAGTTAGGTTATAATTTGGCACATGCAACGACCGTGTCAACCTCAAATATCGATCCTTTACTCGACGCTATTCCCTTAAGGAAGAGGAGTGTGAGGAGGTTTTCGGGGGGCCTGTGGAATTTTTAGATCATCCTAATAAGATTACGATAGCCTTCCCTCCTACTAAGAGGAGTTACTTAGATTCTTTTCTTTCGCTTGGTGTAGTGCAAATAATGGAGCCAACTGATGAAGTTCCGTCGACATCTGATCACTGCGAGCCCTGCCCTTCCCCCAACAAGAAATTGGGAATAAGCGGCCATTGGTCGACGGGGAAGTGACGAAACGACCTCCGTAGAGGGTTGTCGTTCTGTTCGTGTCTATACTTCATAAAACTGCCCTATGTACTTTATCCCCCACAAGTTTCAGACTTGACAGTATTGCCTCCTCCTGGATGTGTAGGGGTATATAAAACTTATTTCAAACTGGGTTTGCGTTTTCCCCTGCATCCCTTGTACAAAGAAATATTGGAGGCATATAACATTGCCCTTTGTCAACTCATGCCCAATTCGATAGGATCGATTGTGGCTTTTTGGTGTAATTGCTGGATGTTGGGAGTGCATCCCTCATTGCGTCTTTGGCGCAATATGTTCAAACTGAACGAGGTGTCTGAATGTTATGCTGGGCCTGGTTGGTACTCTTTCCAAGCTCGACACCTCATGTTGGTGAAGGACGGGGACATGGAAGAGAAGTTTTATAAGGTTACGACCGAGATGGCGACTAACCAGGCTGGCTTTCGAGGCGAGTTTCTATTTGTTTTTCGAGGTGATAAACCATGGGATATCCCTCACACTTTGTCGGATGACCCTCTAAATTTTGGGATGAATCTTAATGTGCCTGAGATGGACCCCGAAGAGGCCCTCATGGCCATTCATTTCCAGGCTACCGAATATCACGTCGATGGCAAGAAAAATACAAGACTGATAATTGGCTGCCAACTGATAAGGATTTGGCAAATGAGCACTTCTTGTCGGCCCTCGGGATTTCTCCGCATACGACCAACGTAGGAGTTAAACAACTCTTTTACTTGTTTTATACTTAGTTTTTTCTTGGTTCTAACCCATCGTCGTCCTTTTTGCCGTAATTGCTTACAACAATCTCGAGGAGGAGATGAAGAAAAGCACGGCCAAAGGAGGGATGGCGGCGACGGCCAAACTAGCCATTCAAAAGGGGGATTTACAAGTCCTTAAACCATCACAATAAGTCTTTTCCTTATTGCTTGATTTCTTCTATCTTGTCTTTTTGGCAGAATCCAAAGCATAAACTAAAGGCAAAATGGGCTCCTCCTAAGCCTTTGCCTACTCCGACGAAGGAGTTATCCCCCCTCTTCGACCAGCCTTCTATGAAGGTCGATGTGCCAGTCAGTGCTGGGTCGAAGAGGAAGTCTGCCGAAGCTTTCTCCTGAACTCGACCCTCTGTTTCAGATATGGTTTTTCCCGAAAGGTGGGGGTCCTCGAGGTTGAGCTCGAGAAGGCTAATAGATTGAACGCTGAAAACCTTAAGGCCTTCAACAGTGAGCAAACCACCCTTATGAACAACAAAGAGGAGGTCTCCAACTAGCTCAAAGCAGCTGAGAGAAAGCTCGAGGAATCAGGTATGGTGGTATCTCAGCTCGAGGGAAAGCTGAAAGCTCATAAGGAGATGCTTGAGCGTACTCGGACCGAGCGGGATGATTTGCATTCGAAATATAACAAGTCCATCAAGGAGCTGAAACACAAATAAAGCAAGATCATCCGCCGGTGGAAGAAATCCGAGGCCGGCCTCGTCTTTGCTGACGAGAATTTGTCGAGGGATATCAGTCAGCTCGTGATGATATTCAGTGCTGCTTCGAGAGGACTTTAAAAGACTTGGCACCTGACTTGGATTATAAACAAGTTTTGGCCAAAGTTTAATGAGCATGAGCAGGAGGCCCTTGCTGAGTACGTTGCAAAGGAGAAAGGGGGTCAGTTAACGAAGGATGATGGAACTACTGAGGCTTCGACCTTCACTGCTATTGAGGATGGTAAAGCGATGAAAGGAATCGTGTCTGACATCCCTGCGGCTGCTGAAGAATCTAGGGCTGGCGAGGTCGAGGTGGCTGATTCTGAGAGTTCGAGCTCTCCGTCTGATTCCTCTGGTGAATGGGTTGTTGATATAGAAGCTTAGGATTTTTCTTTTCTAGCTTTAGGTCTTATCTTTTGGATAGAACTTTGTTATCAGCACTTTCTAGCACTGAAATGTAATTATCTTTGATTTATAAAATGAAATGAACGTATTTTCTCTTTTTTTTGGCTAAGTCTTTTGTTCTCTTTTGTATTTTGCCTGTATGAGAATTCGAGGGACTTGTGAGGTCCTGGAAGCTCGAAGTATATATTCGAATGACCTGTAGGTCTATGTATTCGAAACGTTGATCTTGACCCTATTAGGTCTAGGATTTCAAAGTACAAAGTCTGTCTTGCAAGATCCGTGATTTTGAAGTACTAGCCCTGACTTGTTATGTGTATGCTGTTGAGTAGAATTTTGCGCTCAAGAAATTATTCGAAGGACCGGTTAGGTCATTTTATTTCATAATTTCCAACCATTACAAGCCTGTTTAACCGGCGAGGTTTACAAGTTCATAAGATATATCAAATTCGAAGTACATCACTACAACTTAACTCTTAGCTAGACCGGTGAGATTGAAGTAGTTTATCACCATATAGCCCCTAAGTTGTGGTGATGTTCCTAGACATAGAACCTTCGTAAGTTGTCCACATTCCATGGCTGAAGTAGTGGGTCACCATCTCTGTTACTCGATAGGGTTCTTCCCAGTTGGGGCTGAGTATGCCGAGGTCTTGCTTTTTACCAGTAGCCTCAATTTTTCGAAGCACGAGGTACCCCACTTCAAATTTCCTCTCTCGGAATCCTCTGTTGAACAACATAGTCATCCTTAGCTTTTGAGCAATTGACTTAAGCAGTGCTTTTCCTCTTGTTTCAGGCAATAGTTCGAGCTTGATACCCTTTTCTTCTTCATTTTGTCCGTAGTCGTAGAAGGTGATCCTCGGCGAGGGGATATGAACTTCGACCGGCAGGACAACTTCACTTCCATACACCAAGTTGAAAGGTGTGTTGCCAGTCGCTTCTTTTACCGTTGTTCGAACTGACCACAGTATTCCTGGTAGGTCTTTGACCCAGGATCCCTTAGCCCCATCCAACATCTTCTTCAGCCCCTTCAGAATGACTTTGTTGGCTGCCTCGGCTTGTCCATTTGTTTGCGGTCGGCTGACCGCAGAGAACTTTGTTTTTATGTCGAATCGAGCGCAGTAGGACTTGTTGGGTCCGCTGTTAAATTGTCGACCGCTGTTTGAGAGGAGCACTAGAGGTATGCTGAAGTGAATGATGATGTTCTTTCAGATGAAATTCTGTACTTGATTATCAGAGATGGTGGCTAAAGGTTCTGCTTCGACCCATTTGGTAAAATAATCAATTGCGACCAACAAGAACTTCCTTCCGCCAGATGTAGTTGGAAATGGTCCTAGAGTATCTATACCCCACTAATCGAAGGGCAGCACAGGCTGTATGGTTGTGAGATGGCTTGTAGACTGTCGATGTACGTGAGTGTACACCTGGCAGTTGTGGCACTTTCTAACCAAGCACTTGGCATCTTGCATTAGTGTAGGACAATAATACCCTGCTCGAAGGGCTTTGCCAGCAATTGTTCAAGCTCCCTGCTGACTACCACATGCCCCCTTATGTATTTCTCAAAGTATCTTATCACCTTCTTCGAGAGTCACTCACCTTAGTAGTGGGTGAGTGAACGATTTTTTGTATAGCAGGTCATCGTGCAGGAGGAACCAACTTGAACGACGTCGAAGCTTCTCGACCTCTATTTTATTTTCTGGCAATCTACCTCCTTCGAGGTAGTCTCAGATGCTTTTCATCCACTCATTTGATCGGTCTAAATGGCAGATAAAAGTTGATTATTAATGCGGGGCTTGCAGAGAACTTCCCATGAAATAGTTCGAGGTTCTAGGCCTGAGGCTGAGCTGGCCATTCGAGATAGTGTGTCTGCTTGCTGGTTTTCGGACCTTGGAATATGCTGGATTGTGAACTTAGTGAATTTTGCTTGTTGCTCTATTACCTTTCCGAGGTACATTCTCATGTTATCTTCTTTTGCCACAAATTCACCCCGAACCTGACCAACGACCAGTTGCGAGTCGTTTTAACCATGATTTCATTAGCCCCATTCGAGAATACAGTTTCGTATTCTGCTTCATTATTTGACGCCATGAAGTCAAATTTTATAGCATACTCCATTTTGTTGTTGAGAGGATCTATTATCAAGAGTCCTGCCCCACACCCCGTTTTTGTCCCGGTTAGGGTACGGTGGCGATCTCAGAATCTGTTGGGCATTCTGCTATGAAATCTGCTAAGGCTTGAGCTTTTATTGCCCTTTGAGGCTCATATTCTAAGCCAAAATCAGACATCTGGTTAGCCCATTAGATGACTCGATTAAAGCCATTTCTATTCTCAATCAGCTTCTTGAGTGGTTTGCTAGTCAGCACTTTGATCGGATGAGCTTGAAAGTAAGGTTTCAGTTTTCGACTGGCCATAACCAGTGAAAATATCATTTTTTCCGATGGAGGATATCTGCTTTCTACCCCTCCAAAAGCATGGCTGATGAAATAAACTGGGTGCTGATGCTTTTCTCGTTTAGCTACTAAAACCGCACTCAATGCACACTCGAATACGACAAGGTATAAGAACAACGTTTCTCCCGGCGAGGGTGAAACGAGTTTGGTAGAGCGGACAAGTCGGTCTTTAGCTGCTTGAAGGCCTGCTCGGCTTCTTCGCCCAAATCGAAGCATGGTTTCTTCAAAGTGTTGAAGAAATGTAAGCCTTTATCCGCCGATCATGACAAGAATCGTCCCAAAGTAGCCATGCACCCTGTTAACCTTAGGACTTCTTTGACAGTCTGATAAGAGGTTTTTAGTGTGTCGTGAAGGCACTAAGAATAGCTTAGCAAACAATACTTATAATCCTAACGAGCAACTACTATGAACGCAGTAATGGTAAGTCAAGGGTCAAACCACAAGGAAATTGGGATTGACTAAGGTCTATTAAGTCTCAACTACCTAAGTGAAGGGTTTTTGGGGTGAGAAGGTTTAATTAACTAACAACTAACAACTAGCTAAGGAATACCAACTAATAATCGAATAAGAGAAGTAATATAATAAGAAAAACACTAGAGTTTGAGATACTCGTATGAACTTGGGGCTAGACAACGATAATCAACACGATAGCGATCCAAGAACGATGAAAATACAGGGTTAAGTCTCCCTCTAAATTACTTGAGTCCTCTCTCGAATGTTCCTCAAGAGTAATCGATTAATCAATCAACCAAATCCTCTCTCGAATGGTCCTTGATCAATTGATTAAAAGATTCAATGAGATCGGAAAACCCCTAATTAAAGGACCCCCTTAACTCCTACCCAATCCCTTAGCCTAGAAACTAAGTCGAAACATGGGAATGACAAAAGGGATCAAAATTCAATTAAGTAACAATAGAAATCCTAAGTGCCCTAGCATAAATGTGATCAAGATCTATCCTAGGGTGTCAAAACACCAAATTCAATGCATAAACATCAAATTGAATCATAGTAACATTAACAATCTACGTTAAGCCCTTAATTCATACTTTCGCCCAAACCCTAGATAATGAACTACTCATTAATCACGAATTCAAAGCAAAAGAGATTAATAAAATTAAACATGATTAACAAAACAATTAAAGTAAAGATAAGAGATTGAAAGAAATACACTTGGATTGAATGAATGATTGAATCTTCAAAGTTGCAATAATGAGTAAACTAAGAGTTTGAGAGAATTTAGAGTCTTAAGCTATGTAATTAGGCTCTAAGTAATGAGATAAAAAGTCGACAAAAACGCTAAACTATTTATATGGTTCATTAAACTAAGACGGAAAAACGGGGCAAAAGCCCGAAATCATGTCGACACGGTCGTGTCCAAAACGACACGGCATCTTCAATATTCCTCAGTATCTTCAAGAGCTACTGCCACGGTAGAAAAAATAACTACACGGTCGTGTCCAAAATGACACGACCGATCTGGTCTTCAAACTTCAGTAGAAATCAGTTTCCAATCTGATCATGGGAAATAAATACTACACGGCCGTGTCAAAACCTACACGGCCGTGTCCTCCTAAGAATGCCTAATCAGTCCCAAAATCAAAGCTTCACTGCTTCTATCAATGACAGGCTACACGGCCGTGTCAAAAGCCACACGACCGTGTAGACCTGCTCCCATGCTCCTCAAAGCTAGGCCTCCACCCAAAGGTCCTCCAAAGACCAAAACGCTCCAAATACCTGTTAGTGAGCCAGGAAATCATCCTAAACAACTAAACGAGTAGTGAAACGACAATATGAACCAAAGTCATCAAAACCCATGCAATGCAAGACTAAAATGCTCTATTCTACATGCAATGACACTAAAAATGAAGCATGATTAACAATAAAGTGCTTATCACAGTCCGAGGGGAATTCATTTTGATTATTGCTTTCACTTTTGTCTGGGTTGGCTTCAATCCTTCTCTTATCTACAAGGAATCCGAGGCACTTCCCTCCTCGAACGCCAAAGACACATTTCTTGGGATTTAGTTTCATGTTGAATATTCGGAGAGTTGCCAGAGTTTCTTCCAGGTCCTGAACGTGTTCTTCGACCAGTTTGCTTTTGACGATCATGTCGTCAACATAGACTTCGACGTTGCGACCTAGCTGTCTCTCGAACATTTTATTGACCAGCCTTTGATATGTAGCCCCTGCGTTCTTTAGTCCGAACGTCATGACAACAAAACAGTAAATGCCAGAGCTTGTGATGAACATTGTATGTACCTGATCTTCCTCGGCTAGGGGGATGTGGTGATATCCAGCATTTTCATTCATGAAGCTGAATAGGGCGTGTCCAGCAGTCGAATCGACCAATTTGTCGATCTTTGGGAGCGGGAAGTCGTCTTTTGGGAAGGCTTTGTTTAGAATTGTAAAATCGACGCACATTCTCCAGTACCCATTGTGCTTCCGACCAGCACGACGTTCGAGAGCCACTCAGTTTATTGACATTCCCTAATCAGTCCAGCACTTAACAGCCTCTTCACTTCTTCTGCTGCTGCTTTGTTTCTTTCGACACCTTGATGCCTTAGCTTCTGCTTGACAGGCTTGAAATCTTGCTTAATGTTCAACTAATGCTTGGTGATCGAACGATCTATCCCTGACATTTCATCGACGAAGAATGCAAATACGTCATTGTAGTCCAGAAGGAATTTAATTAATTCTGTTCGAACGACCTAGTTAAGGTCCTTTCCCGCTCGAACTGTCCGGCTAGGATCGAGTACGAGTTGTACTTCTTCGTCTTCATTGACCGGTTGGGGCCGATTATAATTGATAGGATTCTCATTGTAGAATAGCCCCAGAGGAGGGGGGTGAATTTTTCGACGGTCCCTCTTCTTCTCTCTTCCTCTTGCCCGTAGTTTGTTCGACGGGCCTTTTCCTTCTCGGACTATTTACATAGCATTCTCGAGCTGATTGCTGGTCTCCGTGCAATCTACCCACTGCTCCGTCATCCGCCTCAAATTGTAGTAGGAGCTGGTAGGTCGAATTGCAGCTTTTATTTTGTTCAAAGTTGGTCGGCCAATGATGGTGTTATAGGGAAAATCGATATCGACCACCAGGAAGTTCACTAGGAGGCATCTCCCCTTGCCCTTATCACTGAAGCGACTAGGGAGCTTGTTGACCCTAAGGGGGTGGACAGATTGTCCCCCGAAGCCAATCAAGGGTTGGTCGATGGCCTGGATGTCTCTCTTCTCATACTTTAGTTTCTGCAGACATTCCCAAGTGATTATATCAGCCAAACTCCCACTATTGATCAGGATTCGACCGACCCTGTGATTTGCTACTTTTAGCTCGATGACTAGGGGGTCATCGTGTGGCGTCTGAATTTATTTCTAGCTCTCTCCAGACACCATGGTAGGGGTGTTAGGCTTATTTAACATTTCACTGTTTTTCAGGTGATAGAGGTACAATTTTCTCGAGTGGCATGTTAGGCCTCCTGAGGCGAAGCCTCCAGCTATGACCCCGACATACCCCTCGGTTACATCGATCTTTGCATGTTTATCTTTTCCCTTCTCTCCTCTTCGATCATATCGAGGCTCCTTTAAGAATTTGTTCAGTTTGCCTTCGTTAGATAAGTTATCAAGAGCCTTCTTAAGTTCCCTGCAGTATTTGGTCGTGTGACCGCATTCCCTGTGGTATTCACACACAACTTCTTATCCCTTCTTTAACTCGACGTCTTAATGGGAGTAGGTCGACGTAGAACCGATTTTTCTTTCAAATCCAAGTATATTTTCCTTCGATTGACGTTGAAGCGAGGATCATGGCCTCCATCAGTAGGGCGATGTCTTTTTAGTCTCTCCGACATGCTGTCTTTTTGGTTCGAGGGCTCGCTCTTTCGTTTGCTATTTCTTTCTTCGTGTACACTCTTGTAGATATCCAACGCTTAGATGTACTTTTGCGCATGCCTCATTGTATCGGCCAGGGTTAGGGTCATAGCGAGCTCGAATTTAAACCGTTCAAGGTGGAGGTCATTCATCAACGCAGTAACGGCCACTCCGTCTTGAAGGTCGAAGATCTTGAGGGATTCTTCATTTAACTTCTTAATGTAGCAGCTCAAACTTTCTCCCTTTGGCTGAGAGATCGACATTAGGTTCATGTTGGTCTTTTTGTGGCGCTTGGCCGTAATGAATTGTTGTGAGAATAAGGCTTCAAGGGCCGAGAAACTTGTGATGATTCCATAAGGTAATCTAGTGAACTAGTTGAGGGCTAAGCCTTTGAGTGTGGTCGGGAAATATCTACACCAAGTGGCCTCGCAAAAGCTTTGCACGCTCATTTTTGCTTTGTATGACGTCAGGTGGTCGGCTAGGTCAGTAGTGCCTGAATAATGTACGATCATAGGGATCTTAACTTTGCCCGGGTAAGGGGTTTCCATGATGTGTCGGCTGAAAGGGGACTTATGTGGCACTGCCTAGCCAACACAAAAACAAGATTCAGCGACCTCTTCCGGTTCTTCGATGAGGTGCTCGACCTCAGTTCCAGGTGTGTGACGGTTAGTCTGTGGGCGTGACAGCCCTGAAGTTCGAGTGGCCCCTTGTACTTCGAGTCCGCCATCTAGGACTGTTCTTTCTTTTTTCGATGATCATTCGGGCGTCAAAGTTCTTGTTCCGCATTTGCCTTTTTGTATGATGTGTCGAGCATCATCATGACTTGGCGACTTAATAGACTTTCCTTTCGAAGTGGCAGGTTCTTTCTTCGACGGACCAGCAATGTGCTCGGTTAGGGCACGTTTTGCATTTACTGCTCTTCGATGGGCTTGTGGGTGATCTAGGACTATCCCTTGGTTAGGGGGAGTAGTTTGTTAAGTTTTCATAACTGACACGTGCTACTGCATGACAGTGGTCATGTGTCTCTCCATCCGAAGTTCTAGCTCCTGTAGGTCAGTGTAAGTAACTGGTGGTGGAGGCCCATCGAAAGCTGCAGCGGTCGGGCTTCCATGTGGAGGGAGGTCGGTTATGTCCTCGACGATCGTACCTCCTTGGTTCAGCAGAGTGGTCTGCGCATTCTCAGAAGTGGTTTTTCGAGCAGCATTACCTCGGGTAGAGGTGGCCATTGGGCGGGTTGGCCCTGACCCAGCCCTGAACCGATCCGGTGAAAAACCAGTTCGGCCCTAAACCGGAAAAAATCAACCCCGAACCGGCCCTGCCCGGTCAAAGAACTGGTCCGGTTCAGGTTCATGTTTTCAAATTTCAGAACCGGTCCTAAACCGATCCTAGCCCCGAACCGACCCCGACCCCGACCCGGCCCGTAAACCAACCCTCTCTTGAACCGGTCCTTGAACCTGCCCATTCTGAAATTTTTCCTTGAACCGCCTCTAAACCGTCACTAAAACCCTATACCATAAATTTAAATCTTAAACCCTAACCTTATACCATGTACCCTAAACCCTATACCCTAATTAAAATCATAAAATTTATGATCATTCTTATGAATGACTAGTGGAGTGGTGAAGTATAAATTATGATTAAGATTTTGATAAATGAATTATAATATGATTATGATTTATGATCTATGAAATTGAACTATGGTTATGATAAATAAACTTTAAATTATAATTATGATTAATAAACTATAAACTATATTTATGATTATGATTAATAAACTATAATATACGATTATGATTATGATTATGATTAATGAGTATTTGTTATTGGGAGTTGCGATTAGTGAAATTTCTATATGAAATTAGTATTTGATTTACTCTATGAGTTATAATTTATAAGAATTATCCTTTTTAAATAATAAAAAAATGATTTTTACTTAAGGTGCATTTCCAATATGAAAAAAAAAATTGTATTAAAAAAGTTGTATTAAAAAAATGAAATAACCCTGAACTGGCACTGAACCAGCCCTAAACCGACACTAAATCTAGCCCTGAATCAACTCTCGGACCCTGGCACTGAACCGGCCCTGAACCGGTACTGAACCGTTCCTAAACCGCCTCCGAATCGGTTCAGGTTTAGAAAAACATAACCCTGACCCAACCTTGAACCGGCCCGGGGTGGTCTTAGGGCTGGGTCAGGGCCAAGTTTTTGTGTACCGGCCCGTATATAACCCAGCACTGAACCGGTACAACCTGGCCGGTACCTTGTCCTCGTGTCATGGTGTTCGAAAACATAGTTGTTATGTCGTCCCCATAGACGACGCCAACTGTTTCAGGTGCAAGAAACACAGTAGAGATTTGTTATTTTGGGAAGTCCAAATCCAGCTAAGGTAGTAACCAGTAATAGTCCAAGGTCTTCGAATTCCGAGTGCCTGCAAAACCGAGCACAGTGAACTACCCCTGGGATGTTCCCGGGACCATCTCTCCGATGCTTAACTAAGATTTTGATCTCAGAAGGTCAGAGAGTAGTACAAGTAAATGCTTATAACTGCGTGTAAAAATGTACCTGAATGATTGGTGAAAATATTATTTATAGATAGTACTAATGTGACGTCACCTGGTGAAGGTGATGATGTCATGGAAGCCTTTTATTAGTGGGCTTGACTGAAAGCCTGTACCATCTGGCCTGTGAGGCCCTAGGGGTAAAATGGTAATTTACGACTCAAGGGTATTTTGGTCATTTCATTGGTAAAGTGGGCCACAATTTGAATGGGCCCAAAAAATATCATTGCCAGTCTTAGTCTTCGGCAATGTTGTCACAAAATCCATAGAAATCCAATCCCACTTCCATCCAGGGACTTCTAATGACTGGACATTTCCCATAGGTCTCTTGTGGTCTATCATCACCTTATGGAAAGTCAAACACTTGGACACAAACTCAACAACTTCTCGCTTCATATTCGTCCACCAATAAATCTTCTTGAGGTATTTATACATCTTATCACCACCAGGGTGTACAGAATACGGAATATGGTGACCTTCCTCCATAAGCTTCCTCTTAAGCTCTTCACATTTATGTGGTATACACCACCTTCCTTTGAATCTCAAACTTCCATCCTCATGAATCTTAAAATCCACTTATTTTCCTTGCTTCATCTTCTCTTTAAGCTTGTCAAGATTCTCATCTCCAACTTGACACTCCAAGATCTCATCCAAAATCGACGATCCTAACGACAAAGCGCTCAATCTTGCTTCTATCTCTCCAGGATTTAAAATCTCAAGGCTAAGCCTTTGCATATCTTGATACAACTCTTCGGAAACTACCAACGCATTCATGCTATGGCTCGACTTCCTACTCAAAGCATCGGCGATGACATTCGCCTTCCCATCATGATAGTGGATATCTAAATCATAATCCTTGATCAACTCTAACCTTCTCCTCTATCTCATATTGAAATCCTTCCGAATGAAAATGTACTTCAAACTCTTATGTTCAGTGAATATCTTCACAGTCGCTCCATAGAGGTAATGTCTCCAAATCTTCAGTGCAAACACAATAGCATCTAACTCTAAGTCATGGGTAGGGTAATTAGACTCATACGGCTTCAACTGACGCAATGCATACTCAATCACCTTCCCATTCTGTTGTATCACACATCCCAGATCATTCTTCGAAGCATCATTATACACCTTGAATCTATCATTTCCATGGGGCAAGGTTAAAAGAGGTGTAGAGGTTAAACGATCCTTCAAAATCTGAAAGGCTTCCTCACACTTCTCATTCCATTCAAACTTCGCCTCATTTTTCGTCAAAGTAGTCATCATAGGTCTCACTATCCTAGGAAATCTTTCACAAACCTCCTATAATAACCAGGTAATCCCAGAAAACTTCTTATATCACACATATTCTTAGGTCATAGCCACTCACTAACGACTTGTATCTTCGCAAGATCTACAGGAACTCTATCCTTAGATACATAATGACCCAGAAATGCTACTTTCTCCATACGGACCTCACACTTAGAGAACTTGGAAAACAATTAATTTCTCCTAAGCGTCTCCAAAATCATTCTCAAATGCTCATCATGCTCTTCTTAATTCATTCTTCGACTAGATCAAAACATCATCAATGAACACTACAACAAACTTGTCTAAGAACTCATGGAAAATCCTATTCATCAAGTCGATAAATATTGCAAGTGCATGGGTCAACCCAAATAGCATCAAAGTAAACTCATAGTGACCATATGTTGTCCTAAAAGCAGTCTTAGGTATATCCTTATCGGCTACTTTCAGTTGATGATACCCTGAACGCAAATCAATCTTTGAAAATACACTAGCTCCATTCAACTGATCGAAAAGATCATCTATCCTAGGCAAATGATACTTGTTCTTAATAGTCACATTATTCAACTCACGATAATCAATACACAACCTCATACTACCATCCTTCTTCTTCACAAATAATACTGGTGCTCCCCAAGGTGACGCACTAGGTCTAATGTAACCTTTCTCCAACAATTCTTGCAATTGAGTCTTCAACTCACTCATCTTAGGAGGTGTCATTCTGTATGGTGCTTTCGAAATAGGTGCAGTATCAGGAACTAAGTCTATGGTAAACTGAACATCTCTCTTAGGCGGCATTACAGAAATGTCACTTGGAAACATATCTAAGAACTCGTTCACAATATGTACATCCTCAATTCTCGACTCAACTTCCCTGCTTACATCTTGCACACTACACAAGATTAACTCACAACCTTTCCTTATTAATTTCTCAGCTTGCATGGCAGAAATGACCCTAAAACTATTAGGCTTCCCAAAACGTCGTTACGAAATCGACTTCCCTGAAGGACTCTTAAGAACTACCTCCTGAGCTTCACAATCTATCTTGGCTTTATAATAAATTAACCATTCCATCCCTAAAATAACATCTAGGTCTCCCAAATTGAATTCTATGAGATTAGAGGGAAAATTACAACCCCATATCTTAGTACACATCATAACTTCTCCAATAGGAATACTTATGGGAAAATCAACGACTTCAAAGTCTACTAGATCTAAACTCTTAACAACAGGCGACGAAATAAAAGAATAGGTCACTCCAGAATCAAATAATGCTTTAACTACAGTGGAGTTGATAGACAAAGTACTAGAAACTACATCAGCGGACTTTTCAGCTTTAATACGACTCATCACGCTGAAGTGAATGATGATGTTCTTTCAGATGAAATTCTGTACTTGATTATCAGAGATGGTGGCTAAAGGTTCTGCTTCGACCCATTTGGTAAAATAATCAATTGCGACCAACAAGAACTTCCTTCCGCCAAATGTAGTTGGAAATGGTCCTAGAGTATCTATACCCCACTAATCGAAGGGCAGCACAGGCTGTATGGTTGTGAGATGGCTTGTAGACTGTCGATGTACGTGAGTGTACACCTGGCAGTTGTGGCACTTTCTAACCAAGCACTTGGCATCTTGCATTAGTGTAGGACAATAATACCCTGCTCGAAGGGCTTTGCCAGCAATTGTTCAAGCTCCCTGCTGACTACCACATGCCCCCTTATGTATTTCTCAAAGTATCTTATCACCTTCTTCGAGAGTCACTCACCTTAGTAGTGGGTGAGTGAACGATTTTTTGTATAGCAGGTCATCGTGCAGGAGGAACCAACTTGAACGACGTCGAAGCTTCTCGACCTCTATTTTATTTTCTGGCAATCTACCTCCTTCGAGGTAGTCTCAGATGCTTTTCATCCACTCATTTGATCGGTCTAAATGGCAGATAAAAGTTGATTATTAATGCGGGGCTTGCAGAGAACTTCCCATGAAATAGTTCGAGGTTCTAGGCCTGAGGCTGAGCTGGCCATTCGAGATAGTGTGTCTGCTTGCTGGTTTTCGGACCTTGGAATATGCTGGATTGTGAACTTAGTGAATTTTGCTTGTTGCTCTATTACCTTTCCGAGGTACATTCTCATGTTATCTTCTTTTGCCACAAATTCACCCCGAACCTGACCAACGACCAGTTGCGAGTCGTTTTAACCATGATTTCATTAGCCCCATTCGAGAATACAGTTTCGTATTCTGCTTCATTATTTGACGCCATGAAGTCAAATTTTATAGCATACTCCATTTTGTTGTTGAGAGGATCTATTATCAAGAGTCCTGCCCCACACCCCATTTTTGTCCCGGTTAGGGTACGGTGGCGATCTCAGAATCTGTTGGGCATTCTGCTATGAAATCTGCTAAGGCTTGAGCTTTTATTGCCCTTTGAGGCTCATATTCTAAGCCAAAATCAGACATCTGGTTAGCCCATTAGATGACTCGATTAAAGCCATTTCTATTCTCAATCAGCTTCTTGAGTGGTTTGCTAGTCAGCACTTTGATCGGATGAGCTTGAAAGTAAGGTTTCAGTTTTCGACTGGCCATAACCAGTGAAAATATCATTTTTTCCGATGGAGGATATCTGCTTTCTACCCCTCCAAAAGCATGGCTGATGAAATAAACTGGGTGCTGATGCTTTTCTCGTTTAGCTACTAAAACCGCACTCAATGCACACTCGAATACGACAAGGTATAAGAACAACGTTTCTCCCGGCGAGGGTGAAACGAGTTTGGTAGAGCGGACAAGTCGGTCTTTAGCTGCTTGAAGGCCTGCTCGGCTTCTTCGCCCAAATCGAAGCATGGTTTCTTCAAAGTGTTGAAGAAATGTAAGCCTTTATCCGCCGATCATGACAAGAATCGTCCCAAAGTAGCCATGCACCCTGTTAACCTTAGGACTTCTTTGACAGTCTGATAAGAGGTTTTTAGTGTGTCGTGAAGGCACTAAGAATAGCTTAGCAAACAATACTTATAATCCTAACGAGCAACTACTATGAACGCAGTAATGGTAAGTCAAGGGTCAAACCACAAGGAAATTGGGATTGACTAAGGTCTATTAAGTCTCAACTACCTAAGTGAAGGGTTTTTGGGGTGAGAAGGTTTAATTAACTAACAACTAACAACTAGCTAAGGAATACCAACTAATAATCGAATAAGAGAAGTCATATAATAAGAAAAACACTAGAGTTTGAGATACTCGTATGAACTTGGGGCTAGACAACGATAATCAACACGATAGCGATCCAAGAACGATGAAAATACAGGGTTAAGTCTCCCTCTAAATTACTTGAGTCCTCTCTCGAATGTTCCTCAAGAGTAATCGATTAATCAATCAACCAAATCCTCTCTCGAATGGTCCTTGATCAATTGATTAAAAGATTCAATGAGATCGGAAAACCCCTAATTAAAGGACCCCCTTAACTCCTACCCAATCCCTTAGCCTAGAAACTAAGTCGAAACATGGGAATGACAAAAGGGATCAAAATTCAATTAAGTAACAATAGAAATCCTAAGTGCCCTAGCATAAATGTGATCAAGATCTATCCTAGGGTGTCAAAACACCAAATTCAATGCATAAACATCAAATTGAATCATAGTAACATTAACAATCTACGTTAAGCCCTTAATTCATACTTTCGCCCAAACCCTAGATAATGAACTACTCATTAATCACGAATTCAAAGCAAAAGAGATTAATAAAATTAAACATGATTAACAAAACAATTAAAGTAAAGATAAGAGATTGAAAGAAATACACTTGGATTGAATGAATGATTGAATCTTCAAAGTTGCAATAATGAGTAAACTAAGAGTTTGAGAGAATTTAGAGTCTTAAGCTATGTAATTAGGCTCTAAGTAATGAGATAAAAAGTCGACAAAAACGCTAAACTATTTATATGGTTCATTAAACTAAGACGGGAAAACGGGGCAAAAGCCCGAAATCATGTCGACACGGTCGTGTCCAAAACGACACGACATCTTCAATATTCCTCAGTATCTTCAAGAGCTACTGCCACGGTAGAAAAAATAACTACACGGTCGTGTCCAAAATGACACGACCGACCTGGTCTTCAAACTTCAGTAGAAATCAGTTTCCAATCTGATCATGGGAAATAAATACTACACGGCCGTGTCAAAACCTACACGGCCGTGTCCTCCTAAGAATGCTTAATCAGTCCCAAAATCAAAGCTTCACTGCTTCTATCAATGACAGGCTACACGGCCGTGTCAAAAGCCACACGACCGTGTAGACCTGCTCCCATGCTCCTCAAAGCTAGGCCTCCACCCAAAGGTCCTCCAAAGACCAAAACGCTCCAAATGCCTGTTAGTGAGCCAGGAAATCATCCTAAACAAATAAACGAGTAGTGAAACGACAATATGAACCAAAGTCATCAAAACCCATGCAATGCAAGACTAAAATGCTCTATTCTACATGCAATGACACTAAAAATGAAGCATGATTAACAATAAAGTGCTTATCACAGTCCGAGGGGAATTCATTTTGATTATTGCTTTCACTTTTGTCTGGGTTGGCTTCAATCCTTCTCTTATCTACAAGGAATCCGAGGCACTTCCCTCCTCGAACGCCAAAGACACATTTCTTGGGATTTAGTTTCATGTTGAATATTCGGAGAGTTGCCAGAGTTTCTTCCAGGTCCTGAACGTGTTCTTCGACCAGTTTGCTTTTGACGATCATGTCGTCAACATAGACTTCGACGTTGCGACCTAGCTGTCTCTCGAACATTTTATTGACCAGCCTTTGATATGTAGCCCCTGCGTTCTTTAGTCCGAACGGCATGACAACAAAACAGTAAATGCCAGAGCTTGTGATGAACATTGTATGTACCTGATCTTCCTCGGCTAGGGGGATGTGGTGATATCCAGCATTTTCATTCATGAAGCTGAATAGGGCGTGTCCAGCAGTCGAATCGACCAATTTGTCGATCTTTGGGAGCGGGAAGTCGTCTTTTGGGAAGGCTTTGTTTAGAATTGTAAAATCGACGCACATTCTCTAGTACCCATTGTGCTTCCGACCAGCACGACGTTCGAGAGCCACTCAGTTTATTGACATTCCCTAATCAGTCCAGCACTTAACAGCCTCTTCACTTCTTCTGCTGCTGCTTTGTTTCTTTCGACACCTTGATGCCTTAGCTTCTGCTTGACAGGCTTGAAATCTTGCTTAATGTTCAACTAATGCTTGGTGATCGAACGATCTATCCCTGACATTTCATCGACGAAGAATGCAAATACGTCATTGTAGTCCAGAAGGAATTTAATTAATTCTATTCGAACGACCTGGTTAAGGTCCTTTCCCGCTCGAACTGTCCGGCTAGGATCGAGTACGAGTTGTACTTCTTCGTCTTCATTGACCGGTTGGGGCCGATTATAATTGATAGGATTCTCATTGTAGAATAGCCCCAGAGGAGGGGGTGAATTTTTCGACGGTCCCTCTTCTTCTCTCTTCCTCTTGCCCGTAGTTTGTTCGACGGGCCTTTTCCTTCTCGGAATATTTACATAGCATTCTCGAGCTGATTGCTGGTCTCCGTGCAATCTACCCACTGCTCCGTCATCCGTCTCAAATTGTAGTAGGAGCTGGTAGGTCGAATTGCAGCTTTTATTTTGTTCAAAGTTGGTCGGCCAATGATGGTGTTATAGGGAAAATCGATATCGACCACCAGGAAGTTCACTAGGAGGCATCTCCCCTTGCCCTTATCACTGAAGCGACTAGGGAGCTTGTTGACCCTAAGGGGGTGGACAGATTGTCCCCCGAAGCCAATCAAGGGTTGGTCGATGGCCTGGATGTCTCTATTCTCATACTTTAGTTTCTGCAGACATTCCCAAGTGATTATATCAGCCAAACTCCCACTATTGATCAGGATTCGACCGACCCTGTGATTTGCTACTTTTAGCTCGATGACTAGGGGGTCATCGTGTGGCGTCTGAATTTATTTCTAGCTCTCTCCAGACACCATGGTAGGGGTGTTAGGCTTATTTAACATTTCACTGTTTTTCAGGTGATAGAGGTACAATTTTCTCGAGTGGCATGTTAGGCCTCCTGAGGCGAAGCCTCCAGCTATGACCCCGACATACCCCTCGGTTACATCGCTCTTTGCATGTTTATCTTTTCCCTTCTCTCCTCTTCGATCATATCGAGGCTCCTTTAAGTATTTGTTCAGTTTACCTTCGTTAGATAAGTTATCAAGAGCCTTCTTAAGTTCCCTGCAGTATTTGGTCGTGTGACCGCATTCCCTGTGGTATTCACACCACAACTTCTTATCCCTTCTTTAACTCGACGTCTTAATGGGAGTAGGTCGACGTAGAACCGATTTTTCTTTCAAATCCAAGTATATTTTCCTTCGATTGACGTTGAAGCGAGGATCATGGCCTCCATCAGTAGGGCGATGTCTTTTTAGTCTCTCCGACATGCTGTCTTTTTGGTTCGAGGGCTCGCTCTTTCGTTTGCTATTTCTTTCTTCGTGTACACTCTTGTAGATATCCAACGCTTAGATGTACTTTTGCGCATGCCTCATTGCATCGGCCAGGGTTAGGGTCATAGCGAGCTCGAATTTAAACCGTTCAAGGTGGAGGTCATTCATCAACGCAGTAACGGCCACTCCGTCTTGAAGGTCGAAGATCTTGAGGGATTCTTCATTTAACTTCTTAATGTAGCAGCTCAAACTTTCTCCCTTTGGCTGAGAGATCGACATTAGGTGCATGTTGGTCTTTTTGTGGCGCTTGGCCGTAATGAATTGTTGTTAGAATAAGGCTTCAAGGGCCGAGAAACTTGTGATGATTCCATAAGGTAATCTAGTGAACTAGTTGAGGGCTAAGCCTTTGAGTGTGGTCGGGAAATATCTACACCAAGTGGCCTCGCAAAAGCTTTGCACGCTCATTTTTGCTTTGTATGACGTCAGGTGGTCGGCTGGGTCAGTAGTGCCTGAATAATGTACGATCATAGGGATCTTAACTTTGCCCGGGTAAGGGGTTTCCATGATGTGTCGGCTGAAAGGGGACTTATGTGGCACTGCCTAGCCAACACAAAAACAAGATTCAGCGACCTCTTCCGGTTCTTCGATGAGGTGCTCGACCTCAGTTCCAGGTGTGTGACGGTTAGTCTGTGGGCGTGACAGCCCTGAAGTTCGAGTGGCCCCTTGTACTTCGAGTCCGCCATCTAGGACTGTTCTTTCTTTTTTTCGATGATCATTCGGGCGTCAAAGTTCTTGTTCCGCATTTGCCTTTTTGTATGATGTGTCGAGCATCATCATGACTTGGCGACTTGATAGACTTTCCTTTCGAAGTGGCAGGTTCTTTCTTCGACGGACCAGCAATGTGCTCGGTTAGGGCACGTTTTGCATTTACTGCTCTTCGATGGGCTTGTGGGTGATCTAGGACTATCCCTTGGTTAGGGGGAGTAGTTTGTTAAGTTTTCATAACTGACACGTGCTACTGCATGACAGTGGTCATGTGTCTCTCCATTCGAAGTTCTAGCTCCTGTAGGTCAGTGTAAGTAACTGGTGGTGGAGGCCCGTCGAAAGCTGCAGCGGTCGGGCTTCCATGTGGAGGGAGGTCGGTTATGTCCTCGACGATCGTACCTCCTTGGTTCAGCAGAGTGGTCTGCGCATTCTCAGAAGTGGTTTTTCGAGCAGCATTACCTCGGGTAGAGGTGGCCATTGGGCGGGTTGGCCCTGACCCAGCCCTGAACCGATCCGGTGAAAAACCAGTTCGGCCCTAAACCGGAAAAAATCAACCCTGAACCGGCCCTGCCCGGTCAAAGAACTGGTCCGGTTCAGGTTCATGTTTTCAAATTTCAGAACCGGTCCTAAACCGATCCTAGCCCTGAACCGACCCTGACCCTGACCCGGCCCGTAAACCAACCCTCTCTTGAACCGGTCCTTGAACCTGCCCATTCTGAAATTTTTCCTTGAACCGCCTCTAAACCGTCACTAAAACCCTATACCATAAATTTAAATCTTAAACCCTAACCTTATACCATGTACCCTAAACCCTATACCCTAATTAAAATCATAAAATTTATGATCATTCTTATGAATGACTAGTGGAGTGGTGAAGTATAAATTATGATTAAGATTTTGATAAATGAATTATAATATGATTATGATTTATGATCTATGAAATTGAACTATCGTTATGATAAATAAACTTTAAATTATAATTATGATTAATAAACTATAAACTATATTTATGATTATGATTAATAAACTATAATATACGATTATGATTATGATTATGATTAATGAGTATTTGTTATTGGGAGTTGCGATTAGTGAAATTTCTATATGAAATTAGTATTTGATTTACTCTATGAGTTATAATTTATAAGAATTATCCTTTTTAAATAATAAAAAAATGATTTTTACTTAAGGTGCATTTCCAATATGAAAAAAAATTGTATTAAAAAAGTTGTATTAAAAAAATGAAATAACCCTGAACTGGCACTGAACCAGCCCTAAACCGACACTAAATCTAGCCCTGAATCAACTCTCGGACCCTGGCACTGAACCGGCCCTGAACCGGTACTGAACCGTTCCTAAACCGCCTCCGAATCGGTTCAGGTTTAGAAAAACATAACCCTGACCCAACCTTGAACCGGCCCGGGGTGGTCTTAGGGCTGGGTCAGGGCCAAGTTTTTGTGTACCGGCCCGTATATAACCCAGCACTGAACCGGTACAACCTGGCCGGTACCTTGTCCTCGTGTCATGGTGTTCGAAAACATAGTTGTTATGTCGTCCCCATAGACGACGCCAACTGTTTCAGGTGCAAGAAACACAGTAGAGATTTGTTATTTTGGGAAGTCCAAATCCAGCTAAGGTAGTAACCAGTAATAGTCCAAGGTCTTCGAATTCCGAGTGCCTGCAAAACCGAGCACAGTGAACTACCCCTGGGATGTTCCCGGGACCATCTCTCCGATGCTTAACTAAGATTTTGATCTCAGAAGGTCAGAGAGTAGTACAAGTAAATGCTTATAACTGCGTGTAAAAATGTACCTGAATGATTGGTGAAAATATTATTTATAGATAGTACTAATGTGACGTCACCTGGTGAAGGTGATGATGTCATGGAAGCCTTTTATTAGTGGGCTTGACTGAAAGCCTGTACCATCTGGCCTGTGAGGCCCTAGGGGTAAAATGGTAATTTACGACTCAAGGGTATTTTGGTCATTTCATTGGTAAAGTGGGCCACAATTTGAATGGGCCCAAACAAATATCATTGCCAGTCTTAGTCTTCGGCAATGTTGTCACAAAATCCATAGAAATTCAATCCCACTTCCATCCAGGGACTTCTAATGACTGGACATTTCCCATAGGTCTCTTGTGGTCTATCATCACCTTATGGAAAGTCAAACACTTGGACACAAACTCAACAACTTCTCGCTTCATATTCGTCCACCAATAAATCTTCTTGAGGTATTTATACATCTTATCACCACCAGGGTGTACAGAATACGGAATATGGTGACCTTCCTCCATAAGCTTCCTCTTAAGCTCTTCACATTTATGTGGTATACACCACCTTCCTTTGAATCTCAAACTTCCATCCTCATGAATCTTAAAATCCACTTATTTTCCTTGCTTCATCTTCTCTTTAAGCTTGTCAAGATTCTCATCTCCAACTTGACACTCCAAGATCTCATCCAAAATCGACGATCCTAACGACAAAGCGCTCAATCTTGCTTCTATCTCTCCAGGATTTAAAATCTCAAGGCTAAGCCTTTGCATATCTTGATACAACTCTTCGGAAACTACCAACGCATTCATGCTATGGCTCGACTTCCTACTCAAAGCATCGGCGATGACATTCGCCTTCCCATCATGATAGTGGATATCTAAATCATAATCCTTGATCAACTCTAACCTTCTCCTCTATCTCATATTGAAATCCTTCCGAATGAAAATGTACTTCAAACTCTTATGTTCAGTGAATATCTTCACAGTCGCTCCATAGAGGTAATGTCTCCAAATCTTCAGTGCAAACACAATAGCATCTAACTCTAAGTCATGGGTAGGGTAATTAGACTCATACGGCTTCAACTGACGCAATGCATACTCAATCACCTTCCCATTCTGTTGTATCACACATCCCAGATCATTCTTCGAAGCATCATTATACACCTTGAATCTATCATTTCCATGGGGCAAGGTTAAAAGAGGTGTAGAGGTTAAACGATCCTTCAAAATCTGAAAGGCTTCCTCACACTTCTCATTCCATTCAAACTTCGCCTCATTTTTCGTCAAAGTAGTCATCATAGGTCTCACTATCCTAGGAAATCTTTCACAAACCTCCTATAATAACCAGGTAATCCCAGAAAACTTCTTATATCACACATATTCTTAGGTCATAGCCACTCACTAACGACTTGTATCTTCGCAAGATCTACAGGAACTCTATCCTTAGATACATAATGACCCAGAAATGCTACTTTCTCCATACGGACCTCACACTTAGAGAACTTGGAAAACAATTAATTTCTCCTAAGCGTCTCCAAAATCATTCTCAAATGCTCATCATGCTCTTCTTAATTCATTCTTCGACTAGATCAAAACATCATCAATGAACACTACAACAAACTTGTCTAAGAACTCATGGAAAATCCTATTCATCAAGTCGATAAATATTGCAAGTGCATGGGTCAACCCAAATAGCATCAAAGTAAACTCATAGTGACCATATGTTGTCCTAAAAGCAGTCTTAGGTATATCCTTATCGGCTACTTTCAGTTGATGATACCCTGAACGCAAATCAATCTTTGAAAATACACTAGCTCCATTCAACTGATCGAAAAGATCATCTATCCTAGGCAAATGATACTTGTTCTTAATAGTCACATTATTCAACTCACGATAATCAATACACAACCTCATACTACCATCCTTCTTCTTCACAAATAATACTGGTGCTCCCCAAGGTGACGCACTAGGTCTAATGTAACCTTTCTCCAACAATTCTTGCAATTGAGTCTTCAACTCACTCATCTTAGGAGGTGTCATTCTGTATGGTGCTTTCAAAATAGGTGCAGTATCAGGAACTAAGTCTATGGTAAACTGAACATCTCTCTTAGGCGGCATTACAGAAATGTCACTTGGAAACATATCTAAGAACTCGTTCACAATATGTACATCCTCAATTCTCGACTCAACTTCCCTGCTTACATCTTGCACACTACACAAGATTAACTCACAACCTTTCCTTATTAATTTCTCAGCTTGCATGGCAGAAATGACCCTAAAACTATTAGGCTTCCCAAAACGTCGTTACGAAATCGACTTCCCTGAAGGACTCTTAAGAACTACCTCCTGAGCTTCACAATCTATCTTGGCTTTATAATAAATTAACCATTCCATCCCTAAAATAACATCTAGGTCTCCCAAATTGAATTCTATGAGATTAGAGGGAAAAGTACAACCCCATATCTTAGTACACATCATAACTTCTCCAATAGGAATACTGATGGGAAAATCAACGACTTCAAAGTCTACTAGATCTAAACTCTTAACAACAGGCGACGAAATAAAAGAATAGGTCACTCCAGAATCAAATAATGCTTTAACTACAGTGGAGTTGATAGACAAAGTACTAGAAACTACATCAGCGGACTTTTCAGCTTTAATACGACTCATCACGAACAGCTCCCCTAGAGCCTTGCTTTGGTTGTTGTTGTTGCTTCCATTCAGAGGCTTAGTATGGCTTCCCTGACCATTTTACGACCCGAAGGTTTCGGTCCTTGGTTGCTAGCTTTGTTATAACCAGATCTTGCCTGACCATTGCCTTCATTGGCATTCTGCTCACATTTCCGCTTCGTAAAGCACTCAAACTCTCTATGACCCTTCTTCTGAAAGTAATTGCACGTAACCAAATATCCCTTACAGTCTCCACCATGGTGGTTCTTGTTATATTTCTTACAATTGTAAGTCCTTTCAGGCTTGGCCCCATCACTAGATCCTTGTCCATTCATGTTCTAAAATTTTCCATTCACATTACTTTTCCTCTTGTAACTACCTTGACTTCAACCATCTTTCCTCTTGCCTCCTAAGGAAACATTCTTCTTGTCACGCCTAGTCTGTAACCCATAAATATGAGCAGCTCGCCCATACACAACGTCTAAGGATGCAAGATTTTCACCTCCGAATCCTAATTGAACTTCCTTAGCCAAGCCTTGCTCAAATCTCTGAGCCTAAACTCCTCAATGGCAACTACTTCAGGTGCAAATCTAGACAAAGCTATGAACTTGTTATAGTACTCAGAAATAGACATACTCTCCATTCTAAGGTTAATGAATTCTTGGGCCTTTTTGCTTCCTCATGAAAGCAGGGTAAAACTTCCTCTAAGGGCAGTGGTAAAGAAATCCCAATTGAAATTAGCCTCAGCACTAATCCTAGTCCCGTTTTCCTTCCACCAAAGATCAGCCTCATCCTTCAGATACATCACAGCTTGATCGACCTTCATCACCGCAGGGCAATTAATAGCTCCAAATATCTTATCAAATTCTCTAATCCAACTCTCCATGAATGTAGGGTCAGATTGTCCCTTAAAATAAGGCGGCTTAACCTTAGCCAGCTTCTCGAACATCTCTCCTGCAGTGTCAGGACGTTCGGTTCTCTCTTGAGTCAGTCTCTCTGCCAAAAGACGAATACCGAAGGCTAGGGCGACATCGTTGTTGGCCATTCTACTACGTGACCTGTAATTAGTATGTGTACTTTAAGTTCGGTTCATAACTAATTGCCATTCTACGAGGGCATCGTAAAGAAATATGGATCATACAAGATTGTCTAAAGAAAATAAGTTCATCGGAGTTTTATTGGGAACTAGTCCAAACACAGACAATCTCAACACTTACTTGCATAATCATTCACCTTTGACAATTAGCAAGAATTAAATAACAAACCATGAGAAATAAAATAAAAATAATTCTCATTCGCGTACTAAATAAATATTGCTCAACTTCTATAACTAAAAGAATATTTTATTCTTCCAAAAATAACAACAGTGAATATTTCCTCAATTTGTAATAAGAATTCACTAGCTAATTCCTCGAGTAAAATAAAGTACTAAAATAAAACTAGTGTAGCGTAGCTACCTTACTTGACAAAAATGATAGAAATAAATAACATTAATAAATCTCAAGGACTAACATCATGATTCCTATCCTTATTCTCCTTGTACTTCTCAGGAGTGAAAATTTCGTCTTCAAAGTCTTCCATATCCTCAATGACACATTTATAATTTGGCTCTTCGGCTCTAGTCATTCTCTTGACTCGTTTACGTGAAGGTTCATCAAAATTCTCAATCTCATCTTCGTTATCAGTGTCATCATCAAATAATGTAGGAGCTTATTTTCATAAAATTAACTTTGGAAATAACTAGGCGCCTAAAAATAATTTTGGCACGAAAGGCTAATAAGAACCTTAATCTCTGATACCACTTTGTAACACCCCGACAATTCCCCCTTTATAAAACATATATTTTCCCAACTAAATTAGAGATTTATCAAGGCATTATCGCCCGTGTGATAACGTATCGGCTTACTCAAAGTTTTGCGGTGGAAAAACATTCAATAAAACTTTATTAAATACTTAAACCATAATAACTGTCAAACATAATCCAAACCTCGAAAGTAATTTAAAACCAACTTAAAGAACTAAAATAAATAATCTATAAAGTAACTTAATAAAAGTAACATAAATATAAGAAGCAACAAAATTGAGAAAGCGATCTCTCATCAATGCCTCCCAAATCCCAAATGAGTAAATGTGATGATGCATCATAGCTTCAAACCTGTAGGCAAATACTCAATTGAAGACTTCTCGCCAATAAAGGATCATCACAGGATCACTAGGCACAACCATGATTGACACACAGAAAAGCACGTAATCAGCAAAGCAGAGCATATAAATAATAATATAAAAACACAAAACCTAACATGATACTACAAACCAATAAAACATGATCAATAATAATATCTACAACTTAACTCATAAGATAAGACTTGACTTCACAAAACATACAACATGATACTCATTTAAATAAATTGAATAATCAATGGATCGATTTGTCCAACCAAAACCAGTCTTCAACACTGAAGACGAATTACGGGCCCGACTCCGTAATCCCTTGATCAACGATATTGAGGAACCTTTAAAAAAATAAAATAGGGCATGGTGATCAATCCGGCCCCAAGAAAATCCATGGGCTACCACCATGTACTCCAACTCATACTAGTCTAAAACTTCAGACGTGCATAAATGTAAAGCTATTGCTATTCTTTTCACTTTAAGTGTTAATTTGATGCTGGACTCTAAACAAGCAACCAACACATAACATGAACACAACAAATATTCCTCTTTTAATCTTAGGATTAAATAACGTGATCAAACAATTTCAGTTGACCAAGAATTCATCCTCAATTTATTTGTTGACTTAAATCAACAATCAAATATCCAAAGAAAATGAATATACATACCCTAAAAAGCCTTCGGTCTTTGCAAAATAGTAAAATAATAATAACAATAATAATCCAACTTACCAGTCCTCGGCCTTTAAGAACTAATAAAATATCCGTAAAGGGAAACAATACCAAAAATGCATAATCCAATAACAAATATTATTAATCCAACTTCACATGAGGGATCAAAGTATAAGTATTCCCATAACAACATGCTTGAATCAAACATCCATTCAATCATGCAATAAACATCATAGGCAATTAACATGCTCAACAACACGTGATTCCAATATCAAAACCACGTATTAACCATAAAAGGGTTCCCTATACATGATACTATAAATAATCCTATCCTTAGGACATGATACTAGTCTAACACATAAGGACATGTACATACCTTATGTAGACGAAATGAAAGGCCACTTTAAAACACTAGAAGTCACCTAAAGTAAAGTTTCCACCTACAAAAATAATAACACAACAATTAATTCACATCAATATAGTTTATTTTAACAAGCTTCAAAATTCGTTTTAAAATACTTTTAAAACACTAAAGTTTCAACCTTTAGTAAATTTTAATATAATACTATAATTCTAGGCTTTAGAAACCTTAAAAATCCTTAATTTTGTACTTAAAATCAACTTTAAATATAAACTAATAAATCTGAGATTATAACTCCAACTTATAATTAATAAAAATCATATTTTTAATTACTTAAACAATAAAGTTTCCAACTTTATTTATAAAACATATTAAAACTCATAAAAATCATAACTTTCATATTAAAACTATAATTAAACATTAAATAGAGGATAAGGGATAAGAAATAACCAAAAGAAAACACGAAATCGGAAAACAGCGAAGAGAAACACGCGTGAGGTAGCGCGTGTGGCTGGCGGTGGCGCGTGGCTGCTGCTGTTGCCTGCGGACGAGAGCCAAAGAGAGGGAAGAGTGGTGGTGGTTGTTGCTGTTGCCGCACGCACGAAGGGGAGAAGGAGGGCAAGTGGTAAGGGGCTCGCCGAAAAAACGAAGTGAAGTGGTGAGGGGCTCGCCGAAAAAACGAAGTGAAGAGGTGAGGTGGTGGTGGTCTGACGCACGCAAAGAAATCGAGGAGAAAGAGAGTGAGGGATAGGCGCCGGTTTCCAGGAGAGCAAGGGAGAAATAAGAGTGTGAAAATTTTGGGATTTGGGGGTATCTATATGTAACAGCCCGGATTCACCGACCAACTTAATTAGAGCTAAACACAGTGGAAACCTTAATCCGAACTATTACCATCACACTCATCGTCCTAAAACGACGAGTATGGAACTATAAAAATCTGAACTATTTAAAACTTTAACTATAAAACATTAACACTAAAAGAACTTATCTAAGTGATCTGAATAGTATTAATTAAATAATAAAAGTCTACAGAAAATTCGGCAGAGGTCCGTTTGAAATATGGACCGCCTAAAATTTAACTTAGGACTCGCGTCCCAATTGTGAACCTGTATATCATTTTAATATATTTTCAGCAACTATTCCCAGCTTCTACTTTACAAATTCCAATTTAAAAAACTATCTACAACATAACTAAATATTACACTATTACAAAGTCGATCGTCCTCGCCTCAATACATATAAAGATAATTGCAATAAGAATTCCTGCATCAAAGCTTCATAACTTCACTGCTTCCACCTGAAACTAATACGACACTGCCACCCACCCAAGTGACAGGCCACAGAAATGACAAAACAAACATTTGACTCCCATCAGCAACGCGCTGAGTACTAAACCCGTAAAATATGTAAAACATGCTTTGGTGGTTTTTGTTTAAAACACTCTTCACATATATTCACATTTAACTCATACAACCATGTATACCTCAAAGCATTTACCGTAAAGATATTGAAACATCATAATATTCAATACCAAAATAGTACTTCATAACAAAATATATCATTGATATAATATATGTTTGGAAACTCAATTTACTTCCACAACAATTAAGTTTCTTACAAGAAACATCCATTGTTATTTATTATCTTGGTGTGAACGTGAATGGAGAGGGGTACCACGCAGTACCGGCTGTCTCCAAACTGTTGAGGGTCGTCACCCCACCTTTTACTGTTCTGCTTGCAAGACTTACCCGGACATGTCCTATAACGCCAGAATTTCGCCCATTCTGCAAGGCAACAGCTAGGGACCCCCCGCCCTAACTCGGGTGCATGTTCACACATTGCTTCATTAATAATATTGTTTTCAATATATGCACATTGGTGACTTTCACCATGATACACAAATCACACTTTCACACACTTTCCACAACACTTTCACACGATAAAATACACTTTTACTTTATAAAGTAGGTTTCACGTTACGAAAATAGGCTTTGGAAAACATAATAACATATCATATCCTTGCTATATATCCTAAAAGCTCAGAACATATCCTAAGGGTTCCCGTACTAAACCCAAGATGTCTCTAATGGCTTTTCACATGCCAATATGCTCAGTTGAGTAAGAATAGAATATCCTCAAGTAAGCTAGTTTAATCTTCCGACAAATGAGACATACTTCCTATGAAACATACGTTATACTACTCTCATAAGATCGATATTTATCCTATATTAGAATCACTCACACAAGCTAGTCCTACTTATTCTCCTTTAATCATGTTCCTTTGTGAATTTCCCAAGCCAATAACAACTGAACTAACAACTAGGACATTTACGTAACTTGGTTACTCACTAAGAAGATTCTGCAAATCTTACAAACATGGACTTCATAAGATCAGGATGGTCTACTTTACTATTTTCTTACTTCGTTTATATAGTCTTTACTAACCTTGGCGATGGCTTTTACAAATTTCACTTTATTACTAAAACCAGTTATTAAAACTAATATCAAGTTATAGTAGACAGACAACAACCCTTGTTCTTTATACTTTCATATTTTAATTCCTTAGTTAGAACCTCATCACAATTAATGAACTTATTGATTTACTTTCATGATAGACTTTAGCTCGTTCACTAACTGGTTACTGTTGATTACATTAGCTTTTAAACCATTTAGAGCTGATCTCATTACTAATGACATATATAGTTTGATATTAAACTTTAAATGAGACTATTCAATACTTAATTTCCCTTAATTCAGTAACAACATCACAAACAGACTTCATAGAATTCATAAACAATTTGAGAAATCTCTCAAGTAAAGTATATAGATTCAGTCTAGTAAATTAAGAAATAGCAATACCATGTGAAAGTGTTTAGTACCTCAGTTAGGGTTTTAAAGTGAGCATGGGTGGTGGTGGTGTGGTGGTGGTCGTCGGTCACTCACACGACCCTCCTCACGCGCACTCCTTCATCCCTCTCAAGAAAACCCCCAATTTTGAGTATAATCTCTGAATTAGATAGAGGGTTTCGTGTTTTGAAACTTACTCTATTTATCTCCCTCTCTATTGGCCGGAAATTGGCCGGAAATCGTTTGGGTTTCGCCACCGTGGCCGTTGCTGCACGCTTCTCCCTCTTTCTTTCCTCCTTCGCCTCTGATCGGCCTTGCTGCGCTGTTTCACCGTCCGCCTTCTTCTTCCTCCGTCGAGTTCTCTCTCTCTCTTCCTCTCTTCCTCTCGCCTCTTCCTTCTCCCTCTGTTCTCTTTTTCCTTCCTGGTTCTGTTTCCTCTTTGCCGTGGAAACAGACCCCCTTCCCCCTCAATTTCCTTTTTTTTCTTTTTATTTGTTGAGTCACCCTCACCCACTCTCACTTAATGACACAACACCCCTTCTCTCTAAATGCCACGCCTAACCTCACTCTTTTCCCCTTTTTTTTTATACCCACTCTAATATAAACATACATAAGTATATTTTAATTTACTATTGTAAAATATAAATGTCATTAAAACAATAGCTCAAACACGTTTCTTAAATTAATATAGAACTCGATACTGTTAAGAGTAATTCCACTAAAATAATTAAATATAATTACGTCAATAAATATAGTACGACTTCTTAATAATAATATATATAAACAAATATAAATTTTCATTTCAAGCACAAGGATTTCAGAAATTAATTAAACTAATATTATAATTAACAATTAATAAAGGTGCTCCTAAAACAGAGCTATTACACTATAGGTTTGCCTAAAACCTATGACAATTAGGTTAGGCTTAGGTTTGGGCTTAGGTTGATCATCCAACCCTAAGTAAATGGTTTGGGATCCTCAACCCAATATTAAAATTCATTTAAACACAACTCAAAACATTTAATAAGTAGGAAAAACTGTTAGAAAATACCAAGATTTTAGCACTTTGCCAAAATACATACCAAGGAGTTGCGAAATGTGAAATAAATACCAACAAGTTATGTTTTTCTTAGAAATCCATACCAACTAACAAATATCCGTCTATTTTTCCGACACTTTCTCACACAAATTTAACTCACCTTAGATTGTCTGTTGTTCAGAGATGAAGTTGAATGGATTTCTGTTAGTTGATATGGATTTCTAAGACGGAAAAATAGATGGATATCTGTTATTTGGAATGGATTTCTAAGAAATATTTATTCTACATTTCGCAACACTTTGGTATTTATTTTGAAAATGTGCTAAAACCTTGGTATTTTTTGACAATTTTTCCTAATAAATATTCAATACTTAAAAGTCCAACCCAATAAAATTAATGATTATTTAAAACGTTTAAATAATCGTTTGACTTTCAAAATAGTCAACACTTTAATAATTATATGAAATCAATATGAAATGATTGTAAATATACTTCAAATGTATTTATAAAATTCATAAATTTACGGGGGACTACATTTATGGATAAGGTTCAAAAAGCAATAAAAAAGGAAAATTAAGTCCTCTGTGAAACCGCCGGTCGGGCGAAGGCACCCAGGCGGGCGGTCTTCAAATAATCTTTACATGACTCTCGTAATCAGCCCCTTGGTAGGTGGGCAAGATGGCCCGGGTGGGCGGAATTCGCCCGGGAGGCCGGGCGAAGATAACTTAGACGAAATTCTTCAAGGGCTCCAAAAGTCATCTCGAGCCCGAGCGGACGGCCTCGCCCGGCCAGGCAAGCGGGCGCATTTCAGCTCCAATCTTACAGCTTTTCGTCCCTAGAGCTTCGAAATTGCTCTCGGGGTACTACAGATGCTCATGTAATCTGGGTAATATTCCCAAATGCCTGATGAAGGCCTTAGACACCTAATCTGCACAATTTAAGCCCAAAAACACGAAACACACCCAAACACATCAAATCTCACAATAAAGAGCTATAAAAGAGTCTAAAACAAGAGGAAAAACGAGGCTAAAAGCCTATATAAAATAAGTCCTTGAAGTTTGCCATGATATGCCTAGCACAAAATCTAATCTCAGCCTTTGGACTCTTGGTAGTCAGGGCATCAATAAATCCTTGTGTATAATAAAGCAAATATCCAAACAGGGTACATTGCAAGGAAAGAAATTAAAAAATAAATCTTTGAAATGAAAAATAGGATAACGTACACTTACCTTTTGATTACCTGACATCAAGGTTAATCCAACTGTCATTAACAGGGCTTATATCCTTCAGCAATAACTCCAAGAACAGTTCATGTTGTCTATGTTCTCCACCTCGACAATGGCCCAAGCAATTAGGAACATGTTGTTATTCCCATCCTTCTCCACAACCACCAATAAGTGACCTGGATAAGCCCCCTTCAAATGACATCCATCTACTCCTAAGGGTTTATATATAGCCATCTTTAAAGCCAGTTTTCAATGCATTTAAACATATACATCCTAACAAAGAAGGGGGGTGACCTCTCAACACCTACAACTGCAACAACACATGATCCTGTGTTGTATTTAAGTATGTCCTTGCCATAATCTCACACTCTACCATACGGCTCAACCTGGTTTCCATATATAGTAAGCTTAGCTCTTTCTCTCCCCTACCACGGTTTCCAATACTTCACTTGCACCCCCAAATCTCTAAAAACAACATCTTTGAAGCTCTTCAAAGTCATTGTATGCTCTGTCCTCCACCCCTCTAAATACCCAACAGTCACTTTTATGTTTTGTGTTGGTCTTGCACATTTATGTTCTTTGCATTGTGTTTTCCCCCTATTCTTCTTCACATAAACCATAAAAAAGACACTTATTGTCCCTATTACAGATGCAATGAACTATTTCATTATACCTTTTATCCCAAGGACGACGATCAAACCTTTGCTTACAATGAATTGTAAGTCTATCCTCACAATTATAAAAAATTAAAAATCATAGCCATTTTCTATGGCATGGCTTCTCAGTGCCTTAATTGAAATTGCTATAGATTCAAACTTAAGGCCAACCATAAGTTTTACCTTGTTGTTGAAATTATGATATTCATTGAAAGTGTGATGAATATTAACCCCATCATCAGACCCCTTCAAACTGCTACGATCATCTGAATCCAGATTAGTTTCAACCCCTTTATGTAGCAGTGAATCAGTTTCAACCTCCCTCTTAAATCTCCAACTCTGTATTCAACAACATCCTCTCCTTTGAAAAACTAATTTCCCTTTTTCTTTTTGTTGGTTGCTTGTTTTTTTTCATTCCTCTTCTAGTCACCCTTTTTCTTCTTCCCGGGCTCTGTCTCTTTCAAGCAGTCATTGATAGAAGGTAGTATATCATCATAAGGCACCTGCCATATGAAATCATCTGCCACATCTTTTTTTTTTCTTCCTCACCAAGCCTCCATTCAATATCTAAATCATTATCTTCAAAGCTTGATGAGCCAAACAAATCATTGTCCCACTCCAACTTCTTCTAACTTTTTTTCCTCTCAACCCTTCCCTTTTCTAGCTTTTCTTTTGATCACAACTCCTCCTCTGGCTCTTTCAGATTTGTGGCTGCCTCTTCACTCTTTTCCAGAGTTTCACCAGGCCTCCATTCGATATCTGAATCACTCTCTTCAAAGCTTGATAAGCCAGACAAATCATTATCCAACACCAACTTCCTTTAACTCGTTTTTTTTTCTCTCAACCCTTCCCTTGTCTAGCTTTTCTTTTGATCTCAACTCCTCCTCTTACTCTTTTAGATTTGTGGCTGCCTCTTCACTCTTTTTCTGAATTTTACCTCTTCTTGCCTCTTGCTTCACTCTAGGGGTTGACCTTATTATATAGGCAACCTTTACTAGTGTTTGGATGGGGCTGGTTTTGAAGGATTTTTCATTGATTCCAATTACTTCAAGATATGTATTTTGTAACATAAAATTCTTCCTTCTAGGCTCAAACTTGACTACAGCAGGCTTTTGGTTCACGTCCTCTCTTTTCAAGGCTTTATCTTCACATTCTCTACTTTCACAACCTTTTGATTTCTTGTTTAAGGCCTTGTGGTTACACAAATTTCATGAGTTTCTAGTGAGATGGATGCAAGTGGTAAAGTTTGCATTCCAACCCTCCTCCTTGGTTGTAATTTGGCTACTGTGGGCTTTGGGTGTAGTTCATTTGGTGGGCCTTGTTCTGAAAGTTGTTGTGGCTATTTGGAGTGTGTTGACTATCAATGAATGGATTATCATCAATAGCCACAAACACAAGAAGATATTGATAAGAGGTTTTTAGTGTGTCGTTAAGGCACTAAGAACCGCTTAGCAAACAATACTTATAATCCTAACGAGTAACTACTATGAACGTAGTAATGGCAAGTCAAGGGTCGAACCACAAGGAAATAGGGATTGACTAAGGTCTATTAAGTCTAAAACTACCAAAGTGAAGGGTATTTGGGGGTGTAAAGGATTGAATAATTATCAACTAACAACTAACTACAGAATGACAACTAATAATCAAGTAGAGATATGAATATAACAAGGAAAACACTAGAGCTTGGGCTACTCGCATGAACTCGGGTAAGACACGAGACTAATGCAACTACGAAACTACAAAGAATAATATGCAAGGTTAAGTTTCCCTCTAAAGTACTTGGGTCCTCTATCGAATAGTCCTCAATATTAATGAATTAATCAATCAACTAATCCTCTCTTGAATGGTCTTTAGCCAATTGATTAAAAGATTTAAATTGTGAATAACCACCTGTCAGATACACCAATTTCAAAATAACCACCCCAAATTGTTTTGCATTTAAATAACCACCTCTACTTATGTTCACGTTTTGAAATACCCACCTCTTAACGGAAAATCTTAACACCGTTAGTTTTAGGGCTCAACTTTTTTAACTCCCTCCAAAATTTCACTAATTACCTTACTAATCTATAATTTGAATGGTCAAATCATGATTAACATTTTAAAAATCTTTTTTTATTCAATTTTACAATTTTTTAAACTATATATTTTTGCTATACGACACAGTAATTGACACAAATTTTGAGACAATATTTAATCGCATTTTTAATACTCAAGACAACGTTTTTTCGAAAAACGGACACCACCGTACGCCCTTTACGGCCACGAATTTTGAGATTCCCTACAAAACGAGTACCTACAAGCCGGCTTTTTGGGCACGTACTTCGAGACGCTTTTTTCGGACGAAATACAAAGTTTTTTCGAAAACCGGACACTGAATCATGATTAACATTTTAAAAATATTTTTTTATTCAATTATACAATTTTTAAAACTATATATTTTTTATATATGACACGGTAATTGACACAAATTTCGAGACAATATTTAATCGCGTTTTTAATACTCAGGACGACGTTTTTTCGAAAAACGGACACCACAGTACGCCCTTCATGGGCACGAATTTTGAGATTCCCTACGAAACGAGTACCTACAAGCCGGGTTTTCGGGCACGTACTCGAGACAATTTTTTTGGATGGAACACGTATTTTCGAAAAACGGACACCGCCGTACCTACAAGCCGGTGTCCGTTTTTCGAAAAAACTTTGTATTCCGTCCGAAAAAGGCGTCTCGAAGTACGTGCCCGAAAATCCGGCTTGTAGGTACTCGTTTCGTAGGAAATCTCAAAATTCGTGCCCCTAAAGGGCATACGGTGATGTCCGTTAGCGTGTCATATATCAAAAATATATAGTTTAAAAAATTGTAAAATTGAATTAAAAAAAGATTTTTAAAATGTTAATCATGATTTGACCAGTCAAATTATAGATTAGTAAGGTAATTTGTGAAATTTTGGAGGGAGTTAGGATAATTTAGTAAGAATTTGGGCATCACACTTAACGGCGTTAGAAAATTCCGTTAACAGGTGGGTATTTGAAAAAGTTAAGGAAATGAGAGGTGGTTATTTAAACACAAACAAAAATGGGGTGGTTATTTTGAAATAGGTGTATCGTGCAGGTGGTTATTCACAAATCTTGGGTGGTTGTTCCAAAACGACACGGCCGTGTAGACCTGTTCTTCAAAAATCTTCATCCTCACAAAAGCTATTGTCTTCATGGAAAATGGTCAACTCGGTCGTGTCAATATCTACACGGCCGTGTAGACCTGGTCTTCAAATTTCTTCAGCTTCCACAAAACATACTACCTTCGTACAAAATAGCCAACACGGTTGTGTCAATATCTACGCGGCCGTGTTGACCTGCTCTCCTCAAATCAGCAGAATGTAGCTTGGGAACTGCTCATGGGAAAAACACACGACACGACCGTGTCAATATCTACATGGTCATGTCCTCTTCAGAACGCCAAAACAGTCAGCAACTTGAGCCTTCACTGCTCCCATCAACAAAAAGCTACAAGGCCGTGTCAAAAGCTACACGACCGTGTAGGCATGCTTCCATGTGCTCCTAAGGCTAGGCCTCCACCAAAGGTCCTCCAATGATCAAAATGCTGCAAAAACCTGCTATTTAGCCTGGAATTCATCCAAAAACAACTAAACGGGTAGTGAAGCGATAATATGAACCAAAGATGAAAAAATCCATGCAATGCTAGACTGAATGCTCTATTCTACATGCAAGGACACTAAAAATGATGCATGATTAAGCACAATAAAGTACTTATCAGATATCCATACTCATCTCTAACAGTCAACAAGCCAACTATGTGTTCAACAATAATATTCTCCTTTATTTTTCCTTTACACTCATACCAAAATCTAACAATTTAAGGCATAGATTGTCTACTTAATCTATATGAACTTGCAACATACTCCCTGAAACTCATACAGTTAACAGCAATAATTGGAACTTTTCCAACATATTCAACAGTCTCGTTCCCCCTTATTTTCCTTGCCACAAACTTTCCCCTAATTAACAAATTTTATATTCACCTCTAAATTACTACGGTTGTCCATTCTGAGGAATAAAACAAAATCCACAAGTAATTTCAGGAAAGAAAATTTTCAAACCGTGCAATTGAATATAAAAAGCTAAACACAAACCAAGCAGCAATGATTTGTTAATTTGACTACATAATTCTAAGTTTTTAACCTAACTTAGCAAGTAATTTACTGAAATTGGCAACTTAATATATAAAAATCTAAGTTAGGGATCCTAATTGTACCTTATATTGTTTGTCTATCATATCTTCATCAAGTAAACAATGCTCAATTAACCAATCACAATTGAGAAATAGGGTTTGTTACCTTTAACCACAGTGAAAAATTCAAGCTTTGGTCCCCCTTCGACGTTGATTTCCAAACGTTTCTAGCTACAGGGACCCCACCACCATATCCTTTTTGCAGTTTATTGACAAGAGCAAGAAACAGAGGAAGATTCTCCTATAATGATAGTAAAATGGTTAATGATGAATAGAGGTAAGGTGAAACGTTGTAATGACGGGAGTAAATGAAGAAGATGAGAGAGGAAAACGAATGAAGTTGGGGGTAAATTGAAATATAAGACTGAAAACCAGTGAAGGGAAAAATGGTCATAAAAAAATTGGCCTAAAAGTGGTTTTGGTAGTGAAGGAAAACGTTGTTTTTCCTCTTAGCATCGTCCTTTGTTACCTTTTGGCATTGAGGACACTGCCAAGTTTAGCTTGGGGGAGGATTTCTGTTTGTATTCTCTATCTCTTTTACTGCTTTCTAGGATAGATTTATTGCTTTCGGAAAATACTGAAAAAATCAAAAAATAATATGGTTCCCATGACTGGTTTAGTTGCCTCCCTGTGCCCCTTGTTGTGCTTTTATTGAATATGATTTGACTCTGTTTTCTGGATAGCTGGGCATTTGTGATTTTGAGGCTATGATTTGATGTTTGATTGCTATAATTTCGAGCAAGTTTTGATTATATTACACTACATTGTGCTGCATGCCTGAATTGGTTAGACTGTGAGGCCTCTTTGTAGCCTATTGGATTCATATTATTATCCAGTCTGTTTTTGTGTGTTAGTTCCTCTTTAGTTGATTGATCTTGACTTTGACTTCGTACTTGTCTGATGTTCGATGACTTGTAGCATTTGCTGTGATAGAGGCGTTCTTTTGCCTGATTCTTGAGCCTCAGAGTGAGTTTTTGATATATTTTTATCCTCCTTAGCCCCGCTGAGCCAAATGACTTGTTTCATGTTACTTAAACCCTTATTATGAGCCCATGGCCTTCATTTCGATATTATTTCCAAGCCTAGCTTGGGGGAGCTTTTGTATGGGTTGAGTTTGAGATTGGTTTCATGGTTTGGTTTGGTTGTGGAGGAATTAAAAGTATATTTGTTGTGGTTTGAGTGTGAGAAAAAGAAAAGAAAAAGCAAAATTAGAGTTGCGTGAATGAAGTTCAGAAAAATAAAAGAAAAATGAAACAAAAGTTCAAAAGAATTCAAAGTCCTTCATACACGTATGTGCATAAAAAAAATTCTCTTCATTGCTTGAAAATTGGGTTTGTTGTGAGTTTTCATTGATTTATGAGAGTTGGGTTATTTTTCGTGGCTATATGGTGTTGTTGGGAGTTGTTTAGGCCATCTTAGGCCTTGTTTGAGTGATTCATACTCCCCCTTTCTCGGTTTTTCCACCACATCTCCTAAAAATATCCCTACCCCTTACCTAAGCCCCATTACAACCCTATAAAGTCCTCTTGAGCTCGTGTCTGCATTGTTTATTGGATTGATTTTGAGTCAGTTTGTCAAAGTTAAAGAGTATGTCTGCTAATTGAGTCGACTTGACTAGGATGAGCGTCATTTAACCTTCTTAAACACATGAGAGTGTGAGTGGGAAGGGCAATTATGGTCGGGTTGGTGAGTGTTCGGGCATGTTCTTTGCCTGCCACAAAATAGAGAGGAGTGATACCTTTGTGAGAGCCCTTTCAGGATTTGTATGCCTTGTGGATGCTAAAATTTGATGAATTGCTTGGATGATTGGTGGTTGGATGGATTTGATTAGCTGAACTTGAATTTTTCCTGCCTGAACGATTCTTAGTCTTGAAAACGTTTTGAGCTTTGATTGTTTTTATCTATGGGGTGAGGCAATTTATTCCATGTTCATGTTTAATTTCCCTGAGGACAAGCAAAGGTTTAGCTTGGGGGAGTTTGATGTATCACATTTATATATAGTTTCTAGATGCATTTAGATTGCATTTAGAACTCCTTTTTGAGCATTTAGGTGCATAATGACATGAATTACACAAGTTGTGCTCTACTACTCCCCGTTTGTGTGTTTCGATGATTTTCAGGTTATTTTGATACAAAGTGATCATGAGTACCAAGGATGTAGCCTATTAATCATTGAAGATGAAGGTAGCTTGCACAAGGATCACAATGCATCCGTTTGGGACAATTTGAGTTGGAATGAAGCAAAGAGTTAGTGAAACAAGTGCCAAAACTGACACACCTTCACTATTTTCATTATAACTTTTGATAGAAAATTGATAATCAATAAATTCCAATTGGGTTGGATTCTAGACTTCAAGAGCTTTCCAATGATAGGTCACACGCCCCAATCGGACTTCTACTTTGAGAGATACGGCCTTTGCAAGTTGATGCAGAATTACAGTTTAGCAAGCCGATCGGGCGGGAATTGACCCGATCGGGCCTGAAGCACGGACAGCTCTTTTCCGAAATTCTATCTTTTTTAATTAGACTTTGGGGTATTATAAATACCTTTTCCTCATATTTTTAGAGACCAAATTTTTATTCTAGTTTTTCCATAGTTCTTAGTTTAGCTTTATTTTAGTTTAAACACTTTAGATTAGATTAAAGGTGATTGAACCTATTCCGATTTCAATAAAAGTTCCTGCTTTCTGTCAATTGGTATTCTTTCTTACCCTAATCTATTTTATTATTCTCAATTGCTTAGTTTATTTATTCAATTATTCATGATGCAATTATTAGGGTTTCATATTAGTCTTATTGTTGTCAATTCAATTATGAGTGAGTAGTTCTCTTTCTAGGGTATTAGATAGGAAAGCCATGTTTATACCATGATTGTGATTTAGCTTTCTATCAATTTCTAGGGCTTGATTAGGGTGATTGTGATGTGGTTTGTTCTTATTGAGTAATTAATGTCAGTGTACAATTTCATTGATTGCTTGTGGTTAATAGTTGTTTGCACAGATCCGTTTTACGACTAGAGGCCTAGGACACGTCAGTAGTTCTGATTACGTTAGTGAACATGCGGCGTATGTTGAATTATGAGCGTTGAGTCTTAACCGTAGCTCAACATAGGCTCTAATCCCCCGACTCTTGACTTAGGTTTTGATAGTAGTTGACCCTATTTGATTGGTATAAGCATGGTGGACCGACCTAATACCCTAGGTTTTTAGTCCATAATTAATTCCTCGATTTATTCCGTCTTCTGTAGTTTAATCATTAGTTCAGTTAATTCTTATCTGATTTCATCTGGAGTAGCTGAATTGATTGAATATTAATTTAGAAACTCTGTCTCCCTGTGGATTCGACCCTTCTTCCCTTGACTACCATAGTTAGAGGACTGTAGGTTTATCTTTGATTAGATGATACGACTAAATCCTATCAATTATATCACATTTAAGCCTCTTTAGGGGGCAAGAGCGATTGAATGAAACTTGAGACCTCATATCAATTGTTGTTTGCTTTATAATATGTTGTTGTTGGCCAACTTAGAGCTTGTGCCACCACTTATTGTAAAGCGCTCACCCAAACTCAAAACAAGTAAATCCCGTCGTCGGCCCCGCTCGTGCCAGCTTGTGCACACAAGCGCCCTGATCGACCATCTTAACTAGCTCTTGTCGCCAATAGACAACAATGCCCTTTCAGATATCGAGTGCTCGTGCCTTATGAGCCTCAAGAGTCCCTATTCCGCATAAGGCTGGCGCACTTGCCCACGGAAGGCAAGGGCGGCCGCACGATCCGAAGTCAAAACACTTGAATTATGACACCTAGTTAGGTAGGCAAAAAGAGTTGAACAAAGGGACCTTGCACTGTCTCCATTTCCACTAACAAGCAGGGAGCCAACTGAGACAAACTAATAATTGATTGTTCCACGCGTGTAGTTCTTATGGACATTAATTAATTGTCTCCGGTTGTACCTCGCATGGTACACCCAGGATAACTATAATAGTTGTATTTTTTGTTACTATGTTCTGTAACTTTGTTCTTTTTTGTTGTATTTGTCTCGATTTTGATCTAACGAAATTTCACAACTAGGGTTACAAATATTTTAAGCAAGATTTAACGAAGATACTAAACAATTCAGGTCTTATGAAATTATGAACTAGATTTAATGACTTGCTGACTTAGATTTAGGAATTTAGACAAAAAATGGTAAAATGAGGTTTTAAGAAGAGTTAGGTAGGTATCAATTGTGTCATCAGGATTTGTTTGTGTTGTTTTTAGCATCCCTGCTATGGTTGCAATAGTTTTTACTTATTTATATTTCTGGATATGGCTTCTAAAACTGAACGATGAAGGATCCCATTAATAATGCGTAATTTGTGCTAGAATTGGGCCAATAACAATGCATATAGTAATGAAATGGATATATTATAACGTTAAAATGGTACATCTATTACAATACGGATACATTTGGACTAATTACACATTGAAATCTAATTGTTTAATATAAAATATAAGAACCTCCCCACCTTAAATAAAATAAAGAGTGAAAAATTTTAATGGTGTTGTTTCTTCTAAATTAACTAGCTAATTAGAAATTAGTAAGATTTAAATGTCTATCTCAAAAATAAATCAAATCAAAGTGGTGCTAGTGCTAAATGAAAGTGAAGATATTAAAGAGCCAACACATAATGTACCTTGTTATTTATGCTCTGCCTTGCTACGCATTATTGATGCTATTCGTGTTGAATTACCCCGACCTTGTTTTTGTTACTGCTATTTTGTTGTTGTAGTTGTCGTTGGTGTTGGTGTTAGTGTCAGTGTCAGTGTTGTGGTACGTACTTGCATTGTTGTAGGTTGTTGCTGCAAATTATGTTATTTAGTAATGGTACATACTGTTATATCTAGCCAAAGCTAAGTTCTTTAGTTCCTGCCATAGATATGTAACAACACAAAACATACCATACCACGATATTTTATTAAGTGATCAATTTAACCCATAAAGTGACTATCTCACTAAATAATACAAGAGAACAACCACAAATACTTAAAGAAAGACGACATGGCAAGTACAGCCAAAGACCTAGAATCAACATTGCATTATGCAATAACCGAATCATCTGAATGTAATTCATCATATAGCGCAACCTCCACTAAAAGTTATTCAAACCTTGAACCATGTGCGGATTCCACAACAATATAAGCACCTAATTCATTAGATTATGTTCAAAACCTTCATACATTTCATCCATCTAAAAAAAACACAAAATACATTTGGAAAAAGAAAAAAAAATCAATGCAATGTAGTATAATTGAACAGAGCATTTGAAATCTGATGGAAAAATCGAAAAAACAGAGGATTCAACAAAAACATAATTCGAAAACCATTCACCGTAGGATTATTGATTGCAACTTATGTTGAGGTTTAGTTTTCGTACTCGATTTTTGCTACTCGAAATCAGCCATGGAAAATTGCAATTGATGATGATTCGAAATCAGCAAAATGAGGAAATTCAATCGCAATTCCAACGGTTCCCCGACAAAGAAAGCTGAAAAATTGATAAAGAGATGAGAGAATTTTAAGAGAGTTGCGAGAGAATTGAGATAGAATTAGGAGCGAATACAACGATTCAACCGTTATTTTGAAAGCTCATATATGTCACTTATATATAGAAAAGGTGACATAGCTAGGTTGGGGAAATGTGTCTTGGTTTGAAGATTGAGCTTCTTTTTTTATACTACCTCTGTTCTTTTTAGTTGCAACACTTTTCTAATAGAGAAATTTCCCAAAGGTTGCAACAAAAAATTTTATTCCTTGTATAGTTAAAAAAAAAACCTATAAAATGACAACAATATCCTTACTTAGCATAATCAAAATATTTTTTGTTATGGTCCCCCACAATCTCTGTCATACTTGCACAATTAAAATACTCAATGGTTCTCACTCCCTTTATTTACATATCCATATATTCACCTAATCTCTTATTAAAAATTTTGTCTAGAGATCCGTGTTTTTCAAAAGTTTTGCAACTAGGTAGTATTTGGATCTAACTTTGGAGTTAAAGGTAGGGTGTATTTGTAGATAATTTGTGCTTGCTTTTAGTGACAAAGATACACAAAAGTCATACTCACCCAGCGCAAATTAGACCCTACACTCGAGTGTATGATGCGTATGGTACTCTCGAATGTACATTAGGAGCATTTAAATGTACATCAGTTCAAATTCAAAAAACAACTATCCCCAGTATTTAAGATGTTCATTCATTTGATGTTATTGTTCATTTACAAACTTAATATATTCATTCACGGATATCAAATGTACATGACAAAACCAACTTAATTTTTTTCAAAAATCACATGTACTCATCATTTTCATTCAAAAATTTTCAAATTCAAAATTTTGACAAAAGGCAGGAATGTACATTAGAAGAATTTAAATGTACATCAGTTCAAAAATCATTTTTGAATTTGAAGTGATTTTTGAATTTGAACTGATGTACATTTAAATGCTTCCAATGTACATTCCCGCTCAAAAATCACATGTACTCACCATTTTCATTCAAAAAATTTCAAATTCAAATTTCTGACAAAAGGCGGGAATGTACATTGTAAGCATTTAAATGTACATCAGTTCATTCCCGCTCAAAAATCACTTATAATCACTATGTACATTCAAAATTCAAATTGTTGCCAAAAAAGCGGGAATGTACATCAAAAGCATTTAAATGTACATCAGTATTTGAACTGATGTACATTTAAATGCTTTTGATTTACATTCCCGCCTTTTTCGCAAAAAATTGAATTTGAAATTTTTTGAATGTAAAAGGTGAGTATAAGTGATTTTTGGGAAGAATTAAGTTAGTTTTGTGATGTACATTTGATATCCGTAAATGAACATATTAAGTTTGTGAATGAACAATAACATGAAATAAATGAACATCTTTAAATATTGGAAAATTCTACATGGTAGCCTTTCTTAAAATAAATTCTACATGGTAGCCCTGAAGTTTTGGAAAATCTACGAGGTAGCCCTAATTAAGTTAATTGCCACCATTACCACCTAATTACCTTAAAAACCATTAAATAATTAACTAATTACCTAATTAACAACAAAAAAGAAAAAAAAAGAAAATCAGTTTAGGGGGTGCTGGGGTGGGGGTGGGGCGGTGCTGGGGTGGGGTTTTGGGGGGCAGTGACGGGGAGGGGGTGGTCGGAAAGGGATGGCGAGTGCAGATCGGTGGTCGGAAAGGAATGGCGAGTTCAGATCGGTGGTCGGTGGTGAGCAATCTCGATGGTGGCTGAGGTGGGGAGGGGGTTACGGTGGTTGGGGATTTCGGGGTGGTGGGGTTCGGGGGATGGGGAGGTTCGAGGGTGGTGGGGTTCGGGGGGTGGGGAGGTTCGAGGGTGGTGGTGTTCGAGGGTGGGGGCTTTCGGGGGGTGGCGGGTGTTTCCGGGGTGGGGAGGGTTCAAAAAAAAATTTATTTCCGACCACCACCCAATTCGACAACCCCCTTCCCTTTCCGACCACCGATCTGCACTCGTCACCCCTTTCCGACCACCCCCTCCCCAGCACCGCCCCCCAAGCCCCACCCCAGCACCGCCCCACCCCCACCCCAGCCCGGCCCCACCACCACCCCTAAACCAGCCCCTAAACTGATTGTGTTTTTTTTTTACTTTTTTTTGTTAATTAGGTAATTAGTAAATTTTTTAATGGTTTTCTAAGGTAATTAGGTGGTAATGGTGAAAATTAACTTAATTAGCCTACCACATAGATTTTCCAAAACTTCAGGGTTATCATGTAGAATTTATTTTAAGAAAGGCTACCACGTAGAAAGTTCCAAATCTCGGGCTACCATGTAGAATTTCCCTTAAATATTGGGTGTTTTTTGAATTTGAACAGATGTACATTTAAACGCTACTAATATACATTCGAGAGTATGATGCTAATCATAAACTCGAGTGTAAGGTCTTCCTATTGCTCACCCAGTCACCCGTTGTTATTTTGGCATGCCTTTGGGCCCCATTAGATGTTTGGGATCTGTGTGGAGAGATAAACTTTATTCTCCTATGTGGGGTCCGGTCTACAATTCACATTGACCTCCCTGGCCTTTCTATATGACCGCCGTTCGTTTTAACCGCGATATCTGCAAAACGAAACGCTCTATCTATCCCACTCAGTCACTCTACAGTCTGAACTTTTTGATATGAAAAAATCTGGTAATCTTGCAAAAATAACCCATGATTATGGCAAGATAACTGTGAGAGGGGAAATAGTAAAAGAGAAGTTTTAGTTTTGGGTACCTTACTTTGCTTTCAATCTACGTACATACCACATCACTCCTTCATTTTGTAAGCCTAAAAATTTTAGCTGCATCATTTCTTCCAACAAAACAATTTTTGTCTTTCATTTGCTGTTCTGTTATTTGTTTCTGAAGGTTTGTTGTCTTGTTTGCTCTTTTCACACTTTTTTTTTTTACCCCATTCCTTGATCTCTGCATCTTATGATTATCTGTTTTTAGTTGAAAATGTTTGGCATTTGAGTGTGTTTGTTTTCACATTGCCCTTGATTCTATTTTCTGTTGATCTAACTCACAAGGCCTAAACCACGTTATTTCTTTTCTAGTAATATGCTACAAAACTATGTATATATTAACATGATGAACGACATTAAAATCTAAATTTGTATAGATTGAACTTTGTTAGCGTTATTGATAATTCTCTATTTTCTATTTTCTGACGTACGATATATGATGTTTTTGTTTCTTTGTGGGGGTGTACAAGATACAAGTCTATTTTTTTGGTTTTCTGTAAAAAGGTTTTTGATGACAGAGATTGGGTTGTGCAAATCAGATACGAAATTTACCCTTTCTAGTGATTGAAGCTTACACTTGTGATCTTAATCCATAATCATAATTGATTTATTGATTTTGGAATATATCATATGCTATGAGAAGCTTTTGGATCATTGTTGCTTAACTGTGATGATTCTACATTGACAACTTGTGTATGAATTAACTGTTTTGGGAATAAGGCTTAGCTGTTGTTGTGTGGACTAATTGCCAGGCTACGAGAGTGACTTGGAGGCGCAGTGCTTGTGACTTAACCCATTGAGCTTATACCATGCCTCCGAGGGCACTGTCAAGAAACATTTCTGATGACATTGGGAACGGCTTGGAATCGAGAAGAATTTCAAGACAGCCACAAATATCAAGGTTTGCAGCGGAGAAGCCTTTGTTCCCGCATGCTAGTAAAGGTTTCAAGTCTAAAGATAAGATTGTCAAAGTGGACAACTCCATACGTCCTCCACATTCAGATCTTCCTTTCGAGTTTGTCAAGAATGCTCATAATAATGTGTTTGTTGTCGAGACAAAGTTTTCTGGCAGTCAGGGTGTGAGTAGAGAGGAGGAGCTTGTCAAGTACATGTCCAAGGTCCCTGCTTATCTTCACAGAGAAAATAAGCCTCAAGATAATGCTTTTAACTTCGGAGTCCTTGATTGGCAGCGGCTACAAAAATGGACAAACAAACGAGATAAAACTGCGACTGACAGAATTGCGAGACACAATACTGCAAGTTGCTCCTTATATGCTGATTGTTCATCTGTTACGGCAAATGTTGAGGCTTTGGATCGCTCCAGAGAGCAACCCAGTGTTTCTAATAGTAATTCAGTTCATATACCTGCTTTTTCTCCAGCTGTCGAACCTCTTAGTGGAGAGGCGCTGAAACGTACAGGCTTACAAACATCATTGAATGACCTCATGGATGTGCATAAGGAAATCTGCATGAAAGATACTGCCCTACCAATCGATGCTGTGAACTTGAAGCCTGCCAAATGGAAACATAGGAATTTAATTCACCAGTCTTGTGTGCTGACGGGGATTCCATCATCGGAATTGAGTAGTTATGACCATGAGATCATAAAAAGTTTGAGCAGAAATTTCAGCGATTCTGAGGGTGAAGCACTAACGTGCTCTGCAAATAGTGAAGGACGCCGACTTGATGCTCCACATCAGAATTGCAATGACAAGCAAGAGAGCGTTGTTCTCCTCTTTCCCAAAGATTTCTCTAGTTCTGGAAGCTCAAAGGTGGATCCTAGAACATCACTTGATGGCAAGTCAGCTGAGCATAACTGGGGTAGCTTCTCTGATATATTTTCCATTGATGAGATCCAACCAGACGAGTTATTCTCTGATATTTCGCGTTCTTGGCCCCTGGATGCAGCTGAGACAGAGACAGAATTGGACTCGAAGCTTGACACTTTAATCAATGCTCAGGGCAGTGAGACTTTAGCCAATCAACCAGATATTCCTGTTCTTTCAGCTAACAAAATGAAAGCACCAATAGGTACTTCTATGATTCCAAAAGCATTTACTCGTCCGGATCGAATTGTTGAACACATTTCAGCTGAAATATCTGGAGGTAGTTTAAGATCTAGGCGGTTTAGCTCTGGCATAGCTAGAATGAGGAAAAGCCTTAGCTTTCGGGAGGGTTCAGTTCAACCTTCACTTAGCTCTCCATGTGTGACTGCCAAGTCTGGTCCTGCTAAACCCGAGTATTCCACTTATAATGACTCTCGAAGCTGCAATAAAGCAAATATGAATAGCAGAGTAAGCGCTAGCCCTGTAAAAAGATTGTTAGATCCGTTATTTAGGTCCAAGGTTGGGAACCAATTGAGTGAGCAGGCAAATGGTTTGAGTATGAAGCCACCAATTCCTAACGTGGCTGAGGACAAAAAAAATACTGCATCCCCAATCAAAGCACTTTTACATTTTGCAGTGAAGAGTGGGCTACCTTTGTTCAAGTTTGTGGTTGAAGTAAAACATGAGATTTTTGCATCCACAGTGAAGAGTTTAAGCTCCCTCGGAAAGGATGACGTCAACTGGTTATACACTTTTTATTCGGTTCATAAACTCAAAAAGAGAAGTGGCGGCTGGAAAAATCATTGGGTTAAACCTTGTGGATCTGGGTACAAGATTGTAGGTCAAATGAAGGTTTCAGAACCTCATTTTCCAAGCTGGTGCAAGCAGAAATCCGAAGAAAAACGCATTGTAAAAGAGTCAGTCTTGTATGATGTCGGCGTAAGCCAGGTAGATGCTGTAACTTCAGAACTCAAGACAAGCAGAGAGCTGGCAGCCATAGTTGTAAATGTTCCTGATACTGCACAGAAGAGCATCAGCTTTTACAATGAACACAGTCCGGGTGGCTGGTTTTCTAATTTGAAACAGAACAATTTGGGTCACATAGTTGTCATACTTCCAGACGGCGACCACAGCTTGCCTCATCGAGGAGTGCCTTCATCTTTGATCAACCGCTGGAGATCTGGCGGATCATGTGACTGCGGAGGATGGGATATTGGGTGCAAGTTGAGGATTCTATCTGATAAATCGCAACACCCAGAGTTTTTAAAGGCTCAATGTGATCTTTATGATCAGGTGGGTTTTAATCGCTCTTCATAACTGCTCTCAAACCCCCCCCCCCCCTATTTTCTTACGAATCATATTCTTCATCTTTCATTCTCTAATCCATCGAATTTTTTTCTTCTTCTACCTCATTTAGGAGGAAGCTAAACAATGCAGGCTTTTTTATAGCTTGATCCCTCTTCAGGATGGACTCTTCTCAGTGGAATTTGATCCTGAAATTTCTTCGTTGCAAGCATTTTCCATATCAGTTGCACTGATGGACAGTCAAAAACATTTTCGTTATGAACATGCAACTGACCAGGCTAAAACAAAACAGGAGTTTGGTATCCTACAGGCATCCATGGGCATTAAAAGGGAAGGCACTGAAAAGCACGCCCCACATCCACCCCCCTCTCCTGTGGGGAGAGTATAAGTTGTGCTTGTAGTTATAGACTTGTTACGTATCAAAGTCGTCATAACTGAGTTGTTGGTAGATATTGATTAGCATCGACGTCTATGTATCCAGCGAAAATTTGAAAAGCTTTGAAGTCATATCAGCGTTAATTGTTAAAAAGCTTTGGAATAATATTATTAAGAAAGGGACATGTTCAAGAATTAGAAGCACAAACAGAGGTAGTGAACTGGGCTGAATAGTACCCATCCTACCTGACAAAAAGGTGCAATCAAGAAAGAAACTACAGCAATCAATTTTTCAGTATCCTATGGAGTATGGAGCATTTGGATTCACAAGAATCGCATAATCCTCAACAATGAACAGTGCAACCCAGACGAAATAATGAGAAAAGTAAGATGAAAATTTAGGCACATAGTTGTCATACGTCCAAGAGGGAGCATCAATAATGGGAAGAAACAGGAAACTCCAGAACGAGATATAGCAACTACAGCAAGCCCGCATTGCCAATGGCTTACTTTTAAGGCATGGGTAATCTAAGTAACGTGCAAGATGTTACCAAAATATGGGTAGATGGTGCATGGAAGAGGACCAATAGGCAAGCCGTAGGATGGGCCGATTCATCCACAACAGGCAAACTATATGCAGATCGCTAAAGATTTTACTCTCCAGCACAGACAGGTATCAAGGCAATACGATTGCTAATGGAGCGTATCCAAAATTCAAACAAACTCATGATTGTGCATGCAGACTAGGTTAATCATTGATGCGCTTCACAATGAGGAGAAAGCCTTCGAAGGATGTGTCACGATCTTGAGGTCTATACGTTTTAAAGCCACACAACTAACCTCGTTTGTGTGTATGAACTACCTAGGAATCAGGTGAAACACGCTCATCTCTAGCCAAGTCTAGATGAGACTGTGATTGTTTTTTTCTTTCATTTTGTTTGTCTTACGCGCGTTGCCAAAAAAATAACAGTAATAGATGTATACCTCAATTACGCGCACAATAGTCTAATATATTACGGTTCAAAACCTTAATAGATGTATACCTCAATTAAAGGTATAGGCCCTTTTTATTGCAGTCACAACCACATTGTATTGTGTAGAAAAAAAAGCTAACTGCACCACTTTTCCACCAAAAATTACTCCTAAAAGATAGTTGTACAACACAACCGCCATGGAATAATATTTATACCGCAATGAAAAAGCTCCCGACAGCCAAGATGTGTTCGTCATCCAGAGACACCTTGAGTGACTCCTCGTAGAGCTCCTAGCCCATGACCTAGGACGCATCATCGGACTCTCGGGCCAAATAGGTTGTCAATCTAAGTGACGAGGACGGCTCAGAGGGCAACGATAAGCACTCTCCTCCTCCTTATGTACCGCTTGTTACTAAGAGTCGACAATGTTCTCCAAATCTAAAGGCCCAATCTTGGCATCAGGTGGAGGTCCATATTCTGGAAAATGCTTCCTTTGAGCGATCGAGGTTTCAGGATTGGCGCCAGTCCTTCGCTTTGGACCCAATCGGGTGGATGGGGGCCGTCTTCGGGGTACGGGTGGACCAACGATCCTTATCCACGAGGTCGCTCATCATATGAAATTCTGAGAGGGGGTGGACACTAAAAAAAGAAAAGAGAAGAAAAAAAAGAAAAAAAATACTACCTTCGTCCCAGACTCCCATATTACACACTTGCCAACACCCAACTTTGATTATTAATATATCTAACTTTCAATTAGTAAAAATTATGAAAAGTTAATATGTCAAAATTATACATTGAGACAAACCTAACAACATAGTCAAAGTAAGACATATTAATAGTGTAAAAGTCAAACTATTGCAACTAATATGAGACAGATTAAGTATCCAAAATGTTTAACTACTTAGATGTTTCGCTAATTAATTTTTTGGATATACCCAATGGTACACTCTTAGATTTGGCTTCTCATACTGGTGCACTTTCATTTTTTTGACTTCTTAACGGCACACCTGTAGTTTGAAATCTTCCCTAATGTGATCATTTCGTTAAATAAAAGGTTAGTTTAGGGTTAGGAATTTGCCTCGTTTTGCGTGCTTTGACTTTTTCAAGGTGAAGATGACGTTTTTTAAAAAAACGGACACCATCATGCACCCTTCATGGGTAGGAATTTCGAGAATCCTGACGAAATGAGTACCAATAAGCCAGATTTTTGGGCACGTTTCTCGAGATGGCTTTTTGATAGCCGAAAAAGCCCCCTCGAAGTACATGCTTAAAAACCCTGATTGTAGGTACTTATTTTGTAGGGATTCTCGAAATGGTTGCCTACAAAGGGTGCACGGTGGTATTTGTTTTTCGAAAAAACGTTATCTTCACCTTGAAAAAGTCCAAGCACGCAAAATGAGGCAAACCCCTAACCCTAAATAACCCTAAACTAACCTTTTATTTAACGGAATGTTCACGATAGGGAAGACACCATTAAAAATTCAAAAAGATAGATGTGTATCATTAAGAGAAGCCAAATTTAGGAGTTTACCATTGGGAATATCCCTAACTTTTTAATCGTTTTTGCAGGCATTAGATGCAGTTGATATTAGTTTTTTAAAAAGGAGGTTATCGACCCTCTCCCAATGAAAAATGAGTAAACGAAAATTACGCAGTTAGTAAACTATTTAAAGAATCAGGTGGAAGTCTGCAGACTGGCACGATCCACGTAACTGAACTTGTGTCACGTGATGGAGTGTAAAGGCACGTGCTTGCGGATATATTAGTAATATGGATCTTTTTTAACTCCTTGCTTCTGTCAGTGGAAGTAGGGATCACTTTTTCAAGACTATACCGATGCATCACTCACTAAAAGGTCATTAGAACATCATTATTCATGAACTTAAAAAAACCATCCTTATCTCTCTGCACTTTCTCTCACTAAAAGGTTCATACAACAAACTTTTTTCAACTTTTTCCCTTAACCATGAACTTAAAAATAAAAGTTCATCCCTCTCCCCCACAAAATATATGCATAAAATTTAATATTTGAAACATATCAAGATTGGTCTACATATACATCTCAACAAAATATACACGTTGGTATTTTTTATTTAATTTTTGGATTATATTTTGTGAATTATGGCCATTACACAAAAAAAATTACAAAGTTATATTTGTCATCCAATCACAACTTGACACTTGGCGAGCCTTGATTGCTTCAAAAGGCAAACCTGGAGCATCCCTTGCACTTCCTTCATTTTAGGCAGAAATGTTTTCCTTTTGCCCAATCAGTTGTTGCCAAGTGTCCACAACATTTGCTCCTAGCTCCTCACGAACACAGACGAACAAACATTGTTCTATTCGAGTTTCTCAGACTTTTCTTTTTCCCATTAAGCCATAAATTGTAAAGTTTGTTAGGATGAACTTTTATTTTTTTACCCATTATTAAGGATGCTCTTATACTCAACAATGTCAATGAAAATTAGGGGGATGTACGCACATCATATTATCGATCTGGTTGATAAATCTCTAGGAGCAACTCCAAGACGTCATATGTGTATGGCTACCAAGTCATATGGTACAAAAATCACGTAATTAAATGTGCATTTAATCACAAAAGACAAAAAAAATAGTGTTTTGAGTTTCATACTTACTCCTCGCTCGGATTATCTGAGGACCTAGTGCAACCAAATGATATGCAAATACGCTAGTCATGTGAACATATAACAAAGTGTACTTTTTATCGAATCATTCATTGTAGACATGGTTCTAAGTATCAGGCTACGGCATCTACGCCCTGGGTTTATGAGAGCCAAGTTATCAACATCTTGCTCCTCCGAAGACTGATAGGGAACGCTCGAAGGAGGAACACACGGATGATAGAACGCTCGAAGGAGGAACACACGACCTAGTAAGCCTAATGATGTGGATATCCTTCCATGATTGTAGCTGCAACAAGACCACCATACCCTAACCCACGTGACCTTAATGATATGAACACCATAAATGTCAAGATTAGTACATAACTGTAGTGTTACCCTAATTATATGTAACAACTCCACAAAAATTTGGAATAGTGGAAGAAATACGAGTTGAATGGAGTCGCCAATCTTGTCGATGACGAAGGTACATATATATTCCTTATTATATCTCTATAGAGTGACGTCCCGGTAGACGTGATAAATGATGTCTCAAAAAAGTGAACCTCAATGCCGATCCAAAGAGTGTTAGCTTCTGTGTTGTATGGTCGAACTCCAAGAAAGTAAGCAACCCTTCGTCTTGAACCGTCCACTTATTGGAAGAAGATCACATAGCTACCGACCATGAACCCTTGACCAAAGACAGACAACGACATCCTGGAGTATGATATGTAGTTGTCTCGCTAACAACCAAATGAGTTGTTTGAGTCTCATCCTCCATCTTCTCAATCAGGGTTGTGAGGAATGGCCTATCTATCTCAATTCCTCTTCCACTAAGTCTATGAACATCAAAAAACCTACTTCTCTAACGTCGTACGGAATGATCTGGTACCTCCCGTTATTTGGGCAAGTTGCATAAATACTTCGTACATAACAGAGGCATATCCACCTCCACTCCACTCTAACATCCTCATTCCTACACTTTACCCTGCATCAAGATGACGCAAGGGTCAATTGGTCTGACACTAAATACAGAGTCGTCTCGAACTTTTTGGATACCTTGTGTTAGTAATAAAATTATACCCCTATTTTCCGTTTCTTTTAGTGGCCTCTATTCTTAGTATAAAGGCGCAACACCAAAAGAGTTTTTAATACTATATCTTATTTAATAATCATATAGATTATTTTTCATAAATAAGAAAGGAAAAATAATTAAATAATGCTCAAGTACTTAAGCTTATGAGGTTGCAATAATTTCATTAGAAATTCATATCAAACTACTATTGAATTTCAACCTCTTACTTAAGAAACACCATCCTTATAACACCCTTTTAAGCAAATTCATCAACCAAGTTTTCATATTCTACTTGCTTCGTCATTCGATTGTTATCAACGCTAGTCTATTGTGTCTTTCTTGTAATATTATAGAACGTACGTAGGACTTCAACAACTTTATTTTAAAAAAGTTATCTGCGAGGCAACAATTACGTGAATACTCAACAAAATTTTATATGCAATACTAGTATTAGGAAAATTCTAACCATTTCAATTAACAATGACTCTTGTATTTCCTTCAACATACAAAATTACCCAAGCATCCTTAACTCCATACATAATTCATTCCTATCACTGTCAGATAGATCTTTATTGTCTCAACACAGTCTAAAAATGGATACAATAAGACCTCAACATCATACTGTAATCCCCTGTAATTTTATAAATTTTATAAATATATTTAAAGTATATTTATGATTATTTTCATAATTATTTCATTAAATTATTTAAGTGATGACTATTTTGAAAGATAAACGATTGTTTAAACGTTTTAAATGATCGTTAATATTTATTGGATTGAACTTTTTAAGTATTAAATATTTTATTGAAGGTTTTGGGTTATGTTTGAAAGGATTTAAATATTGGGTTGAGGAGCCCAAACGCTTACTTAGGTTGGGATGATCAACCTAAGCTCAAACCTAAGCCTAAACCTAATTGCCATAGGTTTCTAAGCAAACCTATAAATACCCACCAAAATCCCAAATTTGGACACTCTTATTTCTCTCTTTCCCTCACTCACACCGGCGCCCTCTCCCTCGTTTTTCATGCCGGCGTCCGACCACCACACGCCCCCTCTCAGTTCGTGTTGTCTAGCGAGCCACCACACCGCTCGCCCTTTCACTTTTCCTCCTGGCGTGCGCTGACGCCAGCACACACGAACTATCCCTCTCTCGCCTTCGTCCGCCAACAGCCGCGCGTGACTGCCACGTGCCTTCCTCGTGTGTGTTTTCCTCTTTGTTTTTCCGGTTTTCGTAGTGTTCTTCCGGTCATTTCTTATCCCTTTTTCCTCTACTTATATTATTTATGTTTTAATGAACTACACTTATGATTTTTAGTTATATGTTTTATAAATAAAGTTCGAAACTTTATTGTTTAACTAATTAAAAATCTGATTTTTATTAATTATGAATTTAAGTTATAATTTCATATTTATTATTTTATATTTAAAGATGGTTTTAAATATAAAAGTAAAGTTTTTTGAGGTTTTTAAAGCCTAGACTTCTAGTATTATATTAAAGGTTGATACTTTAGTGTTTTTAAAATATTTTAAAACGAATTTTGAAGCGTTTTAAAATAATTTATATTGTTGTGAATTAATTTGAATTTTGTTTCATTATTGTGTTATTATTTTGGTAGGCGGAGAATTTGCCTTAGGTGACTTCTAGTGTTTTAAAGTGGCCTCTCACTTCGTCTGCATAAGGTACGTACATGTCCTTATGTGTTAGACTAGTATCATGTCCTAAGGTTAGGAATTATGTATATTATCATGTATAAGGAACCCTTTTATGGTTCATACGTGGCTATTGATTATGGAATTACGTGTTGTTGAGCATGTTAATTGCCAATGATGTTTTATTACATGATTGGATAGCTGTTTGATTCAAGCATGTTTGGGAAGGGAAGTTTATTTATAAATTCGCATGAGGGGTTTATAAATGTGTTTATGGATCTTGTTATTGTTTCCCTTTACGGATATTTTATTACTTCTCTAAGGTCGAGGACTTTGTGAGTAAGTTGGACTATTATTGTTATGATTATTTTACTACTTTGCAAATACCAATGGCTTTGTAAGGTATGTATATTTATTGTCTTTGGAAGTTTCGATTGTTGATTTAAGTCAACAAATAAATTAAGGATTAATTATTGGTCAATTGGAATTGTTTGATTACGTTATTTAATCATAAGATAAAAGTGGAATATTTGTTGTATCCATGGTATGTGTTGGTTGTCTTGTTAGAGTCCAACAATGAATAACATATTAATACTTAAAGTGGAAAGTGAATAACAATAGTTTTAGACTTGTGCACGTTTGAAGTTTTTGGACTAATATGAGTTGGAGTACATGGTGGTAGCCCATGACTTTTCTTGGGGCCATCATCCCCTATTTTATTTTAAAAGGTTCCTCTATATCGTTGGTCAGGGAATTACGTAGTCGCGCCCGTAATTCGTCTTCTGTATTGAAGACAAGGTTTTGTTGGACAACTCGATCCATTGACTATTCAATTTTCTAAATGATTTATTATGTTGTATGCTTTGTGAAGTCAAGCCTTGTCTATGAGTTGAAGTTTCTAGAGTATTACTATTTATCATGTTTTATTGCTTAGTAGTATCATGCTAGGTTTTCGTGTTTTGTATTGTTATGTATGTACTCAACTTTGCTGATTAAGTGCGTTTCTGTGTGTCGATCATGGTTGTGCCTATTGATCCAGTGATGACCCTTAATTGGCGAGCAGTCTTCAATTGAGTATTTGCCTACAGGTTTGAAGATATGTTGCATCATCCGTACTCATCTGGGAATTGCGAGATATTGATGAGAAATCGTTTTTTCACTTATGTCACTTCGTATATTTATATTACTTTCATTGAGTTACTTTCTGCATTATTGGTTTAAAAGTACGTTTGAAGTTTGGATAATAATTTGACAGTTATTATGGTTTAAGTATTTATTTAAGTTTTATTAATGTTTTCCACCGCAAAATTTCTGAGTAAGCGAGCCGATACGTTATCACACCGGCGATAATGCCTTGATAAATCTCTGTTTCAGTTGGAAAACTATATGTTTTATAAAGAGAGAATTGTCGGGGTGTTACACATACCATTTAGTGATTGCAAGCTGTGGGATGTGACTAAGGGCTTGTTCTCTTGCCTAAATCTAGTTGAGGTGAGCTAAACTGAACTGAATTAATATAAACTGATTGGAGCTAAATTGAATTGAATTGAATTGAAATGAAATGATTATATAAATAATATTTAGGCAATAATAATATGAATCTTAAATAATTATTATTATTATTATTATGATTAATAATTTAGGAATAATGATGATAGCATTTTAGATATTATTAACTAATAGTTATAAATTAATATATAATAGCAATAATAATAATAATTTATAATAACTATTTCTATTATTTGTATTAATATATTAATACTTGATGATGATCATATAGTAACAATAATTTCTAAGAGGTAAATTAATACTATCATTTTAATAATTATAATTAAAATATAATAATATTTAATAATAATAATAACAATTAGGTCGGAGTGCACAAAATTGCAACGTAAACTGTTTTGACGCGATTTGATTGGTTTATGGGCTAAAAAATGTGGGTTGGTTTGTACTTTTGACCAAACCACGGTTTGCGGTTTTGGGTTGAATATATAATATTTATAAACCAAAAGGCACCACAACCCATAGTATCTTAGTATTCATCGTAACGATAATTTTGTACCTTAAAGTACTCCCTCCGTCCCATATTAGGTGATACAGTTTGAATGGCACAGAGTTTTAGGAGTGTTATTTGACTAACTTATTTTATTGAGAATAGTTGATTATTGGTATTTATTTTAGTACATAAAGTACATGTTGGTGGCCCATTTCATAGGGGTTTGGGGAGGGTGGGGTTCTTAAATTTCTTTATATGTGGGATCCATTAATATTAAAATAATATTTCTATTGTACACTCATGCCATTTATAGAAGTGTACCAACTAATGTAGAATGGACAAATAAATGAAGTGTATCATCTAATATGGGACGAAAGGAGTAATACTCCCTCCGTTGCATATTAGTTGCAATATTTTTCATATATGGCTGTCCCATAATAATTGCAACACTTCTATTTTAGGCATGGACCCACCAATATTTTATTGAATATCACCCAACTAATATACCCCCTCATTCATTGATTTATGTGATAATATTAAAATATTATCCCCTACTCTTTTAACTTCCTAAAAGTACCACATCACTTTCTATTACATCAACTTTTACATTAAATTAATATAACCTACATCATACTCTATTAACTTCCTAAAACTATATATGCACAAGCTATTGTTGCGATTAATAGGGACGGAGGGTATTATTAGCAACTTTGTAATTTTTCAATATCTTTTAGCTTTTTGTAACTTATTTGTAAGACATAATAGTGAATATCTAGTCGGTAAAATAAAACAACAATTTCAAATTAGAATACGCCTAATGAGATAAAATATGGTTAAACTACAAATTGCGCCAACCTAAACCATGGTCCGCCCTAATAATAATAGTAATAATGAGTAGAGATATAATAAATAAAATAATATATAATAATAAAAATAATAATAATATGAGTAATTAGTAAAATAAATAAGAACAACAATAATAATAATATTTAATAGGCTAAATTGGCTCCAACAGCACCAACTATTGATTTGGTTCACAAAACAACACAAATTAAAGAAGGTGCAGTGCACAACACAAACTTTATGTGACGGGTGCACAAAACAACACAAACGAATATTGTGGTAGGTGGACGACACAAACTCTATGTGATGAGTGCACAAAATAACATGAATTCTAAGTAGAATCTCATGCCAAAATCTCCTTGTGTTGTTTTGTGCACCAATCACATAAAGTTTGTGATGTGCACTGCACCTTCTTTAGTTTGTGCTGTTTTGTGCACCAAACGAATAGTTGGTGCTGTTGGCGCCAATTTTTCCTATTTAATAAAATGGTTAAATAATGAACGAAGTTGAACTAAACTGAACTAAACGAAACAGATTGGAGCTGATATAAACTGAACTGAATTGAATTGATTAGAGATTGAATGAACTGAGCTGAGCTGAATATAAGATGAAGAGAACATTCCCCAAGAAACCAAAAATATTTTAATATTATTGATGTTGCTCAAAAAAATTATTCAGAGATGCGGTGGATTGATCATTAAGATAAAGAAATTATCTCTAAAGGATTGAGTGAAGAAACTAATGTACTCAAATTCTCATTGAATTGTCTGTTTCTCCAAATTTCAATCCTTTGAAGGAAATGGGTCAAGATCTAGAGATGGCAACATCCAACGGATGATTGATAGGCTAAAGTCGCATCACCTAATTAAAGATAATTCTAAGTCCTCTAACAATGATAGTCAAGGGAAGTAGGGTCGAATCCACAGAGAGACGGAATTCTAAGTTGATATCCAGCTAAACAGCTACTTCAGATAAAATCATATAAGAAACATCTGAACTACTATATAGACTAAGGAAAGCGATATAAAGTTGAGATTTAAACTATGAAATAAAGGTCCAGGGAATTAGTTTGGTCCACCATACTTATACCAATCAAGGGATCAAACAACTATCAGAACCTAGGTCAAGAATCGAGATATTAGAGCAGTGTCAAGCTATGGTTAAGTCTCAACGCCCATAATTCAACATATGCAACATGTTCACAAACATAATCAGAATTGCTGATGTGCACTAGGCCTCTAAAAGTAATATGGGTCTGTGCAAACCATTATTAACCTCAAGCAATCAATGAAACTGTGCAATAACATTAATTACTCAATAAGAACAAATCACACCATAATCAATCTCATCAAACCCTAGAAACTAATAGCAATTCAGATAATCAAGATATAAACATTGCTGCCTCACCAAATCCCTAGAAATTAGACTACTCAGACATGATTGAATAAACAATAATAAAACTAATATAGAACCCTAATTTCGACATCATGAATCAAAATAATAATTAAACTAAGCAATCAAAATTAATTAAAGAGATTAAGAGTATAGAAAAATACCAATTGACGGAAAGCAATAACTTTTATTGAAATCAAATCCGAGGTTCAATCACCCCTTAAACTAATCTAAAGTGTTTAATCTAATAAAAACTCTCTAAAAACTAAACTAAGAACAATGGAAATAAACTAGAATAAAAGTTGTCTCTAAAATAATGAGAAAAAACTATTTATAATAGCCCTAAAATCTAATTAAAAACGGAATTAAAAGATAGATTTTCGCGACATCGAGTGCGGGACCCGATCGGGCAATGGGCCACCCGATCGGGCCCACACAAAAATTGCCCCAACTTTGTTTCACTATCCACGCAGCAGCAACAGCATAAGGGAAGAAATGGGCCAGTACCCGATGCCATCAGGCCATACTGCCCGATCGGGCTGGTAGTACGATGGCCCAACAAATTCTCTCCTCTCCACCCAAGCAGCAGCACAACAACTTGGTGGCCTTTGGGCCTTCACCCGATGCCGTCGGGCCATATGTGCCCGATCGGGTCGCCAACGTGTAGCCTAGCACGTTGATTCAGCAGGTAGCCCAAAGCAGCAGCATATTCCATAAAAAGTGGGTCAGCCCGATCAGCCACCCGATCCGGCCTTGTGTGCCCGATCGGGCTGGGCTTAAATTGCCAACTATATTTTCTTTTTTTTTTCCACCCGATTGGATCGGGTGATGTCCGCTTGATCGGGTGCGAAACTTTACCACCCGATCAATAAATCTTCGCCCGATCGGGCCGTTTTCTGCCCGATCAGAGCGATGGAAGCTCCCTTTGACTCTTTGAGTCTCAATTCTTCACGTTTAGAGGTCTTGGGACCTCCTAAACTATCCACAAAGCTCATGATCATTCCTACGTGCCTTGTAACAACTCGTAAAGTCGTGGTTGCTTCTAGATAACTCAAAAATAAGGAAAAAACTCCCTAAAACCTGCAATTCAACACTAAAACACAAAACCACTACTATATACGATAATTAGTATAAAATGGCTCTAAAGAGCTCAAATGATGCACGAATTAGCTCATAAATAGGGGAGAAAACTCTATATAAATACGTGATATCAAACTCCCCCAAGCTAAACCTTTTCTTATCCTCAAGCAAACAGAACATGAACATGGAATAGATTGCCTAACCCCATAGATAAAAATCAATCAAAGCTCAAAGTGCTTTCAATAATAAGAATTGTTCAAGCAGGCAAAATTCAAGTTTGGCTAATCAAATCCATCCAACTACCAATCATCCAAGCAATTCATCAAATTCAAGCATCCACAAGGCATACAAATTCTGAAAAGGCTCTCACAAAGGTGTCACTCCTCTCAATTTTGTGGCAGGCAAAGAATATGTCCGAACACTCACCAACCCCACCATAAATGCCCTTCCCACTCACACTCTCATGTGTTTAAGAGGGTTAAATGACGCTCATCCTAGCCAAGTCGACTCAATTAGCAGACATACCCTTTAACTTTGACAAACTGACTCTAAATCAATTCAATAAACAATGCAGACACGAGCTGAAGAGGACTTTATAGGGTTGTAATGGGGCTTAGGCAAGAGGTAGGGGATATTTTTAGGAAACGTGGTGGAAAAACCGAGAAAGGGGGAGCAAAAGTCACTCAAACAAGGCCGAAGATGGCCGAAACAACTCCCAACAACACCATAAAACCATAAAATATATCCCAATTCTTATGAATCAATGAAAACTCACAACAAACCCAATTTTCAAGCAATGTAACATATTTTTCTTTGTAAACATACGTGACTGAAGGAACTTTGAATTCTTTTGAACTTTTATTTCTTTTTCTTTCATTTTACGAACCAATCATTCACGCAACTCAAACTTTGCTTTTCTTTTCTTTTTCTCACACTCAAACCACAACAAATACACTTCAATTCCCCAACACCAAACCAAACCATAAAACCAATCTCAAAATCCACCCATACAAAAGCTCCCCCAAGCTAGGCTTGGAAATAGTATCAAAACAAAGGCCATGGGCTCATAATAAGGGTTTTAGTAACACGAAACAAGTCATTAGGCTCAGCGGGGCTAAAGTGGATAAAAGTATATCAAAAATTCACTCTGAGGCTCAAGAATCAGACAAAAGAACGCCTCTATCACAGCAAATGCTACAGGTCATCGAATATCAGACAAGTACGAAGTCAAAGTCAATATCAATCCACTTAAGAGGAACTAACACACAAAAATAGACTGGATAATCATATGAATCCAATAGGCTACAAAGAGGCCTCACAGTCTAACCAATTTAGGCATGCAACACAATGTAGTGTAATAAAATCAAAATTCGCTCGAAATCATAGCAATCAAACATCAAATCATAGCCTCAAGATCACAAATGCCCAGCTGTCCAGAAAATAGAGTCAAATCATTTTCAATAAAAGCACAATAAGGGGCACAGGGAGGCAACTAAACCAGTCATGGGAACCATATTCTTTTGATTTTTTCAGTATTTTTCGAAAGCAATAAATCTATCCTAGAAAGCAGTAGAAGAGATAGGGAATACAAACAGAAATCCTCCCCCGAGCTAAACTTGGCAGTGTCCTCAATGCCAAAAGGTGAACAAAGGACGATGCTAAGAGGAAAAACAACGTTAGTTCCCTCACTCTATCTCACTAAAAAAATAAGAAAAATAATAAGAAAAGGAAAAAGGGGAAAAAAATACGAGTTGCCTCTCACACAACGCTGATTTATAAGGTCTCGCACGACCATAATACCTCCATCTCTCAAATTGGAGGGCTAGGCAGTGAGTGCCACCCTCATCAAGCATCTTCCTTCTCCAAATGTTCTTGATAATACCTCCAGACGGTGAGGCAACCTTAGGTGCAGTTTGAACCTTCTCTACACCTACCTCATCCAAAATCTCAGCCCTACAACAAGATTGTTCAAGCATAGGTGCCTTAACAGATAGTTTAAAAATCACTTTACCATCACCAACACTCAGAGTTAAAGATCCAGACTTAACATCAATAACAGCACTAGCAGTACACAAAAACGGTCTACCCAGAATAATGGATATCTGGGAATCCTCATCCATATCTAACACCACAAAATCAACAGGAATATAGAATTTCCCAACCCTAACAGGAACGTCCTCTAAAACACCTAGGGGGTATTTTATAGAACGATCGGTCATCTGTAATGTGATTAGTGTGCATTTAAGTGCTCCCATGTTTAGTTTCTTATAAACAAATAATGGCATAACAGAAACGGAAGCACCTAAATCACACAAAGCTTTATCAATAAAAATAGGTCCAAGATGGCAGGGAATAGAAAAACTACCATGATCTTTAACTTAGATGGGGTTTTATTCTGAATAAAAGCACTACACTCTTCAGTAAGAGCGACACGTTCTACCCCACCAAAGTCTCTTTTCTTGGTGATCATGTCTTCCATAAATTTGGCATACACAGGGACTTGGGTAATTAAATCTGTGAATGGAATCGTTACCTCAAGGTTCTTGACCATAGTCAAGAACTTACCAAACTGCTGATCGACCTTTGATTGCTGCATCTTGTGAGGAAAAGGTATCCTTGGTGTAAAAGGCGTTTTAGAAACCTTCTCCTTTTTCTTCCCTGTCTATTCAGCTTCCTCAGATAAGTCGACTTCAGACGTCGAACTCTTCCTTTTTCCTTCCTCTACCACCTTCTTCTTCCCTGCAGTTGGGGCAACATCATCAATGGGCATTGGAGGAGCGTCATAGGAAATGCCACTACGAAGAGTGATGGCATTCATGTGCTCCCTCTGAATGGGTTGCCCAGGAAATTGTCCCTGCTGTCTCTAAGCATTGTTTTCTGCCAATTGGCAAATTTGAGCTTCGAGAAGTTTAATGTGCTTCTCCTGGGCTCTTTGTGCCTCCACATTAGCTCTCTGCATAGCTAGAAAATTCCTCTCTTGAACTCTTTGCGCCTCCTCAATAGTCTTTTGCATGCTCAAAATCAGTTTCATCAATTCAGATTTGGTAGGCTCTTGGGGGGTGTTTGTGGAGGTGGGGTTTGGAAATTTTGTGGATATTGGAAGTTATTAGGGTGATGGGAATTTTGTGGTGGAGGTCTCTGAAAACCAAGGGGGGTTTGGTAGTATGATTGTTTGGAATGAGTTTGTGGAGGTGGAGGTTGATAATTTTGTTGATTTTGGTAATTATGTGAGGGGGGAGTTTTGTGGTCTTTGTTGGAAGGCATTTGCTTGCTCCACCTGATGTTGACTAAACTGACATTTATGCCTAAAATGACCCTGAACACCACATACCTCGCAGTTTGATGAGGTAATGGGTGCTACGGCAGACATAGCATTAATACTCAAAGGAGGGGGCGTCGAGGTAGAAGATCTCAAGGTGTCAATATTCTGGCTCAACTTTGCAATTTGCGAAGTTAGGAATGCAATAGCATCTACCCCTAATACTTTCTTCGTGAGGCTGCGGGAAGTGGTATGATCATTGGCTACAAGGTTTGATAGAATCATAGCCTACATCCACTTCCTTGTCCAGAAAAACTCCTCCTGCAGACGATTCAACAATACTCTTCATCTGAGGCTGCAGACCATTATAAAATGTCTGCGTCAAGAACCACTTGTCCATGTTGTGATGTGGACACTCTCTCTGCAAGTCTCTGAACCTAGCCCACGCTTCCCGAAGTGTTTAATCGCTCTCTTGGGAAAACATGGCTAGCTTGTTTCTGATTTATGCTGTTTTGTAGGTGGATACTCTCTCAGAAATGCAGTATAAATCTCACTCCATTGAGTTTCTTTCACGTTGTTCAACCATTTCTAGGCTCTATCTCTCAATGAAAACTCGAACAACATGACCTTTAGTTGATCTGGAGTGACGCCGACATGTTTGACGGTTCGACAAAGCTGTTGAAACCGCCGCAGATGATTTACCGGGTCTTCGGTAGGATGCCCACCAAACGGATTTTGCTGAACCATGCTGATGAGTCCAGGCTTAATTTCGAAGTTCGCTGCGGCGATGGTGGCATAGTAGGTCCAGTGGAGAGACCATCTGGGTTGGGCACCCCATATGACTTCAGTGTGTTAGACTTAACTGAACTCGAGGTGTCTGATCCAGAGGTGTTCAGCTGAACAAACTACTTTTCTCTCTGAATTTTCTTTCGGATTTACTTGATTGTCCTTGTAAGATCGGGATCCGCTGGGATGGGGGAACCGTTTCTTCGAGACCTGGGCATACAAAAGAAAAAAAAAGAAGCACTAAAACGTACCTCAATTGGAACAATGAAGTTCCAATGAGGCACTGAGAAGTAGACCAAATAACCAAACAATAACTTAGAAAACTAGCCGTCTCCCCGGCAACAGCGCCAAAATTTGATAGGCTAAAGTCGTATCACCTAATCAAAGATAATCCTAAGTCCTCTAACAATGATAGTCAAGGGAAGTAGGGTCGAATCCACAGAGAGACGGAATTCTAAGTTGATATCCAGCTAAACAACTACTTCAGACAAAATCAGATAAGAAATAGCTGAACTACTATATAGACTAAGGAAAGCGATCTAAAGATGAGATTTAAACTATGAAATAAAGGTCTAGGGAATTAGTTCAGTCTACCATACTTATACCAATTAAGGGATCAAACAACTATCAGAACCTAGGTCAAGAATCGATAGATTAGAGCAGTGCCAATCTATGGTTAAGTCTCAACGCCCATAATTCAACATATGCAGCATGTTCACCAACATAATCAGAATTGCTGTAGAAACTAATAGCAATTCAGATAATCAAGATATAAACATGGCTGCCTCACCAAATCCCTAGAAATTAGACTACTCAGACATGATTGAATGTACAATAATAAAACTAATATAGAACCCTAATTTCGACATCATGAATCAAAATAATAATTAAACTAAGCAATCAAAAGTAATTAAAGAGATTAAGAGTAGAGAAGAATACCAATTGACGGGAAGCAATAACTTTTATTGAAATCAATCCGAGGTTCAGTCACACCTTAAACTAATCTAAAGTGTTTAATCTAATAAAAACTCTCTAAAAACTAAACTAAGAACAATGGAAATAAACTAGAATAAAAGTTGTCTCTATAATAATGAGGAAAAACTATTTATAATAGCCCTAAAATCTAATTAAAAACGGAATTAAAAGATAGATTTTCGCGACATTGAGTGGGGGACCCGACCGGGCAATGGGCCACCTGATCGGGCCCACACAAAAATTGCCCCAACTTAGTTTCACTATCCACGCAGCAGCAGCAACATAAGGGAAGAAATGGGCCAGCACCCGATGCAATCGGGCCATGTTGTCCGATCGGGGTAGTAGTAAGATGGCCCAACAAATTCTCTCCTCTCCACCCAAGCAGCAGCACAACAACTTGGTGGCCTTTGGGCCTTCACCCGATGTCATCAGGCCATATGTGCCCGATCGGGTCGCCATCATGTAGCCCAGCACGTTGATTCAGCATGTAGCCCAAAGCAGCAGCATATTCCATAAAAAGTGTGTTTTCCCGATCAGCCACCCCATCCGGCCTTTTGTGCCCGATCGGCTGAGCTTATATTGCCAACTATATTTTCTTTGTTTTTCCACCCGATTGGGTCCGATGATGTCCGGCCGATCGGGTGCGAAACTTTACCACCCGATCAATAAATCTCTGCCCGTTCGGGCCTTTTGACTCTTTGACTCTCAATTCTTCACGTTTCGAGGTCTTGGGACCTCCTAAACTATCCATAAAGCTCATGATCATTCCTACGTGCCTTGTAACCACTCGTAAAGTCGTGGTTGCTTCTAGATAACTCGGAAATAAGGAGAAAACTCCCTAAAACCTGCAATTCAACACTAAAACACAAAACCACGACTATATACGATAATTAATATAAAATGGCTCCAAAGAGCTCAAATGATGCCCGAATTAGCTCATAAATAGGGGAGAAAACTCTATATAAATAAGTGATATCAATGATCCATCACTCGCTCAACCTGAAAAAAAAGAAAAGGGTGAAAGACATAGTTAAATGGATGATGGACTGGTAGCGGGTGAACGAGCGATGGGGGATGAATGGATTAGGGTGAGAAAGTTTCATCCATCACCCGACCCATCACCCGCTTCATCACCCATTATTACATTTTCTTAAATGTCTATCATTTTATTTACATTAGTATAATTTTTTTTCCCTTTTGATTATCATCGATATGTTTCCATAAACTTAACTTATCTTAATTTAACATGAAGTTTATATATAAATTGTGATTTTGCAAGTTTGTTATAACTTTTTCTCGTTTCATTATCTTAAATGGATGATCACCCTGTCCACCAGATTCATCAGCGGGTGGTGGACCGTGGATGGATGGAATACGGGTGATGGTCTTACCGGGTGCTGGATGGATGAATGAGAGTTGGTCGAACCGGGTGATGGATGCGGGGAAATTTTTCTCGCATTCTACAACACATCACCAAAAACCAATTTCTCTATACTTCTTAAATATAAAACCAATTCTTTTATTTTTCCAATGCCAAAATCAATAAGCATATCCTTTAATTGCTAAAGTTTGTTAACCACCTTTATTTTATTGCACATAATATTTCAAACCAAATGATTATTGCAATGAAAAACTTAATATAAGCAAGGTATTTAAGAGTTCATGGATGATATATGTTCAATGAATTGAATTTCTCAAATAACTTTATTTGTCCTACATCATGTAGTTTGGAGAATCAACAATAAAAGAAGGACATCATTAATAAAAGTTTGAAAGTCTTCGGTTAACACCAATTATCAAAAACAATGCATAATTAATCAAATTATCCAACAAACAATTAGCTATTTCAAGACATCCGGTTCCATAGTCTAGAGTCTGTTGGAAAAATATTGTAAAAATTCACCGAACAAATCTATATAAATTTCTTACCTTCTTTTAATTATTAAACCATGATATTAATCAATAAGATTCCAAAAAATATTGTTTTCATAATATGAAAATTACAAATTTAATTATCACGTGTAAAATAAAAATTTCTCTCCAGGAGTTGCGTTTGCTCCAAGCTTTCTTCATGGCCTTCCATGGCATTATGAAGCTCAGCTACAGAGATGGCAAAAACTCGCGCAAAGGCTAAACAAAACACACATTCTCATTCCTCTCGTTGTCCTCTTCAAAATGATACCTCCAAGAACTCAAAACAGCCTCAGTTGCATAAAAAAAACTCAAACCCAGCAACCTGCTATTTTAGAAACTATTACTCAAACACGTTCCCCCCTATTACTTTCAGTGATCTAATACAAATGGCTGTAAACAGTCATCAATCCTTCTCCAATACTGATATTACACAAGAGCATATTGAGATTCCATCTCCTGCTGCTTCCATTAGTGATCCTGTATCTTCAACTGCTGCTATAACTCAGGAGCTAAACCTTCAAGCCTCTGGTAAGGAATCTGATATTATTGCTAATAATATTTCCCCTGTTGGTGCTGAAATCAATGAAACATTAACTCCTATGGTTATTAGTTATGCTGATAAACTAATTTCCAAAATAGTACATTGGAAAATGTTACCTCTTATAATAAGGGTATGGCTCTCTCTTTTATGCCTTCTGATGCTACAGATGTGATCATTAATCTTGAAGATATTATAGAAGAGATTGAATATTGGGACAATACACTTGTAGGTTGAATTATTGGTTTTAAAGCTTCTGTTAAAACTCTTATAGACTATGTTAAGCAATATTGGAATTTTGTTGCTGAGCCTCAGATTTTATACTTTAATAAGGGCTGGTTCTATTTGAAATTTAAGAATGCTGATGATAGGGATGCAGTTCTACATGGGGGGCCTTGGTACTATCATGATTATTCTTTCCTTCTCAAGCATTAGTCTCCTACTATCTCACATGAACTTGATCATATCTCAACTGTCCCAGTTTGGATTAACCTTCCAAATCTAGATCCTCACTTTTGGTCTGCTAAGGCTTTAAGCAAAATAGGAAGTAAAATAGGTACTCCTTTATCAGCTGACCTTTGCACCACATTAAAATCAAAAATCTCTTCTGCCAGACTGCTTGTGGAAATTGATGTTTCTAAGCCACTCCTAAACTCTTTAACTCTTTCTACTCCTTTTGGATTAAAAGAGCAGGATATTAGATATGAATGGGTTCCTTATTTCTGTGATTGCTGCAAGAAATTAGGGCATACTCAAAGCAGATGTAAACATATGAAGAAAGATACAGTTGCTAACACTGATGATATTGCTCCAAAAGTCACACAAGTTTATATCCCTATAGTGGTTGTTGCTCCAGTTGCTCCTGAAGCTCCTGTTGTTGAAAAACTTGTAACTCCTGATGGATTTACAGTGGTTTCTAGCAGGAAAGGGAAATCTCCTGAGTCTGCCTCTATTAGGCATGATCCCCAAACCTCTCATAATCCTGTGGTTAGATCTTTGCAGCTTATTGACAACAGGTTTGTTACTCTTTTTTATGATACTTTTGACATTGAATGTCAAAAGAAAGGGGTCTTGGATGAAGATGTTCCCCCTGATATTAAATGATTTTCTCTTCATGGAATATTAGATGGTGTAATAAAGCCCTCAAGCAACAGGAAATTCTTAATTTCTTGTTGAGCAATAAGATTGATTATGGTGGCATTTTGGAAACTAGAGTGAAAGAACATAAGGGAATTGCAATTCTGAAGAAGAAATTTAAAAGATTCTCTTTCTTTCACAACTATTCCCCTCATTATAATGGTAGAATTTGGATTCTATGGAATCCTAATACTGTCTCAGTGGATATTCTTGCTGTTACCTGTTTAAAAACTCATGCTACATATGTTGTGACTATGGTCTATGCTTCTAACTCTGGTGTTGTTAGGGCCTCTCTTTGGGATTTCATCCTGTCTACATCTCCTAAAACCACAGATCCTTGGCTTCTCTTAGGGGACTTCAATGTTGTTCTATCAAGTGCTGAAAAGCTCAGTCAGAATCCTGATTCTCAGCAGGATGTTGATGATTTCTCTAATTGTGTTGCTTCTGCTGGTCTTGCTGATCTTCCTAGTCTTGGGAATTTTTTCACTTAGACTAACCTTCAAGAGGGTGATGATGCAGTTTGGGCTAAGCTAGACAGAGTTTTGGTCAATTCTGTTTGGTTCTCCTCTCATATTCATGCTACCACCACCTTTCCCAATCCTGGAGTCTCAGATCACTCTCCAGCTTTGGTGAGTATCAAATCAAATGTTCCAACTCCACCTAGAAGATTTAGATACCTCAACTGTTGGGGTTCTCTTCCTCAAATGTTAGACATTGTTCACAAGCATTGTTCCTCTCATTTTGTTGGCTCCCCTATCTTTACTCTCTTCCAAAAGCTTAAACTTATTAAGCATGACTTGAAACTGTTACATTCAAATAGCTTCTCAAGCATTTCTATTAGAGTCTCAAACTGCAGACATGATCTAGCTCTTGCTCAGGATGCTCTCTCTCAAGATCCTACAAACTGTGCTCTCTTGCAAGCAATGAAGAAGACCAAAAGTCAACTTTTCAAGTTGGAAGAAGCTGACTAAGTACTATTAGTCAAAGGCTCAAAATTGCTGATATCCAGCTCAATGACACTAGTGCTAAGCATTTCTATGCAAAGCTTGCTGAACAAAGAAGTCACTCTTATATTGGCCAAGTCAATGACTCTCAAGGTCAATGTTGCAGAGATAAAGCCTCAGTTGATCATGCCTTTCTCTCCTATTATGTTTCTCTTCTTGGTACCTCTCAAGATGATATCTCACCTATCTATCCTGATGATTTTCTTGGCCCTACACTTGATGATTCTGATAAGCAAGATCTTATTATGCCTTCTACAAAAGATGATGTTAAAGTTTCTCTATTTGCTATTAATGAGAATAAGAGCCCTGGTCCTGATGGTTATAATTCTGGTTTTTTCAAGAAGGCCTGGAGTATTATTGGAGCTAATTTCAGTGATGCAGTCCTGGATGTTTTTCTTAAAGGCAATATGCTCAATCAAGCTAATGATACTCTTATCTCTTTGATCCCTAAAAAAAGTTGTCCTAATTCTGTTAAAGACTTCAGACCTATTGCTTGTTGCACTACATTTTACAAAACTGTTAGTAAAATGCTAGTTGCTAGAATGCAGAAAATTCTTCCAAAGATAGTTGGAGAGGAACAATCAGCATTCATTACTGGAAGAAGCATTTTTGATAACATTTTGCTTTCCCAAGAGCTCATTAGAAAGTATGAGAGCAAATCTATTTCCCCTGGAGCAACTATCAAGATTGATATTCAGAAAGCTTTTTACTCAGTTTCTTGGCAATTCCTTTCTGATTGTCTTAGGGTGTTTGGTTTCCCTGAAAAATTCATTGGGTGGATTATATTATGCCTCACCACTTCAAAGTACTCTCTAAACATTAATGGTTTTAGTGTTGGGTATTTTTCAGGGAAAAGAGGTTTGAGGCAGGGTGATCCTCTTTCCCCATACCTGTTTGTGCTCTGTATGGAGGTGCTCTCTAGAAAACTCAGGAAGCTTGGGGAGCTCAACACCTTCTCTTTTCATCCCAAGTGTCACAGACTCAAGCTTACTCATCTTCTATTTGCTGATGATCTCTTGATATTTTGTAGAGGTGATCTAAACTCCATCAATTGGGTTCTTGATGCTCTAAAGCAGTTTGAGGGTTGTTCTGGCCTTGCTGCTAATCCTATGAAAACTAGCCTCTATATTGGTGGTGTCACTCCAGATTCCATTGATCATATTGCTCATAACACTGGTTTTACTCTTAGTCAGTTCCCTTTTAGGTATCTGGGGGTCCCTCTCAATTCTGCAAAGCTCACCATGGGTATGTATGATCCTCTCCTTGATAAGATTAGAGGTGTATTTTAAAGATGGAAATGCTCTTTCTTCTCCTATGCTGGTAAATCTCAAATCATGAATTCTATGGTAATTGGCCTTATCACTTTTTGGGGTTCAGCACTCATTTTGCCTATTGGTATTGAAAAGAAGATCAACAAGCTATGCAAAGATTTCTTCTGGAATATTGACTATGATCAAAAGAAAATTTCTTACATTAGTTGGGCTAGAATTTGTTCTCCTAAGCTTGAAGGTCGTCTCAACATCAAAAAGGTCCTTAGTTGGAATAAAGCTTTGTATTTCAAATGGTTCATCAGTTTAGCTCAATCTAGCTCTTGTATGTGGGCAAAATGGATTATATCTTGATCAATCATAGCATTTGGCAAGCTACTGCATTGGCCAAGCACTCTTCTCATTGGAACAGTTTGCTTAAACTGAGAGATGAATTCATCTCCAAGCAGGGTGGTATCACACAAGCTCAGCTTCTTATCTCCTCCTGCACTCTCACAACTTCCAAGCTCTATGATGTTTTCAGGAAACCATCCTCAGTAGTTTCTTGGCACAAAACTCTTTGGGATAGTTGTTGTGTGCCTAAGCATGCTGTTATAAGTAGCTTTGCTGTTCAGAATTCCCTCCCTACAGTTGATAATATCCAAAGTAGAGGGCTCTCTTTGGCTAATCATTGTTATCTTTGCTTTGCTGATGCAGAGAGTTCTACTCACCTCTTCTTTAAATGCTGTTTTTCTCAATCTGTTTGGCATAGTATTCTTCAGTGGATCAGATTACCACCTAGAACTTGGACAATCAAACATGAGCTAAGGTGGTTCAAGCAACACTGTAAGGGGGTCTTGGGACCTCCTAAACTATCCATAAAGCTCGTGAGCCACCCTACGTGCCTCATAACATCTCGTAAAGCCGTGGTTGCTTCCAAATGGCTCGGGAATAAGGAGAAAACTCCATAAAACCTGCAATTCAATACTAAAACACGAAACCACAACTGCATACGAAAGTTAGCACAAAATAGCTCCCAAGAGCTCCAATGACGCACAAATTAGCTTGTAAATAAGGGAGAAAACTCTATATAAATACGTGATATCACTCACGCTGCTGCCGCTGACCTCGATTAGTTCGCAGAAACACCGCAGCACCACCGTTCTTCTAACCGCCACCTTCTAAGCGCCGAGCATCGAAGGCCCTGCCTGACCACCGTGCTCCAGACGCTGCAACCTTGCTCTGTTTTCTTTTCCTCTGTATGTGGAAATAGCCATCTCCTCTTATTTGCTTTTCAACTTACTGCTTCTTAGTTATTTGAAAAGTCAACTCAACTTTCATTTCTCTATTTTGGGTGAATATCTCTACTAAACCAATTTAATTTATAATTTCAATTTAATTTATCTAAATGTTTAAATCAATTTAATATTCTTACTCATATCCATGTCTATATTATTATTATTATTATTATTATTATTATTATTATTATTATTATTATTATTATTATTATTATTTTTTCCAAAACAAACATAAGATATTATGTATTTCTCTTAAAAATATTTGATAACTTAATATAAACTATTATCGAAAAATAATTTTATAAACTTTACTGCTTTACGTTTGAAGACTTTGTATGAATTTTTAAATACTTAAAAGTCTCTAACTTAATTATATAAATTCGTGTTATCAAAGAGAAATCCGCCATCGGAGCTCAGGAAGAACTGATATCCAAGACTAAGGATTATTATTCTGCAAATCGAGGTAACAACTACTGCTAGTACCCGCAATTCCCTTGAAAATATAAGAAAGGGGTATAATGACGTAATAAATGATTTATGAATTTTCCTGAATTGCGGGATTAGTTAAAGCATGATTTTATGTTTCATGAATACTGGAATATTGAAAAGTATAATTGAATGATGGAAATTTGAGATATTATACCTACTGAGGTACAGCTGAATGACTGAAAATACTGTATACTGCCTGTATAAATTAAAAGAGGTGAAACATGATAAATTCAAGTGAAAGAACTGGTTTGTTGGCTGTATATATATACTGACTGACTGATGGTCGTGCACGTACCGAGCTGTTTACTGTTATTACTGGGGCACTGGCCCGCTACTGTTATTACTGATGAGCACTGGCTCTTTTACTGGGGCACTGGCCCATTGTGGGAGACGTCCCACCAGCTGAAATACTGCCCAACAACCAGAATGAATTTGCTAAAAGGGAATGATGAATGATTGGGTTATACTGTAATCATGAATGTTTTAATTATTCTCTCTCTCCCTGTTTGCAAATAAAATGAATTGAAATGAATTTACGTTGCTAGAGTAGTCTGTTACTGAGTCTCTCGACTCATCCGTTTTTGTATTTATGTTTTAGGTACAGCTGGGGAAGACGATAACGAATAGTGGCGAGGATTCACTCTTATAAGTTTTAGTAGTTATTACCACTTGTGTTTTCTTTTTGTGAACTATAAGAATTACTAGAGTATTAGGTTACTGTTACTTAATAAGGTTCTAATGTTATTTTGTTTTATCACTTAATCAAGTTAACGTTAAAGTTTAATATATGAATGTTGCCTTGTATTTTCCTAACGGAGAATACGGCAGTAATGCCTCGACTTAATAAGGTTTTTCCGCTGCTATTAATACCTTAATCAGGTAATTAGACGTCGGGGCATTACAGAATGGTATCAGAGCAACGGTTCTGAAACCTATAATAAAACCCTCGAGGTTTTATATTAAATAAGAATAATTGAGTTATCAAAATAAGAGTAAAAGAATTCTTAGTAAAAGATTAATAATTATGGTAAAAATGAAATAAATTTAACGAGTTATAAATGAAATAGTAGCTAATTAAAAATGGAATCTACGAGTCTGAGCGTAGGATACGGGACAAGGGATTATTTTACAAAGTTTCTTTTATCTTAATTGTAATTATTATGCAGAATGTCGACCACTAACGCCAATAACAACGGTAGTCACGAAAGTGAAAACGTACACGTGGAAGAAGTATACGTAGAGGATATCCAGAATAAAGGGAACAAGGGACCTAATCAACCTTTGGAAGGAACCGAGGAACGAATAGAGAGGTTGGAGAAGATGAATACTATGCTGGCTGAATTGGTCCAAGATGCATGGAAAAAGAAAAATGTGAATGAAAATGAGAGTTCGATAATGTTTAAGAAGTTCTCGTCTTCGAACCCACCATCCTATGATGGTAAACCTGATCCAGTCGAGTTTGAAGATTGGATCAACCGTATGGAGCAGTTATTCGAAACCTTGCAATGCCCTGATAAATGGAAAGTCGATTTTGCTGTATTTTATCTCACGGGACAAGCAGTCTTATGGTGGAAGGTGAATAAGGAAAAGAAGAAGGAGCCTGGATTTGGATGGAGCAAACTTCAGGAGTTGATGCGAGATAAATTTTACCCACCATCTCTGAGGAAGCAAAAGGAAGATGAATTTCTCCACCTACAGCAAGGTACTATGAGCATTTTGGAGTACGCTAGTAAGTTTATGGAGCTGTCAAGGTTTGCACCAGAACTGGTAACCACGGAGCAGTCAAGGATGAATCGTTTTGAGCGAGGTCTGAGCCTTAAATACCAGGATAGGTTGGCATCTCAGAAGTTTACGTCATACCAGGATATGGTGGACGTTGCTGTTAACATAGAACGAGTTGTGTTGCTTCGAGAGTCAGAAAATGCCAGGTTTAAAAGGAGGAATGATGGACGGAATGATAACTTTGGAGGAGGAAAAAGGGCAAATCAAGGACAGAGTTATTGGAAAAATGATAGTGGTAACAAAAGTCAAGGAGGAAATCGAAGCTACAATAACTATGGAACACCTACTAACAGAGCTCAAGGGTGTGCCAAGTGTGGTAGAAGAAACCATGTCGAGAGCGAGTGTCGTATCGGCACGAGCACTTGTTACCGATGTGGAAGTCGTGACCATTATGTTCGAGATTGCCCGAAGCCACCTGGAGCTAATAGAATTATGGGAGAAACATCTTTAGCTGGAGTTAATCGAGGAAGAAACAACAACAATAATACAAGCACAAATCGTAATCCACCGTGTCCAGCCCCAACTGGAAGAGTTCATGTTATGAGACAGGATGAAGCTGATAACAATGACACTGTTATTACTGGTACTTTCTTTATCCACCCTCTACCTGCCCATGTACTTTTTGATTCTGGAGCCTCACATTCCTTTATTTCTCCGCAATTTGCCAAAAGCTTGAATTTGAAACCGACATGTGACTTTTCTTCTATGAACGTTGCCCTCCCTACTGGGGAAACTATTAAATGTGCGATCATGTATAGAGATTGTCCTATTATCATAGAAAACACTGAATTCTTAGCTGACTTAATAGAATTTGAGTTATCGGAATTCGACGTGATTTTAGGAATGAATTGGTTAACCAAGTATGAAGCCGATATCAATTGTGTTAAGCAGAACGTGACACTAAAAACACCTAATGAGAGTAGAATATCATACCATAGGGTGACACCCAAACCAGAAAGACAAATTGTTGCTGGCTTGAGAGCTCATAAAATGCCTGAGTACGATTGTTTTGGATACCTTTGCAGTATCGTGGATGTAAATGCTTCTCAACCTTCCATAACCGACATTCCTGTAGTTTGTGAATACCCTCATGTGTTTCCAAATGAGATACCTGGTATGCCTCCACAGAGGGAACTAGACTTTAGTATCGAATTGATACCTGGATCGACCCCTATCTCTAAAGCCCCTTATAGAATGGCCCCCACCGAGTTGCAAGAACTGAAGAAGCAATTGGACGAGTTACTTGAAAAAGGGTATATAAGACCGAGCGTATCACCCTGGGGAGCCCCTGTCTTGTTCGTAAAGAAAAAGGATGGAAGTTTGAGACTCTGTATAGATTACCGAGAGTTAAACAAAATAACGATTAAGAACAAATATCCATTACCCCGTATAGATGACTTGTTTGACCAACTTCGAGGGGCAAAAGTATTTTCAAAAATAGATTTGAGATCCGGATACCATCAGCTTCGAATTAAACCAGAAGATATTTCTAAAACCGCATTTAGAACCCGATATGGTCACTATGAATTCCTAGTAATGGCTTTTGGATTAACTAATGCACCAGCCGTGTTTATGGACCTAATGAACCGCATTTTTAAGCCATACTTGGATAAATTTGTGGTAGTTTTCATTGGTGACATTCTGGTGTACTCTAAAAACGAAGAAGAACATAAAGAGCATTTAAAGAAGGTGATGGATGTGTTAACTGAAAACCAGTTATATGCCAAATTGTCAAAGTGTGAGTTTTGGCTTAAGGAGGTATCATTTTTGGGCCATATCATCTCTAAGAAAGGCGTTTCTGTAGATCCACAGAAAATAAAAGCAATAATAGAGTGGCCTAGACCAACCAACGTTCCCGAGGTACGAAGCTTTATGGGATTAGCTGGTTATTATCGAAGATTTGTGCAAGATTTCTCTAAAATTGCCTCACCCATAACCCGATTGGTAAGAAAGAACGCCAAGTATGAGTGGACCGATGAATGTGAATTTGCATTTCAAGAATTAAAAAGACGCCTCACCACTGCTCCTGTTTTAACCCTTCCTTCTGGAACCGAGGGATTTGTTATTTATAGTGATGCCTCTAAGAACGGGCTCGGTTGTGTTTTGATGCAAAATGGAAAAGTCATAGCCTATGCCTCCCGTCAACTCAAAATACATGAACAAAATTACCCCACCCATGACCTTGAACTTGCCGCAGTTGTCTTTGCCCTTAAAATCTGGAGACACTATCTGTACGGTGCCTCGTGTCAGATCTTTACTGATCACAAAAGTCTGAAATATATTTTCACCCAAAAAGAACTCAACATGAGACAACGTAGGTGGTTAGAACTTTTAAAAGACTACGATCTTGACATCCAATACCATCCCGGCAAAGCTAACATAGTTGCCGATGCCCTGAGTCGTAAAGCTCATGTGAAGTCACTCTTATCTATTCCCCGAGCCATTCATATGGATTTGCAAAGAATGGAAGTTGAATTCATTCGAAGAACGGAGAGTGCTCACTTGAATGCATTGGAGGTGAAATCCGATTTAATCGACGAGATCAAGGAGGCCCAGGGAAAAGACTTACAGTTGGAACGCATAAAAAGTGACGTAAGAAACGGAAAGTCACCTGGATTTGTAATCCAAGAAGACGGAACGTTGAGGTTTCAAGGGAGATTGTGCGTACCAAACAATGAAGAATTGAAGAATCGAATCTTGAAGGAATCTCATAATGCACCATATTCGATTCACCCAGGAGGAAATAAGTTGTATAAAGATTTGAGAGAAGTATTCTGGTGGAGTAACATGAAACAAGAAGTGGCAGAATTTGTGGCTAAGTGTCTGACTTGCCAAAGGATTAAAATAGAGCATCAAAGACCAGCTGGTTTATTGCGACCCTTGGATGTGCCAGAATGGAAATGGGATTCAATATCCATGGATTTTATCATGGGATTGCCCTCGTCAAACAAGGGAATGAATGCCATATGGGTCATTGTAGATCGATTGACCAAGTCAGCACATTTCTTAGCAATTAAGCATAAGTGCAGCTTAGATCGGTTGGCAGAGTTATATATGAATACCATCGTTCGATTGCACGGAGTACCAAGCTCGATTGTTTCAGATCGTGATTCAAGATTCCAAGCAAGATTTTGGAAAGAATTACAGAAAGCTCTTGGAACGAAACTTAATTTCAGTACAGCTTTTCATCCAGCCACTGATGGACAAACAGAACGCACCAACCAGATTGTCGAGGACATGCTCAGAGCGTGTGTTTTGGATTTTCAAGGCACTTGGGAGAAATTTCTGCCAATGGTAGAATTTTCGTATAATAATAGTTATCAGGCTACCATTGGAATGGCTCCATATGAAGCATTGTATGGTCGGAAATGTCGAACACCTTTATGTTGGAATGATATTGATGAGACACGTATCATTGGACCAGAGTTAATTCAAGAGACAACTGACAAGATTCGATTGATCCAGTCACGAATGAAGACAGCTCAGAGTAGGCAAAAGAGTTACGCGGATCAACGAAGAAGGCCATTGGAATTTATGGTTGGAGATCATGTATTTCTGAAAATCTCACCAACAAAAGGGATTATGAGGTTTGGCCAATCAGGGAAGCTAAGTCCAAGATATATCGGGCCATATGAAATCTTAGACAGAGTTAATGAAGTTGCATATCGACTTGCACTACCGACTGACTTAGACAAAGTACACAATATATTTCACGTATCGATGTTACGGAAATATGTTCCAGACCCGAGTCACGTGATTAATCATGAACCCTTACAGCTACGAAATGACCTGACTTATGAAGAAAAACCGATTGAAGTCCTCGATCGCAGAGAAAAACAGCTGAGAAATAAAGTGATACGACTAGTAAAAGTCTTGTGGGCTAACCACTCGACATCTGAGGCTACCTGGGAGGTAGAAGATCAAATGAGAGCGAAATACCCCTACCTTTTCCCCTAGGACGTTTTGATGTTATAAATATACGTCTTATAATTGTACTGTTGTTACTTATATGAATGCACTACAATGAATTTATATGTCAATGTTTGAAATATGTTCTTATAAGTCATGGATGATTGAGGTTCAACTGAGCTCCAGTTTCGAGGACGAAACTTTTTATAAGAGGGTAAGGATGTAATAACCCGATTTTAAATCTTATTTTATTATTAAATAATTAAGATTATTAACTTAAATATGACCTTATTTATTTTAATAAATAAGTATTGAGATTTCTTATTAAAACATATTTTCATTGAATTTCTTAAGTTATTTTAAGTACTAATAATTGATATTGATTAATTGAAAGATTATGTAAACTTGGAGGTCCATGGGAACTCTAAACCTATATCCAACTTTAAGACCAAACTCAAGCCCAACCCAAAACATAAACCCAAAAGAAAGAATAAAAAAAAGGAAAAAGAAAAAGGGAAAAAGAAAGAAAGAAAGAACAGGAATCAGTAGCCATCTTCTTCCTCCTTCTTCCACCTCCTACTTCACATCTTCCTCACCATTGGAGAAGAGTAGCAACAAGATAAACACAAAAGCTTGCAAAAAGGCTGCAATTAGATGAGCTTGAGCATAATTTCAGATAAGAATGAACAAAATCAGACAAAAATCCAATTTGGAGATAAGTTTCATCATCCTCATCTCTTCACTCATGTCTACCCATTAGAAGAGGAGTACAAATTGAACATTCCTACTGATTCTACTATAAATAGAAGCAATTTACAATCAAATTCTCTGAAATATTAAGCTTCTAATGCCTTAAATGTGTCTTCTTCTCTAAATTTCCTTATTTTCAATTACCACCATTAAAGAGGCAAACTAAAACCTCAAACCACCATTCCCCACCTCCGACCACCATCAAAACCACCACTCAGACCAACCTGAGACTCGCCGGAAACTCGCCCAACACCAACCATCAACACCGCAGCCCATTCCCTTCTCTTTCAACGGCGCCAAAATTTGATAGGGTTTAGTCGTGTCACCTAATCAAAAATAAACCTACGGACCTCTAACTAGGTAGTCAGTGGAAGCAGGGTCGAATCCACAGGGAGACAGAGTTTCTAAATCAATATTCAACCAATTCAGCTACTCCAGATGAAATCAGGAGTGAATTAATTAAACTAAGGAATAGACTATGGAAGACTGAATAAATCGAGGATTAAACTATGGAATAAAAGTCTAGGGTATTAGGTCGGTCCACCATGCTTATACCAATCAAATAGGGTCAACTACTATTAAAACCTAAGTCAAGAGTCGGGGGATTAGAGCCTATGTTGAGCTATGGTTAAGACTCAACGCTCATAGTTCAACATACGCCGCATGTTCACTAACGTAATCAGAACTACTGATGTGTCCTAGGCCTCTAGTCGTAAGACGGATCTGTGCAAACAACTATTAACCACAAGCAATCAATGAAACTGTACACTGACATTAATTACTCAATGAGAACAAACCACATCACAATCACCCTAATCAAGCCCTAGAAATTGATAGAAATCTAAATCACAATCATGGTATAAACATGGCTTTCCTATCTAACACCCTAGAAAGAGAACTACTCACTCATAATTGAATTGACAACAATAAGACTAATATGAAACCCTAACAATTGCATCATGAATAATTGAATAAATAAACTAAGCAATCAAAGTAATTAAAGAGATAAAGAGTAGAGTAGAGTACCAATTGACGGAAAGCAGGAACTTTTATTGAAATCGAAATAGGTTTGATCACCTCTAAATTAATCTAAAGTGTTTGAATTAAACTAAAAGCAATGAAGAATAAAACTAATCTAAAACCTAATGAGAGATGAAATAAAAGATGAATGAAAGATAGATCTCTCTAAAAAATGAGGAAAAGGTATTTATAATACCCCTCAAGTTCACTAAAAACGGGAACAAAAAGGTGAAAAAAGCGCGATAAAGCACCAGACCCGATCGGGCCCGAGCACAGTACCCGATCGGGTCCACATACAAATTCTCCCAACTTCACTTCTGGGCTCTGGCAGCAGCAGTGCAGCAATAAGGCAAGAAAACGGCCCACCCGATCGGGTCCGGCGGTAGTCACCCGATCGGGTCTGGCGACAACTTGGGCCAGCGTGTTCCCCTCGCCTGTAGCACCGCAACGAGACCAAGCAGCACTCCACCCGATCAGGTCGGGCGGTAGTCACCCGATCGGGTCTGGGGACATGCTTCCTCGCCCGATTCGATCGGGCAAACATCGCCCGATCGGGTCCGCAACTTTTATACCCGATCATAAATACTTCGCCCGATCGGGCTATTTCTGCCCGATCAGTGCACGGAAAACTCCTTTTGACTCCTTTGCTCTCTAATCTTCACGTTTAGGGGTCTTGGGACCTCCTAAACTATCCATAAAGCTCGTGAGCCACCCTACGTGCCTCATAACATCTCGTAAAGCCGTGGTTGCTTCCAAATGGCTCGGGAATAAGGAGAAAACTCCATAAAACCTGCAATTCAATACTAAAACACGAAACCACAACTGCATACGAAAGTTAGCACAAAATAGCTCCCAAGAGCTCCAATGACGCACAAATTAGCTTGTAAATAAGGGAGAAAACTCTATATAAATACGTGATATCAAACTCCCCCAAGCTAAACCTTTGTTTGTCCTCAAGCAAACAGCACATGAACATGGAATAGATTACCTCACCCCAAAGATAAAAACAAATCAAAGCTTAAAACATTTTCAAGACTAAGAATCGTTCAAGCAGGCATAACTCAAGTTTGGCTCATCAAATCCATCCAACCACCAATCATTCAAGCAATTTATCAAACTCAAGCATCCACAAAGCATACAAGTCCTGAAAAGGCACTCACAAGGGTGTCACTCCTCTCAATTTTGTGGCAGGCAAAGAATGTGCCCGAACACTCACCAACCCGACCATAAGTACCCTTCCCACTCACACTCTCATGTGTTTAAGAAGGTTCAATGACGCTCATCCTAGTCAAGTCGACTCAATTAGCAGAAATACTCTTTAACTTTGACAAACTAACTCGAAATCAATCAAATGAACAATGCAGACATAAGCTCAAGAGGACTTTATAGGGTTGTAATGAGGCTTAGGTGAGAGGTAGGGGATACTTTTGGGTAATGTGGTGGAAAAACCAAGAAAGGGGGAGCATAAATCATTCAAACAAGGCCTAAGATGGCCTTCACAACTCCCAACAATCACCATAAAACCATGTAAAATAACCCAACTCTCATAAATCAATGAAAAGCGCATAACAAACCCAATTTTCTAGCAATGGAGCGACTATTCTTTTATGAACGTACGTGAATGAAAGAACTAGAATTCTTTTGAGTTTTCATTTCATTTTTCTTTCATTTTTCTGAATTTCATTCACGCAACTCTAAACTTGCTTTCTTTCTTTTCTCTTTGTCACTCTCAAACCACAGCAAATACACTTTTAAACTCCTCAAAAACCAAACTAAACCAACAAACAAATCTCAAACTCAACCCATACAAAAGCTCCCCCAAGCTAGGCTTGGAATAATATCAAGTGAAGGCTTTTGGCTCGTAATAGGGGTTTAAGTAAAACGGAATAAGTCATTAGGCTCAGCGGGGCTAAGGAGGATAAAAGTATATCAAAAATTCACTCTGAAGCTCAAGAATAAGACAAAAGAACGCCTCTATCACAGCAAATGCTACAAGTCATCTAAAATCAGACAAGTACGAAGTCAAAGTCAAGATCAATCCACTAAAGAGGAACTAACACACAAGAATAGACTGGATAATAAAATGAATCCAATAGGCTACAAAGAGGCCTCACAGTCTAACCAATTCAGGTATGCAGCATAAAGTGGTCTAATATAATCCAAAAATGCTCGAAATCATAGCAATCAAACATCAAATCATAGCCTCAAGATCACAAATGCCCAGCTATCCAAAAAACAAAGTCAAATCAATTTCAAATAGAGCACAGCAAGGGGCACAGGGAGGCAACTAAACCAGTCATGGGAACCATATTTTTTTGATTTTTTTCAGTATGTTTGAAAGCAGTAAATCTATCCTAGAAAGAAGTAAAAGAGATAGGGAATACAAACAGAACTCCTCCCCCAAGCTGAGCTTGGCAGTGTCCTCAATGCCAAAAGGTGATAAGGACTATGCTAAGAGGAAAAACAATGTTAGTACCCTCACTCTCGCTCACAAAAAGGAAGCAAAATAAAAAGAAAAGGAAAGGGGAAAGAAAAGAAAATACGAGTTGCCTCTCGCACAGCGCTGGTTTATAAAGGTCCCGCACGACCATAATCCTCCCTCTCTCAAATAGGAGGGGCTTGGCAATGAGTGCCACCCTCATCAAACATCTTTCTCCTCCAAATGTTCTTGACAATGCCTCCAGACGGTGAGGCAACCTTAGGTGGAATTGGAACCTTCTCCACACCTACTTCATCCAGAACCTCATCCCTGCAACAAGATTGTTCAAGCATAGGTGCCTTAACAGCATTGGTTAGTTTAAAAATCACTTTATCATCACCAACACTCAGAGTTAAAGACCCAGACTTGACATCAATGACAGCACCAGCAGTACACAAAAACGGCCTACCCAAGATAATAGGAATCTGGGCATCCTCATCCATATCTAACACCACAAAATCAACAGGAATATAGAATTTCCCTACCCTAACAGGAACGTCCTCTAAAACACCTAGAGGGTATTTTATAGAACGATCCGCCATCTGTAAAGTGATTTGTGTGCATTTAAGGGCTCCCATGTTCAGTTTCTTATAAACAGACAATGGCATAACAGAAACAGAAGCACCTAAATCACACAAAGCCTTATCAATAAAAATAGGTCCAAGATGGCAGGGTATAGAAAAACTACCAGGATCTTTTAACTTTGGTGGGGTTTTATTTTGAATAAAAGCACTACACTCTTCAGTAAGAGCGACACGTTCTACCCCACCAAAGTCTCTTTTCTTAGTGATCATGTCTTTCAGAAATTTGGCATAAACAGGCACTTGGGTAATTAAATCTGTAAATGGAATCGTTACCTAAAGGTTCTTGACCATAGCCAAGAACTTACCAAACTGCTGATCGACCTTGGACTGTTGCATCCTGTGAGGAAAAGGTAGCCTTGGTGTAAAAGGAGTTTCAGAAACCTTCTCCTTTTTCTTCCCTGTCTGTTCAGCTTCTGCAGACAAATCGACTTCAGACGTCGAATTCTTTCTTTTTCCTTCCTCTACCACCCTCTTCTTCCCTGTAGTCGGGGTAACCTCATCAATGGGCACTGGAGGGGCATCATATGCAATGCCACTACGAAGAGTGATGGCATTCACATGTTCTCTCTGAACTGGTTGCCCTGGCAATTGTCCCTGCTGCCTCTGTGCATTAGATTCTGCCAACTGAGCAACTTGAGCCTCGAGAAGTTGGATGTGCTTCTCTTGAGCCCTCCTTGTTTCCTCATTTGCCTTTTGCATAGACAATATCAGTTTCATCAGTTCAGAATTGCTAGGCTCTTGTGGGTTATTTTGTGGAGGTGGGGTATGGAAATTTTGTGGAGTTTGGAAGTTATTGGGATGATGGAAGTTTTGTGGTGGTGGTCTTTGGAAATTTTGTGGGGGTTGATGGTATGAAGGTTTAGGGAAATTTTGTGGGGGTTGATGGTTTTGTGGGTTTTGGTAGTTATGTGAAGGGGGAGGGTTTGTGGTCTTTGTTGGAAGGCATTGGCCTGCTCCATCTGAAATTGACTGAACTGACAGTCATGCCCAAAGTGACCCTGAACACCACATACCTCGCAGTAAGATGAGGTAATGGGTGCTACTGCAGACATAGCATTGATGCTCATGGGTGGAGGTGTCGGACTAGAAGACTTCATTAGCTGCTGAGTTAGTTGCGCCATCTGAGATGTAAGCAATGAAATAGCGTCAACTTCAAGTACCTTCTTAGTCAAACTCCTAGATGATGAATGGTCATTGGCTGCAAGATTTGATATGAATTCATAACCCTCATCAACTGCCTTGTCTAAAAACACTTCTCCTGCAGACGAATCAACAATACACTTCGTCTGAGGCTGCAGACCATTGTAGAATGTCTGCGTCAAGAACCATTTGTCCATATTATGGTGTGGACACTCTCTCTGTAAATCTCTAAACCTAGCCCACGCTTCCCTTAATGTTTCATCAGGCTCTTGGGAAAACGTGGCTAGTTTATTTCTGATTTCTGCTGTTTTAGTGGGTGGGTAATACTCTCTCAGAAATGCAGCAGAAATCTCACTCCACTCAGTTTCTTTCACATCGTTCAACCATTTTTGGGCTCTGGCAGCAGCAGTGCAGCAATAAGGCGAGAAAACGGCCCACCCGATCGGGTCGGGCAGTAGTCACCCGATCGGGTCTGGCGACAACTTGGGCCAGCGTGTTCCCCTCGCCTGTAGCACCGCAACGAGACCAAGCAGCACTCCACCCGATCAGGTCGGGCGGTAGTCACCCGATCGGGTCTGGGGACATGCTTCCTCGCCCGATTCGATCGGGCAAACATCGCCCGATCGGGTCCGCAACTTTTATACCCGATCATAAATACTTCGCCCGATCGGGCTATTTCTGCCCGATCAGTGCACGGAAAACTCCTTTTGACTCCTTTGCTCTCTAATCTTCACGTTTAGGGGTCTTGGGACCTCCTAAACTATCCATAAAGCTCGTGAGCCACCCTACGTGCCTCATAACATCTCGTAAAGCCGTGGTTGCTTCCAAATGGCTCGGGAATAAGGAGAAAACTCCATAAAACCTGCAATTCAATACTAAAACACGAAACCACAACTGCATACGAAAGTTAGCACAAAATAGCTCCCAAGAGCTCCAATGACGCACAAATTAGCTTGTAAATAAGGGAGAAAACTCTATATAAATACGTGATATCACTCACGCTGCTGCCGCTGACCTCGATTAGTTCGCAGAAACACCGCAGCACCACCGTTCTTCTAACCGCCACCTTCTAAGCGCCGAGCATCGAAGGCCCTGCCTGACCACCGTGCTCCAGACGCTGCAACCTTGCTCTGTTTTCTTTTCCTCTGTATGTGGAAATAGCCATCTCCTCTTATTTGCTTTTCAACTTACTGCTTCTTAGTTATTTGAAAAGTCAACTCAACTTTCATTTCTCTATTTTGGGTGAATATCTCTACTAAACCAATTTAATTTATAATTTCAATTTAATTTATCTAAATGTTTAAATCAATTTAATATTCTTACTCATATCCATGTCTATATTATTATTATTATTATTATTATTATTATTATTATTATTATTATTATTATTATTATTTTCCAAAACAAACATAAGATATTATGTATTTCTCTTAAAAATATTTGATAACTTAATATAAACTATTATCGAAAAATAATTTTATAAACTTTACTGCTTTACGTTTGAAGACTTTGTATGAATTTTTAAATACTTAAAAGTCTCTAACTTAATTATATAAATTCGTGTTATCAAAGAGAAATCCGCCATCGGAGCTCAGGAAGAACTGATATCCAAGACTAAGGATTATTATTCTGCAAATCGAGGTAACAACTACTGCTAGTACCCGCAATTCCCTTGAAAATATAAGAAAGGGGTATAATGACGTAATAAATGATTTATGAATTTTCCTGAATTGCGGGATTAGTTAAAGCATGATTTTATGTTTCATGAATACTGGAATATTGAAAAGTATAATTGAATGATGGAAATTTGAGATATTATACCTACTGAGGTACAGCTGAATGACTGAAAATACTGTATACTGCCTGTATAAATTAAAAGAGGTGAAACATGATAAATTCAAGTGAAAGAACTGGTTTGTTGGCTGTATATATATACTGACTGACTGATGGTCGTGCACGTACCGAGCTGTTTACTGTTATTACTGGGGCACTGGCCCGCTACTGTTATTACTGATGAGCACTGGCTCTTTTACTGGGGCACTGGCCCATTGTGGGAGACGTCCCACCAGCTGAAATACTGCCCAACAACCAGAATGAATTTGCTAAAAGGGAATGATGAATGATTGGGTTATACTGTAATCATGAATGTTTTAATTATTCTCTCTCTCCCTGTTTGCAAATAAAATGAATTGAAATGAATTTACGTTGCTAGAGTAGTCTGTTACTGAGTCTCTCGACTCATCCGTTTTTGTATTTATGTTTTAGGTACAGCTGGGGAAGACGATAACGAATAGTGGCGAGGATTCACTCTTATAAGTTTTAGTAGTTATTACCACTTGTGTTTTCTTTTTGTGAACTATAAGAATTACTAGAGTATTAGGTTACTGTTACTTAATAAGGTTCTAATGTTATTTTGTTTTATCACTTAATCAAGTTAACGTTAAAGTTTAATATATGAATGTTGCCTTGTATTTTCCTAACGGAGAATACGGCAGTAATGCCTCGACTTAATAAGGTTTTTCCGCTGCTATTAATACCTTAATCAGGTAATTAGACGTCGGGGCATTACACCATATTCCCAACTTAGAATTTTTATTTCTCTTTAATCAATGTTATAATGTGCGATGACCTCATAGGATTAATCATTTTAGTTGTATCCCCAATCATATTGGCCTACAAATCAATATTTATTCTCTAGCAAGGAATTACGATTACTAAAATAATTAACTCATAATCTCTATAATTATATTCTTATATATAGTTAGTAATTGCGGAAATTGTCAAGGACACATTCCTTCAATCTCCCACTTGTCTGTGGACAAGTTCGCAATATTAAAATTCATTAGGTCTCTTAATGCCAAATATGATAACATGATGTTATATACTCAAATTTTGGTTCTTGATCCCCAAGGTTGAACAGTTTAAATGAAGATCAACTCTTTAATCTCATTTAGCATGGCCATGCATGCATTTTTACAATTCTCCCTCATCAAGAGGCCCATACACCGTTGTGATTAGAAATTAGTAAATTGTTAGTGACTTAGACTAGGGACATTTAATAAATTGTGATTTTTCTTCATTATATAGGGTTCCATTTATCACAACATTTATAGCGATCCTATTTCAAAAATATTTTATTTAGACATCTTATTTAATACTAAACCAAACAAGTGAATAAGAGTATACAACTTTTTTTGATAAACAATTTCCGACATAATTAATGTCTTTGCAAATTTATATCAAAAGTAAACATCCTAAACCCATTATCCTTTATGTTTAGGCCTATAGATCTAGTATGACTCTCATTCTAAGGTTGAGCAACCGGTTTAGTAAGTTGATCTCCCCACATTCTATTGAACCTTACTTACTTAGCTTAGAACTCTTAGAGCTCACAACTCCTACATTGAGACAAAGATTGAAACCATATTGAGATTGGAAATCATCTTTGTCACCTTGAAAATTCGCAGTTGTCTATCCAATAATAACCATCTCAATTTCTCCATCATATACCAAGAAATGGTCCTTAGTTCTTTGTAAGTACATGAGGATATTCTTAACAACACCCAATGTGCATCGCCTGTTATCTGCTGCATAGGCAACATTTGGTCGAGCGCAAAACATAACATATATAATGGAGCCTACTGCAGAAGCATATGGAACATTACTCATTCTCTTAACGTCATCGTGTCGGACATTGAGTATTGCCAAGTGATATGTCGTGATGCACGGGAATGAAACCTCTCTTCGAGTTTTTTAGCTTGAACCTAGTAAGACCCTTATCAAATATAAGTTTCTTGACTAAGCCCAACTACATTTTTAGATCTATATCTATAGATCATTATTCCCAAAATATACTCACTTACCCCTAGATTATTCATAGAGAAACAATTTTCAAGCCACCCCTTGATTGACTCAAATAAGACTCTAACATTTCCTATTAGAAGTATGTCAATCACATATAAGACCAGAAAACTTATACCACTCCCATTCAACTTTTTGTCTACACAAGATTTCTCTTCATTTCTAAGAAAACCAAACTTTTTGGCTGCCTCATCAAAATTTGACACTCTAAGACAAACACTTAACTTTTCACACAACTGTATATAAAAGGTTATTCTTAACTATACCTTTTTGTTAAGCACTTCTAATCCTTCTCGAAGTAGGAAACCTAATTCTCCTTGGATTAGTTTAAAACTTGAGAAAAACCCTTATCCAACTAATTGGCACGTCCACCGTAGGCCCAACTTGGGCTTTTGATTCTCTTTTAATCAGTGTTACAATGTGTTGTAAGTCCAATCATATTGTCCTACTAATCGACATTCATTCTTTAGCAAGCAAATATGATTCCTAAAATGATAAACTAATAATCTCTATAATTATATTCCTATTCATATTTAGTAATTGCAAAAAATATCAAGGACATATTCCTTCAAACTTTGCTTTGTTCTTCCTCATTAATTTCCTAGTTTTAAGGTGAATTATTACAAGAAGTATCATGAATATAAATTTCATTATGTCAAAATATTGTTAAATTTTGTAACAAGAAGCAACAACAACATAACATGCAAGTCTTGTAAAGAAAACATATTTAAGGAAAGCATATGACTCTATAGAGTGGTCATTTTTTGAGGCACTCCTAGCAAGTCTTGTTAACATCCCGATTCAAATCGTACAATCTTACGATTTTATGATTTAAATATAGTCATACAATTCAATTCATGATTCTACACAATTCTATTCATTTTTTGTACTAGCAAAATCCTCGTACATCTAAATCAAATTCAATCAAGTTACCAAATCTATTAATACACATATATGATCAATATCACATATTTAATAGCTAAACAATTTTTTTTTCAATTATTAGTCAATGAGAACTAATAATATGAACAATATCTAGATCATACATTTTCGAAGAATCTTACGGTTGTACGATTCGATTTCACGATATAATTCTTAGACCACTTTACTATTCAAAGTAGAATCTTGATTTCAAGAACCTGGATTAACAACCTTGAAATTTCTCCTGGCCTACATGACCACACTAAGGCTCCATTTGGTAGGTTTCTACACCTTTTACTTGAAATTTATTTCCTCTATTTTTTAGTTTTACATTGTTTAGTAGCAAAGAAGTGTAAAACTATTGCTTCTTGGAGTAAAATAGCTCTCCCAATAATAGACTAATATTCCTTAATTTCCCTGTTATTTTCCTTTTTTTTAATCATCTTTCTTACATGGTATCAAACAATGAAAATAATTTTGCAATTGTATTTTCCAGTTAAATTGTTTTATATGAAAATTATTTTACATTGAAAAGGTTTCATACTTCCAAGATTCATGATTATGATAATAAGTACACTAAAGGTATATTCCAACACAAGGAGAACCAAGGTCCGTCCTAATCTATCTCACTAGGGCATCATATGTGGGAGAGTCACCTTAGTTCAATTACCTTTCGAGATATCATTCAAACTAGATAATTTGTGCTTTGCCACTTATTTAGTTTTGTTTCGTAGAGGGGAAGTCAAGTTTCTTCAAGGGTTATTACACTTTTCAAAGTCATCTGCTATTTACAGTACCGGCATGGATGAGAATGAAGTCAAAAGATTTCAAGAAATGCATGTATTTAGGAAGAAATCTCTTCCCTGTAGATATCTTGGAGTACCAATAGCCTGTGAAATAAAGCTTCTTACTGCGATATACTCATTGGAAAGATGGTTCGCTGGAATCCATATATGTTGTACTAGGAAAATCTCTTTTGCTGGTACAACTAATCAACTAAGTCTTGATTAGTATTGGTAGCTATTCGACCCAGATATTTATACTGCCCAAGAAAATTCTGAGTAAGATTGTTGCAATTTGAAAGAACATCTTGTGGAAGGGTGAGGCGAAGCAAGCTATATTCAATGGGATGCTGTTTGTCTTCAGAAAAGCTTGGAGATGCGGTTTCATGGAACCAAATATCCATAAGCAAGTTTGTATTGAATAGTTCAAAGGAAAAAGAATAATGGGTCAAGTGGGTCCAGGATGAGTAATATGAAAGACGGGAGCTAATGGGACTTCAAAAGCTCAATCTAATGCAAGTTGGATTATGAAATTCCTATATAAGCTAAAGATGAACTATAACATTTGAATATGGAGCTGAAGTCATCATTCTCATTACTCAGTTCATAAGCTGTACAAAAAGATCTCTTGATTTTGATGAAGCAGGTGGTCTTTGGTGCTCGAGTTTGGAATAACTTATCTACATCCAAATACAAATTCATATTGTGGCTAGGTATTTTGGGAAGTACAGTTTGATTACAAGCAGCCATCAGACAATTGTCAAACACCCCCAAAGTTAAAACTGAAGGGCTTAGGCATCATCCTTATCGGCTTTGTGCTTATGGGGATGACAGACAAGGCCATCTGTTTTTTGATGGCGAGTTTAGTAAGCAATTCTCACAGAGCTGTTTATCTAATTGGGTCTAAATACAAGAGGCACTCGCAACATGTGCTTCGAACCAGGAAGTCTTTTTAAGGCCTCAATGATGCAAGGAAGGTGATTTTAGATGCTTTGACAGCTGCAACAAGGAATACAAGAATACCTAGTCTTGGTGCCTGCTTTGTTTTGAACCCAATTAGCTAAAAATGCAAATTCTTCTAAAACATACATGCTCGCCCACCTATCAAAAAAGAAGTAAAGTACAGCACTGATCCAGAAATGACCTACACTATTCTCATTCTAGTTATAACTGTACAGTAAACTCAACACATCAAAAATTACAACAAAAGTTTAAAACGAATGACAAGATCAAATTGAAGAACTACACCTGTTTTCTCCCATTCCCTTCCACGTGAGAGTGCTAATTTAGGAAGTTCTAACTCTCCTCCTAGCAAAAATGAACATAATACAAAGCAAACAGTTTGCAAGACATTTAATGTTTCTTTCTACCGGGGCTACTTGCTGAGTATTGAGTAGTTGAATTAGCTTGGAGACATTTCCTAAAAACAAATTTAGTTACTAATGCAAAAATACAGGAAAGCAAAATTGCAGCAAAAGAAGAAGCTGAGACCGGAGGTTCGAGTCTGCCGTATTTAAATGATGTGGAAGTCATTTCCAAAGTTGTAGATGCAAAACCATTTCGTGACTGGCTTCTTCTTCTGCAAAGAACCATCAGGTACAACTTAACAATCAACATTCGCCGCTCTACACAGCTAACACAGCTGTCATACACCCAGCTGAGACTCTGCAATCAGTAATCAATGGCAGCAAAGGAACAGCTATCTAATTTTAACATAGTACCATAGAGACATACCTCCTCTGTTTCTCAATAGTTGCTCAATTTGACCATATGTTTTCACCAATCATATAACCCACTTTGACCAATTTTTAAATATGTTAAAGAAAACAGATGTTATTCTGTAATATATTTTTGGATTTGTCTCAATGCATATGATTTTACTAATAGATAGTTGAAAATGGCAAAAAATGTACATTGGTCAACATAAGAGTTAGAGCGGAACAACTACATACAAGAGAGCCAGTAATAATATTGGTCCAATAACTGTATAATCACTCCACCAAAGAAGGGAGGGCTTATATGCTCAACATTAAGAATACTGTGAAATAGAACACAGACTAAAAAGAAGACGACACCAGGACAGAGGGGAAAATAAATAGAACAAAAGGAAAGGAAGAGAATAAAGAAAAAAATTAGTGTTGCTCTCTCGTACAACTACACTGCTGTTACCAATCTTTCAAGTCAAAATGTCAGCTAAATTTATTCTTTTATACAATAATTATTAATAATCACTCCATTCTGTAATGTTGGTTTATTGTTTGTTACAATTTCTGTTTCAATCCGTTCTTTGACGTTAGTTACATTTTCTTTCAAATGTTTTACTCCCTGAAATTAAATTAGTTAGAACACTTAGCATGATACGATTCTGGATTATCAATTGTTTTTCATATTAAAAAGTTCGATGCGATACGATTTACCGGGTAACGTTGGTCTTGCGTGCACCACATCCAGTATAGTAATTGGTCGTGCACACTCTACTGTCAAAGTGACGCCCTTTAAAAATCTAATGTCAAAGCTATCCCTTTCCCAACATAAAGCTATCTCTATTTTTACAAGAGTGATCCCTCTTTAACTATAAAGTTACGCTTTTTCTTAATAATAAATATGAACATTTAGCAACATATTTGTCTAAAACTTGTTTCTTGAGAGCGAAAAGTGAGACAATGGTAATTGTTAATTGGTAATAATATATTCATTAGTCTTACCCAATTAGCAATCAATCCAATCTGCAAGCCAATACAAGGCCTGATTTGGGATCCTCCAAAAAAGCCAAAAAGAGGCTTGGTGGCCACCACTGAAAGTGAGCATCATTATATGTTTAACCCCCACCAAGCCCGTGATTGATTGCTCTATGTTCATGATTGCTTCAATGGTTCGCATAACCACTTCGTTGCCACGAATTCCACATATTCGTTCAATACTATTTGAGTTCTCAAAATCAATTAATGCGCGGTTGCTATTCTAGTTCAACATTGCTTTCTTCTTGCAAATTATTTCTTAGGGAAGCTATATGGATTCAGTTTGATTTATAGTGAAGATGATGAAGAGTGTGAAGAGAAAGAAAATGGTAAGAGTTATCGTTCAACAAGTGGGAGGAAAGTAAAATAAACATGGCGGTGGAAGCCAGATTTATTACAGAATCTTTGCAAGGTATGGGACTTGAGTTCCACATCGGTCATATGGGGGGATGATGTGGGATTTATATAGGACAATTGGCTCTCCCCCCTTGAGCTAGCTTTTGGGAAGTGCACTCCTATTGTCGTGTGTATCAATGGTATCAGAGCCGTCCATCCCTCGACTGTGCCACGTGTGATCGATGGAGGAGACGCCGATCGATAGAGGAGACGCCGATGCTCGTCTGGTGCTAGGAACCTTCTCTCTCTTGCTTAGCACAAAGCCCGTCATATGAGGGGTACCTTTGCAAGGTATAGGACTTAAGTCCCACATTGGTCATAAGGGGGGCTGATGTGGGATTTATATAGGACAACTGGCTCTCCTCCCCTTGAGCTAGCTTTTGGGAAGTGCACTCCTATTGTCCTGTATCACGATTGAGATGCAGTCTTGTATCACGATTGAACTGCAGTTTGGTAGGACTAAGATGGGTATGAGGCACGTGATTTTAAGTGGATAGAGTGAGTGATGGATTCAGCACATCTCTAAATGCACAATAACTTATTATGCACCGTGTGTATTTTAGACTTTAGCGGTGGGGTATACTTTATTGAGCAGAAAGAAGGTGGTTTTTTTTCATAGAGATGGTGTGTGGTAGGCTAAAGGGGTAAGAGAGAGGTATTAAAATATTAGGCGGACCATTCCTAAAATGTAAGTGTTTAAACTAACTTGGGACTAGTGAGAAAAAAAATTAACTAATTTGGGATATAGAGGGAGTATACTCCAACCAATCCCACTTTATCTCACCTTTTGTCCACACAAAAGTAACTCTATCCTCTACTTTTCCTTACATTACCCCACAAAATACCGTCACTCCTATTGCCATAATATATGCGTGCATTATAACCAACATTAAAGAATGGTAGTACATGTTAGCTAACAATTTTAGTAATGAATTCCAATAATTGCCATTTTTCAGATATTTGCATGTTCCTAAAGCTGGAGCATGTATTCTAACATTATGTTCCTAAAGCCATGATCGCAAACTTAGTTGCGCACACCATTAAGGAATTTCGACATACATCACTGAAATAGGATAAAATTCCTCTGAAAAACTAACCGAGCATCTAAGCAATGACATGCAGAGAGACAGGAATACAACAGTCAAACTTACCGAAGAAATTGCCCTAGAGACTTCCACAAAGAACTACCAGGTTCGCCCTTCTGGATTGAACTGTGTTTCTTCTGTCTTGCTACCTTACTACTACTTCCACCACCTGGAATGTTTTTAGTAGACGATGAGTAGAGACAGTAAGAAAAAAACACCATCACGGAGTACAGCTTTCACAATTATGAGCTTTTACCGTCTATAGATGTTGAGTATTCTTCTGATGATTTCTGGAGAGCAGCCAGCACTTTAACCAGTTCCCTTTCTCTGTCACTGGCATCATTAATGCTAGTTAATTATACACCTTTTTCAGCCCTTAATACTAACATAATAACATCCAAGGCCTCAACAACCATAATAACAGACACAAAGGGAAGAGAGCATCTAGTGGTACAGCAAATCTAGGTGCAATATGCAAGATGTAGTTGATCTGTGCTAGTACACTTGTTATCTTCTAAACATCTGGTACACTTTTCATAGTTAACTCTTTTTTTTGAGAAGAAAATAGAAATGATTACAACAAGTCCCCCCTCATATTGACAAACCTAGGGAAAGAAAACAAAGTTAAGGAAACAACATTCATACGTTACTTCCCACTAATTGTATTTGTCTTCCAGAGTCAGAATTATTTTTTTTGAGAAGAAAATAGAAATGATTACACCAAGTCCCCCCCTCATAACCAAAAAATTGACAAACCTAGGGAAAGAAAACAAAATTAAGGAAACAAAATCTTCCAGAGTCAGAATTATTATTTTTTTGAGAAGAAAATAGAAATAATTACACCAAGTCCCCCCTCATAACCAAAAAATTGACAAACCTAGGGAAGGAAAACAAAGTTAAGGAAACAACATTCATACGTTACTTCCCGCTAATTGTATTCATCTTCCAGAGTCAGAATTAGCTTAGAGGTTACAGTTGACGATTTGGGCATATCCAGGAAGGCAAATCTGAGACAAGTTTCAAAAGGATGGAGGAGCATTACATAGAGTCCGAATTGATATCGATGTGAATGAAAGTGATTACGAAACCAATCAGAAGGGAAATGCTGGCTGCTTGTAAAAGAGCACATCACCAGTAATTGTAAAACATAAAGAAGTGAAGTAGGAAAAAAAGCTGTACTTTTTAGGAGTAATGCTACCATCCCAGCCTGAAAATCTCCTAGTCAAAATAAGATAACATATTCGATAGGAAATAAAAAGATAATATTGCTAAGCAACTAAAGTATGTTTCCCGCATTTTAGTCATCTTTAAATTAGATTAGAAGAGATTATTATACAGATTTTTTCATCAAGTTAAAATTAATTTTGTAATCAAAACCGTTCCACCAAGTTATAATTAACATAGTGGTAAGGAATGTTTCTCATGACCTTAAGGCCATAGAATCAAAGTCCCACAAGGCGCCCTTTTCTCTCCAATTCTGTTCAAGAAAATTAACTTTTCAAGGGCTGAAAACGAAAAGGATATGAAGGCACCAAACCTGATTCGTTTGGGGATTTGGACGTCCACAATAAAGACATGATCACCCCTTCTAGACTGTTCATCAGTTTTTGGAACTCCCATGTATTGTAATTTTACAGTATCTCCAGGCTGAATCCCAGAAGGAATGTGAAGTTCTTTCAAACCCTCTACAGTTTCCACCTAAAGTTTGTCAACATTCTCCTCATCATTTCAAACAATTAAGAAAGCTGCAAGCCTACCACAAACGTTAACATCAATCAATTTCTAAAGAGGTAAACAGGAATCTACTAATGGAAACCTTATAGCTTTTAGTGACAAATAGCTTAGAGAATACGTTCAATACATTCTGTTTGTGATAACATGTTGGAGCCAGATCGAATAACAAAGACATCGTTAGCACATTTACCATGTTAGGGGGAACTTAAAATTTTCCCAAATATACTGGGAGAGGGGGTATGAATACGTCCCAGACTTTGGAAATACTATCAACGCTGAATCAAGTCTACAACAGTCTACCTTATCAAGAAAATTAACCCCTACTGACTCCACCATGGAAATCTCGAGAACATCATAGGACCTGGACACTTTCACATCCATACAGGGAACCGTAGAGGCATGTATTATTAAAATTGGTTTACTTCATCAACCTTCCACTTCCGCAAGAAGTGAAATTTGGATCAGATGAATTGTCACATACCAAATTTTATTTGGCCTGGAAATTTTTTGCCGGAACCAGCTCTTGGTTTTATAAAAGACCTACTGCCATTCAGATTAGAGAGGTAATATTGAAGTTTGGAAATTACTGCCATGCAGAGTACTTCTATTAGGAAAATTCTTATTCCGGAAACAAAGAACAGTCGACAGTAAGGTAAAAGGAATTTTCCAGACAATGTTGATATTAAAACGATACCAACAAGTAAAATAACAGAACATTCAAATCGGAACTCACCAAGTTCTATCACTGTACTTGAAACCTACCATCTACCAATAATGAAATAATAACCTCGTGAGTGTAAGATGAGATCGCCGCGAATCCATATCAGGATCTATTGGCATCCAGAGTCCAGACATATAAGACTGAATCCCTCTGGCAAAGTATTAGCATCAAATCACTATAATCCCTGGATTTTCTATCCCGACAGATTGAGAAAATCTTCCCAGAGTTTGCTTCCGGGTCAAACAACTCCACCAACAACCTCAATGAGATTGATATCCCTAATCATAGGTTGAAGCACTTGACCCCTCACAATTGAAGATGTGATCCCGTATGATCAGACTCACAAACTCAATGAAGCACATGGGATATAGATAGGATATGGGATGGATACGCCTGAAAAACGTACCGTTACATCTCTTGAAAAGTGGGGACTGGGTTCAGTTGGGGCCAAGTAGGGCAGTTGGTGGATGGAGACGTGTCGAGTAGCATACAGAGTTACAGACGTGTCGAGTAGCATAGACGTTCCCTTGACCTTCTCCCTTCATATTTAAGGTTCATGTGGTGAACCTTAGATTTAGATCAAAGAATTGAAGGTTCAACATTGAAGCAGCAGTTAATATTTTTCTTGAGTGCTCCGAGGACCTTCTCCAGCGAGTGTTTTTAGATATTTCCTTTTGGTAGCTGGGTTTCTTTCCTTCTCTCCGTCTCTCTCTGTCTGTTCTAATTTTTAGTGAACAGAAGCCCCCAACACACACACACACACCTTATCTGCTCTTGTCTCCTCCACCATATAATTATGGATAGGATAAAGTCATCTGGACGTGCATGACAAAGGAACTTTTTCCCCCTTGACTGTTGTAAATTGTTGTGGTTCCTTTTCGCATTTCCCGGTCCCAATTTTTCTTATTCCTATGCTGAGGTCGTACAATTTCCCATGTAGACTTTACACTATGGTTCTGTTTTCTTTTTTCCGACTCGTTACTTACTAAACAGTTCCTCGTTCCCCTACCAGTAAAAATGTCAATTGGAGAAAGTGAATAAACTGATATTTATTATTACTGAACTGCTCATGCCCATTTTTTAATTTTAACGTTTCCGTTTTTCAAGAGTGTCCACATCCGTATCTTCCTTGGCCCCAAGCCATAGTTAACAGGCCATTATAACTACACATTTGAGTAGAATTCAAAAATGAATTTCCATTGGATAATAGTGTATAGTCTAGCAAGCTAGTTACATGATACTTCAGTTGATGAAGGCTAAGAATCAGCTAGCTTAGGTCTTGTCTGCAGTTGAAAAAGAATAAGAATTATGCATTGTTGACAAATGTGTAAACTCTCCAATTTTCAGTTCTTGTAGGTTTTTTCAAGAGAGAACAGTCGAAGGTCAATAACCATTTTCCATGACAATGTTAGGCAGAGATTGAGGCAAGGTGGAGAAAGTAGAAACCTTAAGAAATATCAACGTCGGAAGAGCCGGAATAAGACCGTCACTCTGTGAAAGATTCTTTCCGAAAAATCTTTAGCCCATTCCAGTCATTATATCAGAATATCAATACTAATGGGCTAAACAAAACAGGGCACTTGAGAAAAAAAATTATAAAGGCTAATGTATGAAATAAGGGATCTGCCAAAAACGAGTTATCACGGTTTAAGTTTTGTGTGAATTGCTGATACTTAGCCTTTTCATCTAAAAGTCCCATGATATCCTCCAATAGAAGTTTTCATCTCACAAAAATGACATGCTTCTGTAAGATACAGTGAATTAGACTGCATAAGCAGGAAGATAGAGATTTCAGTTACAAATTCAAATTCTCTATTGGTCATTGGCATACCTTGATCACAGTTCCCAATATTGCCTCAATGTAACTGATCCTGACTCTAGAGAAAAGATTGAGACCTTCTCTCCAGATTCCATGTTTTTCTTTAATATGGAGAACCAAGTATAGATCTCCACAGATACCCCTGCATTCAAGAGAATAAATTTTTTACGTCAATTCAGCGCTTCCCTTTCCATTTTGAAGTCCGCATTGGCATCAAGGTGCCAACCCTCTCACTGTCTCACATCCTAAACCACCTATTCCCCTCAACATCAGATTGCAACACCTCATAATAAAATCTGTGAAGAGCAGCAAAAAACATAAGGAACAAGAAAAAGAAGGAGGTGCAAAATGAAAACCATAATATGATACAAAAATAAATTGAGAAAGTCTTACAAAACAGGGGTAAGAAGAGAAGTCTAGGGGGGAAAAACATAAGGGAAGGGAACAAATAAAAAGGTTTGGAAGAACCTTTGGAAAGAGAAATTCAATATTGAACATGCTTAACTCATTCGAGAATAAATATGATATGAACTTTTAGATATTATTCACATAATGAACTCTATATGGTCTTCACTCTTAACTTGTCGAATTTAGTGGCAAGAAAACGGGGGGGAATATATACATGCGAGTTTGTAATACTAAGATTAAGTAGCATGTGGTGGTACAAGCTAGGCCACAATATTAGGTAATCAACTAATCATTTGCATTAATCCATATGATTGTATGAGAGCATGCATACTATTTGAACTGCAGATCATCATCCTTATGTACTTAAGCCCGTCCAGAAAAAAAAAAAATACTTCGAGAGAAGTTGTTGTGGGTCCTTAGCTTTTTTTATTAAAGAAGGGTGTGGGGCATTCCGTGAGTGAGTGACGAATCCAGTTAAGGACTCTTATTAAGTTTCACGCACTTAAGATAGCTTAAGGGTTCTGCAGCAAATTTAGGCCTTCACTCACCTTGAGTTAGGAGGGGGTTTAGATTGATAAATTTGCTTCACTCACCAACTTAAAACAACATAACTTAAACTAAGCTTCACTCACTTAGGTTAAGTTTTTTGAGTTCAAGTTCACTTCTTAAACACAAGGAAAACTTGGAAAGATACTCCCAAATCTTTATCAAAACTTAAAGCAAGGCTAGGAGGAGTTGCATATTTACGGGGCGCCTTACCCCCAAACCCCCTACTCTCATTCCCCACCCCCTTCCACTTGAAATAGGGACCCTTGACTACTCACAATGACCACCAACATCATTTCTTCCCCACTCCACAACCACCCACCTCGCCAACCCCAACCCAGACACCATCACAGCCACCCACCCAACTCGCCCCGACAACCAACGCCGAAAACACCATTACATCCACCACCTTTAAAACCCCACCCTCGTAGCTGAACTTCCCAGCCCGGAAAACATCCCACCTCCACCGAACTCCTATCTTCCACCACAAAAACCACCCTTCCCCACCTCCTAAACCCACCAAAACCTTAACCAACCACCTTCGGAACCCCAGCCCCCACCTTCCAAAACCAACATAACCCCAACCCCCAACTTCTAAATCCAACGAAACCCCAGCCCCAACCTCAATAAACCCGATCTAGAAAGAGGATGAGCGAACTTGCTGCTGCATGGGAGGGGGAACACGACGGCGGGAGTGCAGCAGGGAGGGCGAATCGTCAGATCAGTGTGCTGCCCGTAGTGGCGTGGTCGGAAAGGAAGCAGCAAAGGGGGGACGATGTCGGCAGTAGCAACGGGAATGGCAGCAAGGTGTCCTCCTTTGCTGGGTTTTCTCCTTCTTGCTTCGAATGAGTTGTGGAAGCACATAGGTGAACTCCCTCATGTGTCACCTCCTTGCTTTCAAAATTCTATCCCTAATAAACATCATTTAGCCTACGAAAATAAGCTATGCCAAAACCGAAAAAGTGAAAAATACTATTCAAGCTATCCTAAGAGCGTAAGCTAAACTTTAACTAACACAAATAGTGTTAATTAATTACAAATAATATAATAAGCTTATTAAAACTAAAAAATAAGCTAACTTAGTTACTTAAGTATTACAAAGAGAAACAAAAGCCGTAACAAGATGCCAATGAGATATGCATCAGTGAGTGAGTGTGTGTGATTGTTATTGTAATTGTTATTAGTAGTGGTACTAGTAGTAGCAGTACTAGTAGTAGCAGGATTATGTTAGGAATCAGAACTATCAACAGAGATTTTCAAATTGATTAGTCTGGTTTGTACTCATCAACCCTGATTTTTACTGATGAAAAACCGATTAAAACTTTTTTTACTGAATATTATCTTCTAAGGGTGAAGCGAACAATACCTAAGAATCAACCAAATTCATCCAATGAGCCGCTTACGTATCCGAGTTATGCGAGTTTTTAAGAAAGCATTAGTCTAATAACAGAAAAGTCATAAAGCTAAGGTCTTCTCCTGTCGTCAATCTTATTAGTCGCTGTCTCCACTAGCTGTAGAGAGAAGCAAGGCATTCCTGCTAAAAGCAGCAGCAACTAGAGCATCCCGTCTGAAGGCCGGGCTTCGAGTGGGCAGCTTATCTGATCAAAGGCCGGGGCACAAGGGTCCTGGCTGTAGTGCGCTAAATGATCAAAGTGGCTCGAGGATTGGAGCCGGGGTATATTCGTAAAGAGAAGATGGAAAATTAGATATCCGTGTCGGTACGTGTAACCATTTGGCAGTACATCATTGGAGTTTATATTAATCAATCAATGCAAAAAAGCAGGGCTATATTTGCAACAGCTTGTTGATCTTAACAACTGGAAGAAACAGAAAAAAGCAGTAAATAATCAAAAAGGACAAAGCAAGACTAGACCTGTTTTTATCTAAGTTACCCTCTCCTTGCAGTTGCATTGTGGCCCCATCGAGAACACCTGGTGGGATAACTACATCAAAACTCCGCTTCGATCTTATGCTTCCCAGGCCAGCACACTTTGCACAATCATCAGTCACGACCTTGCCATCCCCTGCACAACTTTGGCACATAGACACCTCCAAAAGAAAGAAAACATGCAATTTGTAAAGGAGAAGAACATGCTTCTAAATCTAAATAAAGAATTGCCAACCATATAAAGGAAAATCCTAGTAAGCATACATAGATCAGATTAAGCACAAACAACCAACATGTAATGATGCAAGAATTGACAATGTAGCATGATCTTCTTGGGGCCTCTTTCTACAGGCTTAGTACAAAGAAGCACCAAAAAGCTTGTGATGTCAAGTTGAATAGGCAGGCCATTCATATAACATGACGAGCCAAATCTTATTGAATATTTACCATATCATGTGCCCTACAGGGATTACTCAAGCAGAATATTAATGTGAACTTACAAATTTCTAACTTACAATTACTGTATCAAACTAATAATTAAATCAACTCAAAATATTTTGTACAAGTAAGAAATCAATTAATAGTCAAACGTCATATACAACTATACAAGGGTATATACCCTCACCCATCGGAGAAAAGGAAAGGCATAATACGAAGGGCTTCTGTGAAAACTCACGATTTGCAATCTGATTTTCAAGGATAAATTGCTAGCAATAAGTCTGATTTGTTTCCTAGAATAGCTGGATATGGAGAATATTCTGTCATATATCATTACCTCATTTTATATTCTTTAGCATAAATGTTTGGGATTAATTTGTTCTCTCTATGATTCATATACGTGTATTGATTACTCAGTAATAGATCAAAAAGTAAACTAATGCCTTTCCCTTCAAATACTTCATGGTATCAGAGCAACAGCAAGGTTCAGCTACAACTGTTGAACCTCTAAAATCCATCATCTGACCCAGTACAACATGTAAACAGAAAATCCAAACTCATCCTCCTGCAACAAATGTTATCATTAAACCATGGTGATCAAAACATTCCAGCTCCCACTACTGGTCATAATTAAAATGGGAATAACTACCTCGAAAGGTCACAAGCTCACAACCTGTCATAATTTACATATCTGGAAGAGGAAAAAGTGAATATCTCATTGGTGAGATCTTTTCTCCAAGCACAGAGGATCTAAAATTTAAAAGTTGGAAGAAGGAAAACAACATAGTCATGTCTTGGGTGGTCAATTTAATTATAATTTCTTACTTTAGGCACATGCAATCTGAGGAGCTGCAAAAGAATTTCATTCCAGCAAAGAGAACCCCTGAACTTTGAGATTAAAACCAATCTCCAAGATTTTTGAGGTTGATTTTTCCATCATTGAATATTACAACCTCCTCTTCCGTTTGGCAACGACTGAATGTATATGAATAACATCAATGGAAGTGCACTGATGAAGCAAAGCAAACACCTAGAAAGAGACTGTTGAGAAAATGATTTTTTAATTTTTTTATGGGACTTAACAAGAGCCTTGACGAGGCCAGTGGAACATTGAGGATGAAGCCTATACCAAACATCTGAGATATGTTTTCCAAGGTGCATCGAGAAGAAAGAAGGAAAAAGGTGATGCTTGGAGAGCCCACTATCACTACAACAGGTGAGAACTCTGTTTTGATTGTGAGGAATTTGCCACAATAATGACAACTGGCAAAATATGAGATACCACTTGAATCGGCCTAAAATGCGGTTTTTTACACCTTTAAATGCTGATAGTAACAGTTAGATAGATTTGAAAACCTTTACATGTGGCCCACTGTTACATAATTCTCTAAACTCCTTGCGAATTGCAAATTGAAATAAGCGTATTATGGTCAATTTTAGGTTATTTTTGTCCCATTTTAGTCGAATCGCGAATTCAAAAGGCGAATTAGATAGTGAATTATGCCACTATATTGTGGCCAATATGATATGATGCTGCCTTGTTTTGACACCATGCTTCCAGATCGTAGCATAATGCTGCCAAGGACAAAAAACCAAACCAACCAAAAATCTGATGTAAACAAGAATGAGAAAATTCAACTTGAAGAACAAGTGATTAAGTGTCTTGGGGCAGGAATCAGATAAGGTGCATCGAAACTCATCACAGATACCATGACCACCAACGGCCATATGGTTTGAAGCTTACCATGAATTATCAGCCAGCAATTAAAGACAGCTTCAGAGCAGAGATTTTTTCCAAACCCATTTTTCCATGCCACTGAGGGGAGGAACCCTTCAGCCACATGTACCATCAGATCTGGAGCCGAAGAGGTTTTTATATAACCAGCAGCTAAATTCTACTTTGCAGTACAAATAGCTTTCCAAGTCAAGCTTACTTGAGATTGTGGAACATAGGTCCACCAAATTACCACACCTAATATAGAGGTGATTAACCCTTTAACCCACAGGAATACAGCATTTTAGGCATTATCCCATACATCTTTACCAACAGCAGTGCTATGTTCCTTCTAAAGACAAGGCCCCTACCATCTTTAGTCTTACAAATCTGCTACCAAGCAAACATCACAGATTCATAGATCCTAGTATCCTACAATGATAAAATTGCATACTAGCTTTCCAACAACCACGAAACTACAATGCAGTTCTTACCTACTAGCACATCAATCATTTACAACGGTCGTTTTTATTTTGGTTTTAACAAAATGAATTAGAATTTTCATGAGTAAATAACAATGACTTAAAACACCCGCCAGCCACGTCAGGTTGGAGCCACATTGTATACGCGAGTAATATACCCAAGGAGAAAAATTGCGGATGCGGTTACCCTTGTGGCAATGGTCAGGTTGTCGCAGACATAACGTGGTTTGTAAAGTTGTGATAGGTGGGTGGAACAGATTGCGGCCAACCAACGTGATTTTTTTCCGAAAATTCACGCTAATGAGTTAACCGCATTTGCAATGTTTTTAGTCTAAAATGTAATCTCTATTTCTATCAACTACGTAGCTCTTGTAATGTCCAAAAAAAAGTATGAGCAAATGAATATTTTTTAAGAATAATATGTTTGATCACTACTTAATTAGTGAAATATTTTTGGCCAATTTTGACATTTCAGACATAACGAGGAACATTCTAACGTGGTGAGTCAGCATTAATCAATGCACGAATTGGCAAGAAGGGCGTGAAATTTATCGCGGAAATCTATAGCTTGGTCACGCGGAACGGAAAATCCAAAACCCGTTACAACTCAAATGCTCCTTAAAGGAACAGCTCAGTTTTTAATTTCATAGATCTCCCTCCTTAGAACCTTTTTCACTGGTTTCAACGTAGAATTTTGCAAGCCATAAATTGCAGCGGACATTAACAATCCTGAACGCAGGATTCGGAAGTTCACCATGATCAAAATACTTTCTGGAACAACAAAATCACCTACCCTTTATTTAAAGAAAAAATATATTAACACGTAGTATAAAAGGTTGCTGTATAAATCAGAGTCTAGAAACGCTAAATGTATATAAGTTATAACCTTAACCGAAAGACTAGAACTGCAGAGTAGTTGTTTAAAGGTGGCACATCTAGTGACTTATGGCTTCTTGTTTAAATATTTCACCGATTAATCCCACTCCCCTACATCCAAGGGGAAAAAAACACTTAACGATAAATTAATAGGTAAAAAAGCAGAGTAGCAGCTTAAAGGTGGCACATGTAGTGACATATGGCTTCTTGTCAAAGGATCGATCTCATAATTATTGAAAAACAAATCTCAGATGAAGGTGCAATATGAACAACCAGTAAGTAGCAACAAAAACTGAACCCAGTAACTGAAAGATTTGACTTAGGAACCACAGATCTGAGTCTAATCATCTGGATTTCATTTTTAGGACCTGAAATTGGTAGTATTACCTGAGAAACTACACCAAATGGTGTTCTCTGGCTTTTCATCACCTTTCCTCTACCTCCACATTCAGTACACAATTTGATGCAAGCATTTGATTTAGCTCCAGTACCACCACATACAGAGCATATCTCCAAACAGGGAACTTCAACTTCTCGCTTTCCTCCAAAGACTGATTCTTCAAAGTTTAGATATAGATCAGACCTATATAAAGAAAATAATGTACGATAGTAAGCAGAAGCCCGTGAAACAAGGACAAAAGAAAACCCACAAGGTAGACATTATACTTGCATATAAAGTCTTCAATATGCAAATATATGAGGAAAAATCAATTATGTAATGTCAAGGTCATAACTACTACTTCCACCATTTCTTTTTATTTGGAGAACTTTAACTTTTTGAACTATTATAACCTTCACCCTACTTTTCTATTAACATGTATAAGAACAAATATTAGTATATAAAAGTCAAAGTGTTGCAATTATAAAGAAAATAGTGAGGTAATCATCACCACCAACAATGATGGCACCATCATGGTTCGTATATACGGTTCGGTTTCGGAAACAAGAACGGTAGCGATTTTGCGGTAACGGAACGGATACGTTGATCGCGGAAATTTAGTTTTAGATTTATTCTTTTTGGTCTTCTTGCTTCTTAGATCTTAGTGGAGTTGTATAGGGTTTAGTGGTGCGGTGGTGCCTCTTCTCTTTCTTTTTTTGTTGTGAGTCATTATTGGTGGCAGACTACTGCTACTGTAAAAGTAAAGATAAAAAATCTTTGAAAAAAAACTTGCAAAGTAGCAGAAAAAACGGGCGAAACCTTGTTGTCACGGGTGATACGGTCGAAATAGTCAAAATATTGGGCTTTTTAAATCCATCTTGTTGAACCGGTCGAGTTCGGTTCGCCGAAGTTGAAAACTGTTCCAACTCAGGCAAACCGTTCCGATACGGCCGTATTTTTGCACCATGCACAAGAGGCATCTTTTTGCCTTTGGTATTGCCAATGTCCGGGTGTCCGTTATCTAAGCCCCCATGTATTACAATCTACTAGCAAAATGTTCAAACCGCTCAACAAGCGATTTCTTACCTAGATCTCAACCTACATCCAACTTTTCTTAATTTTCTTACCAAAATCTCAACCTAGATCCAGCCTTCTTAATTTTCTAACCTAAATCTCAACCTATATCCGTCTTTTCTTCATTTTCTCATGTTAACCTCTAGGCACAGATTATCCTGGCTCTCAAAGTTATTAGCTTCCAAATCAATAACAATTTCTCTCGCTTGCTTATCCGTTAATGATGCTGTCTATACATTGAAATGCTGAGCTCAACACCCAACAGAAGAGAATGGCAAAAAGAGAAGAAGTAACTATCAAGTCTCGGCCACATCTAAGTCATATCAATATTTGTTTTGTATAGTCAATAGTGGCAGCTTTTCTCATCAATTTGCCTGTTTTATGACAGTCTTTCTTCTATAATAGAACTTCAAGCTTTCTCCAGAACATATAGGTGACTGATCCTCCGTGCGGGAAGTACGAAAAGCCTCCAGTCACTAAGGTAAATGGCGTTAGAAAAACACCCATTTATATACTGGTTCTGAATGACCATCATGTTAGTGAACAGCCTTCAAGAAAATGTGACACTGGATTAAGCCTATCACTCTCAGAAAAATCTCTACGGAATTCCATCTTATTCAAGTTTAACCATATTCCTGCATGTTAAAGGGGCATGTGACGATCTTCAACGTGTTTATACACGTAAAAATCTGAAAACCACATCCAATCCTCTGGAATATGCTATGAACTAGGAATTAAGAACAGTCCCACACACAATTCACACTAAGATAACTGTTCTATTGCAGAATCAGAGTAATTCAACAATGACAAGCCCTCACTCTTTCGAGAGGATGAGGACTCTCCAAAATCTCTTACACAATATTCTTCATATCCATTCTCATTCCTTTCCTAGTTTATTTATACATCAGCCCCCTAAAGATTCCTTTCCTTTCCTCTCCACTATCATATCTAACTGATTCTGTGGGAAATGATGCCAAAGCATAAAAAATATAGGAAAATACAGAAAGTCATTAAAACTCTAGTTTTGGGCTGCTTCTTCTCTTCCTTCTTCTAGCATAAGTCACTAATATTGGTGGCCTCTCCCAATTTGTTGCAGAATATTAGAAACTTTTGAGGTCTTCGTTGCACCCCTTTATAGTTATTTTAAGATGTTTTTAAAGGTAAATCTATTTGTCAAATGATATCAAAAAATTGAAATACCCCTCATAAATAACTTATCACATAGTCCTGACAACAGTTTAGCCTTAAATCTACTGAACAATAGGGTAGGAGGGGAGCAATCAAACTGCAACATAAAGCTACAAGTAACAAAATGCAAAAGGTGCAACGATGACCAACTGTTTCAACTATTAGCAACTTTTGTAATTTCCTTATGAAGTATAAAAGATGGAATTTGTTTACATTTCGGACACAGTTCTATCAAACTAAAAAACATACTTAGAACTGAGGATACAAACTGCTGAAAAAATCATCATTAAGATCATGTCATTACAGTAAGCACAGTTGTACTCAGTGTATAAAGGGAATCCCTACCACGAAATACTAAGAGCTAAATCCCATATTACTCTGAAATTCAAGTATGTATCCACTTTGGGTTCAATTGGAGATAGTCATGTAGTGATATACAACATTACCAAATATCAAGGTTATGCCTGCTTCTGCTTGTCCTGTTAAAATTACCACCCATGGGACCTCCAAAGAATCCATCTTCACCAAACATTGAGTCAAAGACTTGAAAAGGATCCGCCTACATTATTAGAATAAGAATCAAAAAGCCAAACAATTGAGAAACACATACACAAGTATTACTATTGAGTCTAGAATTATTGTAGAGAAAATCACAAGTAGGTCTTGAACATGCATATGGCAGGCCGTAACCTAAAATGGACAAAGATGCTAAACTAAGTTCTGCTCAATCAGGATCTGTATGAGTAGTGAATGTAAGTAAGCATTTTAGCAAGCTTGTAGCTTATTGATGAAAGGGCCTTAACTAAACAAAAGGTTAGTAACTTCCCATATGCTACAAGTGACATGAAGTAGCTCATAAGGGCCTCGCTTTGTAGAGGATCTTCCTTAAATCCGGTGTATTCTAGGTGACTTATATACGATTGGATTCCGGTCATCTTATTGTATATACCTATCTTATTGTTTCCAAGAAGCAATAAGCTGCTCAACCCAAAAAAATCCCAAGCACGCAAGCACACCCCAAATCCAAACCCAATACTCAACCTTACTAAGATAATTCTCACTAAGAGTTTGGACGTATCAACATATCTCCCTAATGGAAGTTTATGCTTAGCAATCAATTGCTTTACGAAAACTCTCAATTACCTATACGCCTAACATGGTCCGAAAATGCGGTTTCAGTAGTAACCACTGAAACAATTGTAGTGTTGCAGGAACATTTATGATGACTGATCAACCCGTAGAGCTGTCGCATTAAGAATTTGGTTTTGTAGTCTTTATTAGGTGTTATAATAATTGTATCCCAAAACTTATTATAAATTCTACTAGTATAATAGTGATTGGAGATTTGTAATACTAATACAAAATTTAAACCATATTTCTTCTTGAAAAAAGGAAGAAAAGTTTGAACCAGTCATGGTCTCCCACCATCCACTTAAATAGGCACTTTGAGTGGACTCCACCAAAATCCATGATCGGCAACATATCGCTTCACATGAAAGACATTATTTTCAAACGTTCGGAAAGGCGTATAAGGCAAAAATGGAATTTCCACTAGATCGTGATGCAACCTTGAATGGATTTTCCATTATGTTTTTGGAGCTGGATTATCACATCGAAACCCTCATAGTTACAATTATCCAGAGCCTAATCTATTACCTCATTCAAAAATATGATTTAGGGCAAAAATGGATTTATCTACTACGTATTACACTTTGACCATCAACATCAAAATGATGCTCAAATCTACAATGGCACCATCCATTTTAAGCGGTGGCACTATCATTAGCCCACATACTATGTTACCACGAGGAAATTTTAGTCAAATTGAGTCATTGTGGGTTTCGGAAACTATATAAGAAACCTCAATGAGGAAGATGAGATCCTCCACGCCTAGCTCTGTTTTGAATTTCATTGAATACCTGGTTGTAATGAATTTTTCCTTTGGTGGGCATTGGAAAGAAAGGTGTTTTCACAAAAGTATATTGATATCATCAAGGACATGTATAAGAAAGTTATTTACGATCATGGTTGTGCAATGAGTCCTTTTCTCTTTGCTTTAACAAGGTCAATTCAATACGATATACCAAGGCGCATTGTTACTCAGGTCCGCAATTCGATTTGAAACCAAGTATGAAAACGGATACGGGGACGCTACCTTTAGTGAATCAAGTACGATGGGTACGTTATAGAGATTATACAAATATTTTTCTTTATATCTATACCTGTGTAACTTTTTTTGTATAAAAATATATATGTATATGTATATATATATATACTTATTTATATTTGGTTAAGATATTTATTTATTTATATAGTATCTTTATTATGCGGAAAACATAAATGGGAAGGTGATGCAGCATAAGTCTAAGAATAAATAACAATTGTCAAAATTTGAATGGATAGTGCTTTTAGAAGATGATGAATATTATAAAGTAGGCATGTGGCTCATTAAAGCACCATTTGCTCTATAATGAGTAAAGTGTTGACTAGTAAAAAGAAGAGAAACCCAAAAGACAACGTGAAAATTGAAACTCATCTTTTCCTCTCTCTCCTCCAACACCTCTTTAGTCTTCTGTCTGGAAAACTCGAGGGACAAGACTAGAGGCTTCTCTCCAGTAAATACAAGCTTCCCTCCAGCGATCAAGTTGGGGATCGCAGTGAATTGGGTACGATGGGTGTTATAAAGATTATAAAGATATAATTTTTTTATACCTATACATGTGTAACTTTTTTTTGTATAAATGTATATATATATATATATTTATTTATTTATTAATTTTGGTTAAGATATTAATTTATTTATATAGTATCTAAATTATGCAGAAAATATAATGGGAGGATGATGCAACATAAGTCTAAGAATAAAAAACAATTGTCAAATTTTAAATGGACATTGGACATTGCTTTTAGAAGTTGATGAATACTATAAAGTAGGCTCGTGGCCCATAAAAGCACCACTTGCTCTTTAATGAGTAGAGTGTTGACTAGTAAAAAGAAGAGAAAACCAAAAGACAGCGTTAAAACTGAAAACTGATCTTTTCCTCTTTCTCCTCCAACCCCTCTTTGGTCTTCTCTCTAGACAACTCGAGGGACAAGACAAGAGGCTTCTCTCCAGTAAATACAAGCTTCGCTCCATCAATCAAGTTGTGGGTCGTTGCCTCGCAGGTTTAATAAATTAGGTCATGTCCTCCAACCATTGGGGTGGCGTACCACCCGCGATTGGGAACGCACGATCTGGGTCATGGGTCGTGAATGCAGAGGTGTATGATGTTTGCGGATGATGTGTTGAATAATGAGACAAAGGAAGATGTCACATGTAAGTTGGAATTTGGAATTGTGGAGAGACACCTTGGAAGCCCATGGTTTTACACAAGATCTATTCTACAAAAGGATGGAGAAATCGATGGAGATGTGACACATAGAATTAACACGAGTCAATCAAAGTGGAAAAGTTGAAGCACCGCCGTGTTGCTTTGTGATTCTAGCATTCCTCATACATTGAAGGGAAAATTTCACCGCACAAGAAAAAGGCCACCTTTCTTATATGGCACGAGTGATGGACAATGAAACAATACCATGTTCATAAGATGAATGTGGCGGAGGATCTGTAGCAACACAAGGATGGACCGATTAAAAAATGAGGTGACCTAAGAGAAAGTTAGAGTTGCATTTATTGAAGAAAAGATGATGGAAAATCGTCTAAGATTGTGAGGTCATGTGAGACGGAGACCAATAAGCGCTTGTTATAAGACTTCAAGATTAGAGAAGTGATAAAATTGTAAGGGATGGAGGAAGACCTAAGATGACTTGGATAAAGGTAATTGAAAGCGATATGGGTTTATGTGGGATCAATGAGAGCATATCGTTGGAGAGAATAGAGTGAAAGGAAAGGATTCACGTGGAGGAAGGGGGTGTGTGATCGCCTTATTTGTTTATTCACATTGTGTTTCCCTCATTTTTAAATTTTTTCACACTTGCCGCCACCAAATTTTATTTCACCTAACGTGCCACAACCTACAACCCACAGCCACCGCCACCACCACTGCGACCACCACCAAGGCACCGACACCACCGTCCCTTTATTTATCAAAAAAAACATTGCCCTTTTCACAAGCCACTACCACCAACAAGATTACCGCCCCTTTTTCCTCAAAAAGAAATTGTCGTCATTTTTGCAAACCGCCACCACCACCGTCGTCACCACCACCTCTCCTTAAACCCTTCTTTGAATTTTCAAATCTTTACCAACATCATAGTGTCATACAAAAAGGAAAATAATGATTGAAGAAGGAGGGAAAATGAAAAATTGAAGGAGGATAAACAAAGGACAACAAAGAAAAAAAGGAGATGTTAAGACACATTTGAAAGAAGAAGGAGAAACGAAGCTGAAGAACGAGGAAAAAGGAGATCTGAAACCCTAAGGTGAGGGATTGACGTCGGAGGGAGCCGATGATGATGATGGTGAGGGCAGTCGGTGACGGATTTGACGTTAGAGGGAGTCGGGGATCAAAAAATATTGTTCGGTCACGGTCGCAGTAACAGAGTGCGGTTGCCATACCGCTAAATTCCGCCGAGACCACAAGATATCGCTTGAAGGGGCCTAAAACGCGTTTTTTTATACCTTTACAATGCAGGTGGTCACGGGTTGGTAGATTTGAAAACCACAATACAGCCTTGTTGTGATACCATGGAGGGAGCCGCAAGTTCAAAAGGTGAGGTGGCGAGGTGGGCTCCGAAGGAGAGGAGTAGGTTGTTGGGCTTTGAAGAGGAAGAGGATGCAGTGAGTGTGGTGGTGCACGATTGTGGAATTTGGGAGGGTCAAGGAGAGAGGGGGTGCAGGTTTAGGGTGAGGGTTAGTGGGATGGATAAATGATTAAGTAGGATTAATAAGATTAAAGATGATAATGTCTAAATAATTAACTAAATTGATAAAATAATGGTAATCATGTAATTTTATAATTCAATAGTTTCCAACTTCGGTAATGTAGCATTTATTTTGAACATCCCCAAAAACGAAAAATGTAGCATTTATTTTGAGCATTCCCAAAAATGAAAATGTAGCATTTATTTTGAAACGGAAGAAGTATATTGGAAATCTCTATTATGCTAACATTATAATTGTTGGTATACAAGTGCACACTTATTTACAAGTGCTAATCAAAGTACAAAACCAAGTTCATGGCGTAACAATAGCGACCTAGTCCAACTCCTTCCCACGACACCAATTTTACATGATCATAACCAAAACTGCATTATTAAACCATATTTATAGTGTATGGAATTATAGGCATTCTAACCCACACTGAGGAACAAACCACAAATTGGACTGGAATGTTCGTCCCAAATCGGACTGGAACGTTCGTCCCAAATCGTGCAGCAAACGTGAATCAGATTGCTGAGAGTCGTGAGCCATATCGCCAAAGGCAACATCTGTCCTCTGTCAAACAATTCCCAAACAAATGACCCTAATTTTTGCTTGCCAAAATGAGCACATGGAGTTGCCGGAGTTAAGCGCAGAAAGACAGGAGAAGAAAGTGGAAGCATCACGAAAATCAATCGGCACGTGTTCCTTTAAAGGGACAAGTGCCCACATCCACCTTTTTCTTCTTTTTTCTTTTTTGAAACAATAGCTGCCATTCACTCAAGCATTCCCTACTCCACCTTTTTAATACTGTCATAAACTTTTGTCCTTCGTTGCTGTTTTATATGAATCTTCCTGTTATATTGCACTTCGATAATTTCTTCATTTATTTTATTCTACTATCGATGCTTTTAAATTTTATCAAACCAAACTCCGTTGCGAGTGACAATACGCTGATTTTGGCCAATGAAGTGTCCGTTTGGTTTAATGCGGAAGTATAACTTCCCACGAAGTTCCAATACCAAGGAAGGTTTCTTTCATAGGTTGTTTCGTTATAGAAATTCCCATGTCGAGTGAAGTTCCCTTACCTAGAAAAGGCTAGGATCTAGGTAAGTTAATTCCTTTATTTTGCGTGAAATAGAATTTTGCAAGAAGTGTGATGCATCATGTATGTGTCAGCCAAATAATTTTTTCCACGTCCTATGTTTTCTCATGTCAACCAAACAAGCACCAAATTTCTTATTAGATTGTGGTATAACTTTATTCATGCATCTTATAATACTTCCAAATGATTTAAGTGTTAAGTGTGTTTACTTCTTCGGACATAGGCAAGGGCAATACCTCTTAAGCTAGGCCAGACGCTTGCTATATTCAAAAGTCCGTAAACCCCTGATGGTATTACCACACAAAGATATAAATTAAAGAAACTAGAAAACTACACCAGAAAGTCCTCATGGTCCAGCACTATTGTCTTCTGTACCCTTCTCAATAAAAGCCCACCTATAATTAAGGGCATCCTTCATGCTATTGTAATAAGAAATCACACCAATTTGCTAATAGACTTGTCCACAACCTTACATTTTGTATCCATCAGGTCTCCTGTATGTTATGGGGATTCTTTACAGATATCAAGCTTCCATACTCCAAAGTCAAGAAATAGATTTTTAATCCTTTTCCTCCCTAACTACTGTATGCAATATTAGCATATTTAATTAGTAGAAACTGTAGACATCTAGAGTATGTGCCACAATATAGTAAATTACTTTAAGTAAATACTTCAAGTTAATATGTGGAACATAAGTACTTTACAGCTAGAATCTTACTTCTTGGACGTCAAAGCTTGGGCCAACCGACTCTCCTTGCAAACCTTCTACTCCAAAATTATCATATAATGATCTCTTCTCCTTATCAGAAAGAATCTACAAAAAATATTGATTCACCTGTAAGGATCAAAACAAAAAATATCTCCCAGAAGCATTTAATCTAGGGTATACCATCCATTTAACTAGTTACCTAGTTCTAGAGTCCAAATAAGGCAAGGACAAGGTGCATCCTCGTCAAGGGAAAGTTACAATCGGTAGCATTAGATGTAGATATTTTCCAAACGTATTGTCTTCATGCCATCCCATGTTTCCACCGAGAAACAGATGGGTTAAGAAGTTGCACTTGCAGCACTATTAAATGTAATTGAACAGCATAACTTAGGTGCTCATCTGTGATGGTGATAGTATAGGTATTAGAAGAAATTAGGTATCCTATTATATGTCCCTTGTAATGTTTGGAGGACACGGCTACTCCTAGAGAGGAGACAAAGTGTCCAAAAAATGTGGCAGAGCTCACAGCCTCACACAAACTTCATATCTAACAATGTAAAAGGTGCATCTTACACAACAACAATTAGTCAGCCAATGACGGAAACTGGAGAGGTTCAAGTATAAACAATTAACTTGTCTAAGAAAAGTGATTGTTTCTAAATCAAAGTCTCACTCACAATGACACTAAATGTAAATCTAAGTAGCATGGCAATCAGTTACATATATCTGCCTACTTTCTCCGTCCAGATGTAGATGCAAATGTCCCATCGTTAAAAATCCTCATATTAGGGTTACGTTGTAACGGATCAGCACACTCAAGCAAGGCCTAGGATCCATTACACTTACGCAAGACACAAGAAGAAGGACAAGATGGTCACTTCCTAGAGAATTCAGTTTTATAATGCAGTTGGTGGACCCATGGAAAAGGAGTAAGAAGGTAGCAAAGTAAGTAAGAAGTTACTATGGTGGAAATAGTTTGTAATGTCAGAGAGAGAAGAATATTCATTTGGAGAGAGGGGAAATGCATGGGGTCATTGAACTTTTGTGGCTCTCTTTCTTTGGGAGTTGCCCACTCTGGGTATTGTTTGGTTGGGTTTTCTTCCTAATTAACAAAATTTACTAGCCCTTTTTCCATTTTTCTTGGCTCTTTACTTTTCATTCTCTGAAATTCCATCTGTCTATTACATGTGGCTCATTTCATTTAAAAGGTCTTGATGATAGTTGGATTACTACCCTCTCTTCCCATTACCGAATCTTAGTTAGGATGAGGGGCAAGCACAATGCCAAACACAGCCCACAATTATTTAGGCTATGAATTATAAAGCACAGAAGCGCTACCAAAGTGTTTGTGAAGCACCAAACACACAAAAACAACATGCACATACCAAAAAAGGAAGAAAAAATGTGACATTATCAGTTGTTTTTTTAGTAGGATGGGGCATTCATCTGTGTAACACCCCAAAAATTTAAACTAATAATTGATTAGGAAAACATCAGTTGACTGTAAAAATCGTTCATTTAAACCTTTAGGGTGTTACCGCCGCATAAACATGCAAGGCTAAAGTGAACTGGAAGAACTAAACAACTCATTATTAAAGAACTCAAAGCTACCAAAGGTAAGTCATAATACTAAAGTCACCAAAACTGAAATAAAGAGTAATAGTCAAAAACACTAATGTAGTCGGAACTAAGTGATCCTAAGCTATATTGCTCTCAAATGCCCAACGTAATCCCTTTGTCAAGAACCTGCAAAAAATATTGGAAAACAAAATAGAAACAAATAAACTAAAATTAGTAAAAACTAAGTAATTCCAACTCCATCCCGTAAAATAATAATAGTTTTGTTTTGAAAATAAATTTAATAATCAGAGTAGTGCAGCTATACATAAAACGTAATTATAAATAAATAATCACAATAATTCACAAAAATTCACATAGCTCATTATTAATTAAGAAAGGGAAATGGAACGCCAGTAGGCCGGGACTAATCCCAGTAACCACCTACTTGTCTTTGGATCGTCACCCAAAAGTCATATAACATGGCCAAAATATTTCACAGAGAGTCCCTAGTGTGCACACCCCTCACTAACAGCCTAATGATCTAACGCAAAAGCGCGCCAAAAGGTTCACTATTAGGAGGAAGACAAAACAGCAGTTTAATAGTATAAAGAAATCAAAACCTGAATTAGCAGCCCAATAATCAATCGTCATTAGGTTCACTACTAAACAGGGCAACCTGTCCATCACCTATGGAGGATCCAATTCCATAGGCTACATTCCCTTCTTAACATTCCACTTTAAGTGATTAATGGATTTTAACAAGGTTACAAAATTACATAGCACGTAACAACTAATTCCATATTCATTAAAATTAGTCATTACTATAGTCTCGTGGAATCCATAACGTCCATAATCAAATCACAAGCACAATTATTTAATAATTGTCACGTCAAGAGATTAATTGTCAACTCAAGTTATTACTTGTTACCCACTTAATATCATAATAGCGGTGTCAAAAGTATTGAATGAAAATTAATAAAACAGTAAGTTTGACAAAAGATCAAAATCATAGGTATACACGAGTATAGTTGTTAATAGTTAAATGATATTAACAACAAAACGTGAACATCAAATTTTAGTTTATAGTAGTATAGTAGGTTGTACACAAAAATCACACTTACAACACATAGCACGTAATATTCCTATACGGGAATACTGTAGTAGATGGACATTGCGAATTACCTTGATAAGCGCGCTCTAAAATATTACTGGTTCTCTGTATAGTCCCCTACGAAGCCTTCGTCTAAAATAAAATAAAATAACTCTAGTCAGTAAAATTGCGTAACTCCTTAACTCGCAACTTAAACAATTATAAACATTACTTAAGTCATATTAGTTAAAGACAAATAAAAAGGTAGAAGTAAAAATCATAACTTTACGTTTTAAAATAACAATAGAAGATTATTGTGATAATAAAATAAGAGTAGGTAAAACAAAAGTGAAAACAAAATAAAACTTATTCAACAATTGAAATAAAAAAAATGTAACAAAATTAATGGAATTAAAGAAAAAGGAAAAGAAACAAATAAATCAAATAAGACAAAATCCCATTGAAGTACTCCACAAAACATTAAATGAAAAGGAGTAAAAGAAAGAAAAAAACTAAGAAAAGAAAATAAAAGACAAACAAAACAAAAGGGTAAAGTTTAAAGAAGGAAAAGAAATAATGAACCACTGGTTCATACGCAGCAGAGGAAAAAGAGGAAAGGGAAAGAAAGAAGGAGAAGGAAAGAAAGAAAGGGAAGAAGAAAGAGGGTCACGCCGGCCGATTTTCCACCGGCGACAACCACCGATCGGAGACCGGTATTTCTAAAACATTTTCTCTTTCTCTTTTCTTTTTCCTTTCTCTACTTATTTTCGAAAATCTGAAAAAAAAAGAGTATTGAGTTTTTCTCACCTCTTCAATGGTGAAATAGAGTAAGGAAGAAGAAGGAAAATGTTTGGAGAGTTGTAGACTGATTTTCGTAGGGTTTGTGAGGGGTTTATATAGAAATTTTTAGGGTTGAAATTCTAACTTATTTCGAAATTTAAAATTCAAAATCGAAAATTATAAAACTGATTTTTGGGCTAGAAAATCTGATCTTTGACCTTAAATTCGAAAATCCGAAAATAAATTTTTTTTTTTTTTAATATATCCGAAAATCTGTTACTATAATCCGAAAATCAGATTTTTTTTTTATTAATTTAAATTAAATCCGAAAATAAGATGAGATTGTGAAGATTATCGGAAAAGTCAGTTTTCAGACTTTTTGCTAATACAATTCCGAAAATAAAAATGAAACTTCCATTTTATTTTCCTTTTGTAAAAATAATTTCGAAAAATAAAAATGAGTATAATATAAGATATGTAAATAATAATACTAGAAATGTAGTAGAAATTTGGGGTATTACATCTACCCTCCCTTAAGACAAAGTTCGTCCTCGAACTTTAAACTCAGCTCTTAAGAACATAAGTTGGGATTCGAAAATAACTATGAGTTAAGGTTCGAAAATAACTCGTTACTATTACGTCACACCCCCCTAAAAAAAAAATTTAGTTTCGTCCCCGAAACTTACTATACCTGCTCAAACAACTCTGGGAATCTCCTTTTCATATCCTCTTCAGCTTCCCAAGTTGCTTCCTCGAACTTTTGGTTCGACCATAGCACCTTTACCAACTTAACCGCCTTGTTCCGGGTACTTCTCGTTTTGGTATCAAGGATCCTAATAGGACGTTCCTCAAAAGATAAGGTCTCATCTAGTTCAATAGTTTCAGGTTGGATGACATGAGTTGGGTCATGGACGTACTTACGAAGTTGAGACACATGAAAGACATTATGGACATTGGCTAACTCAATGGGTAAGGCTAATCTATAGGCCACTTCACCAATCCGTTCCAAAACTTCATACGGTCCTATGTAACGCGGACTCAATTTTCCTTTTCTGCCAAATCTCATTACTCCCTTTGTCGGTGAGACTTTCAATAAAGCTTTCTCCCCGACTTCGAACTCCACTTCTCTTCTACTCTGATCTGCATATGTCTTTTGTCGATCCTGAGCTGCTTTCATGCGTTCTTGAATCAGTCTAACTTGATTTGTTGTTTCCTCAATCATCTCCGGCCCCACTGTCATTGACTCACTTATATCACTCCAACATAAGGGACTTCTACACTTCCGACCATATAGTGCCTCATAAGGCGCCATTCCTATGCTCGCATGATAACTATTGTTATATGAAAATTCTATGGTTGGCAAGTGTTCATCCCAAGACCCTCCAAAGTCCATCACACACGCCCTTAACATATCCTCGAGAGTTTGGATTGTTCGTTCCGTCTGTCCATCTGTCGCAGGATGAAATGCCGTGCTGAACTTCAGTAGAGTACCAAATGCCTGTTGCAGTTTTCTCCAGAAATTAGACAAGAACCTCGAATCCCTGTCTGAAACAATGTCCTTCGGTACACCATGTAACCTCACGACTTCTCGCACATATGCACTTGCCAATTGCTGCAAACTCCACGTATCTTTCATGGCTATGAATCTTGCTGTCTTTGTGAGACGATCCACTATAACCCAAATGGCATTCTTCGCCGACCTCGTCAGTGGTAATCCCATCACAAAATCCATGGAAATAGACTCCCACTTCCAACTAGGCACCTCCAAAGACTGCAATTTCCCTCCAGATCTCATGTGTTGAATCTTCACCTTCTGACACGTCAAACACTTTGCAACGAACTCAGCCACTTCTCGCTTCATGTTTTGCCACCAAAAGTGTTGCTTAAGGTCCTTGTAGAGTTTATCTCCACCCGGATGTACAGAATACGGGGTATTATGAGCTTCTTCCATGATCTTCCTCTTTAACTCCTCGTCCTTAGGAATACACCATCTCCCATTATACTTCACAACGCCCTCATCATTAATCTCAAACTCAGCGGCTGCTCCATCTTCTTTCATCTTTTTCACCTTCATTAACCACTCATCATTGGCTTGATTCTCGCGAATCTCATCGAACAAGGTGGGTTGTACTGAAATCGCATTCATTTGAGCCTCCACTTGCCCGTGTTCCATAACTTCTAAATTCATTCTCCTAAACTCCTCACACAACTCCTTTGTCAACACCATCATATTCATCGCGTGGCTAGTCTTCCTACTCAACGCATCGGCAACCTTATTCGCCTTACCTTCGTGGTACGATATCTCCAAGTCATAATCCTTGATAAGCTCAAGCCATCTCCTCTGCCTCATGTTCAACTCCTTCTGAGTAAATATGTACTTGAGACTCTTATGATCTGTGAAAATCTTACATGTCACTCCATACAGATAATGCCTCCAGATTTTGAGTGCAAATACCACAGCAGCTAGTTCTAAATCATGAGTAGGGTAATTCTTCTCATGTGGCTTGAGTTGTCTCGAAGCATACGCTACAACCTTGCCATGTTGCATCAATACACACCCTAAACCATTCTTAGAAGCGTCACTATACACCTCAAAACCTTCGTATCCAGAGGGTAATGTCAAAACTGGTGCTGACGTGAGTCTATCCTTTAATTCCTGGAAAGCCTTCTCACACTTCTCATCCCACTGAAATCTTGTCGTTTTCTTCATCAAGTTTGTCAAGGGTTGAGCTACCTTCGAAAAATCACGCACAAACCTTCTGTAGTAGCCTGCAAGTCCTAAGAAACTCCTTACTTCTGTCACACTACTAGGTCGTTGCCACTCTGTCACTGCTTGCACCTTTGCTGGGTCGACTGCCACTCCATCCTTTGATATAACATGACCCAGAAATGCGACCTTCTCAAGCCAAAATTCACATTTCGAGAACTTGGCGTACAATTTCTTCTCACGAAGTATCTCTAAGACCTTCCTCAAATGCCCCTCATGTTCTTCCTTGTCCCTTGAGTAAACCAAAATGTCATCTATAAACACTACGACGAATGTATCCAAGTACGGCTGAAATGTCCTATTCATGAGGTCCATGAATGCTGCAGGCGCATTAGTAAGTCCAAATGGCATCACAGTGAACTCATAATGGCCGTACCTCGTACGAAATGCCGTCTTTGGAATATCTTCCTCCGCAATTCTCAGCTGATGATAACCAGACCTCAGATCGATCTTAGAAAATATCCCAGCACCTTTAAGCTGGTCGAACAAGTCCTCGATTCTAGGCAATGGGTACTTGTTCTTTACTGTCACGTTATTCAACTCTCTGTAATCGATGCACAACCTCAACGTGCCATCTTTTTTCGAACAAACAACACCGGTGCTCCCCAAGGTGATACACTCGGCCTAATGTACCCTTTTTCCAACAATTCTTCCAACTGAGCCTTCAACTCCTGCATCTCCGCGGGTGCCATTCTATATGGTGCCTTAGAAATAGCTCCAGTTCCAGGCACTAAGTCAATTTTAAAATCCATGTCCCTAATCGGTGGCATCCCTGGAATATCTTCTGGAAAAACATCCTCAAACTCTCTCACAACCGGTATCTGAGACATCTCAACATCCTCCACGCTTACATCCTTTACATGGCACAGATAGATGGGGTAGCCTTTCCTAATGTAGGTTTGGAATGACATAGCTGAGACAATACTGACTCCAGGTTTGGACACTATACCTTGGTAGGATATCCTGTTTCCCTTTGGTCCCCTAAGAGACACCTTTTGGGTATGACACTCTATCCTAGCTCTGTATTTAGCAAGCCAATCCATCCCCAAGATAATATCGAAGTCAAGTAGGTCAAATTGAATAAGGTTAGCAGGCAACTCGGATCCTAGTATGGTAATAGGTACGTCTAGGTACAAGGAACTACAAGGAATCACTTCACCTGAAGGTATGGTTATGTAAGTTTGACATGACGCTGAAGGTTTCATACCTAACTTTTTGACAAAGGAACTAGCTATGAAAGAATGAGACGCTCCCGAATCAAAAAGCAAATAAGCAGGTTTAGAGTTAACGAGGAAAGTACCCGTCACAACATTGGCGTTGGTGTCAGCTTCGTTCCGATTCATGACGTAAATTCTACCATTATTGCCTCGAGCTCCGCTCCCATTTCCGTTGCTATGATTCTGGTAGTTGCTGTTTCCTCCACTAGCTCGGTTGTTGTTGGGATTGTTCTGTTGAGCGCTATTGCCTCCTTGAGCGTTCGCAGTCTGACTATGAGGGTTGTTGCCATTGTAGGGGCGGTTGTTGTAACCTTGGTTCTGATTTGACCCATAACCACTCTTGTTCCCATTATTCCCGTTCTGTCCTGATCGGTTGGTGTTCTGGCCCTTGGGACACTGGTTAGCCTTATGCCCTTGTTCCCCACATGAGTAACAAGTGATAGGGGTTCCTTGACAGTTACGGCCTGGGTGGTTCTTATTGCACTTCCTACAGTTGAAATTCTGGTTGCGGGGTCCTTGATGGTTAGGTTTTCCCTGACCTTGATAGTTACTGCGCCCACCATTGTTGTTATTGCCCCCGTACCTAGGCCTTTTATCATGGCCTTGGTCATTGGTATTACTACCCTGGTCTTTTCTCTTATTTCTCCCCATAATCTCTTCCTCACGCTTCAGGATCCTCTCAAGGTTAGAAGCCTTAGCATAGGCCTCTTCGAATGTGATAGATGTCGCTCCCCCAAGTCGGGTTTGGATTTTAAAGGACAAACCATCCTCAAACTTTTGGGCCTTAGCCCTCTCATCAGGCACAACGGTAGGGCAAAACCTAGCTAGTTCGTTGAATCTTCGTGCATATTCTTGCACTGACATGCCACCCCCTTGGTTAAGTCTAGTGAACTCATTGTATTTCTGCCTCCTAATATGTTCAGGGAAGAATCGGTCCTTGAAAGCAGACTTAAAGGCATCCCAATTAAAATTGTCTTGGGCTCTAATGGTAGGACCTTGATTTTCCCACCAACTGTCAGCATCCTCTCTCAAGTAAAAAGTTGCATGGTCTACCTTTTGAACTTCGGGTGTCCCAGTCGAAATAAATAACTTGTCAAAGTCCCTCAACCAATTTTCCACTAGTAAGGGGTCCTCCTTGCCTATAAAGATCGGGGGGTTCAGAGAGGCTAGTTTCTTAGCCATTGCGGCTTGAGGATCTTCTACCCTGTGGTTTAGCTGATTTTGTAGGACTAACCCTAAGTTTTGGGATAGCTCTTCGAGAGCTTTCAGTCGAGCAGCGACTTGTTCGGGTGTTTCAGCCATTTGTTCAGTTAGTCTAGAGCGTGACCTAGTATATGTTCGCATACAATTCCTGCACAATAACGTTGGTGTTACCACCACCACATACTTGCACATTTCACATACTTGTACACAAATTTGTGGCCAAGTTTATACTTTATATTTAAACACCACATAGTATCACACAACAGTAGAATTTATGAACAAAAACTCATTTATTAATTCCAAAATGTGCCAAAATGCAACAAAATATCCAAACAACTAAGTATTTAGAACAAGCAATTCTAAATCAATTCAAAGATTCCTAAAGTGCAACGTTTTGGTCAAAATGACCTTATTCGAGAAAAAAAAATACGTCCTAAACCTATGGCATTACGCCTCCTCCTCAGGGTCTTCCTCGGGCTCTTCCTCAGGGTCTTCTGGGTTCTCATCATTCTGGATGGCTGGGACATAGCTCCCAACGCCCTCTCCCTCAGAATTATGAGATGATGAACCCTCACCCTCACTGGCAGTATAATAGGCACACTGCCAATGTTTTATAGCGTCGATCATAACATTCTTTAGGTAATCCAGGGTGAGAAACCACGCTCCTTTGTATCTGTACCTACTATAATTGGGTTTATGGTTGATAAATATATTATCATATTTCCTTTTGACATCTCCAAATGGGCCCGTCATGGGGAGTGTGGAGATAAGAACATGGGCTTGACGCTCGGGGGTATGAAAGTCATTGACTATTAGAAGATCATTGAGGCGGTAACTCTCAATGCCTATCCTGATTCGGTGGATATAATCCGAAACATTTTCATTGTCCTTCATTCGGATTTTGTATGGTGATCGACTTAGAGGCGAAACTGTTTTTCTAGCGTCCCTTTTTCTCACGACCTGACGTCCAACCATCTAAAAGAAAAAGAAATTTAAAACAATTAATAAGTACTTAAAATAAGTACTTTCGCACACAACTAAGAAACAAAAATAACCCGTTCGATCCCACTCTCACAATTTATTTTTAAAGTTATCCATTTATTAAATTTACCCTAAGTTCATTTTCTTAGACCTATAATTCCAATTTTATTAACTTATTAATCTTTCCCTAGTTAATCCTAACCTAAGCTCTGAATCCAATTTGTAACACCCCAAAAATTTAAACTAATAATTGATTAGGAAAACATCAGTTGACTGTAAAAATCGTTCATTTAAACCTTTAGGGTGTTACCGCCGCATAAACATGCAAGGCTAAAGTGAACTGGAAGAACTAAACAACTCATTATTAAAGAACTCAAAGCTACCAAAGGTAAGTCATAATACTAAAGTCACCAAAACTGAAATAAAGAGTAATAGTCAAAAACACTAATGTAGTCGGAACTAAGTGATCCTAAGCTATATTGCTCTCAAATGCCCAACGTAATCCCTTTGTCAAGAACCTGCAAAAATATTGGAAAACAAAATAGAAACAAATAAACTAAAATTAGTAAAAACTAAGTAATTCCAACTCCATCCCGTAAAATAATAATAGTTTTGTTTTGAAAATAAATTTAATAATCAGAGTAGTGCAGCTATACATAAAACGTAATTATAAATAAATAATCACAATAATTCACAAAAATTCACATAGCTCATTATTAATTAAGAAAGGGAAATGGAACGCCAGTAGGCCGGGACTAATCCCAGTAACCACCTACTTGTCTTTGGATCGTCACCCAAAAGTCATATAACATGGCCAAAATATTTCACAGAGAGTCCCTAGTGTGCACACCCCTCACTAACAGCCTAATGATCTAACGCAAAAGCGCGCCAAAAGGTTCACTATTAGGAGGAAGACAAAACAGCAGTTTAATAGTATAAAGAAATCAAAACCTGAATTAGCAGCCCAATAATCAATCGTCATTAGGTTCACTACTAAACAGGGCAACCTGTCCATCACCTATGGAGGATCCAATTCCATAGGCTACATTCCCTTCTTAACATTCCACTTTAAGTGATTAATGGATTTTAACAAGGTTACAAAATTACATAGCACGTAACAACTAATTCCATATTCATTAAAATTAGTCATTACTATAGTCTCGTGGAATCCATAACGTCCATAATCAAATCACAAGCACAATTATTTAATAATTGTCACGTCAAGAGATTAATTGTCAACTCAAGTTATTACTTGTTACCCACTTAATATCATAATAGCGGTGTCAAAAGTATTGAATGAAAATTAATAAAACAGTAAGTTTGACAAAAGATCAAAATCATAGGTATACACGAGTATAGTTGTTAATAGTTAAATGATATTAACAACAAAACGTGAACATCAAATTTTAGTTTATAGTAGTATAGTAGGTTGTACACAAAAATCACACTTACAACACATAGCACGTAATATTCCTATACGGGAATACTGTAGTAGATGGACATTGCGAATTACCTTGATAAGCGCGCTCTAAAATATTACTGGTTCTCTGTATAGTCCCCTACGAAGCCTTCGTCTAAAATAAAATAAAATAACTCTAGTCAGTAAAATTGCGTAACTCCTTAACTCGCAACTTAAACAATTATAAACATTACTTAAGTCATATTAGTTAAAGACAAATAAAAAGGTAGAAGTAAAAATCATAACTTTACGTTTTAAAATAACAATAGAAGATTATTGTGATAATAAAATAACAGTAGGTAAAACAAAAGTGAAAACAAAATAAAACTTATTCAACAATTGAAATAAAAAAAATGTAACAAAATTAATGGAATTAAAGAAAAAGGAAAAGAAACAAATAAATCAAATAAGACAAAATCCCATTGAAGTACTCCACAAAACATTAAATGAAAAGGAGTAAAAGAAAGAAAAAAACTAAGAAAAGAAAATAAAAGACAAACAAAACAAAAGGGTAAAGTTTAAAGAAGGAAAAGAAATAATGAACCACTGGTTCATACGCAGCAGAGGAAAAAGAGGAAAGGGAAAGAAAGAAGGAGAAGGAAAGAAAGAAAGGGAAGAAGAAAGAGGGTCACGCCGGCCGATTTTCCACCGGCGACAACCACCGATCGGAGACCGGTATTTCTAAAACATTTTCTCTTTCTCTTTTCTTTTTCCTTTCTCTACTTATTTTCGAAAATCTGAAAAAAAAAGAGTATTGAGTTTTTCTCACCTCTTCAATGGTGAAATAGAGTAAGGAAGAAGAAGGAAAATGTTTGGAGAGTTGTAGACTGATTTTCGTAGGGTTTGTGAGGGGTTTATATAGAAATTTTTAGGGTTGAAATTCTAACTTATTTCGAAATTTAAAATTCAAAATCGAAAATTATAAAACTGATTTTTGGGCTAGAAAATCTGATCTTTGACCTTAAATTCGAAAATCCGAAAATAAATTTTTTTTTTTTTTTTAATATATCCGAAAATCTGTTACTATAATCCGAAAATCAGATTTTTTTTTTATTAATTTAAATTAAATCCGAAAATAAGATGAGATTGTGAAGATTATCGGAAAAGTCAGTTTTCAGACTTTTTGCTAATACAATTCCGAAAATAAAAATGAAACTTCCATTTTATTTTCCTTTTGTAAAAATAATTTCGAAAAATAAAAATGAGTATAATATAAGATATGTAAATAATAATACTAGAAATGTAGTAGAAATTTGGGGTATTACAATCTGTTACGAAATTAATTTTTCTCCAAATACACAACTCAAGGTTTGATCATCTTATCTTGATAAATTATTTAAAACAAGAAAAATGCAAATTTGAGATTAGAAATCCTTTATTGCGACCCTTTTTTTTTACAAATCTCTCTACTTATCTATGGTGGTTGTCTAGGGTTGGTGGTAGTGGTGTAATTTTGAATTATTTGAGTGGTTATTTGGGTAATTACCGTTTTGTGTGTTGTGTTGTAGGTGTTCAAAATTTGAAGATGTGGGATTGTAAGCATGCTGTTAAATGGGATTGTAGAGGCTTGGGAGTTACAACATGAGGTGGTTTAGGATTTGGGTTGGATATCTTGATTTTGAGAGGTTGTCTTCAGATTCCCTTTGATATGTTTGGATGGTTAATGGTTGGTACATGGTAATTCTCCATGATGAACTTAGAAGGGGGAAGATGGAAGTCCATGGCAGGAAAAAAGAAAACGAAAAGATAGTGGAATCACATGGCATAGAAGAATGAAATGAGAACTAAAAGGTGGTCAGAAAGAGACATAAACTGAAATTCTCAACTAAAAATGTGTTTAAGGCATGGTTCGAAAATACGGGAACGGTTTCGGAAACGGAAACGGTTCGGGTTTCGGGGTAACGGAACGGATACGTTTGTCGCGGTCCTTGTCGCGGTTTTCAGAATTTTTTAATGTCTTTCTATGTTTCTTAAATAAATTAATTTAAAATTATTATTATCATTATTATTATTATTATTATTATTATTGAAATGAAGTAGATACTAAAACTACTTAACTAGTACTGATTTTATTAGATTAGAGAGGCACCTGTACTATTAAAAGATAGTGAGATACTGTACTTGATAGTGGAAAAAAGAAAAAGAAAAAAAGGAAGTAGGTCATGTGATAGGGGAAGTACAAATCAAAGATAAAAGAAAGAGATGAGAGAATAGCGGTGAAGTCAAAGAAACAACAGTAAAAGAAACAAGTAAAAGAAAAAAGAGGGTCCACTTCCCACTTTCCAATTAGACATATCCCCCCTCCACTATTGAATAATAAAATAGAATAAAATATTCACACCTAAACATAAAACATCACCCAACCACCTGTCAGTAGTCATTTAAGCGTGTTCCTCATTTCTTGTCCTCACTTCCTACTCCTCCTTCCCGATGAACAAGAAGCTTTAAACATGGCGGCATGGCCATGGCTTCCTCCTCTTCTTCTTTCTATCTTTATTCTCTGCTATTTAAATCGGAAAAAACGCGTTCTACAACGGAAAATGCGGGCGATACTTCTTTGTACCGGTCGGAACGGGCGAATCGGGCAAAATAACGCCCTTTTATAAATCAGCGTTCTGTACCGGTCAATCTCGGTTCGCCAAAGTTGAAATCCGTGTCAACTCGGGCGAACCGAGTTGACTCGGCCGTTATTTTGCACCATGGTTTAAGGCTCAACAAGTTGTACTCTTGTAAAGTTTTTCCACACAAAAAAATTGTAGAAGGTTCTTCCTCACAATATAGAGGTCTTCAAAGGTGGTTGCTGATGGAATATTCTGAGGTGATGTTTCATTGGAGGGTTTCAAATAAGGGAAAGGGAAAGGGAAAGCGAAAGTGCCTGGTTCCTCTTGTTTCTGTTTGATTAACATTTTTACGTTCTGGGATTTAAATTCCCCTAATCTCCAAAATCAACTCTCATCCCTCCAACACCATTGTTCCAATCCAACCACCATGGTATAGCCCATCCAACCACCACAGAAGAGCCCATCCCAAGACCACTTGCCATCACAGAGAACCATCATCTACCACAGCCTAAACTGCCACCAATATCAACCTGCACCGCCATCGCCAAAGAGCCAACATCCAGTGCATTCAAAACTGCCACCAACGTCAATTAATGCTGCTATCCACATCATCACTGACCAACCCTAATCTGTTACTTTTGACAATCAACCTAGCATTACCTAAGAAAACTGAGAGCGAAACAAAAGAATGCTTACCAGAAGTTTATAAATAGAAAAGCCTATCTAGTTTTAATAGATGGTCTTCGGAGAGAGGGAATCAGGTATTGGGCCTTGGGGGCTATATCATAACAATATAATTTTCTATTTCCCTTTCTCGATTCCTTTTCACATATGGATTCCTTTCCCATCACACAAACAGCCCATGAATACCTTCTTTTTGTTTGACATATGTTTACTTCCTTACATTCAGGAAAACCTTTTATCAAATAAAAAGAAATTTTCAAGGAAGTCATCCACAAAAGGCCACTTCTTATTAGTTGCAACATCCATGTGAAATTGAAAAGAGACAAGGCAAACAAGTCTAAGTCTCTCCGGATACCTTCAACTTTCTTCAATACCCAAACTGTTTAACCACCTAGCTACCCGGTACGGCAAATTCACAGGTTCAGATTTACCCGTATTTAATATTCTAGGCCCAATAGCTATTGTTATCTAAGGCCCAAACATCAATATTTACCCTATCACATAATCAGACTACAACAGACAGCAAATCTATAAAAAGGGATGCTGTTTCCAAAAAGGAGCTGAAAAAGACAACAGTTAACTGACGTATAGAGAGACGAGAGTAAATAAGAGGGGGGTAAAAGATAAAGAGAAAGTATAGCACTAGCGCAGTAGCAACGCCAGCCACATGACGGAGGAGAGAGGAACTTCAAAGAAAGAGTAATGGCAGAAGACAACCAGCCCCAGCACCGACTATGAAATTTCACTCGCTTAGCCCCACGACCAAAAACCCTTTCATTCAAATTCTTATGATGAACCTTGCTTTCAATTGATAGATCTGGGGTTTCTCGCAAATCCCAGATCTGAAAATCTTACGAAAAATTTATAAATATTTAAGGGGCGAAAAACTCCTTCTCTCTCTATACTCGATTTATGGCTTACACAAACAGTCTTGTATTATTGTTTTCCGACCGTATCTGACCCGGATACCCGTGTCAACATCGTATCGACACGGGTATGTGAGCAAATCGGCCACATCCGGGTGACATAAAAGCTAAAGCAAATATAACATTTTCATCACGCATAAAAAAGAATTGTGGGAGCAAAGTATTGGACAACCTAATAAGAAGCAAAAGACTAATTTTATCAAGATATGCCAAGATCTAAAGAGAAAAGATGAATGAGTGGAAAAGTACCTCATATGCAGCACTTATTTCCTTAAATTTATCCTCCGAACCTGGATTTTTGTTCATATCTGGATGGTACTGTTTAGATACAGCAATGTCAGCAATCAAAAGAGGACATGTCACACAACCATAGGACGTACCCACAAGTTGACAAAACAAAAGAAGGAGGTTTAAATTCTCCCAAGCTGGAAGAAATAGTGCAATAGGCATAGGCCAAGGTGCCTGAGCCACAGTGTAAAATGTTACATAATTTTTAAGGAAGTATATAATTAGTCATTATCCCATCAGAGGATCTAGCCACAAAGAATACAGTCTGATGGCTAGAGAAAGAGTTTGAAACTAGCATTTTACCGATATCACCTATCTTTGATCCACCACAATCTACTTGGGCCAACTTAAGTACTTTGAAATACTATATTTGTGAAAATTCGTAGGTTCACAGTCCAAACAATTCATAACTCCTCACGTTTGTATCTCGTGTTTCACTAGCGGAGAGAAGAGGGAACATTTATTCTTGCTCTAATATCAACATTTTTTTAATATGGAAGTTTTACTTTGGCAAAGATTTTCTAGTGTGGTTGAATTAGTTGCGTAGCTCCCTTTACTGTTCTACTCACAACAAGTACAAATATGAGGTCTGGAAGACCATTAGGAGCGGAGACAAAAGTGTGTGATGAACTGCACTTTTAGCTAAAAGGAATTTTGATTTGAGAAGAATGATACATAGTATGTATGGTGGGGTGCCTTCTTCAGTTCCCTTGAGTAAGAAGGTGGTATTTTGAGTTCTGTTCGGGGGGCTCATGGACATGGGCTTATCCTAATGGTTCTCCTTTCTAGTGTAATGCATGATCAAAATTCATTCTTTCTTTTTGCTTGAGTATGAGGAATGCTTCTAACCCCTCATGATTCTTCTAATTTCTCGTTTCGCTTCTCGTGGAATATCTTTGCTAATCCAAAATAAATTATAAAAAAAGAACAGTAAGAACAAGACATATGGAGTATAGAACCAACTGAGAACTCCAATGTGTATAAATGGTCAAAAAAAACATATCACTTCCAATTTAATAAATATTTCAGATCAAAAGAGTTGCATAAGTACGGATAAGGTAATTCACAACTTAGAAGAATAGCCCCAATTCACAAAGCATAAACCACCTGCTGAAAAAGCACAAGGTCTATGAGTCGATAGCAGTAAGAGAAATAATATTGCACTGTTGCGATTTACATTTCACAGTTGAGCCACTGGACTTTGCTACTCAATCGACACTACCATACATGTGTTTCAAAATATTTTATTAGACAAGAAAATGAAATTTGTGTTCAGAACAAGAAAAATAATGTAGAAAGCCACAACTCCTACTACTTGTGGTGTATATGGAACATCCTAACAAGGAAAGAAAAGAAACAATAATTAATGTTTCCCCTCTATATGATTAGGCAGCAGAAAGATTAAAATAAAAGGGAAGTGGATCAAAATTTCCAGAATGATAAAGGAAATTAATCAAATTCTGTACAATGAGACTAAGGTTCACGATTCACTCTCTATAGGACGCACCACCCAGAGTAAGGTAAATAACCGGTTTATAAGCTTTAAAACCAGCCTAAAGAACATGCCACAAAGTTCAAAAGTAGAAGGTTTTTCTCTCGAATCCCCTTGTTGAAGGAAACAAGAATTGCAAATGCAAAATCAAGGTGTCCAAGCTACAAATCAAGAATAAAAAAAATAACTAGGGCTTTGCTAGGCAACTCTTTCCTCTATCTGTAGCCTTTCCACAAACTTCTATGACTCTGCTGCCTGTTTTCTCTTTTATACGGCAGTTTTATGGCTGCGTGTGCTTGGCTTGAGGGTCTCATTCGGGTCATGTAGGTACCTTTGCCTTTTGCCGGCTAAAGACTCACCGAAATCTCTATCATTCGCTAGATTCCAAGCAGGAAGGGCTGATATTATGTGATATTGACATCTTCAGCCTCAAACCATGCTTGATAAGCCATTCCTAGGCAGGTTCTTTAATGGTGAGGCCCATCGCTACTATTAGCTTTTGACGCTTCTATTATGTGGCTCAATAGCCATCTTTCTCTCTCCAGAAGTTGTAGGGTGCCTCTGACCCTCCTCGTATAGCCTAACCATTCTCTTTCCCATCACTACTTCTCTGCCCCACACACCTCTATGCTTTTTCCCACCACTACTTCCCTGTTCCACCAAACCACGCACCTCTATAATTTTTCGCCACCACATCCAAATTGCATGCCTACAACCGAGCCAATCATCAGCTAATACCACCACCCGCCAAGCCTAGAACCATCGACCACCACCATCACAATCCCCATGCAATACATAAATCAAAGCACTGCCATGTTTATGCAGCTTCACATGCTCCTACTTCCTCGTCTGTTTTGTTTCAAAAAAATTGGTTCTGGCTATTCTTAGGAGTGAGATAAGAATTTACTTTATTAAGAAAATAACTGATTAATGAGTTACAAGTGACCTGGAATCAATTGGGATGACAATCCTAAAAGTTTGGGATTATTCGAGATGACTCTTAGTTGTGACTATTAGCAGCTAGTAATAATTAGCAAACCTTCAAGTATCAACACTCATTTTGACACGACAATGTACCAATAGCTGGACCCAGACCGAGCAAATATTCTAACCTGCCTCTCAATCTGCAACTAACCAGGCAGAATGAGCAGACGACACGAGTGAACAAAAGACTGTATGCACGCTATCCTCCCAGCAAGGGGAAAGTACACCTTCAAACACTCATCTAGACTTCTGAAATCCTCGAAAGTCTCCCGACGTGCAATAACCTAATAATAATAATCACAAATAGAGATAAGGATAAATATAGTCATGTGGGATCTTGTTAGATTCGTCTCCTAAACCACGCATTTTTTGCAACCTTTGACTATTTACACCATTCATAAACTTCTCTTTGACCTTCTTTTCTGATTTATACATAAAAATAAATATGGTCATGTGAGATTTGTTAGATTCATTTCGATATATGCATAATCAATATCAACTTTTAGAAATATTGACGTTTAAAATAGTGCATTGAGAAGCATAAAACCTCCTATGTTGCAATAGATATGGAGCGCAAGTAGTAATAAAAATCATAAACAGAGGTCAGATAGACTCGAATGAAATCGTTAGGAAACATATATATATTTGATTCTTCCAATTATCACCAAAAATTGAAATGCAGCATGATGAAAGTCAAAGTGGAACTGAGCATAGCATAGCATAGTATGCACCAAATACAATAATAATAATAATAATCTGACCTTGCGAGCGAGCTTGCGATAAGAGCTTTTGATCTCATCCAAAGAAGCATTCCTGGAAACATGCATAACATCGTAATAATCAACTTTTGAGGCTGCAGTGATTACACCAAATGCCCGGCGCTGCTGCTGCTGCTGCTGCTGCTGCTTGGGACGAGAGGAGCGAATGATGGAGTGTGGAAATTGATGAAGAGTATAGAAGGAGATGGCATCTGAATTTGAATTATATGGAAATTGGTGGGAATGGAAACATGGAATTCTATGTGGGGTTAAGCACCCATGCTCAATTCCACGCATCGCCTTTAGCCTCCTCCGCCTCCTCCTCCTCCTCCTCCTCCTCCTCCTCCACCACAAGAGAACCGCTTATCTTCACTTCAACACACAAACACCCGTTTCCCAAACAACACCCACTTCTTTTTCTATTTGAATAATGTTGAACCAAAATACTATCCATTTAGACTCGGGTTTATGTTTATTTTTTCACGCTTTAGTGAAAAGTCATTATTGTCAATAGCACCTTTCTTACACTAGCTACTTTTAGCTTAATAATATTGTTCAGCGCTTTTCAAATCCAAACATTTTGAGTTTCTGCTCGTCAAGTCCTTGTATTCCTCCTCGTCACACTAGTTTTTCTCCAAATGGTACATCCTCCCACAACTCGCCTCCCTTGACCGCATCAAGAAGATTTTCGGGTGTCGCTACCTTTTGGCGTCTCTTCGCAGTCCCATTGTCGCCTCGTGTGTAAGCCCTAATTTGTTTTGTTTTTTTCGTAATTTTTTCAGAATTGTGTGTTAAATTGATAGGAAATATGCTTTATATATGTTGAATTATGCTTTAGAATTGCCTAATTATGTTATAAAGTTGTGGAATTATGATTTATACATGCTTTGAATTCCTTAATTGTTACTCCCTCCATCCCAATTTATTTGCTACATATTGACTTTGAACACTATTCACTCTGTCACTTTGACTGTCTTTGAATTTATATAAGTAACGAAAGACATACTCATGTTGGATCTTGTTTAATTGGTCTCAATGTGTACTTTTCAAATATATATTTTTTGTAATTTTTTCTTACACCAAATTTGAGATATTAGTTTTTGAAATCGTATCTTGAAAATTGTGAAAAAATAAATTTAGCAAATAAATTGGGATGGAGGGAGTATGAAGTTGAATTACTTTATACATGCTCTGAATTGTGAAGTTGAATTGCTATGAAGTTTTCATAATTTTATAAGACTAATGTAAGCATCTAATTACCCCCATTTTGTGTTATTACTATGAAGTTGAATTGCTAGACAATAACCAAAGACCTTTGATTGTGTTTTGCTTAGAAGATGGAAGCACCCACTTACCCCATTTTGTGTTACCGGGGTGGGAAAATAACTTAAATAAATGGGGACGTTGCGTATAGAGATGGGATGAAGAATTATTTTCTTATTAGTTAGCGGTGTACCTCGTCTGAACTTATGGATAAGTTATATGAACTTGTTGGTTGGGATCAGAGGATGGTAGCTTGGAAGGTGCATATGAGGCACCCATTACTGGAACCTATACTACTATGCCGTTGTATGAGATGATGTGTCATTGAGATCTATGTTGGGGTGCTATAGAAAGTGGTTTTAATCATGATATTCAGACTCTAATGCCCTTTCGATTAATGCCTACGAATTTTCTAATAATAGTTTAAATTAAAGGATTGAGAAACATTTCAATGTCCTGATCATGTAATAAATAATTCTTTTTATTTTTGTTGCATATAAAGTACTTGTTGAGTTGGAATCACATGTGTTTATCTTTTTTTACTGCTTAAAGATTGTCTTACGTTCCACCATAACGCTGAAGCCTCAAGATCCCTAAGATAAAAGTAGGAACTTGGATTGTTAAAACAATTTGCTCGTTTTGTGTCTTAGTCTTTCTTCTTTACTCAAAACAAATGATGTATCTTGTAAATGCTTATAGTCTTTTTCTTCTCATAGCTTGTTTATTTTAGGGGATAAGCACAAGGGATAGAGATTCAAGTCCTACTTCTATCTTATTCTATAACACCCCGCCCAAACCGAACCCTTATTATAATAATAAAACTCGTTTGAGGGGAAATCAACGAGGGTTCGATTTGGATGGAGCGTTACCGCCGCACTCAACTCCTTGGAATTAAGTGCAAGGCTAAGTAACTAAAACATATTCATTCCAAACTTTAATTAAAAATCCTTACAACCAATTTAAACTAGTTCGTTAAATACTAAATACTAAGTGTTTCAGAATTCCAGCGGAATCAAAATATTAAACTAGGTGGATAACAACTTCTAGTTGATCTCTCATAATTCCCCTCAATCACCCACCTGCAAATAAACTTTGGAAAAGACAAGAGAGACGAGCTCCCAAAAATCAGATTAACTGAGGAATTCCAACTCCATCCCGTAAAGTACTTGAGTTTAAATTGCGTTGAAAATAATATATAAGTCGAGTTGAAAAGCATAGCACATAAATACATACAGCTAATAGATCACAATAACATAACAATATTGTATTTTATTTACGGAAGGGAAGGAGAACGCTAGCAAGCCGGTGATACACCTCATAAACTACTTGCTTAAAGAGTGTGAACCGGTGATACACCTCGTTAACTACTCACACAGTGGGCCGGTGATACACCTCGTAAACTACCCACTAAAAGTAACATTGGCCATAAAACAGAGTCCCTAGTGTGCACACCCCTTCTAACTTGGAAACACATCAAGATAGAAGGAAGACAAATAACAGAAAAATCAGCATAGTAACAAAAGAACATGTAGGTGGCCGCTGAACCTCCCATACAGGGAAACTTGTTCATCACTTCCTTCCTTTATTTCACTTTAAGTGATTTATAGCTTTTACTTTAAGTTATCACATATCACACGTTCACATATATATCGTTCTTTTAACTGAGAGTGAAAAATGTTACTCCAATTCCATAACTCATTTCATACATAGCTAATTCCGATAGCATATCCATATTCTCAACCATCACTTGGTTACATTAACTCGTAACCATTTCCATTATCACAATGTCAACTTCCGTTTATAACTTCCATAATTATTAATAACGATTATAATAACCATGTTAAATAATAACGATTATAATAATAACAATAACAACAACAACAACAACAACAACAACAATAATAATAGTAATAATAATAATAATAATAATAATAATAATAATAATAATAATGATAATAATAACAATATTTCAATTTACTATTTTAAATTCCGTCATAATAGTCATTGTCATAGTCCATAATCTAACTTCCATATTCATGGTTCGGAAATCTCAATCCACACTTGTTATCCATTTTGTTACTCATAATTCATACTTAAATTGATAATCATCACCATAACTAATCCATAATCAAAACCCACATATTAACTTTATTATCACATAATCACATCATTAATTCACATAATCTCATGGTTAAATCGTTTTATTTTACGGAATCTACTTGTGGATGAACATTGGTAATTACCTCTTGAAGCGTGCTTGAAACTAAATCACGAACGAATTAACACTCTTGGAAATCTCGTCTACGCAATCGGAGTCTACAATTAAGCGAAATCTAAAGTTAGTTTCCTAAATAACCCCTTATGATTTCATAAATAAATGACTTAAATAATTTAAATAACTTGAAGAAACTCATTGTTTAAAGAAGTTTATAAATCGAAGTTTAAGTACCTTGAATTATTTATAAAAATCATTTTAAGTACTTTAGCGTTATTTGAAATTTAATATTTATTTAACTTAAACGTTATAAATAATTTATATAAACATAGAAAATCAACTTCAATATATTCATTATTTTATTTTAGAAACTTAGAAATATTTTTAAGTTATGAAAAGTTAATAAACATTAATAGTAATAATAAACTTAAAATGAAAGTTTTATTTTAATTAAACAAAACAACTAACAAAGAAGGATGGGTCATTTATTTAAAGTGTTGGGCTAACTTTAGAATTAAAATCTGATTTGGGAGGGAGTAGGATTGGGCTTTGGGTCAAATTAAAATAAAAGGAGTAGACTTTGGTAGTTTAAGTGAAAACAAAAATATGGGAAGGAAATAAAAGAAAGAAACAGTAGAAGAGGAAGGAAGGAAAGACAGAGGGGAAGGGGCTGCCGGATTTTGGTGCCGGTTTCCGACTAATTTGGGCGGTCGGAGGGTGGCTGGTGGTCTGGGCGTGCGTGGCTGGTCTGGCGGCAGCAAGGCTGCGTTTTTGTGGTGGCTGGGCTGCCTTGTGGCAGCAGCGAAAAGGGGGGAGAGCTGCGTTGCTGCTGCACGGTGGCAGCCGCTGCTGCTGCGCGCGGTGGTGGCCGCTGCTGCCGTGCGGCGGCGGTTGGTGGTGGTTGTTTTTGTGATTGTGTTTTAATGGTAGTTTTAAGCTTTAGTTTTGTTTTAATGGTAGTTTTAAGCTTTAGTTTTGTTTTAATGGTGGTTAATAAAATCAGAAATTAAAGAGAAGGAGGAAGAAGAAGTGAAGCAAACCTGAATGGTGTTTGCTTGATCAATTAAGTGGGTTGAGTTGGGTATTTATAGGAGGGGAAAATCTGATTTTTAGTAGAATGGTGAGGGTAGTATGGAGGTTGAAGAGGGATTGCTTGTTTGACTAGGGAGTTGGTCTTGGACAGATTTTGGAGTGGAAAATCTGATTTTGCAAGTGGGGAAAATCTGATTTGCAAGTGGGAAGTTATGGTTTGCTTGAGATTTTGGAGAAACCATTAATGGTTGTTGGGTGAAGAAGGAAGGTGATGATGAGGGTGATAAGAGCTTTGAGTTGGGTGATAGGTGATAAGTGATAAGTGATAAGTGATGGATAATGGGTGATAAGTGGTATGAGTAGTAATTTTAAAATCAAGCTTTAAAAAGTTGTACATCAAATTAGCATTCTAATGAATTAAATTTCAAAATATTTCTTTAAAATAATTTCAATATGAAATAATAACATTAATAATAGAAATAATATTATATCATTAAAATAATAAATGTTTTTCAAATAATTTAAAATAAATCGAAATAAATCAAAGAAAAATCATATTGAAACGTTTTTTAATACAAATAAAATAATTTATTAATTTATCAAAATTCGGGGTATTACATATCCCTTGGTTGTTAAGGGGACTTGTGATAAGTGGGTTTTAGACCCATTAATTAGGATTAGTTTTAGGTCATGTAGTTGCATTTTAGGCCATGTAGTTCCCTTTTCTTTTCCTTTTACATCCTTTTTCATGATTGTATCTTTGGCGTTAGTTTTTAGAGCATTCGCATCCCCCTCCCCTATATTTAACCCCGTTTCAAGTCTTGCTTGCTTAGGCATGTTGAAATGGTTAAGAACAGGGGAGTAGTCGCTCCATTTGCTAAGGAGCGACCGCTCAGCAGATATGGAGCGGGGCTGGAGCGACCTTAGAGCGGGCGCTCCATTGTTTTTGGAGTGAGTCGCTCCAGTTTCGGTCGATTTCGGCTTTGTTTCGGTCGATTTCGGTTTCGCTTTGGGTTTTTTTGGACGGTTTCGGTTTTGTGTTTTATGGCTTTGCCCTTAGTACTTTGGGGTATAAAAACCATTTTTGTAATAATAATAAAAGAAGCTTTATATTCTGAATTTTAAATTAGTTTTAATTAGAGAGTGTTTTTAGAGAGAGAAGTAGAACCTAGTGAGAGAAAGTAGATCTAGAAGTTGAATATTGAAGTTTTGAAGCTCTTTTAATGGAGTTTTTGCATTTGATTACTATCTATCTTTGAGTATTTCTTCTATCTCTTCTCTTTATTTACTTTTATACTTGTTTTACCTTGCTTTAGTATTGATTAGTTCATGATTACCTTATTAAATATGATTTTCACCATTGTTGCTTCAAGCTTTTTATTTATTCCTTTCTATGGCTAGTGAGTAGATTAGTAGCTAGGGGAAGGGGATGAACTTGCTAATCATGTGTTGACCTTGAAAGTCAAGCTTGGGGGTGTGATTTGGGTGAGATTGTGTTGTCTAGCTAATTTCATTGTCTTGTTTATTTGATTGATCACCATTTGAAATTGTTGTGGAAATCTAAGGTGAAGGATTGAGAAATGAAACCTTAGATAGACCTTTAGCTAAATTTTAGGTTTACTTCACCATGAGAATAGGTGTTGACTTCCAAGGACCTCAATCGAATCACTATGAGTTGTGGAAATACTTGGTTGACTAATTTTACCTTGAGAATAGGTAAAATTGGTTGATTAGGTCCTCCTAATTAGCTCGAGAGAGTAATTAGGAAATATTTGAGTAACTTAGTCCCCTAATCGACCCTAATGAATCCCCTTGGCTTGACAATTTGCTTAATTAATTATTAGCTCGTGAATCCCCTATCCCTAGTGTCCTCTTAATATAGTTTAATTCGAATCATTTACTCTATTTTTTAGTTTCTTAGTTCCTAATTTCTTAGTTGTTCACTAATTTCAAAAAACCCCAAAAATAGGCTTAGCTTGCTAAATCGCATTCAACCCTTGATTAATCATTGCTTCCTCGTGGATTCGACCCTTTCTTGCCCTATATTAGGCTAAGTTAGGTTATTAATTTGGCACGTGCAACGACAGTGTCAACTTGTTAATTTTATTAGGATAGAATCATGAAAAATTGGATAGTTATTCCATAAAGATTATAGCACGGAGGAAGATATAACTATATGAGATGGGGATATGAGATAGAGTAAAAAAGACTAAATTGACCTTAATCAAAAGAAATAGGCAGGGAGATTAAGAAAAGTTAGTAAAGGTAATTTGATAATTTTATTACTTGTTGAAAACTTATTCCCAATCTATCCCTAACAATGGATTGGACAAATCTATCCCTATCCCCGTTGTCAAATCCATATACCAAACACCTCTTTAGAACATTTGACAACTTAACTATTCGTTTGGAGATCTCATGTGTTTCAACTTACAAACTATTGTTCCCGGATGTTCTAGATTGCAGCAGAAGTACTAAATTCCTAATTTAAGTATGACAAACTAATTGTATCATTTTTAATGTAGTTTTATCTCTTACTCTAGGGGTGCTTGTAACACCTCGACAATCCTCTCATTTATAAAACATATATTTAACAGCCAAAAATAGAGAAAAGCAAAGTATTATCGCTCGTGTAATAACGTATCGGCTTTGTAACATCCCGTCAAATGCTAACTATGAAAAAGAACCAAAATAAAAGAAATAAAGAAATAAATAGTGGTAGCGGAAATAGAGACGGAAATGCCACTCTAAGGAGTAAAATTAAACTATAAATTAAACAACAAATGTAATAATTCTTGTAAAGGTAACAAAGATTTTCATTCTCTTTCCCTTTCTTGAATCCCCCTATCCAAAATGCACCCTAAAGCTATGCAAAATTAAGCTTAGATTTAAAAAAAATGATAACTATATAATTAACCTATGCAGGTTTCGAACCCATACAAATTGTGCATTTGCACAATGCACTACCAATTAAGCTAAGGTTTTAGGATCTATAAAGATAAGAAGGAAAAAGAGTTACAATTAAGTAGAAGGGGTGGTGATGTTAAAATATACGAAACTCTCATGTAGTAATTTTTTTTTTTCAAATAGTTTACCCACCAATAGTCAAACACCGAATTACATCAAAGTGAAAGGGGTACATCTAGTTAGAAAAGGATATTTACATTCTACTTCAAATTAAGCAATCATCTATCTCAAACGTCCACAAATTGATAAACAAGGAGAGTGACAAGAAGAAAGGGGTACATCAAGAAAATAGATGGGCTATTGTGCTAAATTCACATTTGCTAGGGGTTACAAGTAAGTAAAAGGAAAAATTGTCAGAAAATACCAAGTTTTTAGCACATTTTCAAAATAAATACCAAGGAGCTGCGAAATGTAGAATAAATACCAACAAGTTATGTTTTTCTTAACCCTAAAAAAAGTTATGTTTTTCTTAGAAATCCATACCAAATAAAAAATATCCTTCTATTTTTCCGTCTTAGAAATCAATACCAACTAACTGAACTCCATTCAACTTCATCTATGAACAACAGACAATTTAAGGTGAGTTAAATTTGGGTGAGAAAGTGCCGGAAAAATGGACGGATATTTGTTAGTTGGTATGGATTTCTAAGAAAAACATAACTTATTGGTATTTGTTTCACATTTCGCAATTCCTTGGTATTTATTTTGAAAAAGTGCTATAACCTTGATATTTTCTGATAATTTTTTCTAAGTAAAAAAGGGGTACTTTTAAGTAGATATAGAGTACTAGCACATTGTAAAGTGTAAGGGTGTACTAGTAAGTGTGAATTTTCGTTTAAAACTTGAAGCATTGCATCTGGTCTCGCACCTGTAAAGGAAAAGCATAAGACTCCTAAACACACGAACTTACACAAGTATAAATTTTAGGAAATTAGAATTTCATAAGAATGCTGGGCTTCTAGTAGCTAATATGTTCAATGGATTTGATATGAATCTAGTAGCTACTAATGTAGAAGAAGTAAGTGTTTGTTTCTTAGTAGTCATACAAGTTTGATCTTACATAAGTTTGTGTGTTTCATTATTGGCTACTTTTTATTCTACGAACAAAAAACTTGCCCGTCTAACGACTCTGTGTTCCTATTTTCAGTTCTCAGTCTAGCATTGATTTTCAGCGAATCCTTCCCATATAGCTACTGACGTTCTCCTTTAATAATAATTCTTGTAACATCAAACTTTTTAATGAAAGAATGACTCATTTCTTAGAAAAAACTACTTATTGATCAAGTTTTTAAACTATTTTGATAGAAAGCCAAAAAGTATGTACAATAAAGGGTCTAGTAGAATTGGCAAAAATGATCATAACAACGCAAATCGACTGATCCAATCTGAGACTCGAAATTGGACTCAAAATTATTGATCCGAAAATGACCTAGAATCATGAATCAACTTGAATTGACCCAAACCTTATTTAAAACTAGTTTGACCTAGCACCTGAATTTACCCCAGCAGATTGTCATCGAAAAACAGAAGTAACCCAAAGTAAATTTGACCAGAACTTTTATTATTTTATTCGATAATCTTTACTTTTTGTATTATTACAATACCAATAATGATAATCATAATTTTTAATATTAAAACATTTTTAAATAAATGGTACACTTACATAGAATGACTACATCGAATTCAAAATGCCTGATAATATCTTGAGGCTATTTTGTTTTAAGTGGAAGTGACCAAATTTTAAAACTTGAACAACCCAAAGATAAGAAATTGATTTGATTTATACTCGAATTTATAGAACAAAAATTACAAATTTGGTTCTAACTGACAACAGTTCTATCCAAAATAGACCTCACCCGAAAATAAACTAATATGGTGTTGACCCGTAACCAACCAGATTTGATAATCCTTATAATCGAATCAAACCCTCGAAAATTACCTTATCCAAACCAAATCGAACGACCGATTTACTAGAGGTAGGGGATATGGAGAAGGGAGTAAATTGGACCCTGTATTTTATCGTTTCTTTCATTTTATATTTTATTTTATTGAAAAATTCTAAATGGTACCACTCAAGAATTTGAAATTCCATTTAGTATCAAAAAAATAAGTTTGTTTCAAATGATATCACTAAACCTTGATCAAAGTGTACATCGTGATATTGCCTGTAGTTTCAACGTTAATAACTTAGTTTAACCTAATTATAAGAAAAAAAATTCGGCAAGCAAACCAATGCAAGCAAATTGTGGCAAATATATGGTCGTTCTTTTTTTAAAATTTTGTCTTCAGACCAGATCTTTTATAGCCTTGATCGGGCTTAATTGAGGTTGAAATTTGCAAAAAAAAAGCGATCAGGTTTTCCTCGGTTTGCGTGCATTAGTTTGCATGCCGAAAAATTCTCCTTATAATTACGTTAAAATAAGAGTTAAATTAAGTTATAAACTAACGACAATGTTACAATTTACACTTTGATCAAGTTTAGTGGTATCATTTAGAACAAACTTATATTTTGTGTACCAAATAAAATTCTCAAGAATATATCACTTGAAATTTCCCCTATCTTAAACCTGTTTCTTTCATTTTCCTATTTCAAAAAAAAAAAAATCGTTTCTTTGATATCAGCAGTTCTCTTCTCCCGCTTAAGATCGGAGAGAGAGACAGGGAGAGATGGGGAGGCAAGTCTTTAAAATGCCAGCTTCTCGAAAATCATAGAATTAATAACCGCGTCCGCAGTGGGCAGTAGCTTCTCAATCTCGAGGCCAATCTTCCATTCATCCTCATGAAAGCCTGAGAGAGAGAGAGAGAGAGAGTGAGTGAGTGAGTGAGTGAGTGAGTGAGAGTGAAAGGCAGTAATTCAGCAGAGTAAATAAAGTCAAAAAAAGAAAAGATGGCAAATTGGGAACTGAAGAAATGCTGCAACCATGACCAACTCGTTTTCTTAACCACTACTGCCGTCTGTGCTGTCCTCATTCTTGCTGTATGTTATCTATCTTACTCAACCATCTTTCTATTTTTTCTATTTCTATTTCTATTTCTATATCTGCTTTGCTTAATTGCTTTGTCTTTGTCACACTATATTACCAATATCTTGCTATAATTCTAGTGCCTCTTTTGCTCATTCTGTAAAGCCTAGTTATATCTCCTGATTGATGGGTAATTGACTACTATCTATGTTTTATGTCTTGAACTTTCAACTACTATATTGTAGTATATCTCATTTCATTTGCCTATCTGCAAATACGGATCCCATGTAGTCTTTGATAACAAAACTTTTCCTTCTTTCACGTGGAGTTGTTAACAATTTAACATTATACTATACTTTCCACCCTTTTGTTCTAGCCCCTACTGCGGGGGTGGGCAGGATTCCTAGAACAACGTAAATAACTCCTTTTTCTAAAACTTTCAACATTTTGATTTTTACTTTGCTAATACACAACTTTAACCTTTAATATGTTAATTATATATTGAAGAAATTAAAAAATTCTAATATTTTCAAAAGAATCAAAACAAACATATTAGGGCCTATTCTCTTTGACGTAAAACAGTTAAATTGAATTAAATTGAACTGGATGAATAGTGATATGTGAGAGTAAAAGTATTGAACTGAACTGAACGGAACTGAATTGAAAATAAGTTGGGGAGAACAGACCCTAAGTTAAATTATATTTATTTTAGTTGTTTTCAGTTCAATTCACTTCAATTAGGTAAAGATGAAGTGAGAGAAAGGACCACAACTACAACTCATTGCAGAAAGCTAGGAGGAAAACTTATGAAAATGTATATAATGCAACCCCTGTGAATGATAAATCACGCAATAGAACTAAAAAAAAGACGAATAAAAGAATGAAGTGGCGTCGGGAAATACTTATAAATTCGCGTATTCTTGTCAATGATGTAATATTGGATTATTTAAAATTTTGTGGTTGAATCCAATGTTCATAAGCTGATTAAGCTCAACCCTTGCTAGAAGGGTTATCTAATTTTATGTTTTTATTACCCACTATTTCATATAAAGTATAATTTTTTTGGTTGGGTTTGAGTCTCTAACATCACCAAACGTATGCAGAAATGTTCTAGTCTTCAAAGTGGTTCATTTGGTTGGTGACAGCTACCGATACAAACACTTTTTTGCTCATATTTTTTTCTTCTAATAGTGTATTCAAATAGGAGGTTAAAGTGGAGAATGTAAATAGTGTTAAAAGTTAATATGATACAAACGTATAATAAAACAAACATTGAGGTACTACGTAATTACAATTGTTATTTATGACAACGATGCTTATAATTAGCATTTCCTCTGTCTTATTTTAGTTTTGTTTAAGCCACTTTGACTTTATTTTTAATTCGGCAAACTTTTCTTCCCACTTTACCCTCTCTTGTCTCATATGAAATAATTTCCTCACTCAAACCCTACATACAACACTCTTTCTCGAATTCACTTCGGTTTTTGTAAGTTAGAATAAACCGATAAATCATGAAAGAATGAAGTGACACTAAATCGAGGGACCAATAATACTCTATCATCCCGAGAAGCAAAATTGAGCAAAGTAGTATTTTTGGATTTAAGTTAAAAGACATATTAATTTATCTACCGCCATCCAATGATACTTAGGACATAAAAAGTTTTGGTTGATGATCGATTGCTTATAATCAAAAGAAATTGCAATTAGTGGCTTTCACTATTTTGGTTACCAATCTTGAGGAATTCAATTCAGTTGTGTTGGGGCTCAAATGGGTATTAAGCAAGAGTGCACAATCAATGAGCATATCTTAAATAAAATCCAAAAGTCTAAGCTAATGGGTTGTGGTACTAGCTACATTATAAACCAATCTTCTTCTTCCTACTTCTTCCATGTGGTACTCTTTTTCTCTTTTATCTTTCAAGCTGATATGGGACGCTCAAAATTTCCCCCCTTCACATGCAAGTTGGGCATCACACGAAAATTAAGGCACCCCTTTCAAACTCCCCTTGAACACAAGTCCACTTCAACATCTAATCCGAACAACCAAGCTTTGGGCTCTTCCGGAAATACATTAGGCCATCCAAGCTTCACCATAACATGGACTAGCCAAAACTCCAAGGATCACTAACCTTTGAGTCTAATGGTTACTAAGCAAGAGTGGACGATCAATGAGCATGGCGCAATACAACCCAAAATAGATAGCTACTTTTTCTATGTGAGACTCTTTTTCTCTTTTATCTTCCGACTTGCTATGGGACACTCTCAACAAGTTGAACGAAAAGGTTTTAATTACCAAAGAGTGGTCCTTGAAGAACTTAATTATTTGTGGACGCATCTGTTTCAATTCGAGGATGCATTCTATATGTTCTTGCAAGCAGTGGAACTTATGTTTTTATGATGGTTAACTGTGAGTGATAGTTTGTGGTGGTTGTTTTGTTCATTTTACAGCTATGGAGAACAGTATTACTGATGCCTTTTAAGCTTGTGACTGTTTTCCTTCACGAAGCTAGCCATGCTATTGCTTGCAAACTTACTTGTGGCCATGTAAGTGTGTCACTTCCTCTTACTATATTGACCAACTAATTATTACTCATTTGTAATGTCAAACTAAGTGGATAATAGAACTCATTCCACTAAAGGTTTAGACTAGATGTATTGCAGAAAGGCCAAATCGGTACTCCTCATCATTGCTACTCTCACAAATCTGTACCTTTTTAGACTATGGATTTAGACTATACATCTAATGATAATAAAACCGTGCATATAACAGAATTTAGTGTAAACTCTGTGTCAATGGTTGTAATTTGAGTGAGATTTTAATGTCGAACATCATGACAAGTATCCCATGAAGTATTAGTTAGGTTTTCTCCAGTTACAATCGATCTTGGCTAAATTTTAATTGGCTCCTTGTATAGGTGGAGGAGATGCAGGTACATACGAATGAAGGTGGCACGACAACAACACGTGGTGGTGTTTATTGGATTATCTTGCCTGCTGGATGTAATTGCACTATTGTCACCTCGAAAACTACTAGTCAATTAGATTCACGATTTTCCTTTTGGTATTTGGTTATTACTTACTAGGGTATCCTGTGATGGAGTTGTATCGCTTCAAACATTCATTTAAGTGGACTCATTGTTTTAAGTACATATGATATGATTCATAATTTCGCTTTTGTTTTCAGATCTCGGCTCATCATTCTGGGGGATGGCTTTAATACTTGCATCCACAAATCTTTTGACTGCGAGGATTGCTGCTGGTTGTTTAGCCCTTGCTCTGTTTGTCGTTCTTTTTGTTGCCAAAAATGTGAGTAACATCTACTTCATTATATTTCAAAGAAGATAGTTTGCAGATATGGAAGTTGTGGGTTTCAGTCGTATGGTTACTAATCATTATCTTTCTATAGTGGACACTACGTGGATTATGTATAGGTATGTTCGAAACTTATTGTATCAGTTTCTTTTTACTTCTATGACAGTAAACTCATCAGAAGCAATGATAGCATAAATTTTTTGCAAATTAAGATGCCTTGCAAAACAATTGTTCTTGCAGGCCTTATAATACTTCTTGCTGTAATTTGGATTCTGCAAGAAACAACAAAAATACGCGCCCTCCGTTATATGATTATGTTTATTGGTAACTTTATGAGTTTTAAGTTGAATTGTTTTTCATTCAGTTTCACGCTTTACTGTAGGATTTATGAAGCAGCTCTATCAATCTTCTCATTCCATCTTTGTGTCCTTTTGCAGGTATAATGAACAGCCTGTTCTCAATTTATGGTACGTCCACCTAAAATTACTTGTTAACCTCGTTCATTAATAATAGGCCCCTTTCTATTTTTCTTTGTTTTAAAATACTATGCCGCTTACTAAATTTAGTAAATAAAAGGTTTGGATTTCCTCAATCTCAAGAAGAGATGAGAATTCAAAAAGGATTTTAATGGTGGTTAACTCAATAGCTTAAGTATCCTCAACTAAATGTAGCCAAGGGCCTTATGTTTACACTTGATTGGACGTGATGAACCCAGATCAGTCCTGAAACTTGGTGTTTGTAAGGTGAAGTGACTACACCCTAACTGGGGATAGAAGAATTACTATATTCCTTGTAGTAGTGTAAATCAACGGGTTTGATTCTTTTGTAATTGATGTAGAGCTGACGTGCAGCATCTGATGGACATATAAACTACAGATATTTACGGTGATCTGATCTCCCGAAGGGAACATACTAGTGATGCAGAGAAGTTTGCTGAAGAATGTCCTTGCTTATGCAATGGTGTGGGATGGGGTATTGTTTGGTAAACCTCTTATTAATCCATTTCTTAAATTAGTCTCGTTTTGTTCTATTCCTGTTTTGATTCCTTACCTACTTATTATGTGTTTGCAAGTGCAGGGGAGTAATATCATTTTTGTTTCTATGTATATCCATGTATTTAGGCCTAGTAATCTTGTCTTCAGGTATTCTACTACAACTTTCATTTGGAGTTTCGTGTACTAGTTAGAGTAAGCTTGATTTGTTTTTCTTGATTTTGTTAGGTTGAGAAGAACCAGTCTGCAGGATTCTTCCACAGCTTCTATACTGATTTGCAGCATCACACACCTCGAATTTGTCTATCATTTCCTTTATCATCCCTTCCTTTTTTTGTAGGGTTGAAACTTATAGATATAGCCATTCTTTTTAGGTAAATTCTCATTAGCAGTCCTATTCTTTTGCGTTTTAGTTTTGGTAGCCAGAAAAAACTCTCAATGTTAATGGGTACCTTTACTTATTTGTTGTGTGTTTTATGGTCTTGGTTTATTTTAAAAATTATTTACAAATTTTAAAATAGAAAGAGTTTTTTAAAATTATAATTTAAAAGAAAATAAAACAAAACAAAAAAAAATCACCCACTAACTAGTAACTACCCAAGCCACCGCCAGCAAATAACAAACAGCCAGATTAGCCACCCCAGCCAAATAGCCAATGCATCCACACCACTATAAACAGCAACCACCCCTGATCGCAGCCACCACCAAGGGATGATGTGGGGCATGGGAGCGGTGGTGGATCCAGAAAATTATTTCGTAGGGTCAAAACGTAATTATTAAATTTTATTTTGGTCAAATGATCAATTTTTCAGGACAATTTTTACAAAATTAAATTTTTAAAGGACAATTTTTTCCATTTTATCCAATCAAATGGGGTTAAGTGACCCCACTACTCCAACCGTAGATCTGCCTGGGGAAGGGGATGTTGTGGGGCAGGCCGTGGGGTGTTGCCAAGGGATGGGAGAGTCTTTTTTTCTTTTAACTTGTAGTTTTGAAAATTATATTATTATTTTGAAGTATAAATCAGATTCTAGAATATTTTTTAAAAGGAAAATAAGGTCATAAGAAACACAAACATAAGTAAACGGTTACCATTAACAATAATTTTTTTTGGCTACCAAAATAAAAACATAACAGTAATATTACCACCAATGAGAATTTCCCTTCTTTTTATACACCTGAACTAGAAAATTTGCACAATCACTATTGCTTCTTTCTCAAATTGAATTCACTCTTTGTTCACAATCATTATATATTCTTTCACGATTCCTTTCAGTTCAGTTCAGTTTATTCAATCTGGCCCTTGTTTGCTTAGGCGTGTAAATTAGAAAGAGAATGGAGCGAGGGAGGAATGGTAACAATAAATCTATTTATCTATGTATATACATATTAAAATGTGTATACAACGATTGTAGTCGGTCACGTGTCACCCCTTATTTCAATATCATGTTATCTATGTCATTTTCATATATTGAAAAAATTGTCAATGTGAAGTATCGAACATGCAGCCTCAAATATGGAAGAAAGAGGTCAAATTACCCCTCCACCATGCTATATTAACCTTTTTAGTGACATTTCTCACACTTAATAGAATATAATTGATGGGAATGTTCTCACCTTTGTCTTATCTTCTCAAACTAGTCACACATTTATGTATTCCAACAAAAACCTCACCTATTACATATTCTAAAAGTTAAAATGGGCCATTTTTGTTAAGAGTTAACAGTTAAGAGATGAAGAACAGAAGAGAAAGTATAGAGGAGAAGAGGATGAATTGAAGAAGCAATTCATGGGGCAATTTTCACAAACCATGAAAGGCCCATATTTATAGCCAAGTTTTACTATGCATAACGCTATTCAAGTACAATACATTATTCACCATAACTATTTTCAACACTCCCCCTTGAATAATTATTGTATTCTAAGAACCGTCTCGTTAAAAACCTTGCTTGGAAAACCCAGTGGGAAAAACTATAGCTAAGGAAAAGAGTACAATTTATAATATATATTTTGATTACTGCCTCTTTAAAAACCTTGTCAGAAAAACATAATGTGATAAAAACCTGAGCAAGGGAAAAAGAGTGCAGTGCAATATAATACTCCCCCTAAATTTAACATATGTCACTTAGGTGACGCATTCCAATTTTGTACACCAATTTTTCGAATCTTTCGCTGGAAGTGCTTTTGTGAACAAATCTGCGAGATTGGAACAAGATTGGATCCATTGAACATCAATTTTTCCTTCCTTATGGAGATCACGAGTGAAGAAGAGTTTTGGTGAAAAATATTTACTTTTGTCTCCTTTGATATATCCTTCATTCACTTGGGCAATGCAAGCAGTGTTATCTTCATAGATTACAGCTGGATTTTTGGCGATGGGCCTCATCCCACATCCTCTTGAATCTGGCTAATCATTGATCTTAATCATATACATTCTCGTCCAGCATCATAAAGGGCATGGTTTGAGGAAGTCGTTGTCAAAGTTTATTTTGTTGATTTTCATGATATTGTTGTACCTCCATAAGTGAAAAGATACCGGTTTATGATTTAGCCTTTTGTGGATCTGATAGGTACCCGACATCAGCGTATTCGATGAGTGGTGCATTTGATTTTGATTGGTGAAATAATCTGAGGTCACGCGTCCCCTGAAGGTAGCGAAATAAGTGTTTTACACCCCTCCAATGTCTCTTTGTTGGTGAATTATTGTATCTGGCTAACAAGTTTACTGAAAATGCAATGTCAGGTCGTGTGTTGTTAGCCAAATACATTAAGGCTCCAATTGCACTTAGGTATGGTACTTCCAGGCCAAGGATTTCCTCGTCTTGTTCTCGCGGTCGAAATGGATCGTCTTTAGCATTTAAAGATCGAACTATCATTGGAGAGCTTTTTGGATGAGCCTTATCCACGTAACAGCGCTTTAGAATTCTTTCTGTGTAGTTTGATTGATGAACAAAAATTCTATTGGTTAAGTGTTCAAATTGTAATCCAAGACAAAATTTGTCTTTCCCAGATCTTTCGTCTCAAATTCTTTCATCAAATATTTTGTAATTTATAGTTCTCTAGGGGTTCCAATGATATTTAAATCATCTACATAAATTGCAATTATGGCAAAACCTGATTGAGATCGTTTGATGATTACACAAGAATTAATTTGGTTATTTTTGAATCCTTCTTTCAATAGGTATTCACTTAGACGGTTATACCACATTCTTCCGGATTCTTTAATCCACAAATTGATCTTTTTAATTTTATGTATAGCATTTCTCTCGATTTGTGTTAATCTGGTAATTCCAGTCCATTTGGGACTTTCACGTAAATGTTTGTATCGAGTGATCCATATATATATATATATATGATGCAACAACATCCATTAGTCGCATATGAGTCTCTTCGAAACCGTCATGCTTACCAAAAATCTCAAAGTTGTTGCATCAACAACTGGGGAGTATGTTTCATCATAATCAATCCCTGACTGTAATACCCCGAATTTTGATAAATTAATAAATTATTCTATTTTAATTAAAAACGTTTCAATATGAATTTTATTGATTTTTCTTTGATTATTTCGATTTATTTTAAATTATTTGATAAACATTTATTATTTTAATGATATAATATTATATCTAATATTAATGTTATTAATTCATATTGAAATTATTTTAAAGAAGCATTTTGAAATTTAATTCATTAGCATGTAATTTTATGGACATCTTATGTACTTAGCTAATTTGATATACAACTTTTTAAAGCTTGATTTTAAAATTACTACTCATACCACTTATCACCTATCACCCAACTCAAAGCTCTTATTACCCTCATCATCACCTTCCTCCTTCACCCAACAACCATTAATGGCTTCTACAAAACCCCAAGCAAACCATACTTCCCACTTGCAAGAAATCATATTTTTCCACTCAAAAATCTGATTCACTTACACAATTGAGTCAAATAAGCAACCTCTCTTCAACCTCCGTACTACCCTCATCAATGGTGCTTGACCATTTAAACTAAAAATCAGATTTTCCCCTCCTATAAATACCCAACTAAACTCACTTAATTGATCAAGCAAACACCATTCAGGTTTGCTTCACTTCTTCGTCCTTCTCTTTAATTTCTGATTTTATTAACCACTATTAAAACAAAACTAAAGCTTAAACTACCATTAAAACACAACCACAAAAAACAACCACCACCAACCGCCGCCGCACGGCAGCAGCGGCCACCACCGCCGCGAAGCAGCGGCAGCCACTTCCGCCACCGTGCAGCAGCAGCACGCAGCCACACAGCTTCTCCCCCCCCCCTTTTCACTGCTGCCACGCAGCACAACCACCCACAAACAAAATAAAAACGCAGCCCCACACTCCCCGGCAGCAGCCCTGCAGCGTCCCCCACTGCAACCGGCCTCTCTCCGGCGACCACCGCGCCACCCACCCGCCGGAAACGAGCCCAAAAACCGGGCAGCACTCCCACCTTCTTCCTCTGATTTTCCTTCTCTTCTTTCTCCTTCTACTATTTCTTTTATTTCCTTCTCTTATATTTTCACTTAACAAATAACCCAAAGCCTACTCCTTTTATTTTAAATAGACCCATGCCCAAACTTACTCCCTCCCAAATCAGATTTTTTATTCTAAAGTTAGCCCAACACTTTTAGTAAATGACCCATCCTTCTTTGTTAGTTGTTTTGTTTAATTAAAATAAACGTTCATTTTAAGTTTATTATTACTATTAATGATTTTATTAACTTTTCATAACTAAAAATATTCCTAAGTTTCTAAAATAAAATAATGAATATATTGAAGTTGATTTTCTATGTTTATTATTTATAACGTTTAAGTTAAATAAATATTAAAATTGAAATAATGTTTAAGTACTTAAAATGATTTTTGTAAATAAATTCGAGAAACTTTAACTTTGATTTATAAACTTCATTGAAATAAATAATAAGTTTCTTTAAGTTATTTAAATTATTAAGTTATTTATTTATAAAATAATAAGGGGTTATTTAGGAAACTAATTTTAGATTTCGTTTCATTGTAGACTCCGATCTAGTAGAAGAAGATTATCGAGAGTGCGATCAACTCGTGGATTAACTTCGGACACGCTTCAAGAGGTAATTACCAATGTTCATCCACAAGTAGATTCCGTAAAATAGAACTATTTAACTTTGAGATTATGTGAATTAATGATGTGATTATGTGATAATAAAGTTAATATGTGGATATTGATTATGGATTAGTTATGGTGATGATTATCAATTTAAGTATGAATTATGAGTAATGAAATGGATAACAAGAATGGATCTTTATCATGAACCATGAATATGGAAGTTAGATTATGGACTATGACAATGACTATTATGACGGGATTTAAAATAGTAAATTAAAATCTTGTTATTATTATAATTATTATTATTATTATTATTATTATAGAAAGGACAAAAAACATACAACCTACAAGAAAATAGTGGGCAACCGAGATACAATCTGGGCACCCACTCCTCTAGCTATCGCAAACCCTATCCTAGTGAAGATATAGGCAGCAGCACGTGCCCCAATGTCATGTGTCTTCGAGAAGTACTGAACCCGCTTTAGCAATGCAACAGCTACCTTATCCAATTCCCCAAGAGAAGAAAAGGAAAAGGGAAGGAAGCCATACCCAATTGCGTGACAACGAGCTTCATACTTAACCCGCTTCCGATGAGCCGCATCAGCAACAACACGGTTATTATTATTATTATTATTATTGTTGTTGTTGTTGTTGTTATTATTGTTATTATTATTATCGTTATTATTTCACATGGTTATTATAATCGTTATTATTAATATGGAAGTTATAAACGGAAGTTAACATCGTGACAATGGAAATGATTATGAGTTAATGTAACCAAGTGATGGTTGAAATTTGGATATGCTATCGGAATTAGCTATGTATGAAATGAGTTATGCAATTGGAGTAACGTTTTTAACTCTAGATTAACTCTAGATTAAATGAACGGTGTATAAGTGAATATGTGATATGTGATAACTTGAAGTAAAAACTATAAATCACTTAAAGTGAAATAAAGGAAGGAAATAATGAACAGGTTGTTCTGTATATATGGGAGGTTCAGCGGCCACCTACAGGTTTCTTTATTACTATGCTGATTTTTCTGTTATTTGTCTTCCTTCTATCTTGATGTGTTTCCAAGTTAGAAGGGGTGTGCACACTAGGGACTCTGTTTTTGGCCATTATTATATTTGTAGGTAGTTACTGGGGATTGACCCCGGCCTACACCCTTGAAGTAAGTAGTTACTGGGGATTGACCCCGGCTTACTGGCGTTCTCTTTCCTCTCCTTAAATAATCGGATAATACTGAATTATTAATTGAAATTATGTGATTATTAACCTTATATATATATGTATGTACTTATGTGATTATTAATTGTATTTATATATGTATATGTGCTATGCTTTCGACTCTATTAAACTATTATTTTCACAAAGTATTTTCAACTTAAGTATTTTACGGGATGGAGTTGGAATTACTCAGTTTATCTGATTTTTGGGATCTTGTCTCTCTTGTCTTTTTCAATGTTTATTTGCAGGTGGGTGATCGAGGGGAATTATGAGAGATCAACTAGAAGTTGTCATCCACCTAGTTTAATATTTTTCTTCCGCTGGAACTCTGAAACACTTAGTATTTAGTACTTAACGAACTAGTTTAATTTGGTTGTAAGGATTTTTAATTAAATTTGGAATGAATATGTTTTAGTTACTTAGCCTTGCACTTAATTCCAAGGAGTTGAGTGCGGCGGTAACGCTCCATCCGAATCGAACCCTCATTGATTTCCCCTCAAACAAGTTTTATTAATATAATAAGGGTTCGGTTTGGGCGGGCTGTTACATTGACATCTGAGAAAAACCTTGGGCGACAAGTCTTGCTTTGTATCTAACAATCTTATTTTGCTCATTACGCTTTCTCACGAATACCCATTTATATCCGACAGGTTTAACTCCCTTTGGTGTTTGGGTTATTTGTCCGAATACCTCTCGCTTTACTTCTGTCTGGATTGCCTCTTTCCACTACGGCCAATCTTGTCTTCGACGGCATTTGTCTACCGTCTTTGGTTCGACATCATCTTCATCATATATCATTTCAACAACTATGGAAATGTAATTAATTAAAGTTTCGATGTAGTCGGTATTATCATGTTCCTCAATAACTGAGAGATCTTTTTCGTTATTTGCTTTTTCGTTTTGCATTTCATTTTGTTGTGCCAGGGGAAACAATTGAATATCATTTTTAGAACCAAATGGTCTTCCACGCTTACAACGTGCCACACAGTCATTTTCGTTTGCCTTATTTTCAATGGCAACCTCAATACGTGCTGGAGCATTCTCTGTTGGTATATGTGATTTTGTCACCTTTTTTATGTCTGTGAATGTATCAGGTAACTGATTTGCAACACTTTGTAAATGAACAATTTTTGAGTCTGCCAAGGATAGAATTTCATGGTCCTTTTGCGTCAACTCCATTTTTAGCATTTGGAGGAATGATGCACAGTTGATAAGGGTCAACTGTGGTGTTAGCTTCGCAAAGAGAGAAAGACCTAGCGTACCCGTGACAATGGGTACCTGGTATGAGTCGCAAGGATATGCGAAACCCCTTCTGACTAGGAGCATAGAGCCCCGTTATTCTCTTATGACTTCAGGTCATCGGGATTGCTCGTGTGGCGAGCATTATGTCTGGGCCACTGTTCATCTGCAGGTTCATCATGCTAATTCTATCCTCCCACTCCTCCCATTGTTTCTTCAGTCGTCCCAGGGATGTGCAAAAAACTATGAAGTGTGCATAGCCTTATGTCCTTTATGGCCAACTGGTTCTTCCTTCAAGTCCTCTCCAAGCACCAGCAGTATTTTCGTTTACTTCAAGCTGCAAGGCACCATTAGACAGTGGATTATTTGATGCTTATGTTATTTCTTAATCAAGTTGATGCATACGCATCGGGCTACTCTAACCTAATCAATCTAAAGTTCTTAATAAGTCTATTTAATTATTGGTTATGGTTAGTTTTGAGATTTAAGAAGATAACCAAAGGCTTTGATGGAGGTCCATCTAGCTCCATTGACCCTAAGACTAAGAACATAGTTGCTTGTGTTTTAAGGGATGTTCTGAATTCCCTTAAGTCTATTGAGTCTATTGAGTCCTTTGAGAGTGTCCTTAGCTTAGTTAATTAATTATTAACTAAGTTACTATCTTTAATTGCTTTATTATGAGTCTAGAGTAATAAAATGTACTCTTAGTTAATTTAACGTCATATTAGATTAACTAGGATAGTATTAGTTGAGTTGTAATTTCATTTATGTTAATTAGAGAGTCTATTAGGGTTATATACATATATTTGGACGAGTGAACAAGTAAAATGCAGCAAAAGTGGCGCCTAACCCAAGGAAGCTTCCAAGAAGATCAACTAAGAGCAAAGAAAGGAAGAAACATCTATCCTTTCCTCAAAATGGGCGTCCAAGCATAGAAGATCAAGGAAAATGATTCATTTTCCCTCCAAAAGTCCATCTTAGGCGCCTAACCTTATCATTTTAGGGTTTGGTTTCCTACTTTGAAGGGATAAGTGAGGAAATCAAGGGAAATGAAGGGAGGGGCGTCCAACATGATAAGCAAGCTTCAAGGATCGACTTTCCCACCCTAATTAGGATAGATTTTTAGCTTAATTAATTTAATTACTTTTATTTTCAACATTTATCTTTTAGAGAGTCAAGGACATGTATTTAAAGGGCACATTTTCCGTTGAATAAAATTATCTTAGACGATTATAACTTTGAACCTTTCGAGTTTTCTTTGCTTTGATTAATTCATCATTAATCCAAGCGCCTATGCTAACTTGATTTTGAGCTTGAATCAAGTGGTGTTCTTAGGACCTTAATTTGACTTAGTGGTGCATCTGTATCTAAGTTATCTTAAGTAAAGCTTAACTATTCGTTCTTTAAACATAATCAACCTATTTTGCCTAGAGCATAGCCATAATATAACATCTTGGTATCAGAGCCAACACATATCCTAGCCGAAATTCCAAACACAAAACCGCAAACCAGTCAGAATTTTACTCAAAAGTTTTTGCCCATATCTCCGTTGTTTCTTTGAGTTTTAAGGTGGTTAATATGTCCTTTTTGGGTTTCAAGACGTGATCTTTCTAGTGGTAAAATTTTGAGACTAATCGGAGTTCGTTTAGTATTAATCTGGGGTGGTTTTTCGTAAGAGGTACAAAACTGACGAAATCCTTCAAGCCAACAAGGAGCTTTCTATGAGTGTTCCAATTTTAAGCAATGGGTCCTATATATGATATCCCTGAACGCCTTCAAATACCTAAATTTGATGGTTCACTTTGTCCATTCAAATTTAAAAGATGTCTCCACAAAACGGATACAGTATGTGAAAGGTATATTCTTTATGAATATGATTTGTATAGACTAGTCAAGTACTCTTTTAGAAAGAATGCTTTAGGATGGTGGGAAGACTTGAAGGCCCAGAGGAGAAGAGATGGAAAACAAAAGATTGCCACTTGGAGTAAGTTGAGAAGAGAGCTCAAGAAGATGTTTTTGTCAAATTCTTATCAAAAGGATTGCTTTTGCAATTCATGTATGAAGAAGGAACTTGAACTTTCTAATCAACAGCTTCAAACCTTAGTGGAAGGTTCCCATCGAAGGGAGAAAGATCTCCACCAACTCGGGTTATTCAATGAAGAGATTGAAGATGTCAGGGAAACTAGGTCAAATGAAGGAAAACCCCATGCAGACGAAACTGAAGAGAAAGAAGTCGAACAACCTATTGGTGGTGGCCCACAAGAGACACCTTTAAATCCAAAAGACGAAGAGAGCAATCAAGTGATAAAACAAGTACATGGAAAAGAAGGTTGTGAAGATGAAAAAGAAAAGCTTGAAATTGAACATGTATCTAAAGAAGGGGAGACATGTCTTCAAATTTTCGTCATCTTTAGATCCAAATTCAACAACAAGATTCGAGGACGAATCTTTTTCCAAGAAGGAGAGTATGATGCATACGCATCTGGCTACTCTAACCTAATCAATCTAAAGTTCTTAATAAGTCTATTTAATTATTGGTTATGGTTAGTTTTGAGATTTAAGAAGATAACCAAAGGCTTTGATGGAGGTCCATCTAGCTCCATTGACCTTAAGACTAAGAACATGGTTGCTTGTGTTTTAAGGGATGTTCTGAATTCCCTTAAAACACAAGCAACCATGTTCTTAGTCTTAGGGTCAATGGAGCTAGATGGACCTCCATCAAAGCCTTTGGTTATCTTCTTAAATCTCAAAACTAACCATAACCAATAATTAAATAGACTTATTAAGAACTTTAGATTGATTAGGTTAGAGTAGCCAGATGCGTATGCATCACAAGTGGTTTGTAAGAGCTCGTAAAGTAGCCAAAATAGCTCTTTTTTACTGCTTTATTAGATTGTAACATTCACCCGGTGTCAAAAACAACAATATAAAATTTCATTGATAATAATTGACAATACAAAATTTCATTGATAACAGTCCACATCAAACAAAATGAACTTTTGTACTGAATAGATGAACTTTTGCACAAACATAATAAACATTGATAATAAGTATTTAAATATTATCAATACAAAAGTTCATCGATTACAATACATGAACATAGAGTAGATACATTGAACGTGTGTACTAATAAGATGAACAATAGATCATACATAATGAATTTTTATCAATAACTACTGAAACATTAACAATAGAGAATTTCATTGATAACAATACATCCCATTGCCCATTTTCATAAATTAAGTAAAGAATAGTCACTTATTCATTTAATGTATTCATGAGTTATTCATAGGATAAGTGATGTTCATTCGTTGTTTGTTTACAAAACTAAATTTCATTTATTTCTCATTGATGTACATTAGTCAAGGGACAAAACAATTTCTTAGCAAAACTAAATGTTGTTTGTCTTTTTCCCATGTATATGTATTGGTAACTGGTATTCATTCCATGTCAAACATAAGAAGGATGCTGATTTGTGGTTTGCTTAATGTTGTTTGTCTTTTCTAATGTATATTTTTTAGGCCTGATGTTCATTCTGTGTCAGACAACATCTGGATTGTTCTTTCTTGTTGCGTTTCATTCTTTTGAGATTGTGTTTTATTTTGGCGCACCTACCTCTATGTAGGTGCGCGTCCAAGATGGATTTTTGGTGCAATTTCATTTCTAGCCTTTGTTTTATTCAACCAAACACAAGTTCAGTAGTATTTTGATTACTCTCATTATATTTAATTAAAATATATTTAATTACTCGTGCAATAATGCAATGTACTAGAGCAATCAACTGGTTAATTAATAGGAAACATTGTCAAGAATAAGTCAACCTTTTCGCAGTCTTCTTTTAATAAGTTAAACTTTGGAGAATCCTGTAATAAGTTAACTTTGATATTACTTAAACTTTTAACACGTCAAATGACTTATAAATTAGTCAACCGGTAATATGTGAGGCTTTTCTTTAATTTTAATTTATTATTTCTGTGCTCCTTCTCTTCTTCTACTTTCCATTACCAACCTTATTTGTGTTCTTAAACCGGTTTTAACTTGTTAAAAGCAAATAGCCTTAGAAGGTTAACTTATTTCAGGATTATTCAAAGTTTAACTTATTAAACGAAGACCGCTAAAAGGTTGACTTATTTCCGACAATTTTTCCTAATTAATAAACATGTTCGACGAACTATTAGTAGTGTTTTAATTAATACACAAACTATTTGTAGAGTTTGATTCAAAAAGTTAAGCGCTCTCACTTGCCTACACACATTTTAATTGAAAATTCTACATTGATTATTGAATTTAAATTTCATTAAAAAATTTAAATAATGTTTAATGAATAATAACTATTATTAACGTGGATTTATTGTACACTATGTAATATGCTCGTGCTCGACGGAATTAGAGCTTCGTAAATCTGATTCCCTTTCGGATTCAATCGTTACACACAGACTCAACTTTCGCAAGCCTTCATATATTGAGGCACATGAGCCTTCGTTATGCAACATCTATGCTCTCGCCCTTGGTTCACCACACAAGGCTTTGAAATCCTCAGAACAGTAGCCCTAATCTCAACAATTGATTGTGCGTGCAACCCATGGCTATTGCGCTTTAGAGGCTAGCAGTCCTTGCACTTTCAGTACGCAATTTGTTGCACAATTATAAAGGAGGCCTTCATGTCATCAAGGTTTTGTATGTCAAAGATGAGTACCTCGACAATTTCTTTGAGCCATGAACTACCATAGATTTGTTTACCTTCAAACCTAGTGTAACAACCCCAAAATTTGAACTGTATTTTATTAAATAAAGTCAACATTTTTACTTTGAAAAACGACCGTTCAAACCTTGGCGTTATTACGCCACTTCTATTTTCTTTCGACAATAAATGTAAGGCTTATTAAAGTAATAAATGATATTAGAACTTGAAATCTAATTAGTTAAAATATTAAATAAAACCAAACTAAATTGTCTCGCCTTAAACAATCCAAATCTTACGACAACTTAATCTTAAACCTCTTAGCATAGTAGTCTTTTATTTTGCAACTAGGTGGTCTTAACACTACTTGTGCGCTCACTCTTGCAACGTAATCCCCTTTCATAAACCTGCAAAAGTTAACAGAAAAGAAAAAGAAAAGAAACACACAAAAATTAGTAAAAACTAAGTAATTTCAACTTCACCCCGTACAATAGTAATAGTTTTATTTTGAAAATAATTTTTATAAGGTATATAATATATACACGCACACAAAACGACCATAAAAAACATAAATATAATTCGTTACATAATTCATGAAAAAACATATTCCTTAAGAAAGGGGAATGGAACGCAGTAGGTCGGGACTAGTCCCAGTAACCAGCTACTTCAACAATGGATCGTCACCAAAATAATAATTAATGGCCAATATCGTTTACATAATGTCCATAGTGTGCACACCCCTCACTAATAGCCCAATGATCTTCGCAAACGCGTGCCACTAGGTCCACTATTAGGAGGAAGACAATAACAGAATAATAAAAGTTCACAACCTGTTGATAACCTAATGATCAAACCTCACTACTTCACAGGGTAGTTGTTCATTACCTATGGAAGATCCAAATCCATAGGTTGCATTCCCTTTTCATATTTCCACTTTAAATGATTAGTAAGTAGCCAATAAACATATAACTCTTACAATAACATATACCACATCATACACGTACAATAACACATAATACGCTTTATTTACTTTTTGTTAAGAAAGTCAAACGTCCAATATCACATTACCCAGAAAGTCCGAAATCACACATACATCGTTTAATCATAACTTTTCCATAATCCAATAGTCATCAGCTTACATGAGTTAACGTTAATAATACCAGTTTCAAGTTCCTTTGAACAACATAATAACATTAGTTGTACAAAACCATCATAGTAGACTAACGTTAAAGTACTTATTCATAACATTATAATAACAATATTAATACTACTTTAGCCATATGGTTCATATAGTAGTACTTTACACAATAATAAAGTTCATACAATTGCACGTTTGTAAACACGTAGCGTAATTTTCCTATACGAGATTCTAAAGTGGATGGACATTGCGAATGACCTCGAGTGTGCGTAGAGAGTAGCAAAAGTCGACCTAGAATTCACTTTCTAAGTATTCTCCGTCTACGATAGCACAATCATAATCCTAATTAGTCATAGTAAAGCAAGATTAAAACTATTGTTAAACGTACTCCTAAGTTAGAAACATAACTCTTTAAAAACTTTTATTAAAAGAAAACAAAGTTAAGATTTTTAAGAAACTAATTTATTTTTTTTAGAAAAAAGGGTGGGGAAACGTGGCTGATGCTACTGCCATATGTTTCCCCACTTGTAACTTATAAATTTCTTTCTTTTAACATCAAAGTGTAAAGCAATTAGCATATAAGTAAGGTCTCAAGAGTTCTAATTGGATAGAAAGCTCACGAAACAGATTGAAAGAAAATGAAGAAAAGAGAGAAGAAGAAAGGAAGAAGAAGAAGGTTAAGGAAGTAAACTAGAAATTTAATGATTTTCTTTTCTTTTTTTCTTATCAGAAGTCAATATGTAAGATGAACCCTTGTAACTTGTAAGATGTAAAATGGATCCGCAAAAAAGATTTAACGTGAAATGACAATCAAACTCTTGTAAAATATTGCAAAAAGTTTCAATCAAATAAATTGGGATTTAAAAGCTAACCAAAATAGCTTTAAATCTTTATACACCTCTAAAATAGTTTGGCAACAAGAAATTAAATTCTCAGAGTTCAAAAGTCATCAAATTAAATTAATTATATATGTAAAATAATTATTTAAAACTAGTAAATTTCGGGATATTACACCTAGCCATGAACTACCATAGGCTCGATGTATGCGCTTCGATATGCATAGTGCGTCAATTGCTCACACACGAGTCCTCATATATATCCTAGGGACCATAGCCAACTATAAGTGCTCATTGTAGTATTGATTACTCGTGTCGAGAGGCACATAGTAGGGACGGTCACTTGCTCGTGGTCCTCGAAACGACGGTCACTATAGTCGTTGCTTCGATCGAGCATGATCGATGTTCGATCAATGTGGCTTATTTTTGTTTATTTCTATGGAACTTTCGAAAAATCTCCTAATTTATGAAACAAATATAAAAATTTAAACTCTCGCACGATTTTACAATAATTAAATTAAATACGATGAACGATCAAGTTGTTGAGGCAAAGTTACAGTTTTTAATTAATCAAATTAAATAAGTGATTATTCTAAATATAGCAAGTAGGCTCATGAAATTGTTGAAGAGATTTAAATTATTTAGCTAAATTTCTAGAACGACATTCTTCGCCTCAATCACCCACGAAGAGTCGAAGACTTACATATTGACAGAGAATCATAAAAGTGATGAAGTACATATAACATGCAAAGAGAATTTTATGGAATTATCGAAAGATCTTCAAGTGCAAATCCTTTCTGAAGATCTTTAAGTGCATAGCCCTATTTACTTCTGTCTTGTGGAACATGAACGCTTGAAAATTAAATGGCCTTTTGATATTTGCATTTGCATTTTTCCTTAAAATTCTGATTCCATTTCTTCAAAATGTGAAAGAGGAGAGAGAGAAAGAGATTACAAAGGAACAGAAGGGGGAGAGAGAGTGAAATCCTCCATTCCCAACCTTCATTCCCTTTCTGGTTAGAGCGGTGTGCTCCCGTCCCTTTTTCTTTTTTCTTTTTGCTTTTTCTTTTTTCACATTTATAATATTTTAATAGGTGTGATCAACCCTCCAAATACACGTGACCAATTACAACAGATGTAATCCTGAGATTAAGAAATATGGGATATTGAGATGGCATTTAGAAGAAAGAAAATGATATACATGGCTAAGGACTACATTTAAGAAGCTAAAAAAAGGAAATATTATACATGAATAACATTGATTTACGCATGATTTGTTGATAAATTCCAAACTTAAGATTAAATGCTTATATATAGCCCTTAGGATCCGTTCTTTTCAACTTATTTTCAGTCCTTATAAGTTCAGATGATCTAGATAAGTTCAGATAAGTTCAGATAAGGTCGAATAAGGTCGAATAAGGCCGAATAAGGTCGAATAAGGTCTAATAAGGTTTAATATGGTCTAATAAAGTCTAGTAAGGTTGTTATATATTTTTTATATTACAACATTATTATTATTATTATTATTTTTCGATAACATTATTATTTTTTTTATTATTTATTATTTACTATTATTATTATTATTTATTATCTAATATTTATTATTATTATTTTCATTTGGCTATCATCGTTGCTTGTTGTATGCTTAAGAATTTTTTATTTCGTCTACATGAATAAAGGATACCGATTTCTATGGATTGTCGTTTGTAAAGTATTACTACGAACATTAAATCCCTTCGTCCTGCGGATATGTTACTTTACTCTTGGGATGAGGGGCTTGATGTGTGTGTTGATCTGACTGGGTCATCGCCCTTGACACAATCTGGGATGTCTGATTTCGTGCCTGGCCGCGTGGTGATTAATGCAGCACACCGCAAACGTGTTAAGTATAAGGATAAATGTGCGACAATTGGATATGGTTTCTTACCTTTCTGCTTCTCTTCTATAGGAGAATTAGAGAAGGATGCTATTACTTTGTTGAAGCGGATACAGAGATTCTCCATGGCTCAAGATATTGGGGCGCAGGCTGCTGCCCACATCTTCAATAGGATCAGTTTTGCTATTGCAAAGGAGTGGGAGTCCAGATAGTATCTCGGCTTCCCACTAATTTTTTGTAAATCTTTTGAGCTTATTAGATACTCCCTCTGTCCCACTATTATCTTCTCAATACTTGAATATATGTGAGGTATAAAATAATGAAATGGGAAGATAATTGTGGGACGGAGGGAGTATATAATTATCTCATTGCATGATCATTCTTGTGGTTTTGATGTGGCTCTTCTTGACCGTTTGTTCTCCAAGGGGTTTCGCACTGTGAAATCTATCCCTCCCAAGTGTCATTTGGGGTTCGCTCGGGTTCTGAAAGGCGCTCTTGATAAGGTTATTTCTAAAGCTGGTGACATTTCTTGTTGGGTATCTTTATTAGTGTTACCTCTTTGCACTCTTAAAACTTTTCGCCCACGGAGTAATCTTGAATGTAAGTCTGCTATTAAGCGTCAGCGTCAGGAAGAGAGTATTTCCCGTGCTATTTTCTCTTGGGGTACGCAGGGTGGTAGTTTGCACCTTATCAGAGAAATTTTGGCAGAGGATCCTCCTACTTTTTCAGCCGCTGATGAGGAGGACCTTGATTTGGATGAGCGCAATATCAAGCAGTGTAAGAGGAAGATTTGTGATGGTCATTATACAGCTGCAGTTCGTGTTCTTTCTTCTTCCGGCATTGCTCCATACTCTGCTGCTACTCTTGTGGATTTACAGTCCAAACACCCTTCTTCGCCGGCTCCTTCCTTGCCGGATATACCTATTGACCACCATCATCTCATTGCTTCTTCTGCTGTTGTTTTGGATCGGATTTCGAGTTTTCCGCGTGGTACTTCTTGTGGTAGGGACGGTTTTCGAGCTCAACACCTTATAGATTGTTTGAGCGGGGCAGCGGTGGCTATTTCGGATGAGTTAGTTGACTCTATCTCGCAGGTGGTTAATCTCTTTCTAGCTGGGAAATGTCCTGCGGTTTTGGGTGAGTACATTGCCAGTGCTCCTCTCACTCCTCTTGTCAAGCAAGGTGGGGGTATTCGTCCGATAGCTGTTGGTACTATTTGGCGGCGTCTGGTTTCGAAGGTTGGCGCTGTTTTGGTGGGGCCTTCTTTGAGAGGTTACTTTGATGGTCTTCAGTTTGGTGTTGGGGTTCCTTCAGGTGGTGAGGCAGTTCTTCATGCTGTTAACAGGTTGATTGAGGATCGTGGAAATGATTTGGGTCTTTCTATGTTGTTGGTGGATTTTCAAAATGCTTTCAACTTAGTCGATCGTGAGATCATGTTACGTGAAGTTCGTCTTCGGTGTCCGGGCATTTCACGTTGGGTTGAATTCTGCTACACTCATCCAGCCAGATTGTATTATGGAGAGCACACCTTATGGTCATCTCAGGGGGTGCAACAGGGTGATCCCCTTGGTCCTTTGCTTTTTGCTTTGGTTTTACATCCCTTAGTGTGTAAAATCAGAGACTCTTTTGATGTCAGTCTTCAGGCGTGGTATTTGGATGATGGCACCATTATTGGTGATACCTTGGTCGTGGGGAAGGTTTTGGAGTTGATTATGGAGGATGGGCCTAGTTCTGGGCTACATCTCAATGTGGGAAAGACTGAGGTTTTTTGGCCTGTCGAAGACCCTCGTAGTAGGCTTGTTGGTGTCTTTCCCCCTGATATTGCACGGCCTTTGCGTGGTGTAAAATTGCTTGGTGGTCCTGCTAGTTCCGACTCTGTTTTCAGTGGGGAGCTTGTGATGCAGAGAGCGTCCAAGACCATTACACTTATGGATAAGGTTGCTAAGCTTGATGATCCCCAGTGTGAGTTGCTGCTTCTTAGGGCGTGTACGGGCATTTCTAAACTCTATTTTTCCTTGCGTACTTGTCCTCCGTGTGTCTTTGATGAGGCTTATCGTTCTTTCGATGGGGATCTTCGATCTTCTTTGGAGCGTATTGTTACTGCTTCGGGGCCTGGTTTTGGCGATTGGCAGTGGCGTCTTGCTACCCTACCTTTTGCCTTTGGTGGACTTGGTGTTTATTGTGCGAGTGATGTTCGACATTATGCTTATCTCGCGTCTCGTTTGCAGTCTGCTGGTTTACAGGATAAGCTTTTACGTCCTGCAGGTATTGTTGGTTGTGGACGTGCCTTTGAGGATGCGTTGAGTCTTTTTAATAGAACTGTGGAGTCTGACATTTTGAGTAATCCTAGTGTAGTCGCTGCCCCTAAACTTATGAAGAAATTGGCAGATATATACTTCACAAAGGTTGCTTCTTCGGCAGCATCTACCTTTTCTTTATCTCCTCGACAGTTCGCTTTGTGGAAGTCACAGCAGGGGGATCACACCTCAGATTGGCTTCGGGCAGTTCCTATTTCAGGGTTGGGTCAGACGATGAACCCCAAGACTTATCGGAGTGTGTTGTGTTACCGGTTGGGTGTTCCTTTGTTCTCTACTTCGATGCCGTGCTCTGCTTGCTCCAGGGTTTTTGTTGGGGATGTTTTTGGTGATCATGCGGTGTCGTGTGCTGGTATTGTGGGTATTAAACATCGGCGTAATGTCGTTCGGGATACTCTTGTTGATATTTGCTATCGTTCTGGGATTTCAGCAAGAAAGGAGGTTGACATTGGATTGTCTAGGGGGAACGACGGGGCCCTCAGGCCGGCAGATGTACTTCTTTATTCTTGGGATGGTGGTCGTGATGTGTGTGTCGACTTGACAGGGTCTTCTCCCTTGACCCAGTCTGGGTTGTCTGACTTTGTTCCTGGACGTGTTGTTGCTGATGCGGCTCATCGGAAGCGGGTCAAGTATGAAGCTCGTTGTCGAGCAATTGGGTATGGCTTCCTTCCCTTTTCCTTTTCTTCTCTTGGGGAATTGGATAAGGTGGCTATTGCGTTGCTGAAGCGGGTTCAGAACTTCTCGAAGACACAGGACATAGGGGCACGTGCTGCTGCCCATATTTTCACTAGGATGGGTTTTTCTATAGCTAGAGGAGTGGGTGCCCAGATTGTATCTCGATTGCCCACTAATTTCTTGTAGGTTGTATGATTTTTGTCCATTATAATAATAATAATAATAATAATAATAAGGTTAAATAAGGTCAAATAAGGTCTAATTAGGTCAAATAAGGTCTAATTAGGTCAAATAAGGTCTAATAAGTTTAGATAAGTTCAAATAAGATAATTTCAAATAAGTTCTGATAAATTCAAATAAGCAAAAATAAGTTGAAAAGAACAAGCCCTTAACATCTATATATATATATTAAAAAGTGTAAGCAAGCATTGTTATCCGCCACGTGTCACCATCCCTCTTTGAATGACACTCTATCCACTTCATTCTCATATAATAAAAAATATGTCTACGTAAAGACTCGAACTCGTGACCTTGAGTATGCAATGAGGAGTTTTAACCACTACTCCAACATGTTATTAGTGTTTCTTCTATCAAAACCAATAATGATGTAGGAATAGAAACCAAGAGTTAAGTTATAAACTTTTTATATGCATATTGTAAATGATATGACTTTTCTTTTTTTTTGATAATTTTTTACACTACATGACATCAATTATTTTAACTACTATTATTAAATTTAATATTCAAAAATCCCGGAGCATCGCCGGGGCTAAATAATAGTTACCCTTAAAAGAAACAAAAACATCCAGAGACATTGAAGAAGCAACCACACAGCACACAGCACAGAGGCATGTGAAAAGACGCGATCTGGCCAATGGCCAATGTGATGTTCTGGGGAAGAATGCTGCTAGCTTCAACTCCGATGCCAGAGGTATAAAACTATAGATCTTGATAACCAGTTTCACATTCTTAACTATAAACAGTTTATACAAAAACTCCACCACCTTACACGGCAATGTACCCACACCACTGTCCTTAGCATGAAAATTACTCTCATTCTCTGAATCATCCACAAGGCTGATGAAAGGCTCCATAATCAACCTGCTTTTATTGAAACCAACTAGAACTTATGTTTTGAAGTAGTAAACGGATGCCTTTTAATGGGGAAAAGCCTCCTCAAACGTGCTCTAAGAAAACACCAAATTTCGTTATGAATGTAGCAAAGGCTCTTCTGCTCTTTTAGGTGCAAAATTGATAGTGATGCTCCCATATCAATGTCGCATTGACTAGATGTATTTTTCATTCATCTGTCAAAACAGCAGGGATATATTCCAGTTAGAAAAAAAAAATCAGTAACAAAGTGTTTAAGATAGATAACCAAACAGTTAACATCAACTCCATGTTATTTTGGGATGCCACCAAAATGTTAACCATCATTGGAACAGGGTCTCAACTAATAGCTCTATAGTATCTATAGAAGTATACTACACCAACAGGATCCTCTTATCATAAAACACATTAAAAAAAACCACATGTAACGTTAATGAAATTCAACTTAGGATTTGTGAAAAAACTCACAGGAGTAAGTAAAAACATAGGTAAACTCAATTTTGACTTGCCGGATTGAATAAATTGATAAAATAGCTCTATTTACAAAGCTAGTATCATACTATGAATACCTTTAACAAGATACAAAGCTCTGTAATGTGGATAGAGGTCAGAATTCAACAATATCTATTTTCCAAAATCCAAGACTGGTCAAGGCATAAAAGCATCCCTCTAGCCAACAAAACTTTAAGAAAATAAGTAATAATATACTCCCTCTCTCCGAAATAAGTTGTCACTGTGTCCAATAACCTCATAATGAAAGATATGAGAGTTTTACATAAAGGCCTCTGTGATAGGGATAGCCGAAAAATCCAAAATGGGCAACTCCCAGAGCAACCCAATCATCAACAAGAGACCAAGAGAACCAGCTATCAGGGTCTCGATTCAGAATGATCATTCGAATTGATTTATATGTCGAATCTTAACTTTAAGTGAACCCCAATGAAAGACGTAAGGAGTTTTAATTAGTGGTAACTATTTATAGTAAGTACTTATGAGGCATAGTTCTCAAGAACAGTCATCCAAGGATCATAGCAATAGTGGTATTCCACCTTACTTCCTAGATCATATAAGAAAGAATTTTGTTATGTAATTTATATTAGAGCCCAAGAGGGGCTAAGCTTAACAATAGAGCAAATAAGCAATTAAGAAAGACAGTATCCACCTCAGATTAGTCAACAGCCCTAGAATTTAAAGTATTGTTCAAACTTCACGAGTAGTAAATAAAATCTACACCAACTTAGAAGATGCTTACCCATGGCTTGTACAAGCTGACGAAAACTTGTCTCCCCTTTATCTTATTTGATTGTTGAGAAGATGGAAGTGGCCGCTAACTTTCACATAAGAAGTTTCTTTACCTTCAGTTTCTCTTCCACCAACCCCTTCAAAGGAAATTGAGCTTGATTTTTTCAAGCAGTAGATGAAGTGATTAGGTTCTGTTTTCTCACTCTTCTCTTGTGCATCATAAGCAATCATAGTTGTCAAAACACAAACATCAAACTTTAATAGCCAGCAGGTTCCCAACATTCAACTAATTATCCAATTGAACTAAGATGCAGAAACCTAAAGCACTACATTCTCCTCAAATGTAAATATATGTAACATGAAGGAAGACTTCCAACGAACCAAACCAATTTTAATAAGTAGAGTTCACTAGATTACACGTCACTTTCAATGCATATTCATTGACCTTGAAGTACTCTGCAAACGTCTATGGATTGACAGTGTGACTGAAATGAATAAGAAAACATAGATATAGCTTTTTCTTGTACTTTTTATCCTTAGGTGGGAAAAGCGGAAACAAGGAAGTCTTTTAGTTCCAGCAACCACCAAACGATACAAGCTCAAAACAGTGACCATACAACTGCAAGCAGATATGAATGAAACCTAGTTGGGAAAACAGACAACATTATAATAATCATATTTCTTTTGTTGATGGGTATAGTAATCATATTTCAAAACAGCCTCAATTAGGCATAAAAGTTTACAAGCTATCGCGAGAAAAATAAAAACGTGCCATTAGATTGCCCCAGGTGCATAACTCACATGTTCATACCTCTTGAGCATAACTTCTTCCTTTACAACAAGTATTTTGAAAAGCTCTTAGGCCAAGGTAGCTCCTATGTGCGCCATGTCACTTCTCTATTTATTTTCTTCCTCATCTTCACTTCTATCAGCAAATTCCTGTTAGATTGCCCCAGGATCAAAACCCACATGTTCATAATTCTCAAGCATAATGCCTTCCTTTACACGTGATATTTTCAAAAGCTCAGAGGCCAATGTACCTCACACCTGTGCCATGTTAATTCTCTCTGCATTTTCTTCCTCGTCTTCACTTTTTTCAGCACAGTCCTTATTACTTGACTCCAACTGAAACTGATCACTACTTTCATTGTTCATGCTACCACTACCTAACAAGGAGAGCTGATCTGCTACAATGGCATTTCTCTTATAGTTCCAAACAAGCATAGAAATGTAATCTTGCGGTGAAATTAGACCTTGTTTTTTGATACAGTTCCTCTGATCTTCCAAGGTCTTAGGATCCTCAAGGCTCAGGTACTCGAGCAATGCCTTTTCATGGTCAGGCCTCCAATTACCTGGAAAAGCGGTGTAATCAGTCTCAGGCACAAGAGACATCCTTGTATACTTCAGCCCTTCGATAGACTCTGCGAGACCCATCCTTAGCATGTTCTGATACTCAGGTGAAAGCCCCTTTTTCTCCTTTAGAGGACGACTAAGGGTCCTATCACTAATCTTGTAGACCTTAGCACGTGAACGAAGCTTATATTTCGCTGCATAAAGCTTTGCAAGCGATCCTCTGATAATATAAGAACAAAAATTAACAATTTTCTTCCTATTATCAGCATATCTGTACCACTCAACCATAGTGCAGAGCAATTTATTCATCTGGGAATTTGTGTGAGCTTGAGTAGCATGAAACATTCTGAAACAAGGCTGTGGGTCAGGTTCTCGATCCCCCTTCAGAAAGTTTAATTTCCTGAATTGCTTAATACATTGCTTTAGACTTGCTGTTACTGATAAAAGAGTTCCCACACCCTTCTCACTGATAATTTTTCCACCAGTAGCTGTGTACCGGAGTGTGGGATAAACAACTCTTCGGCATAAGACATGGTCAAGAAACATAATTCCCTTAGTAATGTGCTCAATAGGCAGGTTTTCATTGTCAAGCTTGAGGAGATATTTCTGATCACAAAACTCAATTAACTGCTTTCTCAATGTTGCTGCATCTGCTCTCGGTCCACGAATTCCTATCAAGATGTGACCTCCATATCTTATATAATCCATTTTGCGTGTTTTATCTGGCCCGCTAGTGGGAACAAACTCGGGCCACGAAGTATTTCCCTGCTCTGTTTCGCCTTCTGGAGTATTCCATATGACATCACTTTTTGAAGGACAATAGAACTCCTTAATCTTACCCTCCATCCAATGATCCAACTCATCTAGGCATATGTTTGCCAGTAAAGGGCTCAAAATTCCGCAATGGCCCCAAGAAGGAACCTTCTCTGCTTCTTCTGGAGCAAAGCCAAAAAAAGAATCCAACCAGTATGGATCAGGTTTAGGTTCATCTTCTGCCAAAACCTTCTTCTTCTGATACTTTCTTTTCTTCTTTTTCTTCTTCTCACCATCATCAAATTTAGTAACAATCACCGGCATCACAAGTGCTGATCTTATCAAATCAATCACTTTCTTATCCCTCACACCCCTCATTAAAGCATTTATAACTAATCCTACTTTCATCCCATCGAGAATAGTACTCAAGTCTCCTTTCATATACCACAGATACCCAGCAAAAGACCTCCTAATAACCCTCAAAACAGTATGAGCAGTCCTACCAGGTCTAAACGAATACGACTTCTGAGAAAACCGTGCCTCAAAAATAGGCTCCAATATCATGAATAAAACTTCCTGAACAATCCTATCTTGATACGGAGTCGGTTGCGTGGTGGTTAATATCGTCTTAATCTTCCTTTTCGATAAAGATTCATACTCAGTCTTATCCCTGGGTGACTTGATATAAAAGTTCAACCTAGAACCCCATTTAAACCTATCATCAAGAACAGCATTTTTAAGAGCTAACAAATCTTCCAAGGCAGATTTATGTATCGAATGGCGAGGCAAATACGAGCCCGTTTCATCAGCATAAACCTTCTGATAAGCCAATACCCACAACTCAAACTTCCTAAGATATGAGGTGAGGTTGGAGACACTCCGGTCCGGGTCTCGGAAATTATCAATCCAAATATGTGAGCAAACTGAAATACCATCTTCCTTCATAAGGCTTAAAGGGTCATCTGGGTCGGGTTTTCTCCTATTGTTGACAAAGGCAGAGAAAGTCCTAAAGAGTGAAAACCCATTTGAGCTGTAGTTGGGCTGAGTTAAATGTTTGCATAAAAGTGATGGTTTTAAGGTTTCAGAAATGGAGGCAGATAGAACCCTAACTCCTGTTAAAGTAGTAAGCTTTTGACGCATTTTGAAATTTAACAGAACACCCTGAATTTACTAGTACATTACCAGTGGCGTAATCAAATTCAATCAAAGCTTGCTAATGTTGAACAAAGTGGGAAAATCATTACCTGAGACTGAGAGTGACTTGTTCCGATTCTGGGTTTGGTTGGAAGTTTTGAAAGATAAATTTGTTGTCAGGACAGTTTAATTTGGCCCGAGTCCTTTCCCCCTCATTCTTGTACTGTGTTTGTGTTTGTGTTTGTGTTTGTGTTTGTGTTTGGCAAATGTAAGTGACTTTTTGCTCTATTAGGTCTCTCATGACTGTCATGAGCGCCCGTTCACTGTAGTTAAGTGCAGGGCCTCTACAGATCTAGTTTGTGGCTACATTTAAAATCGGTTCGGGACAGGTTCAGTGTGCAATTAGGACTAGTTTGTTTTAAAAAGAATTTCGTTTTGCCATTATTAGAAATGCATCTTAATCAAAATTAATTTCTTATTCTTTATTTCTTTGACAATTTTTATTATTATTATCACGAAAGATAGCGGATAGAAATAATAATTCCTAAATCAATTTATAATTTCACATTGAAATTTACAAATCAAAAATCACAATAATATCGTTATTTCGCAATTAATATCATTTCATAATAAATTTCATAGAATACTAAGATGAAATCTTTGTCACATATCATTGTAGAAAATAATAATTTACAATTGATTGTACTTGTTAACTTAAATCTCAAAAGAATTAACTAATTAAATTTGCAAAACAAACACGAATACATAGTTGCTTTTAAAAAAAGGTTAAGTCCAGTCCTTGCAAGAAATAAATTATAATCATAGTTCATATTTCATAAATTGTGATCATAATTCATTTATCATAAATTCATAATCATAAGCGTACTTTATAATTCACTAGTCATAAACTCATAAGAATAATCATGATTTTAAGATCTTGGTTAGGGTATAAGGTTTAGGATCTAGAGGTATAATGTTTTAAGGGGTTCAAGAATGGGTCAGTTAACGGGTCGGTTCAAGTGCGTGTTGTTTCGCATGTTGGTTCAAGGTTTAGGGTCGATTCAGGCCTTCCTTGACTGGGTTGGGCTGGTTCAGGCCCCTTTTTCATGGTTCCGGCCTGGGCCAGTTTTTCAACGAACAGGTTCGGGGACAGGTTAGTGCTTGCCAGCCCAATGGCCACCTCTTAGTCAACTAAGTGTGGTGAACCAGTCACCCCACTTTTGATAACGAGGTAATTCGACTCGGCTTCCTACAAAACAAAAAGACCCAATCACCCCACTCTTTAATGAAGGAGTTGACTTAGTTCGACCAACCTTTGACTTTATTGGCCATTACACTTGGTTAAACACCATCAATGAAATTAGGTGGTTGGACTCGGCCAGTATGCTCACCAAAAGTCATAAGAGCCTCCCCTCAAACAAAATGCGTCCATATGCAAAAGGCAAATAAAGGTGACTCGACGCAGCTTGCCTTTCATATACTCGACTCGGCTAAGCCTTGTTGAAATGCCTCGGTCCTATAAAGAAGTCCCTTTAAAAGCTCCAGCAAAAAGTCAATGACGCCATTGTGCTCCAATGAGCTCAAAACTCTAACATAGAGTGTGGGAGCCAATGTTAGGGCCCAGTCCAATGTTGGCCAACTTCCCTATGGAAATTACCAGAATTCCCTTCGAAGTAAATACTATTATGATCTTGGGCCACCCAAGGCAGATCTAGGGACACACATGTGGGCCGTTAAATGATAGTTTCCCAAACATCATCATTCATTGGGTGACATCACATTCAGTAGTACCTAGAAAAAGTACTTTCATCTGACCCTTTAAGTACACATATTCAGGCTCATTCAGACTGACTATTGACCTAAGCATTTAAGCATCTGAAAGGACAAACCCCGGCTATAACCCACAAAGTAGCTCACCTTCTGTTTGTAGGACTTAATGTGGTTTCGACCCTATTGAATTTGCTCGAGCAAGGCAGTTGGATCGCCCATAATCAAATGTGTTTCATGACCCTAAACATATATCAAGATGGGGGAGTCTCTGAGTGGTTTCATTAGGATCCATGGAGCACTCTTTGAGCATATAATATATGTCTTCTTTGTCGTGATTATTGGTGATCTCTTTGATATTTCGAATCGTTTTGCGGACAATGTTTGGGACAACGAGAGAAAGGAGCAAGGGAGGTGCGAGGTGTGGCTGGTGGTACTGAGTTGGATTTAGACAAAGAGAGAAAGAAGGAGGTGTGGTTGTTGGTGTTCGGCTTCGTAAGAGACATGACAAACAGCCAAGGAGGAAGAAGGTACGAGACGACGCCAACTAATATTGTTATTGTGGAGGGTGATTTTGGTGGTTGAGGAGGGCTTGGGGAGTGGGTGGGTGATTTTGGGTGGTGGGGGTGGCTGGCAAAGTGAGTTGGCATGGGGGAGGGGCTGGCTAGCACGGTAGGTTGGGTATTTTAAGTTGATTAATTTTGTTTTAGAATTAGGAGGTTGTTTGTTTGAGGGGATAAGAGAGGAGTTATAGGGATTAAGAGGAAGGGACATGAGAAATATAATGTTGATGTGTAAGGATATAGATTGGAGGGGAGAATAAGGATAAGGATTAAAACCCTTCTTATCCCTCAAATCTTATACCTAGGGCCGTTGGTATTAGAAGGAAGGGATAAGAATTATACTTAAAATTACTTTTATATCCTTAATGAAACAAAAAAAAGATAGGGTGGAAAGAGTTAGTAAAGGGTATAATTGTATTTATGTTGCTTATCCTACTCTTATCCCTATCTCATACCAAATAAGGGATAACAAAATATTTTTTCCTTATCCTATCTACCAATTCTTTATTCATATCCCAACCTTTATCCCTATCCCTATCCACATGACATACCATACGTAGGGGTATTAAATAAGAATTTAGAATTAAAATATATTTAATTAATTGTTAATTATATAATTAGTGTAGCTTACGTGTATTTATAGGTTGCCAACAGGTGAGATAAATGGAATTCTTTTGCGATTATAAAGAATTAAGACCATTTAAAAAAGACGGGACAAATGATCAAATTTTCCCAACAATTAGTCTTTCTTGTTTTTTTTGTTGTATTATTTATACTAGATAATAAAGCCGTCCCGAAAGAAGCTTCCACATCGCTCCACATCATTATTATGTATATAAAAGTAATAATTTAATTTTTTATAAATAATAATTAAAAAATAATTATATATTACATTCCTTATCCAAAGATACTATCAATATGAAATTATAAAATTAATCATAACTTTCATTTCAAATCTCTTAAAATTATAAATTTCATGCTGTTAGATTCATCTCGAAAAATACTTTGAATCAAGATCCACTTATGATACGTTTTTACAAAATTGTAAAAAATCTTATATTTTACCTATACAGGGCTGTTTTATTTGGCATAAATGAGTTGAACTGAACTAAATTGAATTGAACTGAAGTGATTTGAATTGATTGTCTAATTTAATCTAGACCCAATGAGGCTTAAGTAAATCTAATATTAAGTAACATGCGAGTCCAAAAGAGTTTTATCACTTTTAACCTAACTGAGTTAACTAAGAAAACGATGTTACTTAGTACTAAAGTCCCACTCGAGTTGGACATGTAAAAAAAACATCCAATTCAATTTAGATATATACAATTAAAAATTATTAGATAGAAATATATTGAAGTCGGCTCGAACTGATAAAATATAAAAAGTCATCCAAACTAATTTAAATTCAATCAAGTTTACGTAAAATAAATGTATTAGCATGCACGAGTTTAAATTACGATATAATAAAGTTCGATTAAATTTGATATCTTTTAAGTAATTCGAGTTAGTCGAATTTTTTTTATAAAAATAATAAGACATCTACCGGACATTATCGAGATTAGAAGCTAGTATAATAAAAATTGCTCAAAAGGTGAGGTAAAGTAGTCAACTTATCTTCCTTATATGTTGCCGGCGATTGGAAATCTGAGAACACTACAAGTGAAGTCACCTCCCTACACGGCCACACGGCCCTTCGTCACTTAATTGCTCAATTTACAGACAGACATAAACCCTAATCTATCAAAGATCATCTTCCTTTCTTCACTAAAGTTTCATCAAGATCTGGTAAACTCTTCGCTACTCTCTATCTCACTGCATGTCAATTACTTCGCTTATCATTCCAATGCTTTCATCAAGATAATTGATTTTCTGTTAAATCGCAGTATATTTTTTAAATTTCTGCTCATGGAAATGGAAGCAGAAGATATGATTCCGCTTCCCTCCTGCGGAGATTCCGACAATGAAATTAATGGGGATAAAGCTGATAAGTTAGACGCCGAGTTTGGTGAAATCACGGATGGTAATGCTGAAATTGAAGAAGGCCAGCTTATTTCTAAGATGGAGACTACTGGGGTTTTAATACAAAATGCCGAAATCGACATATTGGATTCCGCTGCTTTGAATGATAGCCAGGCTGAAGAGGGCCAGCTTATTGGGGACATGATCACTAATGAAATTGCTGTTGCTGAATTTGAACGGAAAGATGTCAAATTTCCATCTGATAACGGTTTTATAGTAGAATCTCAAATTTCCAACAATTGCGTTCAAGATATTGGTTGTATCCTACTCTTTTTGTGAATTTCACAAATTCTAGTTTTGCTTCTTTTAGTTGCTCTTTTGCAATTTAATAGCTGATTCTTGACTTGCTATTCATGTGCTTTTGGCTTGTAGCCCGTAGCCGAGTTTTTAGTTGTTATAATCTCCATTTAAATCCTAGAATCTTACGATTTTATGATTCGAATATGGTTATACAATTCACGATTCTACAAGATTCAATGCATTTTTGTGTACTAGCGAAAACCTCATACATCGAAATCAAATTTAATCAATCTACCAAAGCTATTAATAGACATAAATGGTTAATATCGCATATTCAATGTCTAAACAACCGTTCCTTTTCAATTATTAGTCATTTTAAACTTATAATATGAGTAATATCTAGATCATACATGTTCGTAGAATCGTCGACTTTACGATCCAATTCTAAGACCACTTTACGATTCAAAGTAGAATTCTGATTTTAACAGCCTTAGTTCATACAATCATGAAGTAATTGCTATGCATATTGCCCTTGCTCGTTTTTTAGTAATTTAATTTCTTGCACCTCGTGGAATTGTAATCCATTAATTCAAGATGCTAGCGGTATCAGGTATTAAGAGAATGCGGATGACATCTGATGAGCTGCAGCCAACTGTCCATGTGAAATATTCTTGCTTGTCAAGGTTAGTATGAGATTAATGCTTGTTTATCTTTTGAACTTTTTCTTTTGAGATGGATGGCGAAGTTGTGTTAAGAGTCTATAAGCAAGTCATTGGGGGCATTGTGTGATGAATTAGCATAGTGACAATAGTGAAAGATTATCATGTATGTATATAGAGTTCACTAAGTAGGACAATCCATTATGAAGCATGGGCAAAGGGAATGTATGTATGTGTTATGAAAGAGTCGGTTTTGAAAAAATGGAGAATTAATAGGGCTACTGGGGGCTCAAATCTCCTCGATATCTGCATGGTCATGAGTTTCAAAGGGACATATGAAGGTATATGTCTTGGGGGTAGTATATATCGATCGAGGGTAGTTTATATCTTGGGTAGTGCTGGATATCTCAAATTCTCAATTGTATATTCTTTGTTTTGTGTTAGATTGCATTTCGTTCTGTGAAATCCTTGATGGGTTAGTTTTATTGCAGACAAAGTAAGCAAAAACTCGAGGAGTTGCTACGAGAGTGGTCAGAGTGGCATGTTTCTTCTGGAACTTTAGTAAGCTCATCACTCTAGCTTGTTGATTTTCTCTCAGTCTTTCTCTCTACTTACAACACACACACGTGTTACTTTTTCATTGTTATGAACTAGCTTAGGTTGGACAGAATATAACAGACAAAATGCAAAGAATGAAAATGATGCTTTGGTATTAATAACCTTGAAATCTATGTTGCTCAGACTCGTATCCGAGTAGGGATCCGAGAATCCGACACTCTAGACCTAAAATTTTAAGGATACGGCGATACGGTCAAAAGAGTGTCTTGACTAATTTTTTAGACACGGGTATATGATAAGTGTCGGAAAAAAATTCAATACTTAGGAATGTGGTGCTAATAATACTTGTACTTTGAAATAAAAAATTAAAATAAATAATGAAGAGTAATAATTGTTTTAGTAAGTATATTCTTATTATATAAATATGTGTCAAAGTGACTTATTTTTACATAATGGCTGCTTCTTTTCAAAGAGAAGCCCAAATATGGCTAGCCCATCTGTACAATGTCAGCCCATGTTAATAACCTTTAGGGAAATAAAAAGTCAAAAAGAAAAAGAGAAAGAAAAACAGAGAAGGGGGAGGGCCACGTTCAACAGAAACAGAGAGGGGAAGAGAGAGGGAAAGAGAACGACGAACTCCAAACGGCTGCCGGAGCTCCGGTGAACGTCATCATCGGAGATGAAGCCACCACCTGGCTCGGAATTTCTCGTAGAACAAAAGCCCCATGGTAATTTATGCTAGTTTTAATCATTTTCTTAGATCTAGGGTTTCGATTTAAACCTAGATATGCAATTTTTCATCTTCTTTTACTCCTCCTTCTCTCTCTCGGTCCTCTTGTGTTAATCGACGACGACACTTGGAAAATAGATCCGACACTTTCCTGATACGCGTGTCGACACTTCCACCCAGGCGTGTCGAGCGTCGTGTCGCACGTCGTGTCGAGTCGACACGCGATACTCCGGGGGAAGCAGGGTGTCGGAGCAACAGAGCTTGAAATGTAGTAAGCCAGCAATGCATACACGATATACAAGCTTTCGAGAGGCTTGTTTCTCTCCCAAAATGAAACCCTAACTTTCCAATATTTTCCGGGTGCTTTTTCCCTCTCTAATGGCCTCTTGTTTTGTAGAGCTCTTATCTATAACTAAATGCTTAAGCTAATCTTCAAGCTACTAATAAGAACTAATAAAGCTAATGTCGAAAGAGCCCCTCCCACTAATATCAATTCTTAGCATTCATATGCTATTCTTTTTGTGTTGTGTGTATAAGGAGTAGTCTCCTCTTGTTTAGCGGCATTGTTCTGCTAATGTCATGAAGTACTATAAATCCTGTGCAAATTCTTGTTTTGCTTGTGATGCAATCTGTTTTTTGTTTGATTATCTCTTCATCTTTTAAGATGAAAGGTAGAGAGGAAAGTAGAGTTATGACTAGTTTATTTGTTTCGGAAAGGAAGAGAGATATAGAGGGTTAGGAGTTTGGAGGCCGTTGAGATAGGGATTTCAGAACCCTATTTTTTTTTTGCCTTTTCTTTCTGGGTGGGTGGAGTCGAAGAGAGGAGGGGTTGATTTTGACTTTCTCTTGCTCGGTGACAATATCCTATCTGCTCTGGTACTTCATGGCTTGTTTTGGTGGTTAAAGTTGTTCCATTTTTAAAGGATATACAAAATCAGTTGGATATATGCCTTGCTGACAATGTATGAATTATACTTCTCACAAGGCTTGAAAACCTTGCACCAGTCACCCCACCCTCAGGAACGCCTGAAGGAGCAAAGTTTCTTACATGCATAATTCCATGTTCTGTTTCCTTGCATGTACAAGCAGTATTAAATAATACAACAATGCGAAAGACTATCTGAGTCATCATCTGAAAAGGATGAGATTGACTACACGGACTTAAATGTCATCCTTATGAATGGCCCACATGAATCCTCTATTTACTATTTGCAAATTGGAGCTGACAAAGATGATTTTTTCTTGATGATGTAGTCCCTTTAGCTATTTATCCCCCTTTATCTTTCTATCGTGCAGTATGATTCAAGAGAGCGAAATAGATAGCTGCAAGACTAGTTGGTTTCAGAAAATGAGGGCAAAATGAAAGTATAAGGGAGGGGGTAAGGATATGTACAAGTTGATCTAATTCGTGCAATATCACCTTTTAAAAAGACACATACTCGGATTGTCACTAAGGAGACATTTGGTTTAATATGGCTACCGTGCGCATGCGCACACGTGTACATTGTGCTTATGTGTTAAAATTAGAAGTAGTTGAAGGTATGTTGTTTTTAGGTAGGATGCATAAACTACTTTCATGGGCAATGCAGATGGTCTGCGGATGTTGCAGCCTTATGTTTCCGTTACTATAAGCATAAAAAACATTTACAATGATTTGGTACCATACTTGAAGGGAACTTTGAGCTGCTTCTTTCTTTCTGATAAGTTAGGCTATGCTTAATTCCCTATTCTTTACTGAGGTGATACCGAGGTTTTCTAATTTGATGCTTTTCGTCTGGTTTCATCTGATGTATAAAGTCTAATGTTGTCTGATCTTATTTGCTCCCATATGTACTCCTCATAAAATTAGAAGATTATCATTATTATTAATTGATATAATGATGTCTTTACTATTATTAATGTTATTACTTTATTTTTATGATCTGATTGTAGTTTTTGGATGTCATCGACTAATTCAGGATCAAAATGGAGGATCAGAAACTGGAGAAGAAACATACTTTCCAGCTTTAGATATTGGCACGGGGAAGACGCCTGCTGTGGTGAGTGTCTCTCTTCTTTTCTTGAATTAACATAACTATTTACTTCGAAGAAGAGACCTTAGAAAAAACTTTTGGGGGTAAGGCTGAATAGATAAGAGAGACATAGACCAAGATAGGGACCAATGTTCAATGCTGTAGTGCCTGTATGTTTTATGCTTAGCTGTATTATATACTGTTAAGCGAAGTATACTTGAAGTCCAGACATGTTTTGGTAGAGGGATTCGCTGTAACCGAATCATATCTGGTAGTCGAGTATGGAAGGTGGACACTACTTGTTATCTTTTGCGAAGCTTGTCTCTTATGTATATATCTACGGTTTTGTCGGTTTCTGAGTATATGAATCATATCTAGATGCCTGGCGGGCCCACTCTTTTGCTAATGTCATGGCTAATTCTGCTACACTGAGAAGATTGGTTGGTTCATGAAGATTTTTGTACCTTTTCCCTAGGGATGTTAGAGGGGTTCAAGGGATGTTTGCAAGCCGGATGATGAGTGCACCTCTCTTACAGTATTGAGAACTCTATATCTTGTTTATGAAAGGTTCATTTTGTGCTCCCATGGAATCAAAACTCAGGATGTTATGTGATAGATTTTTAACTTGCCGTTACGCGAAATGCCGTTACGTAATGCCGCTATGAGATTCACGTCATTTTGCCGTGCTCCCCGTTACATAACGGTGACTCGCCACGTTAGAGCGTCTTTTACATAATTGGCCAAAAAAGAGGGAGAAAACACATATACTAGCACAAAAACAATAGGCACACACCAACGAAAGGAGAAAAACCTAGACATAGGCTTATAAGTTGGATAATATACATGAGTTAGTATCTACTTATATTTATACTAGTATATGGATCTCATGTTTTAAGTAATTCTTTATCTACCATATGTATAACCCAACTATATGATAGCTTTGGTGAAATCAAGGTACAAGAATACTTATAAAACTTCAAAAATGCAAATTTAAGATTGAGGGGGCGTTTGGATTGGGGGTTTCAACAAAGGGAAAGGGAAACAAAACCCTATGTTACCCTTACATGGTGTTTGGTTGATGTTTTTTTCCTTTCCCTTTACCCCTTTTTCAGCTTCTATAACCCTTACCTAATTCTCCACCCACCCCCAAGGTTTTAGATTTCCCTCTTTTCCTCTACACTACAACCACCATTGACCATCATTCCACAACCAACAATGCTTGACCTCCAGTCCACAACCACTAGTAACCACCCCCTCATCCATCGGAAACCACCATGCCTTGCCGAGAACCACCGATCATCCATCGGAAAGCACCCAACACCCAGGGCCGTTCCTGAGGCCTGTAAGATTAACAATATGTATCTTTAAAAAAAAAATTTAGTAGACGTACTTATAATTTTGCTAAACAAATAATAATCTAGTAAAAAATATCCAATTTTATGTTACAATAATACTAATATAGAGAAATATAAATTATTAATAATAGTTTGTCCTAATTATAAAAACAAAATCGAACCCAACTATCTCATGTGATCTATCAAGTTTAGTGTCCTAGTTCATATTTGTACGACTTCAGTTATACTTCCTCCGTTTTTATTTAAATGTGACACTTTTAAATTCACGGACTCCTAGGCAATTTTTGGGAAGGAAAGAGATAGAGAGAAAAAAATAAGGGGACCCATGTGAGAGGAGAGAGATAGAGAGACTTTATTGACCAAAAAAGAAAGTGTCACATTTAATTTAAAACTTCCTAAAATAGAAAGTGTCACATTTAAAAAAAAAACGGAGGAAGTAGTATAATTCTTAATCAATTCAATAAATCTTTCTCTACAATCAAATCTGACCGAGCTTTTGATTTTTTATATAAAAAACAGGTAAGGCGTCGGCACTTTCTTATTCCATAAAAATCAATATTAATCTATTAATCATTATAAATAAACTAAGACAGAGTTAGGGATAACTGAGTTGGTTAGAACATTCCTCCCAATAAACTATAACATCATGATATATATAATAAGAAAATAGATGGTAGAATTTTTTGGGAAAGGAAAAATCGAATTGATATTTTTGAAAACCATAATGATAATTATGATAAAAATTTAGGTTAGTTTTAAGAAAAGAAAAGGGCAATAAGTAAAGATTAATAATTTAAGTACGAAAAAAAGGCAAAAAATAATAATATAAAGCAGACAAAAAAGGAGGAGCATAATAATTTAAAGGGTTAAAAAGAATAACTACCTTACCTATAATAAAAGGAAAGGTTGGGGACAAAAACAAAATATAAAAGAAGGTTGTGAAATGTATTGAACTCAAAGGGGTAAAATAAAACAAAAAATAAAAAGTCTTGCTTTGGGATTCGAATCCCAACTCCTCCTATCAGCCTTAAATGGAGTTAGAGGCACGTACGCTGGCCAGTAGGCTAATATACAACTCTGTTATATTGAGCAACAATTCAATTAATTAAGTAAACGGAACCAGTAAAGCAGTTTTTCCTTTGGCCCTGCGCCCCGCCCGCCTTGCCTCAGGACCGGGCCTGCAGACATCGCCGAAACCACCAAAACTTCCCTCAAAAAACACCAGACACCGCCGAAACAAAAAAACCCTCCCTCGAAAAACACCAGACACTGCCAAAAACCACCCCAACTCCCTCGAAAAACACCCGTACACCGCCGTAGACCACCTAAACTCCGTCCAAAAACACCCAGACACCACCGTAAACCACCAAACTCCCTCGAAAAACACCCAAGCACCCCCTAAACAACGATTCTCCCAGGAAAATCACCAAATCCTGCTGCAAACCACCGAAGCTCCGCCGCAAAACCACCCACACCATCATCCCAGATCTGCGAATAACAATAAGAAGGTAAAGGAGGAATGTGCCGGAGAGAGCGCGCGACGGGAAGGGGAGGGGGAGAGAGCGCGCGACAGGAAGGGGAGGGGGAGAGAGTGCGACGGGAAGGGGAGGGAGAGCGCGCACTAGAGGAGGGCGGTGAGGAGAGAGCGTGACGGTGCTATGGTGTCATGGTGGTGCTGTGGTGGTGCTGTGGTGGTGCAATGGTGAAAGGAGAAAGAGTGGTTGAAGAAAGAAAAGAACTTACCAAACAACCTTTTACATGAAAGGGTTTTGCTTTCCATTCCCTTCCTAGTCCTTTCTTGATTCCATTTCCTTTCCCCTCTACGAACCAAACGCCCCATAAAAATCTAATAGTGTGAATTTTTTCAAACAATTGAAACTGTGCTAACCGGGATTTGTTCTATTCGGCTCAGCGCGACTTTCACCATAAATGTGCAGTTTTCTTCCTTGGTTGCTCCTGTGTGAATTACGACATTGAGACTGTTATGTCGTGTTTACAAAAGGCTCATTGGTTTATGGCAGAGAGTTCTGTAATGGCTGCTGTCAAAATTATCTCAATCCCTTTGCTAGATGTCTTGACTGCCTGTAAGACTTGTGGAAGCATAAAGGCTTGTTTTAATTTATTTTAGAGTAATCTATTTGAGAGATTAAGGTAGGTTTCCATTACTTGAGTAATTATATAAGTGGAGACATATTAAATTAAGAGGTGTGACACTCATATTGATACTTCACAAAGTCACGGTGCCCATACCTCATGTCAGTGAGCCACATATGAGGCAACGAGCCTAGGCTTTAACCTAGGCTAAGTGAGGTGAACATATTTACTACTAAATATAGTCATTTGCATGAAGAAACTTTATCCATAAGCATTTTTTTTTTGTTTTGAAATGAGCCATAAACTTTATCAAACTTTTCTATGGTCGTTCTTAATAGGCATCCATGGGTGTACTTCTTCCACTTTAATTGTGGCTCTACATGATCGCCTAGTCTAGAGATGTAACACCCCCGATTTACTAACTAAAATAAACAACACAATAATTAAAATAATGAGTATAAATATAAACTTTGCGGAAGCTACAACCTAAATCGGAGGTATCACCGCCACACTTGACAACAATGTCAAATGTTAAGGCTTACAAATTCTCAAACTATTACAACTCAAAAGAACTAATTGAGCTACTATATAAAAGAACTATAGTACTAATAAAGCTAACAATATTTACTACTTGAAACACCTTCTTGACTCTTTAAACTTGAATCACCAACTTTCACAATCAACCTGCTTTATGAAAATATTTACCGTTCTCCATAATGTTTGTTGCACAAAATGGTTCGGCATAGGCCCACCATAGGTTTGGATGGACAAAAACACACATAGCACAAAGTATACACACGTTAGCCAAAGCCGAGTAATGTATCACTTACCAAATAAATGATAATTTATACATTGTAATAAGATTCATATAATACAACTTGGACCGTGAACACTCAATATAATAACTCATCCCTTATTATCTAAAATAGCTTGAACTAACCTTTATCTTAAAATATAATCTTCCTTGAAACTTATTTAAGCATATAGGTGTACCACGCTCATTGTTGTTTTACCTAGCCTTGGACATGGTAATTTGATTTAATAAACTAATCAAATAAGAACTTTCAATACTCTCAAACCTAACTGAACCTTTGGCCACTCTGGGCACAATAATAATAAGAACAATCCCACTCAGGAAAATAAACCTGATCATATATCAATATATATCAATTCATATCAATTCAAACCGACAGTTTCGTCATTTCCTTACCAACATGCCAAGGTCTAAGGTCTATTAACGTTGAGCCTTTATCCAATAATAACTCAAATAATATTTTCCACCCTTTTCTCATAATCTACCTTTTATACGCAATATGAATTCCAACAATATTACTCTTCTAAGACAATATTACTAATACTCCAAAATATGATTCAATCAATCCCAAAATAATAACTTTAATTCCAAGATACAACTCAACTAAACTCATTGATAACTATTTAGATTCTTAATATCCATACACTCTAAAAATAACAACAATTGTATAGCAATCAATTACAATAGTCAAATTAGTTACAATTTAGACATAACGTAACAATTAACACTCAAATCTAGAAGCATACATCTTACTCATAAGAACATTTAATTATACAAGATAGATGTAATTAATATTATCAAACAAGTCCAGAGGGATAAGCGTGTTTACCTATTAATTAAAGAATAGCGGTAAAGTTGCACCTCCTCCTTCTAATAATCTATGAAAAGCTAGATTTACGAGGTTTTTTGGGCGAGGTCTTAGAGGATGAAAGTATATATGATCCTGCTTAGTGCTTACGGGGGAATAGCAAGAAATTATCAATTGTGTTGGAAATTTGGGGGTAATATGCTGTTGACATCGGCAATACTAAATATGAAAGGAGCCAAGGAGGATCAAAGAAACTGGAAAATAAACTAGAGTTTTCATGTTAATGATTGAAACACAAGGTTGGCGGTTTGAGGAAAAGCAACAGAAGCGACGGCTAAAGCAGTTAGGGTTCAAAGTATTTGTGGGCTCATAAACAAGAGTCCTATTAAATATAGCTTAGGGTTTATAAACTATCCATAACTATTATGGGACAAAAAAATTTCATTTAGTAACAAACATTAGAATTCTCTAAATCACAATAGTAGTAAAAATCTATTCTTTCCTAGAAAATATAATATTCCACGTGAATTATGATTTCGAAATAAATTATTATAAACTATGATTTTCCGAAAATAATCAAAATAAGCTACATTTAAACATTTTTTTATTAGTCAAAATTTTCGGGTATTACGATCTACCCTCCTTAAAACAAAAGTTCATCCCTGAACTTAAAATAGTTGGGGTATTACAATCTATATGAAAATAATGACAATACCTCTTGTTTGAACCATTATACTAAAAAAATATCGTAAACATAGAAGTGTTATAAGAGCCATGCTTGTAATCATAGATACCGGGAACGCGGGACGGAGCCCGGACTGCGACCCAGATCATTCCTTTGGATCTCGGGACGAACGCGTCCCCAATCGCTGGGGGCGGCGTTCCGGTTCATTGGTGTCGAAGCTACCTTTTCTCATCGCCATTTCTCTTGAGTGAATCTCTTCGTCTTCGGTAATGTTAGATAGATGAGAGAAACTTGAAGAAAACCGTTAGTGTTGAAGAAGTCTCAGGAAAAAAAAATAGAAGTGATATGTTTCCCTTTATTTTAATTGGGGATATGAGAGGTTACTTGACTTACTTCTGCTTTGGTAACTGGTGGACCAAGTCAAAAGTCCCAAATAAATGAACATTTACTTTTTACCTTTTCTATGCAGTATTTTACTTTTTCTTTTGCTAGAAGCCTAGCACGATATCCCTTTTTATCTATTTTATTTTTCTTTTTCCTTTTCTTTTTCTTAATTATTAGAGTGTGAACCCCAATAGTGCCAATACATGAGTATATCATTTATACTCTTACCCAGTAGCTTTCCTCTTTTTTGTTATTTTTTTATTTGTTATTTATCTTCAAATATTCTAGATGTATTATGAAACGTTCCCGATTCACTAAGGGTAAGCGTTCCACGTATCCGTTTTCGTTCCCCGTTTCGAATCGAATTCCGTTCCTTGTAACATTGCTTGTAAGCACCTTGTATTCCTTGCATCTTAAGCACGCCCAGGCATGAAGAGAACTATAAGATCCATCTTACCACAGGATCTGGCTAACATTAACATTTTTGTACTATGAAAATGTTATATGCATGCCACTTTTTCATAAGAGTATGCGCAACTTGCAGTTGCAACACCCCTTCTTCTGAGATGATTGGAGCATCCACACCGTTGACTCCCTTGTGCTTCCACCTTTGCCATTAACAAGTTCTTTCATTGTGTTGGGACGCTGCCAACTTGTTTCACACTTAAGTAATAAGAGGAGTGCTGCTAATGTACTACATGGTTATATTGATAATAGATCCTTACCAAGCTGCTGAGTTATCCTGGTTCATAAGAAAACGATCCTTGCTTGTCTGGGATCATCGGTAGATGCATCATACATCATCTTTCTCGGGCAAACTTGTTATAGGGCAATTTTGGAAGTTAAAAGGGGCATAACATTTTTTTTCCGGCCAGATGCTCTTTTAGCCAGTGTGTGTGTGATATTGGTTGGAGGGTCATGTTTAATATTTTTTTGTGGTTTGGAGTAGTTTCGCCTATGGTAACTTTATGGGCATGAGTGGTGCGCTTGGCTTCTCTTTTGGCTCATGTTCACGAGGCAATCCTAGCAGTGTCCTTTTTGATGCATTGCGAGATTGAAGTATATTCCTTTGCCTTGATTATTGGTGGAATTCTTGTCCCCCTTTGTTCCATATCTTTGGTTGCTGCCGAGATTTGTTTCTTATTATAGAATCCATAGTCGTGATGATGTGTGGATGTGGACTTCCTTAGATATTTCCTATGTTGGCTTTAAATTGGTTGGTTATATTTCTGGATTTGAGCTTCTTTATGCGAAGTTTTCAGAGTTTACACCTGATTGTAGAGCTTCTGGATGGAGAATGAAATATGGAAGCCAGAAAACAAGGATTTTATTGCTATGGAGGATGCTTCTGTTCCTCTTTATGACCGCGGATTTGCATTGCGTTCAATGTCAGCTGATGGATCAAGTAACTTGGAGGGGTATGCTTTTAATCATATTGCTCAACCTTGCTCACTCAATATAAACAGGGCATTGAAGTCTTTCATGATCGGAAGAGCTTTCATTGTTGTTTTTTCATTTTTAAGTATGACTTGATATAGTTGATTCCTAAATGAACGCTAAGGGAATATGATGTCTTATTTTGCTGGCAATCTGCAGCATTAGCTGATTTTAATTGTTTTCTGCCACTAATTACTGCTAGCTTTATTTCCTGCTATCATGTTGAATTAAGGTTCATGAGTGTCCGTGGTCTCCTAGAATCTTTCCAATCAAAGTCCCAAATAGGCCCAGGCATTATAATGAGTATAGACGTTTTTATATTGCCTCCATCTGCAAAGTTTTATTGGTTAAATGAAAATGTATATATGTATATTGGATCTGTCCTACGAAATTCTCTATTTATTTTTACATTCACTTAGTTTACCTCGTTAGCTAATAACATGTTAGTTCTTCATAGAGATATGCAGTCTCTTCTGTTATCTACTTTCTCTATGTCGTGTTTGCTTGTGTTTGCTGTCCTTTTTTCTCTTCTTATTTTGCTTGGCTTTTGCTTAAATTTTTGATTTTGCTTAACAGAGGATCTTAAGAAACAACATGGTCACAACTACGGAGAAAAAAGCATCACACAAGAAACTTTCTGAGTCTTGAAACACTTGTTATTTTTCAGTTATGAAGCTTCCTAAAACATACTTGTTACGTCATCACGTGTTAGTGTTGCCTCTCTCCCCCTCCCTCACAGAAAAAAAAGAAAGTGATAAAGGTTACACTTGGCCTTTATTTTACAATTTCCGTTAACTTGTTATTTGAAGATTGACTTCTCACTTCAGCTTGGGAGATAGATGACACGTCCTAGTGAACTTGGGATAAATAATATCAATTTTTCGTCACGAATATACAACTGCTCAGTTTTTTCACTAAACTAGGTGTTTAATCTGCTCCTCTCTCCCTTCCATTTGAAGTCGTAACCTTATATGTGCTGTCCAGGCCTGTTCTATGCAATGACTGATTTAAGTCATGGACAAATATATACTTCGAATAACTAAGATGTTGGATTTGGTACGTATCTTTTTTGTACAGGAACTTATGCAGTTTCTACGTCCAGGAATTTTTACGTGTTTCATGGCTGTGTAATCTTTGTCACATTCCATTAGTGGGAATGGACAAACCACTAAACACCCTTTTTCAGCTGTATGCAGCTCTAATGTTATGGGTGGTTGGTTACTCTCACAAGTTCGTTTTTCACTTGTAATTCATGTTAGTGCATTTTAAAAGCTTTGCAGTCATTACTCATTACTCACTATTTTTCGTGTTATCTTTGTTAGTTCTAGTAGCTAACTTGGACATCCTTCCAAAAATGAAAAGAAAAGTCCTGCTACTTTCATATGGCTAGGGCATTGCTATTTCCCAGTGATGCATTTTGGGATTTAATTGCATTTTGGAGTGGATAGATGGTGCTATCTACTTTTTATACACAAACTAGAAGTGCATGTGGAAGAATAACAACATGATGAGAAAATAGATCCAAGCTGGAAAGACTCCAAGAACCAATTCTGCATGCAAGCTGTCGTAAGTTTTACTTGGAATAAAGACACATAGACCTGAATAGAGATCGTCAGTTGTAAATTTGAGCAGCTGTGGTTAAGAACCATAGCTGCTTAAAATTTGGCTTCACCCTTCATATCCCACCATATCTCCCACAAACGTGTTCGGATAAAAATGGAAAAACCCGATCTTCTGAAATTTTGTCCAGTAGAAATGCAAAATGGGTTTGGACAGCTTGAGGGATGAGGTTAATATTTTTTTTTGTGATTTTTTTAACCCTCTTTTGTATGTGGGTAACACCCCCTTTTTGACTTACAATCCCCTATGTCTGATCTGTTAAATATGTCAATGGAAAAAAAAGAAGGTGATGAACACATTAAAAAGAACTAAAGTTGACTCACTTGAACAACTTATACAACAAAAATGACAACAATACGAAGTCTTAGTTATAGCAGGCTGTGGTCGGCTATACTAGATAAGATTTCATCTTCAGTTTTTGTCCACATAGATCCTCTATTTTTTCCATCAACTGCCAAGTGCTACATGCTTATTTTATGTCATCCTTAACGCTTTCCATCTAAACGAACTTTTCATCCCCCGGCTTCTTCCAATATTCCAACTCAACACTATGGTGCATCATCTAGTCAACATCTCACATGCACATCTTTTCTATCCCCATCTTTGTAAACATCCAACACTAAGACCCGCAGAGTAGCGCTTTATATTAGCGATAGAGGTACCCAATGGCCGATGGTCCTATAAAATCTATTGCTTCTCTTTAATTGAGCCACTAATTGTGTCAATATCTTCGTTCCTCTTTGAAATTGACCAAGGTATTTGAAAGACTCACTAAGGGGCAACTTATACTTCTCCAATGCTGCCTCATCTTCGATTAACTCTTTTTTATTATTATAATTGCACTTCATGTACTCTGTTTGCTTCGGCTTTGGCTAAACCCTTGAGCTCAAATATTTGCATCCATCACTTCATTTTAGCGTTAACCCTATCTCTACTTCCACCAATTCAATATCATTCTTAAACAGCATACCATAACTCTTCTTGAAAGGCAATGTTGTTTCTTCTATTATTGGCGGGTAGGAAAACGTGGTCCTATCATGATAAGGGATTTCCAAGTCATTCTTCTACGCGTCCAAACATTTGTTTTTGTATCTCGCTACATATGCTTAACTAAGCTAATATTTTTTACATAGTAGACCCTTCACAACATTCCCCATCAAAGCATGTCTGCGGGTACCTTGTCATTAGCCTTTTGTTGGTCAATGAAGTCATGCACAAATAGCCGGATAACAAACCGTCGCCTGTCTCATAATATGTGTAACCTACGCGTTGATCATCCTGGCATATACCCAAGTCGATTCTCTGGAATGGTAGTGTCATAGTGTGGATAGTGGATACACTATCGGTGTCTCCTACAATTTCATGGTATGGCTCATCCACTACTTCTCAGTAATTTGAGCAATCTTGGGGTTCTCCTTTTTTTATTGGGAAAAAAATGGTAGCAAGCTGCTTTTCCTCCAATCTTTTGGTATTGGATTTGTCCTCCAAAACTCGTTGAATGAGTTCGCTAACTAATCAATAACAACATTCTTTCTTAAGTTTCCTTCTCTTCGATGCATTCTCTACCTCTTTTTGTTGAATGCTGTGCGTATACTCTCGATTGACTAGTGATTCCTAATATTCATTAAGCTACTTATCAAAGTATTCCCTCCATCTATCCTTGATATCTTATTCTGGACTAATATCCTTCGGTTTATATCCTTGACGCATTTCGTCATAGGAAGATCCTTTTTCAATGCATGTCATCTTTAAGCTATGTTATAGATTCTTTTTCAACATCTTGCAGAGTCTACTTTGATGTTTACCTTCTGATGTGCGTTTTACTTTGCAAATTAGACTACTTTTGCCTTCACCATAGAGTCCTTATATTTTGCAGTAATTTCTTCATTCCTACAATTTTCCAATTAATCTCTGCTTATCCAGTGTCCCTGTGCACGTTTGATTCTCAGAGCCTCTTTGGCTACTTCATAATAACAGTTTCTCACCTTTACCTTACTTGAGTCTGGGTCCTCCTCTTATGGAGAGGAGGTTCAGTGGGCTGGTTGTTTGACTTGGTTGTATGATCAGTTGTTTGTATTGGCTATTTGAGTACCTAGCATGAGCTCTCTACCAAGTATGTTTGGTTTATTCAGCTACAAGCATATATTGTGTTTTTTTTTCAAAATGGATAAACAGTATATCCATCTTCAAAAAGCTGCAAATATTAGTTAGGCATCCTGCTTTTAAGTTAGCTTAAAAGCCATCTACGGAATATAATATTTCGTGGTTTGACCACATAAGAAGCTAAAAGCCAATCAAAAAGTGATAAAGGAAGCTAGTTACTGCACAAGACCTTTAGATATCATAGTCTTAGCATATGTATAATGAGTTTTGTTCTAATGTTTTTGACTTTTGCTTTGTGTTTTCCATTCTCATCTTGCATTTTCATGTGGTCTATGATAGTGATATTTGATCAAAAGAATATGACAACTAAACTGATAGTATTTCCATCAGTTTCTTATTAATTGGGTTTAGTTCTCCTTGTTTTATATTTGGGTTACATCACATCTAACTGTAACAAAACTAGATAAAGAAAATTAAATTAGTGTAGGTGAATGAAAATAAGATGAGATCGAATTAGGATAAATCAACTCAAGCGAGTTTACTTCTGTAAAACTATTTCGCCATTTATTCCAATATTGTACACTCTATACACTTTTCTTTTAATTTGTATGCTTAAAGCCCTAAATCATTATAATTGCGGAAAAAATAAAAGCTGAACGCTTCTCTTTGTAATCTGCAACCTCCATATCTGGCAGAGGTAAACCTTTGAAGTTAGAAATGTAATGTACCAATACTAATAACCAAAGATGTTTTGAAAGATTTTTTAGACAATAATCTTTATCTGTATAAACAGAATAATGGTGAAATTCATACAATAGAAATATATGGGGAGAGAAATCATCTAATTCCTCCATTAGGTATGTGTGACTCCCACTTCTTCCTTATCATTTCATTTTCCAATTCTTGTTCCCAATTCTCAACAATGCTTTGAATAAGGATATCTCATCATCTTCTGCTCATGGATATCCAGAGTAAGCCGTGTGAATATCATCAGTTGCATAACAAGCGCAGCTAGTTCCTGAATAGCATATCTTGAAAATCTAACTAAAGATTTGGGACAAATGATCCACAAGCCGGTAAACATTGAAATTTGCAAGGCGGAAACCAAGCTAATTAGGGTAGACTATATGGGTATTGTATTAAGAGGATAGGGAGAAAATTAAATTATCACCACGAATAAAACACATTTATATCTACAATGTATCACACCCAGCAGCTGATCATAAGAGCATTTTCATACCCACAACAAATACAAGTCCAGGTGGGGACAACGATTGTAGTTGACAGGGGAAAAACGCATCCACCAAAATTGAAGCAAAAAGACAAAATCAAAACGCTAAAACTAAATTCCTCCCGCGACAACCGCGGCGCGGTCCGCGACCAACGTATTTGTTCGGTTACCGCGAAACCGCGACCGTTCCCGTTTCCTAAACCAAAACCGTATTTCGAACCATATTTTTAATATGTATTTCATTCTTTACGGTGCCAATCCACTTTAACTGCACAATCTCTAGAAGTTTTGGGTCAATTCACTTAGATAAAAGGTTAGGGGCGGGGGGTTACCTTGCACAATTGCTAAAAAAGCAGGGGGTAATTTGCCACGTTTCAGATTATATATATAAGTGTCAGCAATCCCGGATTTATGATTTTCAGTAGCGTCTTCGCATTGTATGCTATGTAGCATGAAACCTGCTTCAATAGCATGGGTACAACTGAGTTTGTGGAACAGGAACATCTCGAAACGGGAAAACTCAGATCCTAGATGTTTTTGTGCTTATTAGATTGTATGTTCTCCGTCATTGAGCTATTATTTGACATATAAGTTCTCCGTTTTATTTTTTAATGTTCTAGGGAATCGGAGCTGCTAGATGCCCCGCGCTGTTTCAATTGTGGTTCATACAGCCATTCTTTGAAGGAATGTCCAAAACCTCGGGACAATGCTGCTGTTAGTAACTCTCGCAAGCAGCTAAAGTCGAAGCGTAATCAGGCAGCTGGAATGCGCAATCTTGCTAGATATTATCAAGACTCCCCCGGGGGAAAGTATGAGGGATTAAGGCCTGGTGCTCTTGATACAGAAACAAGGCGACTTTTGGGTCTTGGGGTAAGATATTTCTAAGTTTGCTGATATGTTCCCTTCTTGAAAGATTTTAAATTCGTGTTTGACTTAAGGTGGAACATGTAAACGTAAGTTTGCTGATGTTAAGGCTCCTTTTATCCTTTAGTCGATTATATCATGCTAATTGCAATAATTAGTAATATATACTTACATATACAGCAGTGATTAATTATCTTTGAATCCCCCCTCCCCCTCCCCTGGCAGGCTGGCACACACACACAAAGAGGATTGATTTAGATACGATTAGGTGGTATAGTGGTTGGTTATAGGCTTTACCATCTTTATTCTGCATAATCAGTGGTGTCATGAATCTGTGTATACTGTTTCTCACTCTTAGCGTTCAGGCTAGCAGCCCATTAAGATCTTATTTTTAAGAGGCCCAAAGGGTCCTTGTCTAGGCGCAAGGTGAAGGCGTGTGCCCCATGTAGGTGAGGCACACAATGTCTTACTTTTTATTTTATTTATCATTATCTTTTTTGGGTATGAAATTGTAAGATAAAACCCAAATGATATTATAAATCAAAAAGGAAAACAATTTCTTACTTTCCTAAGAATAAAAGAAGGAGACCTTGAACAAATCAAAAGTGGAGGGTGCACATGAATAGGGAAAGGTTTGGTTTTTTCACCCATACTGATTTCTCTCTCATCTAATCCAAACACCTCACTGTAGAGGTCGAAACAGGAGAAGCCTGGCAACTTCTCAAAAGAAAGAGAGAAAAGTTAGTGAACACCAAGGCTAGAACACTTCGACGATGACCACCAACACATCTGGTGCCACCACACCTTGCCCATCATGCTCGCCGGCCATCTGTAGCCAAACAACGGCTGTAAACTATCTCCCTGCCCCCCAAAGAATTTAAGTTTGTTTGAAATTAGGGTTTTAATCTAGGGTTCAATTCAAAGCAATTTAAGGAAATTAAATGAGAGGTTTTGCTCGAATTGGAGTTGTAAACCCTAGGTAAGGTCCAATGCTAAGAAAAACATCCTTTTTTTAATTGATTTTTAAACTTAGATTTTGTCAAACGTGCGCAGCTCGACCAGAGGCGGCCATGCGGTACGCCTTGCGCCTCTCAAAAGGCGGCCAAAGGCGTGCACCTTGGCTGGAGGCGTTTTGGCTTCTCCTGACTCCTAGGCACGCCTTGGGCGTGCTGTCGAAATAAGATTAAACTTGTCAAATTTTTTCTCGGAAGGGTTTGGAGCTAGTTTTATGCTAGTCTTCTTTATGCTTAACCTCTTTGGTGGATGGTTGATTGTCAGAATGGTCTGAAATACCCTCTTTGTCCCCAAAAGGATATTGAAAATTTTCTAATTTTTGGTGTCCATGATGGGTAAACTCACATTGAGATTGTGCATGAGCAAGAAAATCTCTGTAGTTGTGTTTTATTCCCATTATTTAGAAAGTAGCCAACTCTTCTGTACAATAGAAAGGGAATACCTTTTGTACTTTTACATTCCTTGTACTTATTACTGCTTTTGCTCTGCGATGATGCCATATGATATACAAAAATTGCCAGAATACCCTTATGTATTTAGAAATCCTTCAGCCCTTAATGCTAAGACCATCAGGATAGTCAGTTCTCGTTGTCTTGTTCCTCTATCTAACTCTCCCATGTTACTTTTTATCACGAGGGAAGTCTTGTTGGATCTGCTCCTTTAAAACAAAATAAAAAAAAATCAAGCTTTTACTTGAGAAGGGATATTCATTGCCACTGTTTTAATTTTATTCAAAATGAGTATTCCCTAAGATAGCTCTCTGGAAATTGAATAATCTCTATAATAAAGCATCCTCCTTGATTGTTAACCCCACTTCTCTATCTTGATCATTCATCTTTCGAGTATTTGGAGGTGGTCTTTGGCAAAGCTCTTTTGACGCCAAGGGCATGGCAAACCACTAGTGAGGGTGGCACCTATACTATAATAAAAGCCAATGCAAAGCCATCACAATCACGTCTGCTTGCCAACCCAACCTTCGCGCATCCACATGTCATCGTCTTGCGGTCTGCAACTGTCCACAAAGGAGGCTTACTGCTGGATTGCACTAAAACTTATATGACGTGCATTAGATTAATAGTTACAGCTTAAGAGTAAATATTCTAATTGATTTTGATCCTAAGTATTTGTTCAACAATTTAATATTTTTGAAAGAAAAGTATATTACCAGTATTTCAGCTTGAACAGTATATCCTAAGACTTATTGTGAAAGTTTTTTGGGCAAAACTTGGATGAAAGAATGAGAGAAGGGAGCATGAAGAGATGGATCTGAAGAAAGATGAGAAAGTAAAAACCGAGAGAAGCACCAGATGAGATGTGGGAGCTAGTCGAGGGCAGGAGGTGAGGGAAGGGAGAGGGTAACAGAGAAATAAAAGAAGTAAAAAGTGGAATAAAAAAATTAAGTTCATTATGTCAAAGGAACTGTTTCCCTAGGGTCCTTAGCCACCGCTAAGGGTATTTTGGCTATTAAATTATAACCATAGGGGTTCCACAGGGATTTCCATGAAAAATTTAAGGGTGATTTGGCTTTTTTGTTGAACCTTGGGGGCACTCTAGGAAACTTCCCTTATATTTTTTTTCTTAGTACAATTTTATTGCCCTCGTTAGTTGATAAGTCCTTGAAAATCCAATTACTATTTCCTTTATCGTTGCTACAATAACTCTATAGGTTAAAATGTAATTCATTATTCTTAATTCGTAACGAAAGCCTATAATAGACTTCTAATCCTAGCTATTGATGGAGTATAATTACAAGATGACTATAAAAGTGTACAACAAAACGGTAAAACTACAAAATAGTAATTCAAGGTACTCATTTTATGCGAATTTCAATTTCCTTTCTATTTTTGTTGCCCTTATTAGGATTAGTGTTCTTGGCAATTTCCATTCACTTAGTTTTTCCTCATTTTTAACAGGAGTTTGATCCACCTCCATGGCTTAATAGAATGCGAGAAATTGGCTATCCACCAGGATATATGGGTAAGTAAATTGTCATGTATCTTGAAGTTGCTTGTTTTCCTTCATATATGTCACTATCTTGGATTTTGGTACCGTGGTAAATCATGGTTTTAGATCTCGGACGTGAGACGTGACACCACTTTCACGGGTTATGTGGTCTATGGTCTTCGTGCCATTATATTGCGCTAGGCTCAAAAATGTTCTCAATGCGGTCACTGTACAAACGAGATTAGTAAAATCCCAGGCGTGACATTCAGTACAGAAATGCCATTTTTTCAATATGCCTTTTACTTTTTTCTGTGGGAGAGGAGTTGGATTTTTGTTTTCCTTGGAAATAGCTTTATGAGAGTACAGATTCATTGATTATTGAAGTGCTTGCATAAGAAGTTGTCTTAGGGGATTAAATAGTAAACTTGCGCGGGAAAGCCACCAGTTTGGTGGTTGGCGTAACAACAATGGCATGTTTCAAAGAACTATTAAGAATTACCTTTGTTCTGTAAAAAAAAAAGAATTACCTTTGTTGCATTGAGGCCTCTTTCCTCAAAATACGAAATAGGAATTGGAGATTGACATTATTATGGATTCTTTTGGCTTACAAAGACAAAGTTGGGGATGGTTAACAACGACTATGAGAGATGTGGAAAAAATGCTATATGGGAAACAAACACACATATACATATACCCAACAGCTTGTCTTAGTTTTCTTCCTCCTTGTTCTTCTCTCTGTCAAGACTTCCCGCTTCCCTAACCTCAACTCCAGTGATCCATAGGAGCACGCCATCCACTATTTTCGTAGAAAACACTGCCAGACACGTGACGGAGCCTAGGTTTTGGGGTCTATCTATCCCAAACTTGGAGTATCTTTACTTTTATTCTGGCTCCAGCTTTTGTTTGAAGGTGGCTTCAGTAAAATGGCATTAAGGAAGGTCATGGAGAAGCTGGCAGAAGGTGCCACAAAGAGGTGTTGAGGGAGCTCTCTGGCGAAGCAAGTCGGGGTTTAGGAAGTCAGAACGTTAAGGCTTGCGCTGGTTCACAAATAATAACTTGGCTATCAACATTTTCTCTTAACAGCAGTGGCTGACCGCTGATTTTTGTGGTGACAGCTGGGCCTTATTTTACCGGATATGACATTGGTAGTGGCTCCCTTGTTACCGAGGAGTCCTTAGCATGGTTCAAAAATACGGTTTCGGTCGCGGTAGCTGGAACGGTTACGGTAACGGAATCGATGCGGTTGCCATACCGCTAATTATCGGCCGAGACCAGAAGATATCGCTTGGATCGGTCTAAATGGGGTTCCTTTTACACCTTTACAATGCAGGTAGTATCGGTCGGTAGATTCGGAAACCTTTACAATACGGCCGATACGATACTATATGGCCTTGTTGTGACACCATGGTCCTTAGAGAGCCTCCCCATCTCTAGGAGACATGTTGTCAGGACTCGGTATATCACATTAACATGAGAATTACACCTGTATCTGGGCCAGATTCAACAAAATGCTGTCACACATGGATATTTGTGTGAGCCATAAATCAAGGGTGTGTATATACGCATATATATAGAGAGAGGAGAGTCTTTCCTGACTAATATGTCAAAATTCAGGGTTAGAGATAAAGCTTTGATCTACCTGTTGAACGCAAGATGCACCATAACTGGAAGTGTAATGATGGGGCTTTTATGTTTGGGACTAAGGAGCAGAAAACACCATGGTCTGTGCTCCGGCCCGTTGTTGTCTTAGTCAAAATGACTATTCTCGGAGTTCTTTCTCCTCACTCGTGTGGATGAGCGAGCTGCTATCCTTCTTTCTTTTTCTTACACATGTATATTAGTATATATACATCCTTCAAAAAATGAAAAATCATTATAGTAAATGCTGTGTCCCATATCTGTGTCCAAAATTTGGACAAAGGTACCATTTCCCAAATTTATTTGGAATTGCCGTATCAACCACCGGGATCCGTACAACGGTACAAGGATACGATACCCTTAATGGGGTCCAGGTCCAGGACTCCAGACAACTTGGGGGTGATTCAAATTGTAGGATTTTAATGCTAAAGATGTAGAAATGGTAGTGCTAGTGAAGGGACCAGTTTTGTGCGAAACTCCCACCATTGCACTTTTGTAGTATTTTGTCCACTAAACTTCTCTTTTTCCATATAAATTGCTATCTCATAGAAGTCCGATGCAATAACAATTCCCTGTTTTCCTTGCATTAACATGTTAAAAGATCCGTGTTTTATTTGTTTGTTTGTTTTTTCCAGTACAACTGTTGTTTTTCCAGTTCCTGAAATTTTGTTAATTGTTTGTTTGTTTGTTACTTTGTTTGTATGATATACTATGTCCATAATGATTCCAGCGGTCGTGTTTATTTTGCCTTAGCTTGCTCCCTTTTGAGTAGGGATGTTAATGGGTCTTAGACCCGATCCAAACCCAAACCCATTTATAAGGGTTTGGGTCCAACTTTGGGTCTGGGTCGGGTTTGGGTCCAAAGGTTATCAGGGGGTGACTCGGGGTCCGAATCTATCAAACCCGATCCAGACCCTACACACAGACCCATTTACATAAAAAAAAACTTGTGAATTATGACTTTAGTAGTTGTGACTCCATTTAAGACATGTAATGATGTAAGTTGAAACATATTTAAGATTTTATAAGCTATATTTTGTTAATTGTTATGATACAAACCATAAATATGGTCACGCGAACCTATAAAATAGGCGGAATAAATTTATTAGATTAAAAAATGCTATTAAACTTGAAATTCAAAAGGAACCATTAAGGACCCTAAACCAAATGGGTCTGGGTCTAAAAATTCTAGACCCAATGGATCTGGGTGAAATTAATGGTTCTGGGTCTGGATCTAGACCCGCCCTGCCCAGACCCGACCCATTTACTTTTGGGACATGGAGAATTGGACTCTCACAAGTGGGATAGAAAAATTGGGGATGTGTCAAGATTACCACTTGTTGTGATCAAAACGTCCATCCTAGCTAAAGAGTGTGAGATTATAGAAGAATGTTCACTATTTAAATGCTTGATTTGACAGTCTCCATATCGTGTCATGAGGGCTGGTCTTTGAAATTTTCTAATCAGACTTCTCTTGTGAAGCTTATAGATAATATCATTGAATGATTGTGTTTGTGTTTGAGTTGATGCAAGTTTTCTTCAATAGCTTAATGCGGGGGTGAAGTGCTGGATAATGGGGAATGTATTTCTGGTATATTGATTCTTTTGCTTTGATCTGTTCTGTTGTCTCTTCATCATCATAGCTAACTTGTGAACTACTGATAATCCAGAACCAGAAGATGAGGATCTGCCTTCCGGGATTACCATATATGCTGATGAGGAAATTAAAGAGGACAAGGACAAAGAGGAGGGTGAAATTCTTGAAGCAGAACTTGTTAAAACACCGCAGAAAATGAGTGTAAAGTTTCCTGGCATTAATTCACCGATCCCGAAGACTGCAGATGAAAGAGTATGGGCAGCTAGATCTTCAACCTCTGGTCGCCATTGCAGTGGTGACAGTGCTCATCCAAATCATTTTTCTGAATCTTATAGTAGGGGACGTCATCAAGAGCATAATAGCCGTGATGATGACCCATCTGGCTTTGACAGAGCTTCCAGGTATACTCCTAGGTATGGTGATCAAGACTTTGGTTCCCCATCACACAGCTCAAGAAAAAATGGTCCTGGTTTTGGAAGGTCTATAGGTGATAGAGGTCAAACCGATCCTTTGGATTCGGAAGATCCTTTAGCCTCTCGTTTGTACAACTCGTATTCGTATAACTCAAGTAGACGCATTCCAGAGCACAACAACTGTTCAGATGGTAGCAGAGGAGATCAGCCTGATTCTTCTTATTCTTCCAGAGGCAGTAGGGATAGATATGATAGACATCAACATCGTAGTGGGCGATGAATGGCAAAAGTTCCTTTTAGGCCACATCACAAATTGTATAAAGTTGTTTGTTAGGTTGTATGGGATTTGTTGTACCATTGTATTCTATCCATGTGGTGTAATGTTCTCCTTTTTCGCGTTTTTTCAAAATGAAAATTTCTTTGTCTATATATCGTATCATTACATGATATATCTAATATAATTTCTTGAGGAAGCCTTCACCTAAAATGCAAAATTTGTATGCGGAAGAGACTTGTAACAGAAATATAAAAAGATTCAAAAAAGAATTCCACCTATAAGTTGTTTTATGGCTTGGCTTGCTTTATTTCGTGTGAATTTCCGATTAACACCTTCAACTAAAGTGGTTTTTGACATAGATTTAGTGTGGATTGAGATGGAGCACAGCATAAAGGAAGTGGTGAATGAAGTTCTAAGATAATCCAGTGGAAACATGTCCCTTGTCTAAGGGCATATGTTGGTGGGTTGAAGAAGTGCGGCTAGCGATACGCAACAAATGAGAATGCTATAACATGGTGGGAAACTGTAGGAGACCGTAGTGATGATAAGGAGACTGTAGTAAAGAGGTTAGAATGAGAAGGAAAGGGAGGTCATACGAGATGCAAGAGTAAAGTGATGTGATATGGGATATATGAATGATGGGAAAAGAAGATTTATAGATTTGCTCATATGTGAGCAGTAGATATTGAAAGAGGTAAGTTTGCGTAAGAAGATGCGGATTGAAGAGTTTTGGTCCGAGATAAGGAGATAGAAAATTGATGGAAGTCATACTTAGGTTTTGACTTTCATTTTTATGTTTATGGGTTGAATGTTTCCGGACATAGGTTGAACAAAAACAAACTAGTTAGAAGAGAATAAATTTAACGGTGCAATACCGGGTTACATTGTGTTCTATCTGAACGCTGGATCTGTTGACTTTGAGGATACGACATGCTTGTAGTTGTTGGGCTGCATTCTTGATTTTCTCGATCGTCCATGAAATGCTCATGTCCAAAATTTTAACTCGGAATAGATATATCAGATTTGTAGCGTCCGTGAGAATGAGGATGTTGGAGAGTCATGACTGAATTGCCCAATGGATGACTGCAAGACAAGTGAGGGCTTCGTCATGGGTGGAATTAGAAGCTGTGCCAAAGGAACCACCTTGTATAGAATATGATTGTTGTCGAAACTTTCAAGGTGCCACCCCAAACCCATTATGTTGTCTTAAGCATTTCATAGTGCATCGTATTGGATGGTGTGCTGTGGTTGACTTCGTTGAAGGAGACATATATCAATCTGGAGGAAACCAGGGGAGGAGAAGGTAGGCTCAGGAGGATGCAAAAAACGAAGTTGTGGAGGATTGAGGTCAGGGTGGTTTAGTTGGAGGGTAATAGAAATTTCGATGTTATGTATGACTGTGTTGAGGTTGACTGGTGGTTGATTAAAGATTCTGCCGTTATGGTACAGCCAAAGGCACCAAAGTGTAGAGGAAAATCTGATGAGACTAGGGTTGATAGGCCCTCTTTACTTTTGTAAAGAAGAATTGATTTGGATATCCAATGTTGGAGGGTAGTGGAGTTGGGGGGGGGGAAGTGGAGAGTGCTTGACAACCAGATTTGATGGCAAAGGGGCGTAATTGGAAAATATGGTATGAATTTTCTAGGGGGGTAAGAATAAAGTTCACAATTATGGTGATTTAGAAGTTGTCATTTGTACAGGTTTACCTTGTCTGGGAGACAATAATGAACTAGACGCCAACGGTAGTATTTCCATTTTGGAAAAATTGGAAGGTGCCGAATGATTTTGAAAGTTTTGGTGCCTTTCTCTATGTTCAACCCCACCTACTGCTGGAAGTCATACTTTGATAACCTATTAAACGTTGAGCACGAGCAAGATATTTAAGTTATAAGTATGCAATTACTCTACGCGCCTTGAATTATGATGTAACACCCCGACAATTCTCTCTTTATAAAATATATATTTTCCCAACTAAAATAGAGAATCATCAAGACATTATCGCCCGTGAAAGCGTATCGGCCTACTCAGAGTGTTGCTGTAATACCCCGAATTTTCAAGCTTATTTTGTTATTTATTAACCTTTAATATTATTTTCCACTTAAATTTATTTACCGATAATTCAAGTTTATTTTATAATAATGTTTATAAAAAAAAAATTGATTTTATTTAGTTTTTGAATTATTTAACGATTTTATTTAAATGATTTATTTAGTCTTGAATTATGTGCTGCTTTTATTAAAATGATTTTATTGAAATGAATTTACAAAACTAATTATACATTTTCATTAATTCTAATTAATTTAATTATTATTGGATTTGAAGTACTCATTTAGTTTGTGGGCATACTTATAAGTCCATCAATATTAGTCATCCCATTTGAGCCCAAGCAATACATTACCAAGTCCAAAGTCCAATTACAATTTAGCCATCTACAAACACACAAAAAAAATAAGGGGAAAAGCCAAATAAACAAAAAAAATAATAATAATAAAAATAAATAAAAAGGAAGCAGCATCACTCATCTCCTTCCTGGCTTCCTTCCTCCCCTCTTCACGCTGACTGAAACAGAGCAAGCAGAAGAAAAAAAAAACAGATCAACAACTCTTTGTCAGATGAGTTGAAACTCACCCACAACCTCAAATTTTCTGATCAAGATCAACTCTATAGTCAAAGAAATCTCAAACACCATACCTCACCATACTCACCATTAATGGAGCTTGACTCCAAAGCTCAAAATCTGACCAAATTGTTCTATAAATACCAACTCAAACCCATTCAATTGCTCAAGCAAACCACACTTTCAATGTTTGCTTCAACTTCTCCCTCTTCTCTTTCAATTTCTGATTTTTGTTTTGAAAAATAAAATTAAAAATTAAAACTCTAAACCAGCTCTGCTTCTCCACGACTCGCCGGAACCACCAAACGGCCACCACCGCACCTCCGCCCAACCACCACAAACCGGCAACCCAAAGCCCTGTTCTTCGCCGGAAAACCGCTGCACCACCATCACTCATTTCCTCCCCCCTTCGCTGCGTCTGCTCTTCTCGCAGCCAGCCCGCAACTCGCCCCTCAACCCGCGAAATACCGCAGCCCAGCCACCCCGTCGGCTGCCTGCGCCCACTTCACCTCCCACCTCCGCCTGAACCTGAGCCACGCCGCCCAACCAGCCGCCCCTCTTCCTTCTCCTCTTCGTGCCCTGTTCTCCTTCCTCTGTTCTTTCCTTTTTGGCTTCTCAACTGATTCTTTGAATCAGATATTCTTCCCCCCCCCCTTTATATTTCTTTTTTTCTTTTTAAACAAAAAAGAATGTTTTCTTTTAAATTATCTATTTAGTTTATAAAGTTACTTTGTTTAGATATCATATTCTAAGTTAAATTGATTTAGTCCTTTTAATACTTAAAATGATTTCTTAAATGTTTCTAAAATGTGATTTTGAGTTATTAATAATGCTTTTAAATAATTAAGGAACTTTTCAAAGATTAATTCGAATTACTCGTTTATTAATAAAAACGGGTTATCTAGGTTACTAACTTAGATTTCGTCAAAAACTCGTTGTAGACTCCGAGTACGTAGACGAGGATTATCAGGAGCTTTGATCTGTTCGTGAATCTAACTTTTGGGCACGCGTCACGAGGTAATTTCCGATGTCCATCTAAACATAGATTCCGTAGTATAAAAATAATTTAATTACGTAACTATGTGATTAGAAATGTGAATTATGATTATGAAAATTATTATGAATTATAACTATTGACTTAAATGCGGATTATGATTAGTAAAATGACTAATGACTATGGACCATGGACTATGGACGATTTGTTATTTTAACGTTATTGATAAATAATCTAATATTTTATTCTCGACATTTGTTTAAATAAAGATTAATTGTTGATGTTGTTATCATTATTATTATTTATTATGATATTATTATTATTACTATTATTATTATTATTATTATGCTATTATCGATCTTAAAAGTTTGAAAACGAAAATTTATAATGGATTAGTTATAAATTGGAAAATGATGGATTATTAAATTTACAAGTGATGGTTTTTGTATATGAATGAATATGGGCTTTCTGGAAAAGCCGTGAATGAATTGTGATATTGATATTGGAATGAATATATTTTACACTTGGTTAAATAAGATGTTGTATATGTGTATATGATTTAAGTGATGACTTTCATAAAAGATATTAATCACTTAAAGTGGAATACTGGAGAGAAATGATGAACAGGTTGCCCTGTATGGGAGGTTCAGCGGCCACCTACAGGTTTCTTTGTTACTATGCTGATTTTTCTGTTATTTGTCTTCCTTCTATCTTGATGTGTTTCCAAGTTAGAAGGGGTGTGCACACTAGGGACTCTGTTTTCGCCATTATAACATTTGTAGGTAGTTACTGGGGATTGACCCCGGCCTACACCCTTGAATTAAGTAGTTACTGGGGATTGACCCCGGCTTACTGGCGTTCTCTTTCCTCTCCTTAAATAAACGGATAATACTGAATTATTGAATTAATTGAAATTATGTGATTATTAATCTTATATATATACGTATGCACTTATGTGATTATTAATTGTATTTATATATGTATATGTGCTATGCTTTCGACTCTATTAACCTATTATTTTCACAAAGTATTTTCAACTTAAGTATTTTACGGGATGGAGTTGGAATTACTCAGTTTTTTTGATTTTTGGGAGCTTGTCTCTCTTGTTTCTTTTCAATGTATTTGTGCAGGTGGGTGATCGACTGGGGGAAACAAAGAGAGGATTTTTAGAGTTGTCATCCACATAGTTTAAATTTAGTTTCCGCTGAGACTCTGAGACATTATATTAATTAGTGTTTTGTTTAAACAATTTAGTTGTTGTAAAACTTAATTTAATTTGAGTTTAGTGTGATGTTACCCATTAGCCTTGCATTTATTTCCAAGGAGATAAGTGCGGCGGTAGCACGCCATCCGAGTCGAACCCTCGTGGATTTTCCCCCAACGAGTTTTATTTAATGAAAAGGGGTTCGATTTGGGCGTGGTGTTACAGTTGCAGCGGAAAAACATCATATAAAACTTTATTAAATACTTAAAACATAGTAATTGTCAAAACATTATCCAAATCTCGAAGGATAATTCAAAGGAAAAATTGATAAGAATAATCCGACCTTTGGCCGGTCTTCCATCAGTGGTACCACCTTCATTTAATCCAGGTATAATCCCACCTTTGACATCAATATTCTCTCATTGGTATGGAATGATGGCAACCTGTTTGACCAGCGAAAATGACCGTTGAATTTTTAAAAAAAAATTAAAAAAAAAGGAAACCCCCCCCCCCCCCCCCCCCCCCCCCCCCCCCCCCCCCCCCCCCCCCCCCCCCCCCCCCCCCCCCCCCCCCCCCCCCCCCCCCCCCCCCCCCCCCCCCCCCCCCTCCCCTACCACCCTCCTATTCACGGCGGCCGGCGGTGATTCACGGCAACCTCGCCAACAACCACGAAAACCTCGCGAGGGGAGGGGGTCACGTTGATGTTTTTGGCGGGGAGGGGGAGGTGGCTGCGGGGAGGGGCAGGGTGGGAGGGGAAGGATTGGGTGGTTGCGGGGGAGGGGGAGGTGGCTGCGGGGGAGGGGCAGGGTGGGAGGGGAAGGATTGGGTGGTTGCGGGGGAGGGGGAGGTGTCTACGGGGGAGGGGCGGTGGCTGCGGGGGAGGGGAGGGGCAGGTGGCTGCGGGAAGGATAGTGTGGCTGCGGGGGAGGGGGAGGTGGCTGCGGGGAGGGGAGGTCGCTGCGGGGAGGGGGAGGTCGCTGCGGGGGAGGGGGGGGCAGGGGAGGGGGAGGGTGGCTGCAGGGGAGGGGGAGGTGGCTGCGGGGGAGGGGGAGGGTGGCAGGGAAGGGGAGGGTGGCTGCGGGGAGGGGGAGGGGAGGGGTGAGTTTCTTTTAATTTTATTTTTTTATTAAATCTAATTTAAGACTTTAATTAAGAATTTAGGTTTAAATTATAGTTAATTAGCTATTAATCAGGTAATTAAGAGATTTTACCTGTAATTGTAGGTCACAAAGGTGAGGGACATTGAGAGAATATTGATGTCAAGGTGGGATTATATGGATTAAATGAAGGTGGTACGATGGAAGACGGCAAAGGTCGGATTATTCTTATCAATTTTTCCTAATTCAAAACCAACTTAAAACATTTAAAATAAAATAATCCATAAAACCACTTGATAAAAGTAATGTAAAGGTAGGAAGCAATGAAAGTAATAAAGCGATCTCTCATCAATGCATCCCAAGTCCCAAATGAGTAATTGAGACGATGCATCAAGTCTTCCAAACCTGTAGGCAATTACTCAATTGAAAATTGCTCACTAATAAAGGGTCATAACAAGATCAATAGGAACAACCATGATCGACACACAGAAAAGTACGTAATCAACAAAGCTGAGTACATACATAAATAAAATAAAACACGAAACCTAGCATGATACTACTAAGCAATAATACATCATCAATAAGTATACTTCAAGACTTCAACTCGTAAATAAGACTTGACTTCACAAGATATGATAATGATTTAGTAAATTGAATAGACAATGGATCGAGTTGTCCAACTAAAGCCAGCCTTCAAAATAGAAGACGAACTATGGGCGCGACTCCGTAATCCCTTGACCTACGATATCGAGGAACCTTTAAAAATAAAATAGGGTAAGATGATCAATGCGACCCCAAGAAAAGCCATGGGCTACCACCATGTACTCCAACTCATACTAGTCCAGAACTTCAGACATGCACAAGTCTAAAGCTATTGCTATTCACTTTCCACTTTAAATATTAATAAGTTATTAGATGTTGGACTCTAAACAAACAACCAACACATAACATGCATACAAAAAATATTCCTCTTTTATCCTAGGATTAAATAAGTGATCAAACAATTCCAATTAACCAAGAATTAATCCTCCAAACTTATTTGTTGACTCAAATAAACAATCGAATGTCCAATGATAATAAATATACATGCCCTACAAAGCCCTCGGTCTTTTTAAAGTAGTAAAATAACCATAATCAATAATAGTCCAACTTACTCACAAAGTCCTCGGCCTTTGAGAAGTAATACAATATTCATAACCAATAATAATCCAACCTACCCACAAAGTCCTCGGCCTTTGAGAAGTAATAAAATATCCATTAAGGGAAACAATACCAAATCCATAATCCAATAATAAAATATTATTAACCCACATCACACGATGGATTAAAATATAAATACTTCCAAACAACATGTTTGAATCAAACATCCATTCAATCATGTAATAAAACATATATGCAATTAACATGCTCAACAACACGTAATTCCAATTCATTAGCCACGTATGAACCATAAAAGGGTTCCCTATACATGATACTATGAATAATCCTAATCCTTAGGACATGATACTATTCTAATACATAAGGACATGTACGTACCTAGTGTAGACAAAGTGAGGCCACTTTAAAACTCTCGAAGTCGCCTAAAGTAAATTCTCCGCCTACCAAAATAATAACATAACAATGAATTAATATCCGAATTAATTCACAGCAATATAAACTATTTTAAAACGCTTCAAAATGCGTTTAGAATACTTTAAAAACATTAAAGTTTCAACCTTTAACAACCTCTAATATAATACTTATAAGTCTAGGCTTTAAAACCTCAAAAACTATTACTTTCATACTTGAAACTCACTTTAAATAATAAATAATAAATCTGAATTATAACTTATATTCATATTAAATAAAAATCAGATTTTTAATCACTTCAAACAATAAGGTTTACAACTTTATTTATAAAACATATTAAAACTCATAAAAATCACAACTTTAATATTAAAACTCATAAAAATCGTAACATAAATATTAATACTTTAGTTAAACATTAAATAGAGGATAAAGGTTAAGAAATAACCAAAAGGAAACCAAGAAAAACCGGAAATAACGGAGAAGAAACGCACAAGAAGAGGCGCGTGGCCGCGGTGGCTGGCGCATGTGAAGCACACGCGGCTGCTGCGTGCAGGCTTTTGTGGGCGGACGAAGAGAGGGAGAGTGAGGTGCGGTGGCTGCTGGCGGCAGTACACAAAACAAGAGAACAGAGGAGGGCGAGTGGTGTGTGAAGCTCTTCGGGAAAAACAGAGGAGAGGGTGGTGGTTGTGGCGGTGCACGATCGGAAACCAAAGGAGAGAAAAAGAAAGAAGGGGGCGCCGGTTGGGAGAAAGCTAGGGAAAGGAGAGAAAATAAAGTGTGCAAACTTGGGGTTTGGAGGTTATTTATAGGTTTGCCTAAACCTAGGGTGAATAGGTTTAGGCTTTGGGTTTGGGCTCAAGTTGATCATCAAACTCTAATTAAGAGCTTTGGGCTCCTCAACCCAATTTTAAAATCATATTAAACACAGCCCAAATTATTTAATAACCTATTCAATACATAAAATCCAACCCAATAAATATAAATGATTATTTAAAACGTTTAAACAATCATTTGACTTTCATAATAGTCAACACTTAAATAATTAAATAAAATAAATATAAAAATAATTATAAATATACTTTAAATATATTTATAAAATTCATAAAATTACCGGGGATTAATGATTACATATGAGTGATGCGTTATGTAGGCTCTAAACTCTGGGTTGTGTTTTTTTAAGAAATGCAACTTCTGCTTACTATTTTGCCCAGCCAGTACAACTTTTCCTCGAATTTTCAAAAACTTCAATTGTTATATTTTTCTTAATTAAGGTTTAAAATCAAATCCCATTTAATGTATTTATTCGAGTCTTGAATTATTTGATAAATCAGTTTATTATTCAATAAATATAACTAAAGTTGTTACTTAAAATAAATTAATAATTTATCTTTGCTATGGATGTTTTTAAGGAAAAATTGTCCTTTACCACCTTTTATGTATACCTTTTTGTAAATTACCACCTTAAATAAATTAGCACTTTTTTGTGTCACTGTTTTAAAACTCCCACCACTTAATGTTTTCCGTAAAAAAAATGTTAACTGGGGCCCACACCTTACCCTTTTCTTTAAGTGAAACTATTGGGTCAGACCGTCTGACCCAATATTACTGTCAGACGGAGTGCCGCCGCCGCCGCCGCTCCTTCCTCCTTCCTCTCCGCCGACACCACCAATCCCACCATCTTCTACTTTCACCCCTGGCATTTCCATCATGAAGTACTAATTTGATGGCTTTCGATGGCATCATCAAAATCCAAGAATCAAGATTGTCCATCATCATCTTCAATGGCACTAAAGGGTGATTGCTTCATCATTCACTGCAAGAAACGCAGACAAAGAAGAAGAAGGAGTACAGTGCTAATTTAATGAACAATACTTCAACTTCTACCATTGATGCCATTGATGAAGAAGAAGGAGAAAGTGAGAGGAAAGCAGAGGTTAGTGTTTTTTATTTTTTAAATTTTAGTTAGTTGTTAAATGAAAGAAAAATAAAACCAACTGAAAGAAAAATATAAGGAACTGAAAACTAAGTTGCTTTCATTTAGAAGTTATCTTGTTTCATTTACTTAAGTTTTGTTTTCAGTTAGACTAAAATAAGTAACTGAACTTAAAAACATCAAACTGAAATAAAAAGATCAACTGAACAAAATTTGAAACCAACTGAACAAAATTTGAAACCAACTGAACAAAAATTGACACCAACTGAACAAAAATTGACACCAACTGAACAAAAATTGAAACCAACTGAAACAAAAATGAAACCAACTGAAACAAAAATGAAACCAACTGAAAGTCGTCCGACCAAATGTTATGGTCGGACGCGTCTGACCCAATACCTTCTCTTTCTTTAATTCCCTCCATTTCTCTTTCCTCTTCCCCTTTTCACTCCACTTTGTTAAACCCAACTCACTACCACCACAACCACCATCACAACCACCGCTTCATAAATGACAGTGACACCCCAGCCATAGCCCGTTGTATCAACTCATTCATCTCATCACTCTTCTCATAATAACCATGCGCCGGTTCCTCAATTGCCATCTCAAACAGCTCTTCTCTGTCGGTCCAATCACCACACGGTCCACCAACAACCACGCCTTCACAAACACCTCTTGGTGGTGCTGTAACACATACACCCCGTGCCAACACAACCCATCATCGAAACCAAAGTCCGACCAATGATGATAAGTGAGCTCTATGCTCACTAATTAGGACTAATTCTAAGTCATTTAGATGCATTTTAGGTCATAAAGTTTTCTTTTTATTCCTGTTTGCATCCTTTTACACTCTTTGCATGCTTTGCACTAGTTTTAGTGCATTTGTATTTAGTTAGGCTGCATATAAATCATTGCATGTGCATTTGCATTCCCCCTCCCCTATCTAATCCCCTCTTAAGTTGTTCTTGATAAATTTGTAAGAAAGAGGATTGAAAACAGGGGAACGGGTGCTCCAAAAGGGGTGGAGTGGGCGATCCGTCAATGAAGAAGTGAAGAAAAGTGGGCAAGAACTTAGAGTGGCCCAAGAGCATTCCTGGAGCGGTCGCTCCACTGTGCGAAGCTGCTCTTTTTGGCCTGCCTTTTTAAATTTATGCCTTTGTCCTTATGATTAGGGGGTATAAAAACCCACTTTTGTAAAAATTAAATAACTTAGTTTTATTTTCAGATTATTATTAGACTAATTAAAGAGATTCTAGAGTGAGAAATTGCATTTCTAGTGAGAGAAAGTGGATATAGTTTGTGAATGTTGGTGATCGAAGCTCTATCCATGGAAGATTTTGATTGATTTTCATCCATATTTGAGTATTACTACTTGCTCTTCTCCTTATTTTCTTTAATACTTTGTTTTGTTTTGATTAAGGATTAACTAGTTGTGATTAGTTTGGTTAAAATGATTTTCACCATTGTTGACCCCACCATTGTTGTTTCAAACTTTTTATTTCATCCTTTTTATGGCTAGTGAGTAGTTCATTAGCTAGGGGAAGGGGATGAACTTGTTGATCATGTGTTGACCATGAAAGACACTCTTGGGGGGTGGGGGGAGGGGGGTTAGATTTAGGCGAGATTGTGTTGCCTAACTTATTTCATTACCGTGTTTATTTGATTGATCATCATTTGAACTTGATTTGGGAATCCAAGGTGAAGGATTGAGAAATGAAACCTTGGATTGACCCTAGGCTAGACATTAGGTTGACTTTAACATGAGAATAAGTGTTTGACTTCCTAAACCTTGTTTGAATCACTATGAGTTGTGGAAATACTTGATTGATTGATTTTACCATGAGAATATGTAAAATTGGTTGATTAGGTCCTCCTAATTACCTTGAGAAAGTGATTAGAAAACATTTGAGTGACTTAGTCCCCTAATCGACCCCATTGAATCCCCTTGGCTTGACAAATTGGTTAATATATGATTAGCTTGTTTATCCCCTATCCCTAGTGCCTCTTTTATGTAGTCTAAATCCTTTCATTTAGTTTCTTTCTTATATAATCAGTTCATTATTTATTAGTTAATCATTTATATCCAAAATACACCGAAAATAGACTTAGCTCGCTTAATCGCATTCAAACCTTGATTAATCCTTTTTTCCTCGTGGATTCGACCCTATCTTACCCTATATTAGTTTGAGTTAGGTTACTATTTTGGCACGTGCAACGACCGTGACAACCAACTTCGGTTAATGAGTACCATCGGAAAGTGACGCCGCAAAGAGGTTGGTGTTCGGTGAAGACGTCGTAGGTGGAGCGGAGGCGTAGAGTCGATTGAGATTGTCGGCGTAGGGGTTGTTGGGGAGGATGAGGGTGATGATTTGGGAGGTGGTGAGAGGAGTGTCGGTACTGGAAAACCAGATTGTAGCCGGGACTAAGAGGTGGCTATGGCGTTTAACGCCATTGGGATATTTATCATGTTGGCAAGTTCCATTACGGCTAGACGAAATTTATTTCTTGTCTCAGACGGTTCGTCTACCTCCATGTGTGGTGGTTGCGGTGGTGGTGTGGAAGAGAGAATAACAGAGAGGAGTGATTAAGGTTGTTATAATCGAGATTCTACTTTGGATCGTAGAATCGAATCGTAGAATGTACAATTTTACAAACACGAATAATCAAGATATTACACTCATATTATCCGTTTTAAAGGCCAAAAATAAAAAATATAGTAGTTTAAACATTCACATTGTTTATGATTGATAATATATGTTATTGATAGCTCTGTTGATATAATTAAATCTAATAGAAATTTGTTAAGTTCTCACTAGCTAAAAGGAAGTTATAGAATCGTATGGCCATGTTTGAATCATAAAATCGTACGATTTTATAGTAGGATCACGATTCTAACAACAATGGGACTGAGAAAGGGAAAAGGAAAACATAATGGAGGGTATTATAAAAGAGGGTAAGGTGTGGGCCCGACTTAACATTTCTTTTGACAAAATACGTTAAGTGGTGGGAGTTTTAAAACTTTGGCACTGAAAAGGTGGTAATTTATAGAAAAAAATAAATCTTCAAGGTGGTAATTTCAAAAAATGTGTACATAAAAGGTGGTAAAGCGCAATTTTTCCTATTTCAAATTATTTTATGTATGTTTTCATTCATCCTTTTAGGCAACTAGCAAACCCGTCTTAAAGCCCATCAAATTCTAAGTCCCATATCTAACGTGTCATGGCCCTAATGATTATGTAGCTAAAAAAGGAAAAAATTAAAAAGGAATTTTATGTGGTGACCTTCAACCTTTTTAAATTTTTATTTGGTAGCCAAATTTTATTCTTCTTCTCTTTGGTAACCCCCTATTATATATATATATATATATTATGTAACTTTATTGCGTTTTAAAATTATTTTATAATTAAAAAACGACTTTTGAATAATAAAAGCTAATTTAAACAATGAAAATAAAAAACCAAACCATCCCCCACCAACTAACCACCCATCTGCCACCCCCTCCTCAAGCCCCCGCCTTCCAGTATCCCCCCCCCTTGAACAATCGCCCCCAACCCCAACCCCTTGAATAGCTCTGTTAAGCGCCCCCACCACCACCCTGAACACCCGCGAACTCCCCCTTCCTTTTTCTCTTTCATCAATGGCAGAGCACAAATCCTAAACCTCCCAACTGAATCTGCAATCTTTTCAAGCATTGACGAACCTTAAACCTTCTCCTATTAATGGGTCCAGTATCGACTAGCCGGAATTGATGAAGGAGGTTTCGTGCCTTACTGCCGCAATTGATGAAGGAGGTTAGGAGAGAAAAAGGAGGGGTGAGGGTCACGAGTGTTCGTAGGGAGCTACGCGGCGTTTTTCGGGGGATGGGGCTCTGGGGGGAGGGGGTGGGGAAGAGGTGTCTTTGGAGGTTAGGGGGTTGCGCTAGGGGAGTAGGTGGTGGGATGGGTGGTTATAGGGGTGAGTAACAAGCAGGCAGACTCGTGAACAGTTCAGGCTCGACTTGGTCAAAGCTCGGCTCGTTGAAGCTCGACTCGAGTTCGAGCTCGACTCAAGATTTAAACAAGTCGAGCTGAACAAGACTAAGCTCGGCTCAATAGGTTCGTCAACAGTTTGATTAATTTTTTCGCTATGAGAAAAATTTATTTTACATATCAGTAATATACCCATTATGCGTTTATGCTCATTACCCATTACTCAATACCCATTAGTTCCCATTACCTAACGGCCCAATCCATTAGTCCATTACCCAGTATTCTAAATTACCACGTAATAATTACAGAGTAGGTGAATTAACTCATTTCTCTAACCCATTTCTTCAATCTCTTTCTCTCTGTTCTCTTTATCACATTCAACCAAAAACCCAAATACACTTTCTCTCTCCTCAAATCTCATCTCTCTCATTCTCTAACTCGAATTGAATTCCCCTTTCACTTTCCTCTTTGTTCTTAGTTCTTAAAAATGTTGGATTTGTCCTTTGGTTGTCTCTTTATAGAATGGAGTTTTTGAAGACTAGAAACGATTTTTGGAATTAAACGCACGATGACAATGAAGTTGAACTTCTGAAGCAAGATGAGAAGCAAGATCGATGAGAATTCTTGAAGCCAAGTCTGATCTCTTCTTTCTATTACTTTAAATGTTTTTTATGAGAATAGTTTGGTTATGATTTTTGTTGATTTATGAAGTTTGTTACGTTTTTTATGAATGTTTTCTGTGAGTTGAACAATTGTGTTATGAATGTTTTTTATGAGAATAATTTGCTTATGTTTTTTTAGAATAATTTGGTTTTTTATGAATACATTTATGTTGGTAATCTAATGAATTTGTTTGGGAATAATTTGGTTATGAAGCCGAATTTATGTTGTTGTTGTTCTCTTTACTGTTGTTTTCGAATTTGTCGTTGTTTTTGTTGTTCTGTTTGTTGTTATTGAATTTATTTATTTTTTTGATCAAATATGGAGCCTAAAATAAACGAGCAGAGCCGAGCTCGAGCCCAACAAATTTTCACGAACACGAGCCGAGCTCGAGTATGTAGGAATTATGACTGCTAAAATAATAAACTTATCTGAAGAATTTTCGTGGCGTGATATGATCACTGCCCTAAAGTTGAAATTGCCCCGCTACGAACACACGGACTCGTGGCAAACCAACCTCCAGGGTTAACACGACACTGAATCGCCGGTGTAGTACAGAGAGACAGTTTGAGAGCGTTATTAATATTGCCCATAAAGAGATAATGTATATCAGAAAAGGAGAATTTCTGTGTCCCAAAACAATACCAAAGCCCATGTATATATAGGGATTGAGAAGAAGAAGTGGAAACAGATCATGACTATTTTTGGAGAAGTGGAATGGGAGTAGTGGGAAGGTGGAAACAACCCACTAATAGGAAATGGAAACCAAAGCTTCTCAAGTAACCAACTCAAAAGGTAGTAGGAAGACTAATATTAATAAATCCATTACTTACCTTTTACTCTTCTTATGTAGGACTACTAACCTTTCACATTCTTTTGAAGCAATTAAGAGTTTTTCTCACAACACTTATGAACAAACTCCAACAATCCCCCACATGATTCAAAAGAAGAAAACAGAAAGAAACGGGGTTGGAAGATGATGATATGGGCAATAGATACTCAGTTTTGTAAGCATCAGTGTCTTAGAGACTTGAATTGATACCCAGTGCACACAAGTATGTCATACTGTCGAATTAGGTAGATTTCTCTTTGAACCTTCTACGGAGTTTGCGCACTAAACCTTTTTCAAAATAAGAAACGTTCTCGCGATATATATATATAAGTGCCCCACAATGCCTGGATTTTCATGAATGCTCTAGAGATACTAAGCCTTAGGGATCTCATAGGGGATTGGGCGTAACCCCCACATTCACATAGGTAAGTTCATCAAATTTGTACTGTCTCAAACCACCTTATCAAGGCTATGAACTTATTAAGAGCATTTTACTCATCCTTACACATATTATTACAGTAAAAACAAATACTACATCACTTTTATCAATATAGGAATGGTAGTAGTATCTACTACTTGAGTTCTTTTATGATTTAGTTTGACCCTTGAACTTAGAAAATTTCTTAGAAGGGTATCTATCATAATTCACTCCACAATAGGCTTTAAACCCATTCCTTGTGCTAACTCTAGCACCATTTTTTCTACAAATGCCTTTCGTGAGAGGATCTACAATATCCCTCTCAGATTTTACATACTCATGTGATATCACAATGTATAAACACAATGTATCTATGATTTCTCATAGAACTATCCCATCTCAATGGAGTATAGACAGATTAAGGACACTCATTGCCCAATCTCATATACAAGTGATGAATCCATCAAGTCCAATTAAAGAACCACCACATAGGCTATAGATTCATCATGGACAAACAACTCAACCTCTTAATGCATGGTGAGTGCTACACAAAACATACCTGCAAAGAGACATGAACCTGACAAACATAATATAGACCGTTAAGAAGTGGCCAATGCCATCAAATTACCCCCACAATGGGCAAAAGTCTTTCAAAAGCAAGTTTTTGACTTGACTGATTCAACTATTTGAATCCTAATTCATAGTTGACTTTGCAATCCCTCTTGCGTTGCAATTCAAACCAACGCACCAATACTCATAGAAAGTAAATTGACTAAAACTGCTTTGTATCATAAACTTTCTTACTGCAAGACAACATCAAGTCAGGAACATATTACTAGCATATTAGACTTGTAACTCAGTTACATCGTCATTTAGAAAAACCCTTTCTAAACAAATCCACAACCTTGTGCTTTATATATGGTAAGCTGACAAACTAAGTGCATAAGCAATACATGTTAAGAACAACACAAAACCATCAAGTTTAGAAAACATACTTAGGAAAACACTTATTTCCTCTAAAATCAAACCAATGGGTTTCTCAAACTTAGCTCTTAATCCATGCTCTACAAATCCATTGCTCCCTAGGCTGAGGAGGATGGTAATCAACTCAAGACACTTTGCATAATAGAGTACTACAAATCCTAATCAATCAAGAGATTTAGCAATGGACCCCACACAACACACTTAGCAGAATAAATAATCATACTTTGTATAGGCAATTAAAGTCCACACAGAAAACAAAGTAAACACATGGAAGTTTCGTTCTCCAACACTCTCAAAAGAGAGCCCAAACAACATTCCTATTTGTTTCAAACTCTAACTTACCCCCACATTGCAATATAATACAATGATAAATATGTAAATAAAAACAAGCATTGAGCATTCAATAAACATATTATGCAAGTTTAGAGTTTAATAGCATATAGGATGACCAAGAAACTTCCCTAAGCACATTGAAGTCTCGATAGCATTCCATATGCGTTTGACCGCTCTCTTTTCAACCTTTGCCCTTTGAGTCATTTCATCGAACACTTGGTGTGCAATCAAGAAAATTATTCCCACACATTATACCAATGATAATCTTAAAATAATAGTCTTGAAAAAGGTTTTTCGAATCAAATCCAAATTAAATTATGACTTTGAAAACTAAAACTGCTCGAAAAACACCTTTCCCAATCGAATTTAGACTCGACAGGGAAGTGATCACTACTATGTAGTGAGTGTTTCTCAAAACGCTATTTCCACCGAAAAAACACTACTTAAAAACGCAAATCGGAGACATTTAAGTTTCCGCAGATTTCGTCAAAACCTTTCACATAAATAAATTTGTCATTAAACCTACGAAAATCATACCATCCAACCAGCCTATTCAAATTAGGGTTTACAAAACCCTAGCATATTGAAATCAAAGCATGTAGAAAATCAAATCATAGAAGATAAGATAGTTTTCACCCAAATCATAGGTTTAGCAGATGATTTTTCACAACGATGAAAACAACAAATCCAAAACATCCCAATAAATCATAACAAGATTTATTCAAAGAAAATATCAACCAACCCATGGAAAAATCTTACGGCCATCAAAATAAAATTATAAATAAATCACCTTTTAGACCACTACCAGCCATATTGAAACGATAAACAGAGAATCAATTTTCAACTTTAGATTGTTGGAAATATGACTTGTAAAATAATAAACTTATCTGAAGAATTGTCGTGGCGTGATATGATCACTGCCCTAAAGTTGAAATTGCCCCGCCACGAACACACGGACTCGTGGCAAACCAACCTCCAGGGTTAACACGACACTGACTCGCCGGTGTAGTACAGAGAGACAGTTTGAGAGCGTTCTTAATATTGCCCATAAAGAGATAATGTATAAGAGAAAAGGAGAATTTCTGTGTCCCAAAACAATACCAAAGCCCATATATATATAGGGATTGAGAAGAAGAAGTGGAAACAGATCATGACTATTTTTGGGGAAGTGGAATGAGAGTAGTGGGAAGGTGGAAACAACCCACTAATAGGAAATGGAAACCAAAGCTTCTCAAGTAACCAACTCAAAAGGTGGTAGGAAAACTAATATTAATAAATCCATTACTTACCTTTTACTCTTCTTATGTAGGACTACTTACCTTTCACATTTTTTTTGAAGCAATTAAGAATTTTTCTCACAACACTTATGAACAAACTCCAACAGAGTATTCCAGCTTCGTCGAACAAACGAGCCGAGATGAGCCTGGTGAAATAAGAAACGAGCCGAGCCGAGCCCTAGGGTGTTTGATCTCGGCTCGATCGATAATCACCCCTAGGTGGTTAGTTGGGGGGGGATTTAAGCTTTTTTTTATTTATAAAATAAGCTTTTATTATTAAATCAATTATTTCCATCATAAAATAATTTAAAATGTAATAAAGTCATTGGATATACCATAAATGAAGTAGAGGGTTACCAGAGAGAATAAGAAATAAATTTGTCTACCAAATAGAAATTTAAAAAGTTGATGATCACCATATAGAATTTCAAAAATAAATTAAAAAAATTTGATTTCATCTTCTTTCCCAATTTGCCCTCTCCATTCATTCTTCCATTCTGACAACATTAAGTCTACAAATTTGACCCAATTCCTCCCCAATTTTGATCACTTTTCCAATTTTGAGTTAACCTCCTTCCCTTCTCCTTGTCTTCTGATTTTTAAGGCTATAAATAGCCAATTCATAAGCAAAAAAAAACACACCACACCTTTTTCTCTTCTTCCCCTATTTTCTGTCCTCTAACCGCCATCATAACCGCCATAAAACACCACCATTACCACCGCAAAGCCACCTCAAATAACCATCAATAACCTGCCAACACCTCCTTCCCTGTTCGCTCCTACCTATCTCTCCCGACTCGCTTCCTTGCATAGCCGGCCATCCCCACCCTTTACACTCGCCACTGCCAGCTCTGACGAGTCTACATTATATTATGTCCTGATTTTTCTATAAGCTGATTATACAGGTATGAGGTTATTGACACGATCGTTGCACGTGCCAAATTAGAACCTAACTTAGCCTAATATAGGGAAAGAAAGGGTTGAATCCACGAAGAAGCAAGGTTTAGTCAAAGTTTGAAAGCAATTTAGCGAGCTAAGCCTATTTTTGGGGGTTTTTGAGATTAATGATCAAGTAAGAAATTAGGAAGTAAGAAACTAGCAAGTAGACTAAATGATTCGAATTAAACTATAATAAGGGGACACTAGGAATAGGGGATTCACGAGCTAGCATTGAATTAACCAAATTTCCAAGCCAAGTAGATTCAATAGGGTCGATTAGGGGACTAAGTCACTCAAATGCTTCCTAATTACTCTCTCAAGCTAACTAGGAGGACCTAATCAACCAATTTTACCTATTCTCATGGTAAAATTAGTCAACCAAGTATTTCCACAACTCATAGTAATTCGATTGAGGTCCTAGTAAGTCAATCACCTATTCTCATGGTGAAGTCAACGTAAAGTCTAGCTAAAGGTCTATCTAAGGTTTCATTTCTCAATTCTTCACCTTAGATTAACATAACAAGTTCAAATAGCGATCAATCAATCAAACATAGTAATTAATTTAAACTAGACAACCTAATTTTACCTAAGTCTAACTCCCTAGCTTGACTTTCAAGGTCAACTCATGATTAGCAAGGTCATCCCATTCCCCTAGCTAGTAAACTACTCACAAGCCATGAAAAGAATGTAATGCAAAGCTTCAATCAACAATGATGATCCAACAATGGTAGAAATCATACTAAATAAGCTTATCATCAACTAATTTTTACTAATCAATACTCAATCAAGGTAAAACAAATATAAAAGCTAATAAAGTAAAGAGATAGAAGAAATACTCAAAGATGGATGGTAAACAAATGCAAATCTCCATTAAAATAGCTTCAATCTTCAACTTTAAACTTTTAGATCTAGTTTCTCTCTCTAAACATTCAACTTCTCTCTCTATTCTCTCTCTAATTTAAGCTAATTAAATTCTGGAAATTAAAACTTAGTTTTATAATCATTACAAAATGGGTTGTTATACCCCGTAAACATAAGGGCAAAGATGTAAAAGACGATCTAAAAGAGCAGTTCTAGGCAAAGGAGCGCCCGCTCCTTGCACTGTGGAGCGCCCGCTCCGTGCTTGGAGTGCCCGGTCCAAGAACGCTCCAGGGCCGTTCAAAGTCACTGCCTTCTTATATTCACTTCTTCATGGACGGAGTGCCCGCTCCCGTGTTTTGGAGCCTCTTCCTTGCAAATCTGGCTTTAAACACTTGAAGAAGAGATTAGATGGGGGAGGGGGAATGCACATGCACATGCACATGTACATGTAATGATCTATATGCAACCTAACTACATGCAAATGAACTAAAACTAAATGCAAAGCATGAGAATATGCGAAAGGATGAAAAAGGGGAAGAAAAGGAAACTATATGGCCTAAAATGCATCTAAATGACCTAAAACTAAATGCAAATAAGTGAACCTAAAGTCCACTTATCAAATTCCCCCAAGCTTGCCAATTGCTTGTCCTCAAGCAATTAACAATCCCAAGGAAAAAAATGCATGAATTGAAACTAGAAAGAGCATCACAACATCAAGGTCCTCTTCTTATAAGAGGTGTCAAGGCATAGGGAAATCTCGACCAACTTTCAAAACTTATAGCCATCCTTTCTTATCCACAAGTTAGTGGTCAAAGGGGTGGTCTAAGCTAGTGTGCAAAGAAAATGATCGTCCTAGAGGTCCCTCAACTATCACACAAGCCCTCATTGATCCTAAGTGAAACATTTCCCCACAAAATTGAAAAACCCGCTCAACCTTGTACCAATCACGCCCCACAAGTTTCCAAATTCCCCGAAGCTAGCCGTTTTATTAATTAGTTACTAAATTCCCTTTTTTTGTTGCAAGGCCCTAGACTACCTCCTCACGCGGTCGACCTCTCACTCGATAGTCATGTTTTTGAGGCACGGTACCGAGCACTCGGTATGAGACGCGATAAGAGGGTAAGGTAGCTCATACCAAAGGCATTGGAGCATCTCTAGGGGCCGAAGCATGATATTTTTTTATAACTATAGGCTACTAGCCTTGTGGGCTGTTATGCACCACTTATTTGATCCAATTGGCCAAAGGGCTCCTTTTCTTTTCAATTTTCCATTTTATCTCTTATTTTTTTTCTTTTTTTGTTTTGTTTCCTCTCTTTTTTAAAGGCTACTAGCCTTGCATTTTATTGAGTTAGAAGGGTTCTTAAGGTCTCTAAAGGGCTTATCAAGGTCAAAGGAGAGAGTAAAGAATTTTCATAGGGAAATAGTGACACTTATTCACGCTAAAGACGAGTCTCAGACAATCGAGAGGTCTATTCGTAACAAGACCTAGGCATCCAAGCTTAAAGCACCCCTAATACTCCTAACGAGCACATAAGACACTCAAGCTACTACACCCCTACTCAAATGTCAAGTTCCCAACCTCTAACCTCTAACCTCTAAATTCATAATATAGAGTCATTCCTTAATTAGGTGATGCAAAATCTTTTTGTTGTTTTTTAAAATTTTAAAAATTTACATGCAAACTACTCATAGAAGGCTAAGGGGCGGGGCCATGAGGCTCCCAACCGCCCGTGTAGCCCGGCGGCCAAGCGCCATAAGGGTGGGGATAAGAGGGATCACCCATGGGGTTGGAACCCCCGGGTGCCCGCCAATCATAGGGTGGGTTGCGGTGGGGCCAATATGGGTATGTGGGTTGGCGTTCGTTCATCCCGGTATCGACCCTTGTTGAGGAGGCCAATTAGGAAAGTTGACATAGGATTCAACATTCCCTCTATCCACGTGGTGATGGTACATAGCATTAGTTTGTAGCATCATACCACTCAAGTCTTCTCTCATGCCTTGGATCGCATTCATCATGCGATCTTGGTTGAGAGCAAGATTATAGTAGGCCCCCTCGTAGTCAAAAGAGCAGGACGACATTGAAGCACGACGACCGGAACTCGGCTCCTCTCTTTGGAGATGGGGAGCTAAGTCGTCGCGTGCGGCCTGGGCTTGCCCGACGGGGGGGCTCAAAAGGGATGATAAAAATATCATTATCCTCCCCGTCGCGATCAAGACGGATCACCTCCGGGTTTGGTAAGTAGCAGTGATGACGACCCCTTACCTTCCAAACAAACCGCTCGGGATCGGGTGTATAATCAATCCACCCCGCGGCTTTAATATAATTCATATCAAGGAAGGGGTTCTCATCAACTAGAGTCACCAATGGGAGTTGCTCCCCAAACCCAAGGGTGGTGGCAATGATAGTCACCATTCCCCCACAATGAATATCGGATTTGAAAAGTTCCCCATGGCGTATAACAATACACCATTGGAGAAATAGAAATCCAAAATTCAACTTTCCCCCAATCTCCCGAGGGTTATGGGCGGCAATGTAGAGTGCACTCACCTCCTCCGAGACCACCTTACTCGGCTCCTTTTTGGAATAAAGGGCGGTAACCAGGAGGCGGTGAATGTATCTAAGGACGGGGGAATGCATATGAGAGGAATACCCCGTCTTTGGATCAAAGGGGGCGTATCCGGCAATGTCTCGCAAAATACGTCCATTTGATAATAGACGGTATATTGCCAAGTTTCGGGGTCGCGAATGGCGTTTGAGGCATCACATTGGAATATTTTGTTAAGCCTCGCTAAAGAGATGCATTGGGGTTGATTGAACAATTGGAAGGAGATTTCATACTCCCCCTCGTGTCCCGCAACCTCACTTCTCTCAAGAGAGGCTAGAAATTCCAAAGTGAGGCGCTCATACGTCAAAGCGCGAAACGTGTAAAAGCGTTCCATGCCCAAAGCAAGCAAGGACCTCCTTACATCACGCCTTATCCCTAAACTTTCAAGGGTATCACCATGATAAAACTTGGAAGCTTTAATCTTCCGGTGCTTAAGTTCGTCATACCAACGTTTATGTTCCGGGTGGACGAACTTAAGGGCTGGAAGGGTGCCCTTTTGGTTCTTTTGTGAAGAAGAGTCATGGTCTTTCTTACTCTTTTTGCGAAAATGGTACATACTTGGAGTTTATAGAGAATAACTCAACCAAGTGATGTTAGAAATCAAAAGACCACGAGCTCAGCCCGACAAAGTAAGCTCAAAAATGGGGACACCGACTAAGACAAATTCAATTAACAAAATGAAATAAAGAAAAACAAGTATTCACACAAATAAAAATTAAAGTAAAATTAGAAAAAATTTAAAAAGAAACTAGTATAAATCAAAAATAAAAGAAACTAGGAAAATTAAGCTAAGTAAGCTAAAAGGAGTAAGAAACTAAAAAGAAAAAAATGAAAGAAATCACACAAAATTACAAATAATCCAATAAAAATCAAAATCTATCTAAATCTACCAGCTAAGTCCACAAGAATCACCACAATCATCATATATTCAAATTTCTAAGGCAAATCTAGAAGAAAAATGAAAGTTAGGGAGGGTTTTACTTCCCTCTTTAGGAGGGGTGAAGAAAATCCTCAATTGTTAACAATGTAGGCTTCTTCAAGCTCCAACGTGCTCCTTAACCTTTTTCTTCAAGAAATCACCCCTAAACTTCAACTTTGAGTGATGATGAATTTTTTTAATTTGGGGCTTTTTGAGGAATGTGGGTTCTGTGTGTAGAGGAGGAGAAATGATGAAAGTTTTGTGAAGGAAGTGAGTGAAAAAGATGAGACATGAAGGAGATATGGAGGTTTAAAGATGGAGTTTTAATGGAGTTTAGAGAGAGAAAAGAGGTTTGAAAGAGATGAATGAGTGAATAAGGGTGAAAAGATGAGGGTGATGTGAGTATGAGTGAAAGGGAAGTGAGATGAGGTGGGACGGATTTGGGGGGTTTTGATTAAAAACACGTGCCAAAGTAAAAAAAAAAGACGAAGGGGGCGTGCTGGCAAATGGAGCGCCCGCTCCTTGTTAACTGGAGCGCCCGCTCCAGGCCTGAAGCAGGGTGCTCCACCCGGGCTCCCAGAACGCTCTATCTTCCTGCCTCCTTACCTTCGTTTTCTGGCACACGGAGCGCCCGCTCCTCTTGGGGAGCGCGCCCCTTTGGCTTTTTGGGGCTCGCTCCTCCTCCCATTTCCCATACTTCACCAAATTTTCATCTCTTTTTTTTTCCACTCTTCCTCTAATCTTGCTCAAGCTCTCTTATTCACCCCCTCATTTTTTGTTTTTTTTTTTCCATTTCTTTTTCTTTCTTTCTTTCCTTTTCTCCTTTTTTCCTTCTTTCTTTTTCTCAATTTTTTTTGTTTTCGAAAATCTAAGAAGTCGGGTTGCCTCCCGTAAGCGCTTCTCCCTACGAAGAAAATCCTCATAGGGGAAGGGGGTAACCATCCAAAGCAATATGGCAAATGCTCTCCATTTGGGTTCCATCGTGGTATACCTTGAGTCTTTGCCCATTTACTTTGAAAGTCCCTTTTTCTTTGCTCCACACTTCTACCGCCCCATGCGGTGACACCGTTTTGACTTCAAACGACCCACTCCATCTAGACTTAAGTTTCCCCAGAAAGAGTATTAGCCTAGAGTTGAAGAGAGGGACCTTGTCTCCTACCTTAAACTCTCTCTTCATAATCCTTCGATCATGCCATGCCTTAGTCCTCTCCTTGTAGATCTGAGCACTTTTATAGGGATATCGCCTAAGCTCTTCAAGTTCATGTACATCCGAAAGTCTTCTTTCCCCGGATGACTTGAGATCAAAATTCAAAAGCTTAATGGCCCAATACGCTCGGTGCTCTAACTCAACTGGCAAGTGACATGATTTTCCATACACTAGATTGTAGGGGGTTGTGCCAATTGGGGTCTTATAAGCCGTCCTATAAGCCCATAAAGCATCATCAAGCTTTAATGACCAATCCTTGCGAGATCGGTTCACAGTTTTCTCCAAGATGAGCTTCACCTCCCTATTTGACACCTCCGTTTGGCCGCTACATTGAGGATGGTAGGAGAGCCTTATTTTATGATGCATCCCATATTTGGATAGGAGTGTTTGGAAGCTCTTTTTGACAAAATGGGATCTCCTATCACTAATCATGACCCTCAGAACCTCGAACCTTGGAAATATCACGAACTTGAAGAGCTTGGTAACTACCTTGATATCATTTGTAGGAGAGGCGATTGCTTCCACCCATTTGGAGACATAGTCAACCGCCACTAATATGTAGGAGTTACTAAGTGAAGAAGGGAAAGGGCCCATGAAATCCACCCCCCAAACATCAAAGATCTCCAACTCTAGAATGTTGGTGAGGGGCAATTCATGCCTTTTGGAGATGTTGCCGACCCTTTGACACCGATCGCAAGCCTTCACAAAGCCCCAAACATCCTTGAACATTATGGGCCACAGTAATCCACATGATAAGATCTTGACAACGGTCTTGTCGGCGCCCATATGTCCTCCACAAGGGGATGAATGACATTTCTCTATCACACTCGCTATCTCATTATCGGTAAGGCATCTCCGATATAAACCATCCTCCCCCCGCTTGAACAAAAGTGGGTCCTCCCACGCATAGAACTTAGAATCATGGAGGAACCGCCTTCGTTGTTGATAGTTGAACTCAAAAGGAATGATCCCACAAGCCAATTAGTTCGCCATGGCGGCAAACCATGGGGTATCAAGGGCTTTGATGGAGTATAAGAGATAATCCTTTAAGCTATCATCAATGGGAAGCTCATAGGAGGGGAAATCTTCAAGCAAAGGTAACCGGGAAAGGTGGTCGGCCACCAAGTTCTCCGTTCCCTTCTTGTCTCTAATCTCAATATCAAATTCTTGGAGGAGCAAGATCCATCGAATCAACCTCCGCTTTGCATCTTTCTTGGTTATAAGGTACTTGATGGCCGAGTGATCCGTGTACACTGCCACTTTGGAGCACACAAGATAAGGCCAGAACTTATCAAATGCAAACACAACCGCTAAAAACTCTTTCTCCATTATGGCGTAGTTCTTTTGAGCCGAATCAAGTGTCTTGCTCGCATAATGAAAAACATTAAGCTTCCCTTCTTTCTTTGCCATAAAACGGCTCCCACTGCATAGTCACTAGCATCACACATTAGTTCAAAAGGCAAGCTCCAATCCGGAGCTTGCACAATGGGGGCAGAAATAAGGGCATGCTTTTTAGTCTCGAAAGCTTTCATGCAATCATCATCGAAAACAAACTCAATATCTTTTTGCAAGAGGCTAGATAGGGGCCTAGAGATCTTAGAGAAGTCCTTTATGAACCGGCGATGGAAACCAGCATGACCCAAAAAAGAACGTACTCCCTTCACCGTAGTAGGTGGGGGCAACTTCTCGATGACCTCAATCTTGGTCCTATCTACCTCAATTTCCTTTTCGGAAATCTTGTCTCCCAACACAATTCCATCCTCCACCATGAAGTGGCACTTCTCCCTATTAAGCATTAGATTCATCTTTTGACATATGTGAAGCACATTTTTCAAGTTCTTGAGACAATTATCAAAAGATGAACCTACCACGAAGAAGTCATCCATGAACACCTCAATGATATCTTCCAACATATCCGAAAAGATGGCGGCCATACATCTTTGAAATGTAGAGGGCGCATTGCACAAGCCAAATGGCATTCTTCGATAAGCAAAGGTACCAAACGAACATGTGAATGTAGTCCTTTCTTGGTCATTGGGGTGGATGGGAATTTGAAAGCACCCTGAATAAACATCAAGGAAACAAAAAGGGGAATGACCCGCCAACCTTTCCAACATTTGATCTATAAAGGGGATGGGGAAATGATCTTTCCGGGTGGCTTTATTCAATCTCCGGTAATCTATGCACATGCGCCACCCGATCACCGATCTAGTAGATATTTGCTATCCCTTTTCATTGGTGATGATGGTCATGCCTCCCTTTTTAGGGACCACATGGACTGGACTAGCCCACCTACTATCGGAGATAGAGTAGATTATCCCCGCCTCAAGGAGTTTTAAGACCTCCTTTTTGATCACTTCTTTCTTATTGGGATTCAACCTCCTTTGAGGCTCAATAGAAGAATCATGATCGTCATCAAGATGAATTCTATGCATGCATAGGGTAGGACATAGCCCCTTGAGATCTTCAATGCTATACCCAATGACACTTCTATGTTCCCTAAGAACATCAAGAAGTTGAGTAAGTTGAGTGCCTTCAAGCGTAGCATTGACTATCACCGGGTAAGTCTCACCCTCACCAAGTAATGCATATTTTAAAGAAGGGGGAAGGGGTTTCAACTCTACCTTTGGAGGAGGCTTAGAACTCTCCTCCTTAGGTGAAGGCACCTCAAGGGTTTCGATCTTCTCCTTCCTAGAGCAATAGGTTGGAGTAGCATCCATGGCAAGTTTGAAGTATTTCCCTTCCTCATTATCCTCCAAATCCTCTCCCAAAAGTACATCTTCCAAGGGGTCCTTTTTACCCCCATACTCTTCAAATTCAAGACCTCCTCATTGAAGCTATCTTTTCTCTTCACCTTTCCATGGTTGGAGACTTAATTGATTACTTGAAAGGAAACTCCATACTCTCATCTCCAACCCTTAGTGTAAGTACATCACGCTTCATATCTACAAGAACTCCGGCCGTTTTAAGGAAAGGCCTCCCAAGTTTAAGAGGAACTTGGGAGTCTTCCTCTATCTCCATAACCACAAAGTCACAAGGGATAACGGCGCCAAAATTTGACACGATCGTTGCACGTGCCAAATTAGAACCTAACTTAGCCTAATATAGGGCAAGAAAGGGTCGAATCCACGAGGAAGTAAGATTTAGTCAAAGTTTGAAAGAAAGTTAGCGAGCTAAGCCTATTTTTGGGGGTTTTTGAGATTAATGATCAAGTAAGAAATTAGGAACTAAGAAACTAGCAAATAGACTAAATGATTCGAATTAAACTATGATAAGGGGACACTAGGTATAGGGGATTCACGAGCTAACATTGAATTAACCAAATTGTCAAGCCAAGTAGATTCAATAGGGTCGATTAGGGGACTAAGTCACTCAAATGCTTCCTAATTACTCTCTCGAGCTAATTAGGAGGACCTAATCAACCAATTTTACCTATTCTCATGGTAAAATTAGGCAACCAAGTATTTCCACAACTCATAGTGATTCGATTGAGGTCCTAGGAAGTCAATCACCTATTCTCATGGTGAAGTCAACCTAAAGTCTAGCTAAAGGTCTATCTAAGGTTTCATTTCTCAATTCTTCACCTTAGATTTCCATAACAAGTTCAAATGGTGATCAATCAATCAAACATAGTAATTAATTTAAACTAGACAACCTAATTTTACCTAGGTCTAACCCCCTAGCTTGAGTTTCAAGGTCAACTCATGATTAGCAAGGTCATCCCCTTCCCCTAGCTAGTAAACTACTCACAAGCCATGAAAAGAATGTAATAAAAAGCTTCAATCAACAATGATGATCCAATGGTAGAAATCATACTAAATAAGCTAATCATCAACTAATTACTACTAATCAATACTAAATCAAGGTAAAACAAGTATAAAAGCCAATAAAATAAAGAGATAGAAGATATACTCAAAGATGGATGGTAAACAAATGCAAATCTCCATTAAAATAGCTTCAATCTTCAACTTTAAACTTTTAGATCTAGTTTCTCTCTCTAAACATTAAACTTTTCTCTCTACTCTCCCTCTCTCTAATTAAAGCTCATTAAATTCTAGAAATTAAAACTGAGTTTTATAATTATTACAAAATGGGTTTTTATACCCCGTAAACATAAGGGCAAAGATGTAAAAGACGATCTAAAAGAGCAGTTTTGGGCAAAGGTGCGCCCACTCCTTGCATTGTGGACCGCCCGCTGCAAGAACGCTCCAGGGCCACTTCAATTCACTGCCTTCTTCTCTTCACTTCTTCATGGACGGAGCGCCCGCTCCCCTGTTTTGGAGCCTCTTCCTTGCAAATCTATCTTTAAACACTTCAAGAAGAGATTAGATTGGGGAGGGGGAATGCACATGCACATGTAATGATCTATATGTAACCTAACTACATGCAAATGAACTAAAACTAATAAATGCAGAGCATGAGAAAGGATGAAAAAGGGGAAGAAAAGGAAATTATATGGCCTAAAATGCATCTAAATGACCTAAAACTAAATGCAAATAAGTGTACCTAAAGTCCACTTATCAGTTATCTACAGCTAGAAGCTACTAGCTAATGACTTCAGCTAAAGGAACAACAAGTAGGAGACTAAAGTAGCTGGACAAGGAAACGCCTCATGTTGAAGATATTCAAAGCAAGGTAAAATACACAGCTCTAAACCTATAATGGAGGAAGACCAAGTCTAAATACACAATTGCATGCCTATAATAAAGGAAAATCAAGTCCAAGGTATTCAACTATGAAAACAACACGTTCCTATTGTATAGGATATTTTTCAACTACGGCCCTAAATGCTACTTAAACTAGTCAGCGAACACGAAGCCAGCAAATAGGAGGTGGTTGTGTGAATCAAGGAAGTCAGTTGAAGGAAAGCTCAACGGTCATCTGTGAAATATTAGAAATAGAATTCTCTAAGTAATTGTATACACACATCAAGCTTTACTCATTTACAACATTCATATTTCATACTTTCGATCTTAGCTACAAAAGTGTACTTGTAGTCTACATTCACTATAGTAGTACCCCATGACTTGATTCAAGGGTAAATCCTAGTTTTTGGCCCCACAGTAGGTGCCAAATTAGAACCTAACTTAGCCTAATATAGGGCAAGAAAGGATCGAATCCACGAGAAAGTAAGGTTTAGTCAAAGTTTGAAAGCAATTTAGCGAGCTAAGCCTATTTTTGGGGGTTTTTGAGATTAATGATCAAGTAAGAAATTAAGAAGTAAGAAACTAGCAAGTAGATTAAATGATTCGAATTAAACTATAATAAGGGGACACTAGGAATAGGGGATTCACGAGCTAGCATTGAATTAACCAAATTTCCAAGCCAAGTAGATTCAATAGGGTCGATTAGGGGACTAAGTCACTCAAATGCTTCCTAATTACTCTCTCAAGCTAACTAGGAGGACCTAATCAACCAATTTTACCTATTCTCATGGTAAAATTAGTCAACCAAGTATTTCCACAACTCATAGTAATTCGATTGAGGTCCTAGTAAGTCAATCACCTATTCTCATGGTGAAGTCAACGTAAAGTCTAGCTAAAGGTCTATCTAAGGTTTCATTTCTCAATTCTTCACCTTAGATTAACATAACAAGTTCAAATGGCGATCAATCAATCAAACATAGTAATTAATTTAAACTAGACAACCTAATTTTACCTAAGTCTAACTCCCTAGCTTTACTTTCAAGGTCAACTCATGATTAGCAAGGTCATCCCCTTCCCCTAGCTAGTAAACTACTCACAAGCCATGAAAAGAATGTAATGCAAAGCTTCAATCAACAATGATGATCCAACAAAATGGGTTTTTATACCCCGTAAACATAAGGGCAAAGATGTAAAAGACGATCTAAAAGAGCAGTTTTAGGCAAAGGAGCGCCCGCTCCTTGCACTGTGGAGCACCCGCTCCAAGAACGCTCTAGGGCCTATCCAATTCATTGCCTTCTTCTCTTCACTTCTTCATGGACGGAGCGCCCACTCTGCCTCTTTTGGAGCGCCCGCTCCCCTATTTTGGAGCCTCTTCCTTGCAAATCTAGCTTGAAACACTTCAAGAAGAGATTAGATGGGAGAGGGGAAATGCACATGCACATGTAATAATTAATATGCAACCTAACTAGATGCAAATGGACTAAAACTAAATGCAGAGCATGAGAATATGATAAAGGATGAAAAAGGGAAGAAAAGGAAACTATATGGCCTAAAATGCATCTAAATGACCTAAAACTAGATGCAAATAAGTGAACGTAAAGTCCACTTATCAGTTATCCACAACTCGAAGCTACTAGCTAATGACTTCAGCTAAAGGAACAACAGGTAGGAGACTAAAGTAGCTGGACAAGGAAACGCCTCATGCAGAAGATATTCAGAGCAAGGTAAGATACACAGCTGCATACCTATAACAGAGGAAGACCAAGTCTAAATACACAATTGCATGCCTATAATAAAACATAATCAGAAGAAAGAAAAACTGAGTGATTCCAACTCCATCCCGTAAAATACTTAAGTTGAAAATACTTTGTAAAAATAATAGATTAATAGGGCTGAAAGCATAACACATGTACATACATATGCAATTAATAATCACATAAGTTCAATTAATTAATATTCCAGTATTATCCAATTATTTAAGGAGAGAACATTTAGAGTTTTCATCCACTTAGCTTATGTTTTAGCTTCCGCTAAAACCCAAGAATACTTTAGTATTTAGTAACTTCTAGTGAACAATTTATCTTGGTTGTAAGGATTTATTAATTTGATTTTTTTTGCTAAGTAAGTAATTTTATTGTATGCTCAAACCAAATTACACCAATCTAACCTTGATATAGAACCAACTAGGTTAGACCCATAACCAAGGGAAGGCCACTAAATTACATCACTCAAACCACCATAACTTTTAAATTACAAAACCAAACAAAATCCTTCCTACTCACTTTCTTAGGCATAACTAGCTTGACTCTATTTCTCACAATACATTTTTGTTGAGCAATACTACTAGCAATACTAGGAATAGCATGCTGCCAATAACTCAAATTCCTATCATGCCAAGTACCATACACTACTGCTGCTAAACCAACTGCAAGAACATGCTTCCTAAACTTGGAATTCCTGGATCTCCTCAACCATCTGATGAGACTTGGGAGAGTTATAGCTGAACTGCTAATCCCCAGCCAATTCTTCATACTCTGTAAACACATCCTGCTGTAATTACAAAGGAAAAAAATGCCTATGAGATTCAGACTCATTACCACAAATCAAACAAAGATCAGTATCACTGATCCCACTGCTAGCAAGCCTCTCAGTGGTTCTCAATTTTTCCTGAACAACCATCCATAGAATAAATATGTGCTTAGGAACATTAAGTCCGTTCCAAACAACTGTATCCCAATGAACAAGCTGCTTATCACCTCTCAATTTCTCATATACTAACTGAATAGTATATTTTTGCAAAATACAAAACTCAGATTCAGTGAAAAAGGCTTTGAGCTGCTCTTCAACCTGACAAATACACTTCCAGTACCAGCTTGCACCAGCCATTGGAGTGTAACTCCACCAATCTGCCCCTTTCATGTAGACCGAATGCACCCATCTGATCCAAACATTGTCCTGCTTATAAGAAATAGCCCAGACATATTTTCCTAAACAAGCAATATTCCAATTAATCACTTCTCTGAAACCCAAACCTCCACAAGTCTTACTCCAACAAAGTTGATCCCAAGCAAGAGCCCCAGCTTTGTGAGAATAAGCCTGCCCACTTCATAAAAAATCTCTACAAATCTTCATTACCTCTTGCAATACACCTCTAAGAATGATGAAAATGTACTTGAGCCTAATATTTGTGTAAACTGAGCAACACTGAATTAATAAGCTGTGTTCTAGCACTATAAGACAAATTCCTAGTGCTCTACACTCTTATCCTTGAAGTCATTTTCTGAACAATCAACTCACATTGAGCTTTGGAGATCCTTTTAGAAAAAATAGGAACTCCCAAGTATCTGAAAGGAAGCTAACTCCTTCCAAACCCAGAAGCATCCATAATTCTTTGTACATCTCTATCAGTCATTCCACAACAATAAAAAGCAGACTTACCAACATTAGCTTGCAACCCTGAAGAATCAGAAAAGAGCTTGAAGGCTCTTAATATCAAATAAGCAGAGGGAAATTCTCCTTTACAACACAAAATAAGATCATCAGCAAAGCACATATGAGTCATTCTCACCTCTCTACATCTTGGATGAAACTGAAATTGTGTCATCTGACTCATTTTAAACAGGACTCTGGACAAATACTCCATACAAATCACAAATAACAAAGGAGACATGGGATCTCCTTGCCTCAATCCTCTAGCAGACTTGAAATAACCCTCCATGTTTCCATTAATCAATAAAGAAAACATAGGAGTAGTTACACACCTCATAACAAGCCTAACAAAATGCATAGGAAACCCCAAATTCTGCAACATTTCTTCTAAAAACAACCAATCCACAGTATCATATGCCTTTTGCAAATCAATCATCATTAAGCAGCTAGGACTCATATTCTTCCTACCACACTGCCTAACAAGATCTTGAATGACCATGACATTATGCACTATGAATCTACCACGCACAAAACCTCCTTGATTCTCCATAATAATATCAGGAAAAATCTGCCTAAGTCTCCCACACAACACCTTAGTAATACACTTATATAAAGTGTTACAGCAAAATATAGGTTTAAACTCAGTTACATTATTAGGGCGTCTAGTTTTAGGGATCAAAGTAATTGAGGTATTGTTTAATTCCCTCAAAACTTGACCACTTTGGAGAGTATCCAGAACTGCCTCAATAATGTCACAACCAATTATATGCCAAGCATCTCTATAAAAATAAGACCCAAACCCATCAGGGCGAAGAGCTTTACATCCAGGAATAGAAAGTAAAGCTTCCTTAACTTCTCTAGCAGTGTAAGGGGCATTCATAATTTCTAAATGCTCAGCTGATAATAATGGACCAGGACTATTTGGGCAAAAACATGAGTTCTCTGAGAAATGGAATGCCTTAACAACTTCTTATAATAGGCTAAGAAAGCCTCTACAACAGAATCAGAAGTATCATGCCAGCTATAATTCTCATCATTAATACTAAATACCTGATTTTGCACTTTTCTAGCTTTGATGCTTTGGTGGAACAACTTGGTGTTTTCATACCCATCTCTAAGCCAATCCATCTTTGCTTTCTGATTAAGAAAAGAAATATAAGCCTCATGTATAGACTTGTATTCCTGAATAGCAGCCAATTCAGTAGCAGCTAGATTAACATCACCTAAATGAGCATGAAGTTGTTGTTGTGCATCAATCATCTGCCTTTAAGCTCTCAGATCACCTGTTTGTAAATAAAAGAAACCATTCCTATTCAGTTCTTCCAAAGAGCATTTCATCTTCTTCAGCTTTTGTAAAACTATATACATCTTGGTACCTTGTATATTTTCTGCCCAGGCTTGCCTAATCAAATCATCAAACTGAGCAGCACCTTTCCACATAGTGAAATATCTAAAAGGCTTTTTACCATGAACAACACCAGGAAAGGCTGTAAGAAGAGCTGGTGAGTGATCAAACTCACCTTCACATTGAAAATTCACCTCAGCAGAGGTAAATAAATCTGGCCAAACTGCATTAGCAAGCATCCTGTCTAGCTTAGAGAAAACCCTAGCTTCATCCTCCTGCTTATTGTTCCAAGTAAAGAAGTTACCTGAACAATTAATATCAGGAACTCCACAATCAAGCATACAAGCTCTAAAACAAGAAACTCAGATTCTCTAACTGGAGCACCAAGCCTCTCATTTGTACTCATCACAGAGTTAAAATCACCACACAATAACCATGGTTCAGCAATAATCACACTTCTCAAATCAGTCCACAACTCAAGTCTCGTTGCTCTATCATTAAAAGCATAAATGAAAGAACAACAAAACCCTGCAGCTCCACTCAAAGGTCGAATGAAGCAGTGTATCAATCGACTAGTAACTTTAAGAATATTAAGAGTAAAAATCCATGCCTTCCAAGTTAACACAATTCTACCACCCTTGTGACAATGAACATTTGTAGTAAAACACCAACCCATAGACATACTTTGATAAAGATAACCCATGTTAGGCATCTTTACCTTTGTCTTTAGGAGAGTAACAATGCCAACTGAGAATCTGTGGATATAAGCAGCCACATCTCTCTGTTTCTTTACTTTGTTAACTCCCCTAACATTCCAACAAAGCAATCTATCCATTTGAAATAGGGAAAGTTGCCTTTCCCATTTCAACAATCACCCCCTCATCAACTGAATTCACCCGATCCATCTCTTCATTTGTAGCTTCCTGAATTAAAAACTGAAAAGAATTCCCATTACTAGTAACTGGAGTATTATTGGATCTAATCTTGATTGGTTTTAAAGCCCTCTGAAATCCATCAGGATCCAACTGAGGTGTTACTCTCTCCTTAGCAACAGGAATATGATTCACAGCCACTGCAATAGTAGGAGTAGTAGGTTCATGAGTTGGACCCTTCTTTTGTTGCCATACTTGCTTTGGCTTCTGAGATCTACATTCCTGACTTTCATGGCCAAAGTTTTTGTAGACATTACACTGCTTAGGCTTCCACTCATAAAATAACCCAACCTGAATCTTAACTCCATGTTTATTAAGAAAGAACATATACTTAGAAAAGTTTGATCAATATTCATATCAACCAACACTCTAGCAAATTGCGGTTTTTCATGGTTCTTAGTAGCTTCATCGCTTTTGATAGGAGTACCTATTTGAGCTACTATCTTATACAATGATTTCTCTCCCCAACACTTCAACGCTAGCCTCAATTGTACCCAAACAGGAATAGTTTTAACAGTCTCCTTTCCAAAATCAATCTCAGGATGCAAAGCTTTCATAATCAAAGGTTTCTTATCAAAGAAAAAAAATGTCCAGCCAACACTTTATCTCTGGAATCCATAGCAGCAAATCTAACTAAATAAATCCCTCTCTTAATCAGTCCCACCTTATCAACATTAAAAGCTTTCCAAATCCTCCTAAAATAACCTCCCATAACTTGTATAGGATGATTAGCTCCTAATACATAACAGACAATAGATGAATTCCAGAACTAAATCTCATCTTCAATATCATTCATATCAATTTTAACCAAGTTATCAGCAGAATGAACAACTAATTCTTTACCAGGATCAACATCAACTACATGTTCGACAGAATGCGTAGGTGAATCAGCCACAAAATAGGGTTCAAATGCAGAGATTTACCTCTAGAAGAAGAAGCATAATCCTGTTTATTCGAACCACTAGATTTATACAAGGATTGAAGCCACTCATTGAAAGTATTTCATACTTGTGATCGAGCTTGTAACTGTTCCATTGAAGATTTTTGAGTTAGAACATCTCCAATACCAAATCCAAAATCAATCGCTTCTACCCTCAATACTTCATCCATAGATTTCGTACGTATAGCTTGAGAATCTGATGATGGACCTCTAGGTTTCTCCTTTTGCTTGCCTGAATCTTGAGATTTTCCGCTTGATTTTCTCGCCATGGCCACGTTGCTCATGCACCGAGAGAAAACTTGGAGGGAAAGTTTCTCAAAATTTTTGTGTTCTAGCGTGCTATACTGCTTATTAATTTGAATTTAGTATGTCTTCATCATAGACTTTCATTTATTTACAAGGAGATAAGTGCGGCGGTAGCACGCCATTTGAGTCGAACTAGTGGATTTTCCACCATCTCGAGCTTTATTAAATGAAAGGGTTCGGGTTGGCGGGGTGTTACAAGAAGTCAAGGAAGATCTTAACCAGGAAGATGAAGAAATTGACCACACAGCTAGCAAGCTGGCAGTCTTTGAGAAGTAGAACAGAATAATGATGTGCATGTTGCCTAAACTACCTTGGGCACCCACACTTGTAGCCGAGGAAGTACAACATGGCTATGCTCAGTTGCCCTTCGTAGAGGAGATAGAAAAATCCAGGATTTCGAAGAACCTGCAGGTGATGCCGACATCTAAGTTGTACGATGGCTCAAGTGACCCCTACGATCACGTAGTCTAATACAAGCATAAGATGTGGACTCTTTCCATCCCCTGGAACCTCATCGAGGCAACTATGTGCAAGTCATTTGGCACCACTCTAGATGGCCCAGCTCTGCAATGGCTTATCGGCCTAAAACCAAGTTCTATCCCTAACTTTTCCACCTTGATTAACAAATTCTATCATAAATTTGCTAGTAGCAGGGTCTTGGAGAAACATACTGGCGACCTATACCGTGTAACACAAAGACAGAATGAAGTTGTACCCCAGTATTTGGACATATTCAACAAAGAAATGATAGATATCAAAAACCTTGATATCCCCACTGCCATTGAAGCTCTCAAAAGGTGATTAACTTATAAATCCAAGTTTTATTATGAGTATACCAGGTGCCCTTGCAACACTTTCGAGGACGTAATAGCTAGAGTTATGGTAGAGATTCGCGTAAAGAAGACGAAGGATCCAGGTATATTGGAGATTCCAGCTACGACTGAATAGCGCAAAAAATAAGAAGAAATATCTGGCGTCACCAACCTTACTAGAAATGCGACTAAACTAAGAACATAATAAAAGAAGCTACAAACAGAATAAGTGAAAATGAATTCCCAACTCTTTCTTCCAACTTTTTTAACGTTGATGTAGGAGGAGTGGTCAACGCTCTTGAAAAACTAGGCTCAGCAGCCAGGTGGCCATGGAAGAGTGACAAACATAATAGCCAGAAAGACACCACCAAGTGGTGCAACTATTACGGAGACCATGGCCACAAAACAGAAGAGCGCAACGCACTCAAAAAAGAAGTAGCTTGGCTGTTGAATAAGATTACTTGGAATACCTTATGGGGAATAAAGGACAGAAAGTAGAACCATCCATCAACTCCAGCAAGCAATCATGACCTCCAATTGATCCATCCCATGACAAAGTAATTAACTTCATCTCAGGTGGTTCCGAAATTTATGGACTAATGTATTATGCAGCTAAGAGATTTGCAAGAGAAGGCTCAACAACCGTACACAGACAACATAGAGACAAACAAGAAAAAGAGTTGCAGAGTATGTCCACCAGCTTCGATGAAGAAGATGCAGATGAAGTAGTGGATCACCACGATGACCTAGTCATATCACTGACCATCAACAACTGCTTGATGAAACGAGTACTAGTAGATAATGGCAGTTCGACTAATATTATTTTCAATAACTAACTAGAAAGCATTGGGTTGCATGAAAGTGACATCATAAAAAAATCTACCATACTAAATGGATTCAGTGGACAAATTGCCTTGACCATTGGTGAAATTACCCTACCTACATATGCTAAGGGAGTTAATCTGCAAACCAAGATCAACATGGTAGATTGTCCCTCAACTTACAATGTGATCGTGGGGACACCTTGGATACATAGGATGAAAGCTTTACCCTCCACCTAACATCAAACCATCATGTTTCCAACTAGTTGAGGAGTGCAAGAAATTAAAGGTGATTGTAAGCTAGCCAGAGAATGTTACAACATCTCCCTCAAACCAAAGAAAGACGCCATCTAGAAATTACAGAAGGGACCAGCACCTATAAAGCCAGACGAGCATGACCTAAATGCAGTGGTGCCGTGTCCATCAAAGCTAGAGCAAAGTGTACAGATTAGGGCCTCCCTACAACTATAAGAAAAGGAAGAATCATCAAGTTCCTCAAAAACTATATCAACTGCTTTGCCTAGATTCACGAAGATATGGTTGGAATTGATCCTTAAGTTATCACCCACAAGTTGAACGTGGATCCCAATGCCAATCCCATTAAGCAGACTAGGCGCAAGTTCGCACCTCAAAGGAATCAGATAGTTTATGAAGGAGTAGAGAATATCCTGAACGCTAAAAAGATGAGGAAAGTCAAATACCCTAAGTGGCTAGCTAATGTGGTGGTGGTGAATGGAAAATGGAGAGTATGTATAAACTTCACGGATCTTAACAAAGCTTGCGCAAAAGATCCCTTCCCTATACCTCACATAGACGCCATGGCGGATGCAACAGCTGGGCACGATAAACTCACCTTCTTGTACGCGTTACATAAGTTGCAACCACATATTGATGGATCCAGAAGATCAAGAAAAGACTGCCTTCGTAACTGATAGAGGCATCTATTGCTAATGCCTTTTAGCTTGAAAAATGCACATGCAATATAACAACACTTGGTGAACAAAATGTTTGAAAAAGCGCTTGGAGGACACGATGGAAATATATCTAGATATGCTAGTTAAGTCAAAGAAAGCCGAGGATCATGTTACACACCTTCAAGACACATCCGAAGTGTTGAAAAAATACGTTATGAAACTTAACCCCACTATATGTGCATCTAGAGGTAGGACCTAGGCTACATTGTTACCAAAAGGGGTATCAGAAGCTAGCCCAGATCAGGTACGAGCAATCATTAACAATATATCACCAAAGTACCTGAAAGAGGTACAAAAGCTAACTGGAAGGGTCACTATGCTGGACCGCTTCATATCTATATGTTCAGATACAAACCACCTTTTCTACAATGTGTTAAAGAAAAACAAAGGCTTTAATTGGACAATAGAACATGTGAGACTTTACATCTTTACTTAGTTGTAAGTGCCAAGCTATAAGTGTTGTATTAGCAAGAGAAGCTGAGAATCAGCAGATTCCTGTTTATTATGTCAGCATATCCTTTCTAGATGATAGACATGGTGTAAAATGAACAATACGTACTATTTACGCCAAGATATTACGGAAAAAACGCCGAAAAAGCATTCATTTTATAGTAGTGCGTGGTGACACGAATGGATGCCCTGAAATCTAGTGTGGCTCTTTTGAATCTAGTGTTTGTAATCTTCAAAGGAATAGAAAGCATACATGGGTCCTTGTATTTGGGAGACAGTTTCTTTGAAAAACAACTACTTCCTCCGTTTCTTTTAATTGCAACAATGGCCAAAAATGGAAATATCAAATTAATTGCAACAAATGTTTTCTTTCATTTTTTACAAGTCATTTCTTTCTATCTCTCTCTTTATCACATGCCTCACTTTCTCTCTCCATCGCTTTATCTCTCCATCGCTTTCACACTCACACCAAAATTTTTCCTAGGAGTCCACCCACTTGAGTTTGTTGCAATTATCAAGAAACGGAGGAAGTAAAACATTTTCCTCCACACTTACCTTTTCAGTTCCCTTCAACTTTTTCTTTGAAGTGCAGAGTTCCTTTAAGAACTTAGCATAGCGCGTAACTTAATCAATCGTATCTAGTAGTGAATATATTCCCTTCCATTTTGCAAAAAGTTTCCAAACTACGTTTATTAATTTCTTCTTTCTTCGAATTCTCTAACTTTGTTAGGAAAACGGAAAACATGAGGATATTCGTAGTTAGCCAAATCAAGAGGGGGATCAAAGGAAATTCTCTTCCTTTTCTTTTCACTGTTTTTTTATTCCTATACCGGTTTCACAACTTATTCGTATTCCAGTTCCCCATTCAAATGTTCCTTTCCCTTTGGTTTCGCTAACTCTTGCCCACTCTTTATTATGACAATGCCTGCGTCCCCTTTAGGATCCTCTAAGTTTTGAAGGGGAAATTAGTGTGATTTTTGGGATATGGAATTGTTAACATGGGTCGATATTTGTCTTATTTGTGTCTCAAGGTTTTGATTCTTGCATCACTTCGTAAAGAAAATTGTTTTCTCTATTCCTCCATAAATAGACTAGTTCCTTGGTATTGTTGAGGGTTTTGGACAAAATACGCCTTAAATTTCATTGGCTTTATTTAAATCCGGTGGATTTTCTCTGCTCCTATACCTAAATTTTGGGTATCTCTCCACCCCCCATAATAGGCACTAGAAAATGTATAATATTTTTCTTTGAGGACCCCTTTGAATGCCCCATTGCGTTTAATTTATTAATCTACAAAGTCGACATGAATTAGTAAGCTGGTTAGTTTCACTACATATTTCACATGCTTTTGCAAACTAGTTCCTCCTCTTCAAAGGTTAGAAATATAAGAGATTACTGTCTACAAGTTTCCACAAGTTTTCCATTTAGATTATAGACACTAACTTCATTAACCTTCTGAGAAGAAACATCATTCCTAGATCCATGTTGTTGAGAATTGTTCGCCAAATTAGAAATGAGTTACATTGCTTATGTGCTTGTTATAGTAACTAAGGCACCAACTAGTAGCGTCCATGATGCTTGAATTATGAGGCGATAAACCTTCATGTGCTTGTTATTGTAGACGACTAGAGCAAAGTTGCATAAATTACTCCCAATAGTCATAAATTGATTCATAATGACATTGTTGAATGCCACATATTTGTTTCCTAATGGAACCTATTTGACATGCAGGAAAACATTCTTCAAGAAATACTTTATGCTATTGGTCCCACACTGGAATAGATTCAGGTGGAAAATAGTATAACCAATGACTAGCAACATCCTGCAATGTGCAACGAAAAGCAAGTAATAAAACATTGTTAAATTCCACTCCTTCAATTTATTGAGCTGAATAAGACAACTGAAAACCCTCATATGCTTATACAAATCTTCACGTCTAATAAGAACATGAAACTTGGGTAACAATTTCATGAAACCATACCTAGAATTAAGTATAAATGATTTTAGGCGTTCCAGTTGATATGAACTAAGGTTAATATATATGGGAGTGAAAATGTGAGCTCATTTTTCTCTCTACTATTCTTCTCGTTTGAAAAACAACAAAGCTACGGCAAGGAAGAGTGGATCTAGAAGGGAGCTGGATGTGAAAGCGCGTGGCCTGTCCTCTGATGCTCAGACACTCAATATGTAATCCATGAAGGCTATTGTTGGAATTGGGGATTTGAGGATGGATGCTATTGAGGAGATTCAAACTCCTGAGGAGTCTCTACGTGAGTCTATGGTGATTCATCTTTGAAGAGGAATTCCAGTGATTGGCTCACCGTTATCTCGAATCCATCTGCTTCGCGAATAGAATGGGATGAGAATGCGGCTGAAAGCTCTAGAGGTAAGTCTGATTCTCCTATTACAATCTTACAATGGTCTGGTCTGGTGCTGGTGATGATTTGAATTTGAATGTGAACAAATCTGGTTATGTGAATATGGATGATAATGGGAATGTGTTTGAAAATGTTGCTGTGTCTAATGGGGATTTACTAGTTGCTGCTAAAATTGCCTGTTAAAATTGATTTGGTTGATGTTCAATCTGAGATTGATTATTGGAATTTTACTTTGATATGTTTTGTTGCGGGGGCTAATCCTCTTTTGGTAGTGATTGATGGGTTCTATAGAAGAATCTGGAAAAATGAGGGTGTGGATAATGTTGCTTGACACGGTCGTTGCACGTGCCAAATTAATAACCTCACTTAGCCTAATATAGGGCAAGAAAGGGTCGAATCCACGAGGAAGCAAGGATTAATCAAGGCTCCTGACTTTTAAGGTCAACTAATGATCACCTGTCTAACCCCCAAGCTTGACTTTTAAGGTCAACTAATGATCACCTAGGTCATCCCCTTCCCCTAGCTAGCAAACTACTCACTAGCCATGAAAAGTACAAAATAAAAAGCTTCTATCAACAAAGATGATCCAACAATGGTGAAAATCATATTTAATAAGCTAATCATCAACTAATCACTATTAATCAAATGCTAAACCAAAATTAAGCAAGTATAAAAGCAAATAAAGAGAATAGTAAGAAGAAATACTCAAATAGGATGGAAATCAAATGCAAATCTCCATTGAAATAGCTTCAAAACTTCAATATTCAAGAGCTTAGATCTAGTTTCTCTCTCTAACTCCTACTTCTCTCTCTAAAAACCTCTCTAATTAAAACTAATTAATGTTCAGAAAATAAAGCTTTCCCATTACAAAAATAGGTTTTTCTACCCCAAAGTACTAAGGGCAAAGCCATAAAACACAAAACCGAAACCGTCTCAAAAAACCGAAATCGACCGATACGAAATCGAAATCGACCGATACAAAACCGAAACCGAAATAGCAAATCTGGGCGACGGAGCTCCCGCTCCTTGCAAAATAGAGCGCCCTCTCCAGGCTTGGAGCGCCCGCTCTTGGAACGCTCCAGGGCCGCTCCAAGCTACTGCCAGCTTCTCTTTGCTTCTTCACGCACGGAGCGCCCGCTCCGCCTCCTCAGGAGCGCCCTCTCCCCCTGTTTTGGAGGCTCTTCCTTGCTAATCTAGCTTTAAAACACTCCAAGAAAATATTAGATGGGGGAGGGGGGATGTACATGCAAATGAGATGATCTAAATGCAACCTAACTACATGCAAATGAACTAAAACTAAATGCCAAGTATGAGAGTATGAGAAAGGATGAAAAAGGAAAAGAAAAGGAAACTATATGGCCTAAAATGCATCTAAATGACCTAAAACTAAATGCAAATAAGTCAACCTAAAGTCCACTTATCATTGCTCAGTTGAGCAAAGATGTGTTTATTGTTAGATTGAGGCCTATGGAGAAGAGGGATGCCATTTTGGCTCGTGGTGTTGTATTTTGTGACAATAAACCATTATTCATGAAGTCTTGGTTTGCGGATTTAGTTGCTACTAAGGAAGAGTTTAAGAGGGTCCCTACTTGGATTCATTTGAAAGTGGATTTCAAATACTCGGGTGAGAATTGTTTAAGGAAGCTTGTTGAACAGATTGGGGTGTTTGTGAAGGTGAATCAGGCCACTAAAAATATAGAGAAACTAGGGTATGTCAGAGTTTTGATTGAAGTCCCTGTTGATAGTGAATCCCCTGATCAACTGTCATTTATTAATGAAAACAACTTAAAGGTTGTGTTTGATGTTGTGTATGATTGGAAGCCTGTAGTTTGCTCTAATTGTTCTATGTCAGGGCATCATGTGGAGTTTTGCAGGAAGAAAATGAACAGGCGTGTTCCTAGGAAAGAATGGAGGCCAAAGAAAGTTACTCTGACTTCTAAGCCTAGTGATAACACTAGGGCTGGTGATTTTCTGCTAGCTTAGTGGTGGATACTGGGGTTGTTCAGAAGGTTGAAGGTGAGCTAGAGGGGTTGGTAACTGCTAGAAATGTGTGGAGTTATGCGAACTGCTGATCTTGTTGTGATTGTTTCAAATCCATTTTATGTGTTGCATGATGATTATGTGAATAACAATGTTAATGAGGTTATGCTCTTGAAAGATGAATGTGTGGTAGAAGGGGAAGGGATTCCTCTTGTGGGGAAGGGATAGTATGTTCATTTGGAATGTAAGGGGGCTAATAGCCCCCAAAAGCAGAAGGATATTAAAACTTTTAATATCCCTAAGCTAGGATTGATCTTTTTGGTGGAAACTAAGGTGAAAGCATGTAATATGGGTAAACTGTATCAGGCTCTGTTCCAAGGTTGGTGTTTTTTGCTAATGCCAGCTGTCATAAGGGTGGTAGGACTGTGATTGCTTGGAATCTACTAAGTTTTGTGGTGGATTTACATATTGTTACTAGCCAATTAATTCATTACTTGATGACTCGTGTTAATTCTAGTGTTGGGTTTCATTGCTCTTTTGTTTATGCTTTCAATGATGCTCTTGGTAGGAAGTCTCTTCGGGAGGATGTGGTATTGATTGTCGCTAAGTGTGAGGGCCCTTGGATGTTTGTTGGTGATTTTAATTGTGTTATGAGTACTGAGGAGAGAATTGGCTCTTCTATTTCTTCTAATGAGACAGAGGATACTAGAAGGTGTATGTTTCAATGTGGTTTAAGTGATCTGAAAGGGGTAGGGCAGTTTTTTACTTGGAATAATAAGCAAGAAGGTCCAGGTAGGGTCTTCCATAAGCTTGATAGAGCTATGGTAAACTTGGCTTGGCCGAACGTATATGCTAATTTTGAGGTTAGATTTCTTTCTGAAGGGAGTTTTGATCATACTCCAATGGTGATTAGTTTTTTCCATCTTCCCATTAATGTTAAGAGACCTTTTAGGTATTTGAGAATGTAGATTGATATGGAGGGTTTTGACAGGGTTGTTGAACTGGTTTGGCAATCTTCTAGGGAGGGTTCAAGGATGTTTGAGGTGGTGAAGTTGTCAAAGGAGACTAAAAAGGATATAAAGAAGCTATGCAAAGGGGTTGTAGACATACAAGCTCAAGATGCTAAAGCTCTCTTAGAGCTAACAGATTGTCAGAAATCTTTGAGCTCTGATATTCATAATTCTGATTTGAGAGAGAAAAAGCATAATGCTTTGATGGAGTACAGGAGGATTCATGGCATGTGTCTTGACTTTCTTAGACAAAGATCAAAAGTGGCCTGGTTTAAAGACGGGGATGAGAACACTAGTCTTTTTCATCAAGCCATCAAACAGAGGAAACTTCAGAATAATATTTATAGTGTTGTTGACATGGATGGTGTAAGAGTGGATAAGCCTGATCTAATTAATGCTGCATTTTTGAACTATTATGAAGAGTTGTTGGGTACCTCAGTGTCTGGTAGGAAGACAGTTCATTAGGAGATCATTGCTTTCCGCCTTATGGTTTCAGAGGATGATCAAACAACTTTATTGAGGACTGTGTGCTCTGAGGAGGTCAGATTGGCTGTTTTCTCTATTGCTGGTGATAAATCTCTTTCTCCAAATGGCTTTGGTGCATACTTCTTTAGAGATATGTGGCATATTATGGGAACTAAGGTAACAAATGTTGTTCTTGCTTTCTTTCATAATGGTAAACTCTTAAAATAAGTTAATCATACTATATTAGCTTTGATTCCTAAAGTCAAAATTCCTAATTCTGTTGTTGACTTTAGGCCTATAGCTTGTTGTAATGTGCTTTACAAGGTGATTACAAAAGGGATTTGTAATAGAATGAAAGATATTCTTCCTAATGTAATAGCTTATAATCAGGGGGCTTTAATAAAGGGGAGAAGTATCATTGATAATATTATGGTCTGTCAAGATGTAATTAGACACTATGATAAAAAGAAGGCTAAACCAGGGTGTTTGATTAAAATGGATATAAGGAAGGCTTATGACACTATTGAATGGCAGTGCCTTGAAGAAATGTTAATTGGTTTGAAGTATCCTGTTTGCTTTGTGAAGCTTATAATGGAGTGTGTAACCTCGCCTACTTTCTTTCTGATGATAAATAGGAATATGCATGGTTTCTTCAGATCAAAGAGGGGTTTAAGACATTGTCACCTTTGCCTTGTTGTTGTTTGTATGGAGTACCTTTCTAGAGTGATGGAATATATTGGTGCTAAGGATTAGTTCCAGTTTCACCTTAGGTGTCTTGAGCTTAGATTAAAACACCTTGCCTTTGTAGATGATGTTATGCTATTTTGTAAGGGTGAGTTTATTTTAGTTTATCTATTGCTCCAAGGTTTTAAATAGTTTTCTGATTCTTCAGGATTGAGAGTGAACACTCATAAAACTGCTATTTATTCTATTGGGATAAATATGGATGGAGATCTACAGAGAGTGCTTGATGCTTTTGGCTTCTCAGTTTGTTCATTGCCTTTTGGCTATCTAGGCATGCCTATTTGTGCTAGAAGGATCTCTAGTAGTGATTGCTCTAAGCTGTGTGAGAAAATGACAAGCAGAATTAGAGTATGGAGCTGTAGGCATTTGTTAATTCTGCTAGGGTGCAACTTGTAAATTATGTGTTGATGAGTCTACACTCTTATTGAGGGCAGAAATTTATAATCCTTAAGAAAGTGATTCAGAGTGTTGAGGGTATTTTTAGAGCATACTTATGGTTTGGGGAGTATTATTTCTCTAAAGCTAGGTATGTAAACTGGGATTCAGTTTGTTCCCCAAAGAAATGTGTTGGTTTGGGTTTTACGAAAGTCAATATCTGGAATGTAACTTCTGTTGGGAAGTATGTCTAGGCGATTGAGAAGACGCAAGATACATTGTGGATCAGATGGGTTAATTCTGTATATATTAAGCAGGAGAGATGGTGGGATTACAGGCCTAATAATAGCTATGGCTAGTACTGGAGGGCTATCTGCAGTGTGAAGGAGAAATTGAGGTGTGTGTTTAGTGAAGATTGTTTGCAGTAGATCGGTGTTTATTAGGTTAAAGAGGTATATAAACTTCTAATGGGTGAAAATCCTAGATTCTATAGGGATAGGTTTGTTTGGAGTAGACTTGTTCTGCGTAAACATAGATATATTTGCTGGTTGGGGGCTCAACAGAGGCTGAGTACTATGACAAGGTTATTTGCTTGGAGCGTGAGTACTTCTGATTTATGTCCTCTCCGTGGTAGTGCATCTGAATCTCACTCCCACTTATTTTTTCAGTGTGTATTTAGCTTACAGTTGCTTAGTTTGATACTGGTCTGTCTTGGTTTGGATTGGAGGGACATAAGCTTAATCAACTGGTATACTTGGATTGGTATATCAAAGCTCTCAAGATTCAGAAAGCAGGTGGTTGCTCCCTGTGTTAATGTTGTGATGTATTCAGTTTGGAGAGTGAGAAATGAAGCTGTCTGGGATGGCAAAGTTACTAGATCTTCTTGTGTGTTTGGATAGATTAAGATGGTGATTATTTGTAGCTCATTTACCTAGTAAAGTGTCTGTTGATGATTTAGCTTGAGTTGCTTTGATGGTTTGTACTTAGTGTTGCTGTTGGAGGTGTGATCCTCTTTTAGGTTGTATTTTGTGGTTTGTTGAATGAAGCTTTCTTACCTTGTTCAAAAGAAAAGTATAAATGATTTTTTCCAGTTCAGGATAAACGATTTAGAGTAGTAACCTCATAGTAACCATATCAATTTCTGTAAAAAACATGTCAAGTCCGTAGTAACAATCCAACCTCATTTTAGGATCAAACAACACAAGTTCAAGATTAGTAGAATGAGTTTTTTGACCATATATTATAGGAACAAACACTAATGGAACTAAATATACTAACAAGATACTCCATTCCCATATTAGATGATATACTTCCTTTATTTCTCCGTCCCACATTAGTTGATACACTTCTATGAATGGCATGGGAGTACAATAGAAATTTTATTTTTTAATATAAATGGGTCTCACATATAATTAATTTAATAATCCCACCCACCCAAAATCCCTATGATATGCCCCACCAATATGTACTTTATGTATTGAAACAAATTAAATACCAATAAACAACTACTTTCAATAAAATAAGTTAGTCAAATAATACTGCTAAACTATGTGCCAGTCAAACTATATAATCTAATATGAGGCGGAGGAAGTATTATAGAATATAACTTTCCTCGGGGACGCCGCCAATATTTAAAGCGTTGTGGAAGTACACACAAATTAAACAAACTAACCTAAGATAACTAGCAAAACAAGAGTCAATCCCAAGAGAAAAATATTTTCGAATAACAATTTTATAGCAAATTCAAGTTCCAATGAAAGAAACTAGTTTTGGGCATTTTGAAACACAAATGAGTTTCTGGCACTAACAACTACAAAGACGATTCTAATAATAAAAATAACAAAAATAGTGATGTAAACATACCCCTTAGATAATTTGATGCTAACCGTGTAGTTTTTTTATTATTTTTGACACTGATTAATCCCTCTAAGCATATTTATTGTAGGGACTAGTGCCCTGTAACACCCCGTAATTTCACTAGAAATTTCGTGCGTTGATTTATACGGTTTACATTGTTATTTATAAATTTAAATATAATTTCGTAGATAAAAACTATATTGTATTAAATAAATGGTCGTACTTGAACCGAAAAATATTTCACTCCTTTGTAATGTTAATATATACAATCTAAAAGTCACACCCTTTCACTCACCCTCATAATAGCCATAATGTACCCCATTAAACCTACCATAAACACCCTATTAAACCCCTCCCTTTTGCTGTCCATTTAATTAGAAAAAAGAGAAGCATTCCCTTCCCCTTACCTTCCCACACGTCTCTCCTCAAGAAAGGAAAGGAAGAGAAATGTCTCTCGGTTTTTCATGGCACACCTTCACGAAAATGGCAATTGTCGAAGATCTAACCGTTGGATCTTCTTCAAATTTGGACACCGTGTTCATAACATCAAGGCCTTCACTAGGACGGAAGAGATTTAGAATCCAAGCTTTAAATCGCTGGGAAGCTTGATCAGAACACAATTGATTATTTTAGAGGATGCTAAATTTGTTTAAGGGGGGAATATACTTTGTTCAATGGAGGAAAATAACACGAGAAATTAGAAGTTTTCAAGGGAGAAGAAGGTAGTGACGATCCGCACGGTTTATAGAAAACTCTTGCTTATAAAATCTGCACTCCCTAAAAGATCGAGGTAACTAGCGATATTCTAGCACATTAGGTTTATAGATTGTAAACTTAGTTTGTTAGAAATTACGTTATAGAACTTAGAATCATTCTAGTGGAACTTAGACGATTTTATGTATATAGTTCTTCTTAGTATCATGATTAGGCTTGTTTTATATTTCAATTTTTCGTATTTAAACATGTTCATATGATCTAGTTACTTTTTGTTAGAAGTGTTAGTTGTGGAAATTAGATTTGTGATGGTTGAATGAGTCTGATGATTTGGTTTAGTTATGCAATTGAAATGTTGTGCTTTTTGATGTTGACTATGAAGTCATACTTTCTTAATACTGATGATGGATGGTTTGGATGTGTTTTTATACGCATATACTTGTGTGTTTGGGTGGCAATTGATGCACGAGCATCTGCCCGCAAGCAGCAGGCAGACGCGCAGGCTCGCGCCTCGCGCCTCGCGAAGCGCTAGGTTACACCTTGCGACAGGGGTTCTGCCTCCCCCTTGTTCGATTTTATTTTTTATTTTTAAACGTATTTACAACTTGCCTAATTGATGTTTATTCAGTTTACTCATGTATATTGAGCATGTTAGAGTATGTTTTGGGTGAGGTTTGAAGGTTATTTGCTAAGGGCAGTTACCCTAAATGGTTGGGCACCTTTTGGTTTTGTTGGTTTTATTTAAGTTAAGGTATTGTGTTTGAGTTGTTGACGTTGTAATGCTCGGGGGAGAAAAATACTGTCCTTAGCATCACTTGGCCAAGAGTTATGTACGAGAAATATTGTGACTTAGTCATAATTGACTTCGTACCCAAACTCAGCTGACTTTTTTTTTTGTTTACATGCCTTGACTTACTCTTTTATACCTTGACATAATACTTTATTATCTTGTGATTATGGACTCTTGTGTACCTTGGCGTGTGTTTGGGCCCACTCCAGTCATAGCCCACCTTACCGGTGAAATGACTAAAATACCCTTGAGGTGTAAAATTACCATTTTACCCCTAGGACTTTACAGGCCAGAAAGTACAGGCTTTCAGTCAAGCCTACTGACAAAAGGCCTTCATGACATCATCACCTTCACCAGGTGACGTCACATCACTACTACCTATAAATAGTACTTTCACTTGATCATTCAGGTACGTTTTTGCACATATTCCAAAGCATTTACTTGTACTACTCTCTAACCTTTTGAGATCACATCTGACTTAAGCATCGGAGAGCCGATCCCGGGAACATCTCCGGGGTAGTTCACGGTGCTCGGTTTTGAAGGTACTGGAAACTCGAAGACTTTGGACTTGTTAATGGTTACTACCCTAGCTGGATTTGGACTTCCCCGAACTATAAATTTTATTGTGTTTCCTGTACCCGAAACAGTTGGCGCCGTCTGTGGGGACTGAACATAACAACTACATCTTCGAACACCATGACACGAGGACAAGGTACCCGAGGTACTGCTGCTCGAAAAACCATTTATGAGAATGCGCAGACCACTATACTGAACCAAGGAGGTGCAATCGTCGAGGACGAGACCGACCTCCCTCCAGGAGGAAGCCAGATTGCTGTAGCTTTTGAAGGGCCTCCACCACCAGTTACTTACACTGACCTGTGGGAGCTGGAACTTCGAATGGAGAGACACATGACCACTGTCATGCAACAACTCGTCTCGGCAATCAAGACTCAACAGACAACTCCCCCTGACCGAGAGATAGTCCTAGATCAGCCGCAGGCTCATCGAAGGATAGCAAAACCAAAGCGTGCCCTAACCGAGCACGCTGCTGCTGGTCCGTCGAAGAGATTACCTGCCACTTCGAAAGGGAAGTCTATCATGTCGCCAAATCAGGACGACGCTCGACATATCATACAACAGAAACAGAGGAGGAGAAAAAACTTTGATGCTCGAAGAATCATTGAGAAAATAACAGAGCAATCCCAAGTAGGGGATTCGACGTACCCAGAGGCCACTCGCATCTCAGAACAGTCTCGCCCGCTGACTAACCGTCACACACCAAGAATTGAGGTCCAACACAATGTCGAAGATCCAGAAGAGGTATCTGAGTCAGGTTTTCGAGTTGGTTCAGTAGTGGCACATAAATCACCTTTTAGCCAACACATCATGGAGACCCCTAACCCGGGCAAAATGAAAATCCCCATGATTGAGCATAATTCAGGAACCACTGATCCAGCTGACCACCTAGCTGCATACAAGGCACAAATGAGCATGCAGACCTTTTGTGAAGCCACATGGTGTAGGTATTTCCCAACCACACTCAAAGGGTTGGCCCTCAATTGGTTCACCAGCCTACCTTCTGGGATCATCACCAGCTTCTTAGCCCTCGAGGCCCTATTCTCCCAACACTTCATTGTGGCAAAATGCCACAAAAGACTAGTTTGCATTTGATGTCGATTTTTCAGCAAAAGGGAGAAAGTTTGAGCTGTTACATCAAGAGATTCAATGAAGAATCTCTCAAGGTATCCGACCTCCAGGACAGAGTGGCCGTTACTGATCTGATGAATGGCCTCCACCCCGGACAGTTTAAATTTGAACTTGCTATGAAAGATACCTTGACCCTAGCCGATGCAATGAGGCAAGCACAAAAGTTCATTCAAGCATCAGACATCTGCAAGTCCACGCAAGGCAAAGGAAGTACCAAGAGGAAGAATGAGCTATCGAATTTTAAGGATGCCATGTCTGAAAGGTTGAAGAGACATCAGCCATCGGACGAAGGTCATGACACTCGTTACAACATCAATCGACGAGAAATATACCTCGACTTGAAGAAGAAGTCTGTGCTTCACAAACCCACTCCCATCAAGACGTCGAATTTTAAAAGGATAAGAAGTTATGGTGTGAGTATCATCGAGATTGTGGTCATACAACCAACGACTGTCGTGAATTAAAGAGAGCCCTAGATAAGCTCGCTGATGAGGGAAAATTGAACAAATATCTGAAAAACCCATGGGATGAACATCGAACTAAAAAGAAGAGAAGACCTGAGTCGAAAAGCGACGAGATTGAAGGGTACGTCTCTTGATCATCAAACCGCTCAACGAGGCACATACAGGGGCTAATGGTACCTCGACCTTGCCGGTCAAAGAGGATATCGCAATCTGCCATGCTGAACTTTTGTTTTGTCTTAAACTTATAAAATGTCGCGACCTTACCGGTCAAAACGTCCTTGTAAAATGACCAAGTTATGAAATGAAACACGACCTAGCAGGTCATTTGAGATCTATTTAGTTGTTAATTTATTTTAGACCTAACAGGTCACTCAACATTGACGCTACGTCGAATTAAACGTGGCACACCTCCAGCCCCTAGCTAGGGCTACGTCGAACAACTTCAACAATATCATCCCTCCCTTACCGGGGCTACCTCGAACTCTTTAAAGAAACACACAATTTCTTTAACAGAGCTACCTCGAGCTTTCTCAAGGGGACATCCCTCAATCAAAATGCTATGAAATATTTTCTAAGTATTAAAGCCCTTCAACAAGGCACCTACTTCGAGCAACGTGAATACATGATTCATTCGCCCTCACCAGGCTCCCTTGAAGTCTCAAACCCCTTCAACAAGGCACCCACCTCGAGCAAAAGTGAGTATGACACTCATTAGTCCTAACCAGGCCACCTCGAGCAAAAAAGCCCTTCGAACAAGGCACCTACCTCAAATGAACCTGAGGCTCATTAGCCCTAACCGAGCTAATTCGAGTAGAGGTCATTCGAGCAACGACATACGAAAATTTTCACTCGTTCAAGGCATGCAACTACCTCGAACTAAATGAGGAGTCCCCTAGTATGAGCATGCATCAAATGAGGTTACTCGAAGAATCTAAAATATTTTCTAAGTCTAAAAGCCCTTCTATAAAGACAACAACTTCGAGCAAATTGAGTATAGGACTCATTAGCCCTCACCAGGCAACCTCGAATAAGGAAATCCCATTTTCAAACATCCACCTCGAATTGGTCGAAGTTTTTTCATGCACCCAAGGAAAGAGGAGGGTGTTCGAGTTTTGCTGAGACACCTAAGATGAGGGTGTTCAAGTTTTTTTAAGACACCCACAGTGAGGGTATTCGAGATTTTCACACACCCAAGGTGAGGGTGTTCGAGTTTTTTCATGCACCCAAGAAAGAGGAGGGTGTTCGAGTTTTTCCTGAAACACACAAGGTGAGGGTGTTCGAGTTTTTTTATGCACCCAAGGAAAGAGGAGGGTGTTCGAGTTTTGCTGAGACACCTAAGATGAGGGTGTTCGAGTTTTCTAAGACACCCATAGTGAGGGTGTTCGAGTTTTTTATACACGCCCAAGGTGAGGGTGTTCGAAGTTTTTCATGCACACCCAAAAAGGAGGGTGTTCGAGTTTTTTCATGCACCCAAGGAAAGAGGAGGGTGTTCAAGTTTTGATGAGACACCTAAGATGAGGACGTTCGAGTTTTTCTAAGACACCCGTAGTGAGGGTGTTCGAGTTTTTTATACACACCCAAGGTGAGGGTGTTCGAAGTTTTTTGTACACACCCAAAAAGGAGTGTGTTCGAGTTTTTTCATACACCCATGGAAAGAGGAGGCTGTTCGAGTTTTTTGTACACACCCAAAGACCCAAAAAGGAGGGTGTTCGAGTTTTTTCATACACCCAAGAAAAGAGGAGGGTGTTCGAGTTTTTTTGTACACACCCAACTAGGAGGGTGTTCGGATTTTTCTATGACACTGAAGATGAGGGTGTTCGAAGTTTTCCAAGGCACCCAAGATGAAGGTGTTCGAATTTTCTAAGACACCCAAGAGGAGTATGGTCGAATTTTCATCAAAACCCTTAACCAGGGTACGTTCAAATTATCTACTTAGCCCAAAATAAGGGTACATCAAGTAGAACAAGCAAGGGCATACCGCTCCACATCATAGTTTCGTCAAGATCCTAAACTCCGATGTAGAGCGTGGGGCTAGTAATGAGACCCAATTTTGATACGTTCCCTTGGTATTGATCGAAGTTTGAGGTCATTCGAAGTGTTTGGCCACTCGAAATTGAAGGCACTCGAAGAGGTCATTCGAATTCTTGGATCCCCCCTTGAGGTCATTCGAAGTCTTGGACCTCCCTGAGGTCATTCGAATTCTTGGATCCCCCCTTGAGTTTCGCCTCTTATCATGTACAAGCTGATCAAGGCCACTCGAGATTGCAAGGCCATTCGAATTCTAAAAACAATGAAGCCATTCAAGTTATGAAAACGTGAGTTCTTTCGGCCACAATCATTCAGGATTCCGAGGTACACTACGTCGAAGATAATCATGCAACATCCAAAACAAATAACTCCTCACTCAAAGTCCGAAAGTCAATCGAAATTAGAGATCGGTCGAAATTTACTGGGTCATAGTATCAAAGCAAATAATTGAGATTGCAAAGTGCAAAGAATAACTGAAAAATGCTTGGTCGAGCTTGGTCACAGTTGCGTGGGTACCTCGGGTTTATTGCGAATAACTGAAAAATGCTTGGTCAAACTTGGTCATAGTTGCGTGGGTACCTCGAGTTTATTGCGTAGGGATGCATGGATATCTCGAGTTGGGTCATGTGCTAAAGGACAACAACCGCAATTGTCACTGCACATGGAGTTTTAAAGTACCTATTACATGCGAATGAGATTTAGTGAGCACGAATGACATCATTCGAAGTCAACACTACTTGCTACACGTTCTAAACCACGTCATTCGAAGTTTGTGGAAAAACATCATGTATGCAAACACAAACTTATGTAAAACCACATATGAACTTGAAACACTATCAAATATACTCCGAGTTACACAAAACAAAACCTCAACCTGGATATACCTCGAAGTTTCATGATCACTACGAATCCGTGCTTCAAAACAAAGAACAAAATCTCGAGTTACACGAAACTGCTCCTCCTCAACTCCCTTTAACAACTACTTCTCGACCCACATCATAAAACTTCTCTAGGTTCGGCATTCAACTTGTCCACGTTATATATCGTTCGAGTTTTGATTGCGGTATTGTAGTGGGTTCGTGAGTCCTTGCTAGTGCCTCGAGCTGGGCGTGAAAGCCGCTTTGGGCCTCGAAGCTCGGCTTTGCAGCATGAGATATGGAAGAAATACTTCTAGCATGAGCAGGCCATGACCATGGGGCTTGATCATTGGTGATCATCATCATCACTTGATCGTTTTTTATGATCATTGTCGTATGATCGAGCCGATTTCGAGCCCATACATCATCATCACCAATGATCAAGCCTTATGGTCATCATCAAATGATTAAGACCTCGATCACTTAATAAGTGTAATCTCGACCTTTTACTTGCTGGGTTGCGGTTTTTGTAGGAGCTTTCCAACTATTGGTAATTTGGTAACCTTGAAGCTGGGTTATGGTTATTTGGGGGGTCTATGCCTTTCTTACACAAGAATGGAAGATTGGCAAAGCATGGGAAGAGTGGAAGACCTCGATGATAAGTAAGTGTGAGAGTTTACACCTCGAGATGCTATGTGCGTGAAAGTTATGGATTCTTAAAAAGAGTTATTTGGGCCGAGGTCGAGGAAAGGATTATGCATGAGTTATATGCGTCCAAGCTGGTTTGCTATGCCCCTCAAGCATGAAATGTTATTGTCGGGAGACAATCACAATGTGTCAACATGTAGCAAGTGGAAGCAAACAAGGAAGAAGAAGAAAGCAACGTGAAGATGGAGCACGACTCGCGGAATTTTGCCGAGAGCCCTGGTCGCGGTCCGCCCACCACTGATCGCGGCCCTCACCACTGGTCGCGGTCCATCTGTTGTTGTTTTTCGTATCTATCTTGTTTTCTTTATTTCTTTATTTATTTTATTTGTTATCTTTTTGTTTCCTATTTCTATCTTTTTCCTATTTACTAGAGGTTGATGTAATTAAGAACTAAGATAGATTTTGGTAGGCAATCTTTTGGGATTTAGACTTGGAGAGCAAGTACTATTCCTAAAAGGTTTAGGGTTTATGTTTAGCTATAAATAGGGGAGTATTTTATGCTAAACATTGAGAGATGTGAGACACACACATACATTGAGGGATTGTATTATTGTTGTGAGGTTGAATATAATAATATAATATTATTTGAGGGGAGGAAATTGAAATTTCCTCATTAAACACTTGTTCATATTCCCTTTAATTCTTGTCATACTTTGCATTACAATTCTATTTTGTGGAGAGAGTCTTATTCTTTTGTCTGCAAGATTATGGTAATCCTTACGCCCACGCTTCCGCACAACAAGTGGTATCAAGAGCTTTAGGTTAGTTTCGTGCAATGGAAGATTTAAAGACTAAATACAAAGTAGATTTGTTTGATGGAAAAACTAAGTATTCCTTGTGGCAAAGTACTATCAAGGATGTTCTTATTCATCAAGGTCTTCACAAAACCTTGTTGGACAAGAAACTGGACGAGGTGGATAAAAACAAGTGGGAGGATATGCAACTTCGAGCTACTAGCACAATTCGATTATCTCTTGCGCCGGAAATCAAGTACAACGTGTTGGATGAAACAAATCCAAAAGATTTGTGGGACAAATTGACGAAGATGTATGCGTCAAAGTCTTTGGCCAACAAGTTGCTCTTGAAGAAAGATCTTTACGCTCTCGAGATGGAGGATGGGACATTGCTACAAGATCATCTAAATAAGTTCAATGACTTGATCACCCAATTGGCGAGTTTGGATGTGAAAATTGAGGAGGAGGACAAGGCAATACTTTTGTTGGCGTCTCTTCCCAAGAAGTATAACCCTGTTATTACAAGTTTGCTTGTTGGGAAGACTGCTATTGCTTTGGACGACACTGTGGTGGCCCTAATCGAGGCGGAGAGGTTCATGAGGCAAGGAGGATCGTCAAGCTATGAAGGAGCGGGGTTAGTAGCCGAAGGAGGCAAGAGGAAAGGCAAGAAGAAGGCAAACAACACCAACATCAAGTGTTGGTACTGTGAGGAGGATGGACACATTCAAACGAAGTGTTCAAAGTACAAAGAGGACTTGAGAGCATTAAAAAATGTGAGGGGTTGTGTTGCTGCTATTGCTATTAATGAAGACGATATGTGTCTTATGGTGGAAGAATCAAAAGGTCATGAGGAGGAATGGGTCTTAGATTCGAGATGTTCCCAACACATGTGTTCTAAGAAAGAGTGGTTTAGTTCTTATGAGCATGTTGAGGGATTACATGTTTCTTTGCCTAGTGGAGAGGAGGTGAAGATTGAGGGGGTCGGTGTTGTGGAGGTCAAGCTCCAAAACGGCCATGTTGCAACTTTAGCCGAGGTCAGACATGTCCTAAAGCTACGAAGGAATCTAATTTCTTTAGGGAGGTTAGATAAATTGGGTTATGAGGTTCATCATCGCAATGGACTTCTAATGGTTACCAATGAGGAGGTGGTAATCATGCATGGAAAGAGGAACGAGCAAAATCTTTTGTGATGGAGCATGGAGGGATTTTGGCTCAAGGGGAGACGTGTAACACATTGAGCTTGAGGGAAGATTTGTCGGGAGACAATCACAATGTGTCAACATGTAGCAAGTGGAAGCAAACAAGGAAGAAGAAGAAAGCAACGTGAAGATGGAGCACGACTCGCGGAATTTTGCCGAGAGCCCTGGTCGCAGTTTTCACCGCGGGTCGCGGTCCGCCCACCACTGGTCGCGACCCTCACCACTGGTCGAGGCCCTCACCACTGGTCGCGGTCCATCTGTTGCTGTTTTTCGTATCTATCTTGTTTTCTTTATTTCTTTATTTATTTTATTTGTTATCTTTTTGTTTCCTATTTCTATCTTTTTCCAATTTACTAGAGATTGATTTAATTAGGAACTAAGATAGATTTTGGTAGGCAATCTTTTGGGATTTAGCCTTAAAGAGCAAGTACTATTCCTAAAAGGTTTAGGGTTTATGTTTAGCTATAAATAAGGGAGTCTTTTATGCTAAACATTGAGTGATGTGAGACACACACATACATTGAGGGATTGTATTATTGTGAGGTTGAATACAATAATATAATATTATTTGAAGGGAGGAAATTTAAATTTCTTCATTAAACACTTGTTCATATTCCCTTTAATTCTTGTCATACTTTGCATTACAATTCTATTTTGTGGAGAGAGTCTTATTCTTTTGTCTGCAACGATTCTGGTAATCCTTACGCCCACGCTTCGGCACAATAGTTATGTACCTTGAGCTTTGAATGATGAGTGCCTCGAACCCAGTCCCGGCCCTGAGGCGGGGCGCCCGCCCAGGGCCTAAGGAGGAAGTTCATTTTATATTCGTCAGGTTAAATAAAGCAATAGATATGTTTGCTTGTATTTGCTAAACAAACTTGACTTGGAGCTCAATGGTAAGCATCTCCGTGCAACGACAAATTATGACTTTAGAGGCCAGTGGTTCGACTCCCACTAACCACCACAAGTCTCTATTATTTTTTTCCCCCATTTTTTCTTAATTCAAAAATAACCCTTGTCCTATATCCTTTTTTATTTCTTTCTTAATTTAATCATGTGTAAAAGAATTTTGACGAATCATGTTAGATTATTATAATTAATTAATTCGTGTAATATTACTTTATATTAGTATCATTTCATATAGAAATGATATATTAGTATCATTAAAGTACCATTTATTTAGACCACGAGAATAATTATCATCTACCATTTTTTCTTATTTCGATCAATAAAATTTATTTATATATTACTCAATTAAAAAATTTCTTTTACTATGTCATCCTTAATGTTTCAATTTTCTAAAACGTTAAAGGAATCTAACCCGTAATTTTTTTAAAAATATATATTTACTTTATAAAGGCCCTTATTATTTGCCTATAGGCCTCCAAAACGCCATAAACGACTTTCATAGAACGATATACCCTATATTTGTATGATGAGTTAGGGGCCCATTTTTGAGCTTTGCCCCGGGCCCTCAAATGGTCAGGAATGACCCTGCTCGAACCGCTAGCATGAACGCCTCAAGCTGCTGTTGACAATCAGCATGTCAACCTCGAGCTACCCGCATAGGCGCTTTCACCATGCCTGAGAATCATCATAACAACCAGCGGCTCTCGACAACTTATATGGGTGCTTCGAGATACCCACATGTCAACTTCGAGCATGGTAGTTTGTCATCTCAAGAGCTACATCGAGCTACTCTTCCTTTCACCTCCTCTCGACTCATTATTGCTTTCCCTCATTAAGCAAGGATTGCTCTCGGACTCACTTTATCTATGGGCAGGCCCAAATGAGATGCCTCAGCTTTTGGTTGAATCATGGAGAGACGCGTCGGCTTGTTTAGCTGCTCTCGTGTGAGGTACCTCGGTCTTGGGTGAAGATAGCAGCCATGAAGAGTGATGAAGCAATGCTTGGATGATATGGGTAGTATGGTTGCATAAAATAAAAAGGGACAAGGTAACATCGTATGATCATCGAGTTTTTATGATCGGGTTTTATCATCGAACTCAGTATCACAAGACAAGGTCAGTTTATGACGTCGAGTTTTATCATGGAGTTCAGTATACTCGATCGAGTTTTATGATCGTCGACGTATGATCAAGCCGAGTTCGAGCACCGTCATCATCGCATGATCATTATTACATGCTCGAGCTGCTATGCATTAAAATCATGTGTGCGTGGTTCTCGACGTACATGCCTCGCGAGCTGGTTGTGAGATGCCGTATGCCTCGAGCTAGGCGTGAGATAAGGAACATACCCTCTCCAGCTTCTCTATATTCACTGTAATGAAGAAAATGCCTGATGATAAATTTGGTGGGAAATTTTTTGAATTAATTGGTGATGCAGTTGAGCATCATCATCATCATAGTGATGCAAAGTGAAGCATCATCATCACACGCACAAAAGCAAAACAAATGATGCACTAAAGGACAAAAATCAAAAATTAAATGGTGGCACTAAATGACAAAAAAAGGAGTGGATGGATGGCCAATTTATTCGAGGAAGCTCTTTACTCCCTAATATAATTCACTTTGATGTTTAAGGTCGTTCAATGTCGATGCCATTTGACCTTTTGGCCGGACGAAGATTAAAGTCAGTCGAATTTGAGCTCAGTCGAGGTGGAGGTCAAGCAAAGTTAAGGTCAATCGAATTTGAGGTCGGTCGAATTTGAGGGTAGGGTACGTCGAATTCACCACCTAGCCCTGAAAAAGGGTGCGTCTAATTTTCAAAAAGCAAGCATTCCGCTCCACATCACAGCTTCATCAGGGTCCTGAACTCCGACATGTAGCGTGGGGCTAATGTTTGGGCCCACTCCAGTCATGGCCCACCTTACCGGTGAAATGACTAAAATACCCTTGAGGCGTAAAATTACCATTTTACCCCTAGGACTTTACAGGCCAAAAAGTACAGGCTTTCAGTCAAGCCCACTGACAAAAGGCCTTCATGACATCATCAGCTTCACTAGGTGACGTCACATCACTACTACCTATAAATAGTACTTTCACCTGATCATTCAGATACGTTTTTGCACACATTCCAAAGCATTTACGTGTACTACTCTCTGACCTTCTGAGATCAGATCTGACTTAAGCATCGGAGAGCCGATCCCGGGAACATCCCCGGGGTAGTTCACGGTGCTCGATTTTGCAGGTACCGGAAACTCAAAGACCTTGGACTTGTTACTGGTTACTACCCTAGCTGGATTTGGGCTTCCCCGAACTATAAATTTTACTGTGTTTCTTGTACCTGAAACAACGTGTATACATTATTATTTTGGAGTTATGGGCTCTTGTATACCTTGTCGTGTATACGTATGCTTTGTGGTTGTGGATTCTTTGTAAACCTTGTTGTGTATACCTATTCTCTTTGTGATTATGTTAATCCTACGGACGACGTCCTAGGAGTTGTGCATGTTAATCTTACAGATGGCATGGTCCTAGGAGCTGTGCAAGTTAATCCTAAGGACGACATGGTCCTAGGAGATGAGCAAGCCAACCTTTGGCGGCATGGTCCAATGGTTCTACTCACGAGTGGCATGATCCATTGAGTTTTTGCAATCCGAAAGGGCCGCATGGTCCCTGAATATGATTATGTCGGCCCTTGGGCGTCATGGTCCAATGGGTTTACTCACAGGCGGCATGGTCTGTTGACTGTGTCTGGTTAGAGTTGTCGTTCAAATTCTAGCATTAATCACGGGTGGCATGACCCGTGAGCTGGGTTTGACAGTGTGACCATACTTAAACTAGGGAACGATGGTCCTAAGGATGTATTACTGACTTTATTCCATTCGAATGTATTCTCTTTGCAGGCGCTCGTATCCGCCTCATTTATGTCTTATTAATTTATATGAACCTTGTTGAACTTCGTATCATTTTCGGAAACTATACCTTTGAGATTTTGTCAATCATATGACTATTGCCTTTATTGTTATTATTATTATTATTATTATTATTATTATTATTAGTATGATGACGATTATTAAAGTATTTCCTTGTGAAAGCTTGATGTATGTTGTAATGTGTACTATGCCTCTTTGTTGCTATTGTGATGCCACGTCTTTAGCGTTTAATACTAACTTCTTTAAGCTTACTATTTATTTCCTAAGTTGGGCTGGGAGAACTGTTAGTTACTCCCCACTGATTGTGGAATTTTGTTGAAGATACATTGCAGATGACGATGCAGTTGAGAGTCATTACAGTATGACTAGGGTTGTGCGGTTTACCCGTGTGAGCAAGGAAGTTGTGCTAGTCATTGTGGATGAGCACTATTAGTTGGAAATTACTGTTCAAGTACTTATTATCAAAGTTCATTATTTATGATTCATTGTTCATCTATACACTTTTCATTGTAGCTGCTCTAATGTTCATGATTTATTGTCAATTAACTTTGGTATTGATAGCTTACAAGTGCTTATTGTTAATGTTCACTATGTTTGCTTAATGGTTCATCTACTTGGTACACAAGTTCACTGTGTTTGATTTAATGTTCATCTATTGTGACCATTTATTTTGTGTTGCCAATTGATATCTAATGTTCGTCTTTTTAGTACACATGTTCATTGTGTTTGCTGCTCTACTCTAATGTTTATTGGTCTTCCTGAACATGCCTTTTATTTGGTAGGTAACATCGGTGAATATTGTTTTCAATTGAATTTGGTATTGACAATGTTTAAGTACTTATTATCAATGTTCATGATGATTGCTCAGTTGTTCATATAGCTGGTACAAAAGTTCAATGTGTTTGCATATATATCCATTAGATGTATGTAGATATTCATAATTCCCGATTTGATGTTAATTCATCTATAAGTATATATCTGGATGATTAGTTTTCATTGATTTGAAATGCAATAATCATTTGTTAATTTATCTATAAATGTTATTCCTTTTTGACCCGGCGATTCAATAATCTCAATTAGGATGAATTGAATTAAGAAGGGTGATAAATGATTTAAGAACAATACGAAAATAAAAGCAAATATCTTTATTGATTCCAAAGAGTCGGTACAACGCTTAGTATAAAATGTTGTAAAAGATATACAAATGACGTATTTATAATATTTATACTATCTAACTAAATATAGAAAGAACCACCAAGAAGCCCTAACGTCTCCCTAGTATTATGGGATTTGACTTGATCACCTAATATCCTCACGCTAGACTATGCTTTAGGGATGGCAACGGGTGGGATTTGGGTCGGGTGAGCCATCACCCGCATCCATCACCCTGTTAGATCAACTCTCATCCATCCATCCGTCACCCGGTTAGACCATCACCCGCATCCATCCATCCACCACCCGCGGGTGAACCGGGTGGACAGGGTGATCATCCATTTAAGATTATTGTATGAGAAAAGTTAAATCAAACTTGTAAAATCACAATTTATATATTAACTTCATGTCAAATTAAGATTAGTTAAGTTTATGGAAACATGTCGATAGTAATCAAAAGAGAAAATTATTATATTAATGTAGATAAAATGATAAATATTTAAGAAAATGTAAGAAATGGGTGATGGAGTGGGTGATAAGCGGGTGATAAACGGGTGATGGATCGGGTGATGGATGAAACTTTCTCACCCTAATCCATCCATCACCCGTTACACATTCACCGGTCACCCGTCCATCATCCATTTAACTCGGTTTTTCACCCTTTTATTTTTTTCGGGTGGAGCGGGTGATGGATCATCCATTGGATATTGTCATCTCTACTATGCTTCCTCCATCTCCATATCCAACAATTCACAACAGGGGTTTTGTCCTTAAGAGTTAGGGTGTTTGCTCTTCACAACAGGTTTTGTGTTCGAGGCTTTGCCCTTAGTGGCGGCAATGGTTGGTGGGTGACGTTTGGTTGTAGCAGGTGTGCATTTGGTTTATCACTTCTGCACATTCGTAAAGTGGACAATAAACATTATTAGGTGACAAAGAATGAACATTATACAAAACTAATGTACAATTGAATAAAATGAATGAATAATAAAAATGAACTAGTGATTAGTAAACAATGAATAACGAACAATGAGAAAGTAATAATGAACAACAGTAAAGTACTAGTTAAATATTAAATGAAATGAATGAACAATTGTTATAAAGAATGAACATTTGAACAAAATGAATGAATAATATAGGTAGGTGAATAATTGAACTTATAATGAAAAATATTAAACAGTCTAAAAGAACTAGTTAACAATGAATAACAGGTAAAAACTAGTGAATAATGAACAATTGAAAAATCCATTCAATAATAGGAATCAACAATTGAATTAAATGATTGATCAATTGAATTAAATGATTGATCAATTGAATAAACTGAAATGAACAAATGAACAATTGAGTGAATTTAATGAACAATTGATATGATTAAATGAACTACTAAATGACATTATTGTACAATTGAATAATAAAAATAAACAATAAAACAAAATGAAACAATAGAGGTAGATGAACAATAGAGTAAACAATTGAACAAATGATCAAAAACATTCAACAGCAGAAAAGAAATAGTTAACAATGAATAACAGGTAAAAACTAATGAACAATGAACAATAGGAAAGTCCTTGTGAATAATTAAATTAAATGAATGAACAACTGAATTAAATGATTGAACAATTGAATTAAATGAATTGAAAAAAGGAACAATTAAATAGCATGAGTGTACAATTGAACAAAAAGAATGAACAATTAACTAAATGAATGAACAATTGAACAAAATGAATGAAGAATAGAGTAAACAATTGAACAAATAATGAAAAATATTGAATAGTAGAAAAGAACAAGTTAACAATGAATAACAGATAAAACTTAATGAACAATGAACGACAGGAAAGTCATAGTGAACAACAGGAATGAACAAACGAATTAAATGAATGAATAAACGAATTAAATGCATGAACAATTGGATCAAATGAAATAATTAAATGAACAAAATTCATTGAATTATTGAATAATATGATATGATTAAATGAACAATTAAATAGTGTGATATGGTTAAATGAACAATTATATAACATGAGTGTACAATTGAATAAAAAGAATGAACAATTGACTAAAATAAACAATAGGAAAGAAATACTATATAAATTTCAGAATGAATAATTGAAATAAACAAATGAACAATTGATCAATTGGTCAAATACTGAAGTGTAATAACCCGGATCGACGACCTACCTAATTAAACCCTAAATGTACCGTAAAACTTAATCCGGGCTATTACCATTACACTCAAACGAGTGTGGAGCTCAAAAACCTTGACTTATTAAAACTTTTAAACTGTAATGTATATATTAAAACCTTTAACTATAATAAATTATATTAAGTGATCCTAAAACATTAAACAACTAGAATTGTTGTTAAAATTCTACTGAAAAACCGGCAGAGTTCCATTTGTAATACGGACGGCCTAAAATTGAACTTAGGACTCGCGTCCGATTCATAAACCTGTACCCTCAAAATCCAGCAACCAAAACCAGTCTAGACTTTACAACTCAAATCTTTTTAATTTAATTACAATTTAACTATTAGCCGTACTATTCCAAAGTCGGTCATCCTCACCGCGATACAAACAATTAGAATAACACATTCGAACATTCCTCAATAATACTACCTTCATGTAGTTGCATATACCAGCACATAGTATCAGCCAAACTGGCTGATCAAGATTCCATAATGTAAAGACAAATATATATGCAGGTAGGATACATTAATCATATCCTACAAATCATTTTGCTTTCAAAACATATAAGTAAAATAACAAACTTTACAAACATTCGGTATTTCTTTAGTAAAACAAATCCTTTCTTTTCTGTTTCCAAAATGAATCATTTCTATTTCTTTCTTTAAATCAAATCCTTTCTTTTTCCTTTTTCAAATCTTTCCTTTTTCCTTTTCTAAACAACTCCTTTCTTTCCCTTTTCTTTCACGAAGAAAGAGTCATAAGCCTAGGAAATGAAACAAACTTTCCTTGCCTTTGGGCTAGCTAGGCCCTCCGGACAACAAAGACCCCTAGTGTGCACACCTACATACGGCCAAACCGTAGCAGAAGATCTAAGTCCGAGGTACTGATCAACGTACCCCAACTATTCTATTCTGTATAGTCGAGCCAAACCTGACGAAGTTCCAATTCCTTAAGATACCACTGAGGTAATCCCCACAACTTTGAAAAAACAAAACTATTCTTGGAGATACCGCACAGGCAATCCAATTATTTTGCAAACATAAAAACTATCTAAAAACCTTTTTGTAATCTTGTAACTTTTCTATAACTTTCTACATTATGGTTCGGGAACCAAACTTTCTATCTTTGGAGATTCAACCAATCTCAACATAATGAAATAATAATCTTTTTGAAAACTATTCTTGTAAACAATAAAAGTTTCTTTGAAAAGCTTTCTATCTTTGGAGGAACTTTCTCACATTCAAACTAATCTTAACTAAAATGAGCTACATACCTCTTAAACTTTTCTCCTTGCTATAAATAGTTTCAGTAAGAATCTTACCTTTTTCGAATCACGCAAACAACTACCTCCGTCTAAACAACTCCTCAGTCGAAAGCTACAATATAACATGTATGTACTTCGTAAATAATGATAGACTAGGCTTCAAGTAAATATAGTTATAAAGAAATCAACCTTTCCTAATTTCACATAAAACATCAAACAAGCATTTCATAAACCATATAAATAACCTTCGTGTTCTAACTTGAACTTCCATTAACATTAATAACCGTCTAACCAAAATCTTTACCAAATTAATTAAAGCCATCTTACTTTATATAAAATAAACCTTTAAGAAGCATATATACATTTGGATACTCCAAGGTTAACTATGAATTATATGAAAATATAGAGTTTTAAAATCAACTACATAAAATATGAAATTTGGGAAGAAATTTAAAACGAGCATAACTTCCTCCTACCAAGTCCAAATCAAGCATTTTTGTGATCTTATCTTAGGTAAAATTTCAATACGAACAACTTTTGTGAAATAGTATTTTTGCTAAACATGCCCAGAAACTGTCCAAAAACGCATTTTATGAAACTGCTCTGTAATTCTTACGAATTTCATCACTATTTTTCTTTGAACAACAACTTTGATTATCAAACTAGTAATATAAACTAAATACTAAAAATCTAATTACACTTTCTATTCAATCAATTCATACTCAAAAACTTCAATTTAAAAACCCCCAATTCAATTTCAATTCATAAACCCTAATTTCATAAACTTAGGAAAACTAAATTTAAGTGAAGAAATCAACTTACCCACTAATGTGGAAGATTAGGGATGATGAAGGTTTCGAAAATCGATCCTAAAATGTGTCATAAACCCCAAAACAAACCAAAAAATCGAGCTCCTTGCTCCCTTCTTCCTCACCTTGTTACTCATCGGTTGTCAGTCAATGCTCATCATTTGGGTCGGGGGAATGTGGTGGTCGGCGAAGTCCCACCGCCATCTTTCACTCTAGTTTCTTCTTTGCCTCCTTCTCCTTCTCCTTCTCCCACTCTACTTTCTCCTGTTCCTATTTTTTTTCCTCCTATTTCTTCCTTCTGTAACCTTCTACCTCTTTCTCATTCTTTTTCTTTTTCCTTTTCTTTGGGATTCTAATTTGGTGTGTCAATCCTCCAAGTTTCCATTTCTTCTTTCTTTCTTTTTCTCTTTCTTTTCCAACTCCATCTAATTAATCTAATCCCATCTCCCCCTTCTAACATATTTGATCTAATTATCTTGAACTCCTCTCCTTACACATATCTAAGTACATCTATATTTAACTTTCAAAATATAATTCAAATACTAATGCAACTTCATAAGAAACAATAATAACTCATAGTCGTTAACAGAATTAAACTCAATATTTCTTGAAGTCACTCCATTAAAACGTTATAAAATAATTAATTAAATGAATATAATTAACTTTTCTTTAATACTATAATCAAATCTAACTTCTTTAAATTAAAATTGAGGACTATTAATACATGATTAGGCTAATAAATCATATTTAGCTATTAATAAAATACTCTTTAAAAATTGGGGTATTACATGAACTCCTAGGTTTTTTTTATGTTTGTTGTTTGGGTTGTGGTGGTGCCTTTGACTCTTCATTCCTGCAATGGAATGAACGATGAACTGAATTTAATTAGGGATAAGATATCAAATAAACATTTAACCAAATTAGATGAACACTAAAACACCCAAGATGAACACTAGAACACAATAGGTGAACCACAACACCCTCTTACAAATTAAAGTGTATTCAAATGAACATCAAAACATAGAAAATGAACCCCCAGAGAGACAAGATATCAAATGAACATTAAAACATATTAGTTAAAAACTAAAACACCCAAGATGAACACTAGAATGCAGTAGATTAACCACAACCCTGCTTTTAAATCAAAGTCACTTTAAATGAACATCAAAATATAAAAAATAAACCCTATATCAGAAGACACAATTTTAAATTAACATTATAACATACCAAAAAGATCCCATATTAATTGAACATTAGAACATTTTGGATGAACCAAAGATCTAATTTCATATAAAAGCCATTTCAAATGAACATTATAACTTTACAAGATGAACATACATTTGAACGTAACAAATGAACCATATATTAAAAGAGCATTAGAACGTTCCACATAAAATTGTCATTTCAGATGAACATAAGCTTACATAATAGTGAACAGTTGCCTTAAATTGTAAGGACTCACATTCTTTGGGGTTGGGGTTGTGGTTGTGCCCCTGGATCTTCAGTTCTGAAATAAAATGAGCAATGGAGTGAATGAAATGAATATATAGTAAGTTATAAGATAGTAATTCAACAAATATCTGATGAACATTAGAACATTTCAGAAGAACTAGTAACCCCATTTCGAAATAACGCCATCTCCAGATGAACATACAAACATTCAAGATGAACCATAGAACATCACAGATGAACCCTATTTCAAAATAGCATTTGAATCTACATAAGAACACTAACCCATTTAAGGGTGACTATAATCATATATCCAATGAATATCAGCCCAACATAAGTGAACATAAATAGTCATACATTTAGGAATCAAGAAAATAGGAATCAACAAAAATTAAAATATGTGAAAAAATTTAAAAAAAACCCTGTGAAATCTTTAAAATTTGTGAAAAAACCAATGAATTCTCTTAAATCTATGACGAAAATCTGTGGGAAAAATGAGTAAAGTAAAATTTGTGAACGAACAAATGAATGAAATATGTAAAATCAGTGAATGAAAGATGAAGGATTGAGAGAGTGTGAAAAAAACCGACCTTTTGGATGAACAACAATGGAGAAATTTTAAAGTTAGCTTGAATTTGGCTTTAAATTTAAATGAAAATTAATTGAATGAGTTTTTGGGAAGAAGATGGAGAAATTTTGGAGAGAAAATGGAGGAGAGAGAAATGGAAGAGAGAGAAAGTTTTTGGCAAATAAATATAAATTTTGAATTAAAATGAAAGAAAGAGATAATGAAAGAGGGGAAAAGTCTGTAAGCGGAGAGAGAAAATGGGTAAGATTTCCGATTTTGCTGGTTCGTTAAAAATAAACGATTGTTCATTGTAAATAAACCATTTTCCAGTCCGTGTCAGAAATGAGGAAGTTTGTTTGCATTTTATTGTTTTCTGGCTGCGTTTAAGGTGGGTGCACCTTCCTTTACGTAGGTGCGCGTGGACCATGTAACTATTGCCTCATGTCATCCTTATTCACGCATTTCTATTTCCCCCTGTTTCCACCTTCTTCTTCCCCGTAACTAAGTAATTCCAATAGCTTGAAATTTTTCCACAATTTTCTTGTAAAATTTTACAAGTTCAGCTACAAATATTGTTTACATCCTAAATTTCTGCTATAATTTTATCAATTTGAGTAAGTGCGGGGAATCTTGTCTATTAAATTTCTAGATCTGAAATATCATAGCCAAAATTAACTAATGATCTGACGTCTTTTAGTCTGTTGTTCTTGTTGGCAAATGTTGGCCATTATATTATCCTATTTTTTGATGTGGTAATTACGAGTAATTTTCATGTAATATAAGATATCTTCAATTTCTCCGATTCTCCATTTTAGTCTCACAGAGTGAATTCTTTTCTTGATTTAAGAAACGAGATGAAGAAAAACTCAAGGAAGGAGAATAAGTTAGACTTTCGAGTTTGAAGGAACACCATACACAAAAAAAGGGGAGAAAGAGAACTCCAAAGGTAGAAGATAAACATAAACCTAACCCTCATTGACTTGAACGGTTAGTGGTAATTTATTTTAGAATTGAAATTTTCAATAGTTAATTTAATTAAGGGTTAAGATTAGCCTAATAAAATAGAGGGCTGAAATAACAACAAAAAATCTTCCCATAAATATATAGGTGGATAATTCTTCTTTTTAACATTATCCAATGTATATATACCTAAAATGAAGAGCAGCTGACATGGCATAATTTGTGGCTCACATTCATTTGTTACAATAGCCTTTTTTTGAGAAAACAACCATAAAAACATCCCAAATCCTATCATATCTCATGAAACAGCATCCCCTTTAATTAGGATACTAAAGCCACAAAATATCTTATAATTTTCCTTTGAAATTGCTTATCACGTTTGAATTAATCTCTTCACCATACAAATATTTTGCTCATCGATCAGATTTTGTTCTTCGACATGTGTTGTTCTTCTGTCTAAGAGATGCTCCGAGTTTCTTTGATTAATATTGCAAAATTATTGTTGTTTTCACTCCAAATGGCTCGTTTATCTACCAAAACAGACAAAAGGGACATAAATCATGAAATATCAAAAGTAATTAAGAGACTCTAAATAAATTACTCAATAACATATGGAAAAGAACTGTAAATTGTGTCATAAACGCCACTTTTCAATATATAAAAATCATTTAGAAACAAGGATATTTTGTTAATAACTATCTAGTTTCTAGGCACTTTTGAAAATAACTACACTGTTTTAAATAATGCAAAAAATACAAACTTTCTTAAAATTATTTTGGTATCAATACCTTATAAAGTTTTCCGTCCAAAAACATAACAGTCCATGTTACGGGCGGAGGGGCCGACATATAACCTATGTGGTGGGAAGGCAATAAATGTGGCCCCTATAACGTAGATTGTTAATTTTGTGGAGGGAAAAAATATTAAGGAAGTGATAACAAAACATTTTCAAGAAACTTGGTAGTTATGTTCCATTTTTTTTTGAAATAGGGTAGTTATTTTCAAAAGTATCTAGAAACTAGGTAGTTATTAACAAACAAAAAATCCTAAAACCATATTTATATGCAAAAAATTATGATCCTACTTTGAATCCTTACCCAAAAGTCTAACTGTCACTCAGTTTTTGGAAATATAGTTAATATTTATTTTATTAAAAATAAATTATTTCTTTTAATCATATTTCATATTTAATATTTTTACAGAGGAATTATTTTTTTTTAAAAAATGTGTATGAATTTAATGGGTGAAGTTTAGTGAAGAGTTTAATTATTAATAAAGAAAGGTTATATATCTATATAGTTATTTGCAAAAAGGAAAGGAGTGACTTTTATGTACAAAGGGGAAGGTTATTCCATGGCTACAATAAAATTGTAGCCATTGTAATAGTTTTAATCTCAACCCTTAATTTTTGTAAATTTCATCTTATCCATTAAATATAATTAATTTTTTTAAAAAATTAAATTTCTTTTTTTATTAAATCATTTAGATTAATGGTCAAGATGAGTCTACAACTAATGAAAGGTTTAGATCTAACTAGTTATAGTGACTACTATTTTATTGTAGCCATTGCAGAATTATCCGTACAAAGGGGAGAGGGATAATAAAAAAAAGGGGGGAAAGGAAATAAAAGAAAAGAAAGGAAACAAACTTACGTTTATTACGTTTTCCTTCCATCTTCATCTTCTCCATCAAGCTCTCACAATCTTTGTTGGAGTTAAGGCTTGCAAAGCCTACTTGTGTTTTTTCCAAACATCCCACATCTCCTATGGAAGGGAGCTTGCCTTTGTTTATTAACTCCCTTCCTCTTTATGTTTATTGAGTTGAGTACTTGGTTGGTTTTTGTGGTTGGAGATCAAACTTGGGTTTGGGCTTGCTATCACACACACACGCGCGCGCCGCCCGCCCGGACCGGACCGGGCCTGGGCCTGGGATCTGGGTTCTGGGTTCTGGGAAGAGCTGAGCTGGAGCTTATCTTTTTGGACCCGAGCCCAACTGTGTGTAACGGTAACATGTAAAACTGAAACGTTGTTAAACATTACAGTGTTAAATGGCCTTTATTACAGTGTTAATGGCCTTTATTGTCGCCCTTGATTTCCTCCCTCTGTTTATTACCTTCTTTATTTGGCCTGATTCTTTTACTATAAAATCAGTCCACTGCTACTTCAGTTTGGCATCCGAAAATCATTTCTCTTCTCTTCTTCTTCCTCTCTTCTAAACACTGGGTACGTGCATAAACAGTCTCCAAGATCTTTCTCTGTTAGTGGTGACTTAGAAAGGTCGCTGTGTTAACCTTGGGGAGCTTTCCGGCCAGTTGCGATTACCACCATAGTCGGGCCGTAATTGCTTTCAAGTCAGTGGTCTTCTACCGCGACACAGCCTTGAATTTAGTCTTTGCTCAGTCATTGTAAACAGTCAGTTTCTAACAATTTGAAAGCAATTATATAATTTGCAATGGCTGATTTTTCAAGCAAATCCGTGTCTCATCTGTCCAAGCTCGAATCTCTTGACGGAAACAACTACAAACGTTGGTCTTCCAAACTGCTTATGTTCTTTGAGCAATTGGACATTGACTACGTCCTTTTCAAGGAGTGTCCCACTGCGATTACTACTACAGGTGACTCATCCTCTTCTCTTTCTGCTACTGAAATTAAGAAGAAAGAGGACGAAATTCAAAAATATGTAAAAGATAATAAAACTGTCCGTTTCCACCTCCTTAATCTGATGATCAATAATCTGTATGATTTGTTTATGGTTCATAAAAGTTCAAAACTGATTTGGGAGGCCCTTGAGAAAAAATATGGGGCTGATGATGCTGGAAAACAGAAATATGTTGTTGGCAAGTGGCTGGCTTTCCGTATGGTTGATGATAAGCCAGTCATGGATCAAGTTCATGAGTTCGAAAATCTCTGTGCTGATGTTCTTAATGAGGACATGAAAATTTGTGAAGTATTTCAAGCTAATGTTTTACTAGAAAAATTTCCCCCCTCTTGGAGAGATTTTAGAAATAATCTGAAACACAGAAAAGAATTCCTGTCTCTTCAGGAATTAATTAGTCATATGAGGATTGAAGAGGCAAATCGCCTTAAAGACAATCTAGATTCAGTTTCTGTTAATACCACTAAAGCTAACCTGGTGGAATCTGCTGCTCCATCAGGCTTTGATAAGTTTAAGGGAAAAGGGAAAAAGGGTAATAACAAAGGAAAAAAGCAAGGCAAATTTAACAAACCGGATAGCAAGATTCAAAAGAAGTCTGTCCTCTGTTATGTCTGTGGCAAGCCAGATCATAAGGCTTACCAATGCCCTCAACGCCAAGGTTCTGTGCAAAAACAAGGACCTCAGGCCAACCTTGCTGAATCAAACGACATTGTCGGTGCTGTGGTTGTCGAAGCAAATCTGATCGAGAACAGTACTGATTGGATTCTGGACACTGGGGCCTCAAGACATTTCTGTGCAAACAAGGAGCTGCTCCATGATTTTCAGGATGCTTCTGAAGGCGAGTGTGTCTACATGGGCAATGCTGCAACTGCTGGAGTACTTGGACGAGGAAAGGTCACTCTTAAACTTACCTCTGGAAAAACCCTCTCCCTTTCTAATGTGTTGTATGTTCCTACTATGCGTCGCAACTTAGTGTCTGGTGCCTTATTAAACAAAGCTGGTTTGAAAATTGTTTTTGAGGCTGACAAAGTTGTAATGACTCGTGGTGGGGAATTTGTTGGGAAGGGGTATTTAAGTGGAGGTTTATTTATTCTGAATGTTGCTTCTTCTAGTTCTGCTGTTTTTAATAAAACTGTTTCTGGTTCTGCTTATATTGCTGAGTCTTTAAATTTGTGGCATGGTAGATTAGGGCATGTGAATGTTGCTTCCATTAAGAGACTAAGGACCTTAGCTTTAATTCCTAATCTGTCGACTACTGAGTTTTCTAAGTGTCCAGTTTGTGTTGAAGCAAAATTCACTAAGAAACCTTGCAAAACTGTGACTCAAAGGACCACACAACTTCTAGAGTTGATTCATACGGACTTAGCTGACTTCCAGAACACTAGAAGTAGAGGAAAATTCTGGTATATTTCATTTGTTGATGATTGTTCGAGGTACACTAAGATTTACCTTCTCAAAACCAAAAGTGAGGCAGGGGAAGCTTTCATCAAATATAAGGCCGAAGTAGAAAACCAACTTGATAGGAAAATCAAGAGGGTTAGATCTGACAGAGGTAGAGAGTTTGAAAACTTCTCTTTGAATGACCATTGTGAGAAATTGGGTATTATTCATGAACTTAGTGCACCTTATGTACCCCAACAGAATGGTATAGCTGAACGGAAAAATAGGTCTTTGAAAAACATGATGAATGCTATGCTTGTAAGTTCTGGGTTGCCTGATGAAATGTGGGGGAAGCAGTCCTTTCAGCCTGTCATGTTCTTAACAGAGTACCTCACAAAAGGTTAGATAAGACTCCCTATGAATTATGGAAGGGGTTTACTCCAAACTTGAGCTTCTTGAGAGTGTGGGGGTGTCTAGCTAAAGTTGGGCTACCTGACTATAAAAGGTCAAACATTGGACCTAAGACCTTTGATGCAGTATTTATTGGTTATGCTCATGCTGCCTATAGGTTCATGACTTTGAGTGATAGGTCTATTTGTGAGTACAGAGACGCTGAGTTCTTTGAACATGTTTTTCCCTTGAAAAAGGGTGATGTTGCTTCCATGCCTTCATGTTCTTCTCCTACGGTTGTTTTACCTACTTGTTCTACGCACGACGTTTCCTTACCTACTAGTAATGTTACTGCTGATTTGACTTTAAGTAGTACTTCAGTTGATTTGCATGTTGGTAGTTCTGGTGCTACAGATGAACCTAGGAGAAGTAAAAGACCTAGAGTAGCAAAAGACTTTGGTTCTGATTTTGTCACTGCTTTTCTGTCTGAGAGCTCTTGTATTGACTTGTTAAGTGATGAATTGGTCTATGCTTTCATGATAGAAGAGGACCCTAAGACTTTTGAGGAAGCAATGAGATCTGTGGATGCTAGTTTTTGAAAGAGGCCATTAAGAGCGAGCTAGATTCCATAGTGTCTAACTCCACTTGGGAGTTAACTTACTTACCTAAGGGATCAAAGACCATAGATAGCAAATGGATCTTTAAAAAGAAGTTGAGACCTGATGGGACCATTGAGAGGTTTAAAGCCAGACTTGTGATTAGGGGCTTCACTCAAAGGAAAGGACTAGATTACTTTGACACTTATTCTCCTGTGACTAAGATAGCCACCATTAGGACCCTGTTAGCTCTTGCTGCTATTCATGACTTAGTCATACATCAGATGGATGTTAAGACTGCTTTCTTGAATGGTGACTTAGAGGAGGAGATTTATATGTCTCAACCTGAGGGTTTCGTGGTGCAAGGTCAAGAAGATAAAGTGTGTAAGTTGAGGAAGTCCTTATATGGTCTCAAACAAGCACCAAAACAGTGGTATGAAAAATTTGACAGTACTATTGTGTCAAATGGCTTCATTGTCAACAACTCTGACTCTTGCGTCTACTCAAAGCTAATAGGATCAGATTGTGTAATCATATGTCTTTATGTGGATGACATGTTGATCTTTGGTAACAATTTAAAGGTGGTCAATGATACCAAACTTTTCTTGGCATCGAAGTTTGAGATGAAGGATTTGGGAGAAGCTGATGTGATTTTAGGAGTAAGACTTAAGAAAACCTCCGGTCGCATCTCCCTTAGTCAGTCTCATTATGTGGAAAAGGTGCTTAAAAAATTTAACTCCTTTGATGTTGCTCCAGTGAGTACACCCTATGACCCTAGTATTCATTTGACTAAGAATTTAGGAGAAAGTGTTTCTCAAAGTGAATATGCGAAAGTCATAGGTAGTTTGATGTACCTCATGAACTGTACTCGACCTGACATAGCCTATGCAGTGAGTCGACTGAGTCGGTATACTCATAACCCTAGTAATGAACATTGGAATGCTCTTCATCGTCTTCTTAGATACCTGAAAGGAACAGTTGATCTATGTTTGCACTACTCTAAATTTCCTGCTGTACTTGAAGGATTTTGTGATGCAAACTGGGTTTCAGGTAATGATGAGATTAGTTCAACTAGTGGTTACGTGTTTACTCTTGGTGGTGGTGCTATTTCATGGAAGTCTTCGAAACAGACTTGTATAGCACGCTCAACCATGGAGTCTGAGTTTATTGCACTCGAGTTGGCAGGGCAAGAAGCTGAGTGGTTGAGAAACCTTTTGTCTGATATTCCATTATGGGGAGGGCAGGGTGCTCCTGTCTCCCTTCACTGTGATTCTCAAGCAGCCATTGGCGTTGCTAAGAACAGTGTCTACAATGGTAAGAAAAGACACATACGGATCAGACATGGAGTCGTGAAACAACTCCTGAAAAATGGGGTGATTTCTTTGGACTATGTCAGGTCCGAAAGAAATCTTGCTGATCCCTTTACTAAGGGATTATCTAGGAGAGTTGTCCTAGAGTCGTCGAGGGGGATGGGGCTTAGGCCCATTAGTTGAGAGTTTATGGTGGATACCCGTTTGTGGTCAAACGAAGCCATAGAATCTTAGCTTGCACTACATTACTCATCCCTATGGCATGTTGGTAGTGCTTTCTAAATCCATAGCCTGTTTGGTGGTGCTATTGAGACGCACTTGATGGATTTATATTGAGAGGTTGAGCTTTTGCTCTTAATAGTTTCATATCCCTCGGGGTGGTGTTATTGAGGAACACTTAATGGACTACCTACGTAAGTGTGGAGGTTAAGCCGCCTTCTATGAAAGACTGGGCTGTCTTTCTAGAGCACTTATGAGACCCAAGGTGTGCGCATGGCTATAAAGAGCTCGTGTTGTATCGCGGAGACTGCACGTTCTTAAGGTAGGTATGTGTTGTGGGGGTCTCAACGGAACTCTGGTGAGTTCAAGAGAAATTCACTCACTAGAAAGTAAGTTGTTGCCTCACTCCACTATGTATCAATTCAAATCGAAAGATATTGATGCTTAAGTACCTCTCTTTCCTTACCCAGGAATTTCTTTTGCTTTTCAAAGCCTTTGTGGGGGATTGTTGGAGTTAAGGCTTGCAAAGCCTACTTGTGTTTTTTCCAAACATCCCACATCTCCTATGGAAGGGAGCTTGCCTTTGTTTATTAACTCCCTTCCTCTTTATGTTTATTGAGTTGAGTACTTGGTTGGTTTTTGTGGTTGGAGATCAAACTTGGGTTTGGGCTTGCTATCACACACACACGCGCGCGCCGCCCGCCCGGACCGGGCCGGGCCTGGGCCTGGGCCTGGGACCTGGGATCTGGGATCTGGGTTCTGGGTTCTGGGTTCTGGGTTCTGGGAAGAGCTGAGCTGGAGCTTATCTTTTTGGACCCGAGCCCAACTGTGTGTAACGGTAACATGTAAAACTGAAACGTTGTTAAACGTTACAGTGTTAAATGGCCTTTATTATAGTGTTAATGGCCTTTATTGTCGCCCTTGATTTCCTCCCTCTGTTTATTACCTTCTTTATTTGGCCTGATTCTTTTACTATAAAATCAGTCCACTGCTACTTCAGTTTGGCATCCGAAAATCATTTCTCTTCTCTTTCTTCTTCCTCTCTTCTAAACACTGGGTACGTGCATAAACAGTCTCCAAGATCTTTCTCTGTTAGTGGTGACTTAGAAAGGTCGCTGTGTTAACCTTGGGGAGCTTTCCGGCCAGTTGTGATTACCACCATAGTCGGGCCGTAATTGCTTTCAAGTCAGTGGTCTTCTACCGCGACACAGCCTTGAATTTAGTCTTTGCTCAGTCATTGTAAACAGTCAGTTTCTAACAATCTTCATCACACAAAGAAGTCTATTACCTTCAACCTCTCTATCTTTCCGGCGCCTCAACCACAACACAACAACCTCGAAGTAGCGGCGCGACACCGTGAGAAAGAGGAGCAGCAAGAGGGTCGTATTTTGGTGCGTTTTGAGGTTTGGGGTGCGTTTTAAGGGTCAATTTCACAAGCTTTCTTCACCATTAATCCTCCATAGTAGTGGGTAAGTTAAGTTCTTAATTTAATTTTAGTTTTCTCAAAGTTTATGAAGTTAGGGTTTTTAGAATTGAAATTGAATTGGGGGTTTTTGATTGTGGATGTTGGGTGTAGCTTGATTGAGTGAGATTGTCTCATGATAATAATGAGTTTATGAACAAGAGTTAAAATTCGTAGGAATCACAGGTCAATTTCGTAATTCATGTTTTTCAACGGTTTCAGGGCGAAAAATACTATTTCACAAAAGTTGTTCGTATCGAAATTCTACTCAAGTTAGGCTCAAGAAACGCTTGATTCGGAGTTCGAATGAGGAATTTATGCCCATTTGAATTTTCTGCTGAAATTAATAAATCTAGTTTCGAGTGTTTTAAGTTTGAATGTTTTTCCTAATGGATTTTTAAGTATCTAAATATATATTATGAAGCTTGGGTGTTGGTTTTATATAAACTAAGAGAGATTTTAGTATTGTTAGTATTAGTTAGTTATGTCATTTGAAGTGAGGCTCATAATTTATCAAACTAGAGTTAAGCAAAACTCATTAACTAGTTAAGCCAAGTCTATTATTACTTAATAAGTACATATATGTTTATATTGTAGATTCCGGTTTCATTGAGGAGCCGTATTGATTGCTTGAGATAGTTGATTTGTTGTATTTCAAAAGGTAAGATTTCTTACTAAAACTTTTGTAGTTAGAGAAGAGTTTTGAAAAGGTATGTATCTCATTTTGGTTGAAAGTGGTTTGAAAAGGAGGATGTTCTTCCATTAATAGAAAGTTTGGTTGGAAAGGGAGGATGTTCCTCCAAAGATAGAGACGTTGGTTTCCGAATCACAAACAGGAAGTTAAAGGGAAGTTTATGGAAAGATTATTTCAAATAGTTTTGTGTTTTTAAAGTTGTGGGGATTGCCTGTGTGGCATCTCAAAGAATGGAACTTTGTCGGGTTTGGCTCGACTTTATAGAATAGTTTGTGGGGGTACATTGATCAGTACCTCGGACTCTGATCTTCTGCTACGGTTTGGCCATTTGTAGGGTGTGCACACTAGTGATCTTTGTCTTAGTTTTATCCGGAGGGCCTAGGTAGCCCAAAGGCAAAGGAAAGTTCGTTCCATTCTCTAGATTTATAACTTTGAGACTTTTAATATATTTTGTGAAAGAAAAGGAAAGAAAGGATTTGGTTTCAAACAGAAAAAGAAAGAATGCATATGATTTGGAAAGAACTACAAAGAAAGGAAAACAGGTTTTATAAAGTTGTATTTAGTATTATGTTTTGAAAGTAAATGATTTGTAGGATATGTTTGTTATATCCTACCTGCATATATGTTTCGCTTCTTAGTATGAAATCTTGCTCAGCCAGTTTGGCTGATATTACATGCCTGATATATGCAGGTACATGAAGATTTGCAAGTGGGGTGTGGGCTGAGAGCAACGTTCCACTAGCTTAGTTGAAGTATAGTAGTTTTAAATCCGCTGCACTATATATATATATATATATATATATATATATATATATATATATATATATCATTTTGGAACTTAAGGCTGTAAATATTAATTTACTTAAACCTTACACGTTTAGACTGTAATAGTTTAATTTAGTTGTTGCTTTAACATTAATTCAGTTAGGTAGTTATCCTTCACGGTTATTCCTGCAATAACCGTGGAATAACACTATTGGATTTCGGGTACTTATGCATGGATGTATCGACTTTTGCGCTGGATAAGGATTTTCGAGAACTTGGTTTGCTGGATTATTCATACAGGTTTATAATTTGGACGCGAGTCCTAAATTGAATTTTAGGCATTCCATATTTTAGACGGAGCTCTGCCGAATTTTCTGTAAAATTTTGATATTATTTAATTTAATTAGCAACTCGAAATTCAAGGGTGTTATACTAACCTTTAAGGCAACCATCCGTGAACCATCTCGATTTTCGATCCTTGATCTTCTTGGAAATTGTAAGGTCAGATCGCCATCCTTTATTCATACTACTTGAATATTTTTGATACTTAAACAAAATATAAAAATATGTAAGTTACGAAAATACAATAATAATGCGTGGATCATATCCAAGATTAGGCCATACTACTCAACACATGCAATATCATTAATTTAAAAAAAGACTACAAAAATAAACAATTTATAACAAATATAAATTAAAAATAAACAATGCGTGGAGCATATGATGAAATATGCTATTAAAATAATATTATAATGATTTAACAATTTTAAAACATAATAACACCATCATAAAATAATCACATTTTATATCATATGGGTGGCAACAAAAATTAAACTCTAATCCAATTAGAATTAAGTTATAATATTGATTACATAATAGGCCTAAGTATTATAGCTAACGATTGATTGAATAAAAAGATGAGATACGAAGAACAATAAAGAACAAAAAAAAACCAGAGAAGAAAGAATACTGAGAGTGGTGACTCGGAAAACCCAGGAATAAGGGCCTAAAATCATGGTTGGCCTTGAGCCCACCAATCCACAATGATCAATGTAAAATACATGTACTATAAATGTTTTTTCTTATGAATACTAATCATAAAATACGAATGCTAAAAGTAAAATATATATGAGTAGACATACTCTTTCAACTTAGAATAATCAGAAGTAGCTTATAGACTTGACTTGTGCATTTAATCTTACATATACATCTTAAATAGGCCTAAAATCAACTTGTTTAAACTGCTGTAACAACTTCCTAAAATCTCCGCAGGTTGTTGTAACAACTTCCTGAAATATAGGTATGTTATTGTACCAGCTTCCTAAAATCAAAGAATATGTTAGTATCTTCTGTTCAACTTATTTTGACCTAGTATCCCACCATATTAGGCAAGTGGGGAGTATGTTGACTTACTCCTCAACTGTTTTTGACTTTGTGTTCATAACAAACTTTCCTATGTATTCGGTTCTTGTTGAGTCATATGTTGACCCGCTACAAGCTGCTGACTACTAACTGGTAGACGCTAGCTGAAAGCTGGTATCTAGAGCTGGTAGCAGCTATTCGCTAGCTGGAAGCTGGTACTTGCAAGCTAGAACATGCGAACCTACGAAACGGGCTTAAGAAAATCTGGACATAACACTAACCATTAACCTTGAGGAGATCACCATCAAGACTTGAAAAGATGATGATGTTGTGTACTTTTCCCCTGTAACTCTATGCACATTATATAGATATGTTATGTTGCAATGGGAAATTCATTACCTCATAATGTGATACCTTATGAAAGTAATAACCAAACAAACTAATGCACCACTTAACCTCTTATAACCGGCCCATCAATATCCTCGATGGGCATTGTTGTGCTTTGGTCCAAACCTTGCTCCATTTGTAACCTTATAAGACCTCGTTATAATTAGCAGTCGATCTAATTATATTAGTTCTCCAAAATTTACTTAGCTTCTAACAAAGCATTAGGACCACCTATATAAATCAATAGTTTTGTCTTCATAATTTTCCAGTTATTATTTAGATTATTACACTTGATTGAACGACAAAATCCTTCAAGAAGGTGCTGGAGGAAGAAAAGCGAAAGAAGTAATGAGAAGAAGGAAAAAAAAATGATAACATGGACGAAATACACCATTAGGGCCAAAATTTAATTAAGTAAAAGTCCGAGATCATTATGTATAAAAAAAACTTTAGTAACACCATTAGGGCCAAAATTTAATTAAGTAAAAGTCCGAGATCATTATGTATAAAAAAAACTTTAGTTATTAATGAAAGAAATTCAAAGGAAAATTCTAGATGGTGACGTTGTATTTTTGCCAATGGTATGTGGGGAAAACAAACATTGATTCTCTAAAGTGACACTATACTTTTGTAAAAGTAACAAAAGTGGCATTATCGACCAAATATATGTTACTTTGGGTTTAAATCATGTTTTTCTTATTTATTTTTAATGTTAATCATCTATAATTAATCTTTAAAATAATAAAAAATATATGCACCCATCCTCCACCCCCGTGATGCGCCACCCTATCCCTAACGCAACCCACTCACAACACCACCACCTTGCTCCCTCAACCCACTCCATGCCTTCACTGGCTCCGCCAGTTTTGGGCACGAGGTTGCACGCCCAATTCCCTAATTTTAGGAAAAAGGTTTGTGGAGCTTTTGGAAGAAAAAAAATTATAGTACTAATAATATATTCTTCTCAATGCGTCATAAAAGGATGATAGCACAGGTGATTTGGTTGCATTAAATATAGTACTTTTAGGAAGTTCATGGGTTCTAGTTTCCTTGTCAACATTTTTGTTTCTTTGTTAATTTGTAATCTTGATTCTACTACTTTCTTTCTTTTTTAATTTCTCTTTCATATTTTTTTATTTACTTGTTATGGTCTTCTCTTACTTATTCCTTTTATTTACTTGTTTTTTATTTGTTTTTCTTATTCCTTTTATTTGATTATATTTCCTTTCCTTCATCTTATCTCAATTAGTTTGATGATTTTTTTCTTCAGTAACTTGTATTTTTACAACTATTGTATATAATTAAAGAATTTTAACTGTATTATTTATTATTTATTCCAACAAAATCTTATATGACAAATTTTACATTATATATAAATCACAAAAGATGGTCAAAATAGGATTGACGAATAATATTAAATAGTATAGTGTAACAATCTTTGTGAACCGAAAGTAGTACCATATTTATCCGCTACTTTTTTGAACTTGTCCTAGTCATTTGTTTAGTAAATTACTCTTTTTGATCCATTTAATTTTGCTCTCTCGAACTTTAATCATGTCTTTGCCACTGCCGTTCGTATTCTTTTTCTCTCTTTTTCTTCCCTCCCTCCTACCGCAACCGCACTGAACCCCTTTCCCTATTCCCTACTCCCTCAACTAAGTCCCCTGTCCCCTCCCCAATCCAAACCCCACTCCTACTCCCACTCCCTCGGCCCTCTTTCTCCTCTTGTAGGCCCCTTTTCCTACCTCACTTCTCTAATGCCACACACCTTCATTCATGGTCGTCGGAATGTGTGCTTGTTGGAAGAGGGGGATATGTATTTGGTTGCCGATGGTCTCGCTGGAAGTGAAGATGGGAAGAGGGAAGCAAGAGTTAGTGAGGAAGAAAGGTATGGGAGTTTGGTTGTTGGCATGGTGTAGGTTCCGGCCAGTGGTTGCGGTGTGGCGGGGCTGGAGATATAAGATTATATCGGTAAAAATAACTAGTATTGCATTAATAATTGAAGCCTACTTTAGTCGCAGATCTAAAAAAATTTACTCTCCTTGTATAAAAAAATGCTACTAATATGCAAATCTAAAATTGATTAACCAACTTACCAATCAACACTTAATAAAGATTAAATAACATATATAAGACTTAACTTAAATTTTAGTCAGACGAGCTACTTATTTATTTAAAGTTCTTATTTAGCAAGCATAGGATAAATAACAACTTAATTATTCTATTACAAGTCTAGATAATTATTATCTTAAAAAACGTTGACTTGAATTAAAGATGACAAAATATTAATTTAATTTAATTAAATTTACGAAAACTAAATAATTGCTTTTACATTTTGTAGAACCTAATTGATTCAGTCACTTTAGAGTCAATTGGGTTAAATAAAAATAATAATTAAATAAACGCAGTAATAAATTAATTGAACATTCTCTTTTTAATGGAAAATCAAGAACAATAGTCTTCAGTTAACACATTATATCTTCAGTTAACTTTCTCAAATAATTTCACAAATGAAATAAATTGAAGATAAACCGAAATTTTGTAACAAATCCAAATCACCAAATAACAAAATAGTTTTTACAAATTATAAAATATTTCATATTTCATCTATTGATTATATGAAAAAAATTACTACATAGAAATATATTGAAGTCAACTTGAATTAAAGATACAAAAATCAGTATAATTAAAATTCAATCAAGTTTAGCTGAAATAAATGTACTAACATCCTCGAGTTTATAATAGGATTTTTTGTCAAAAACCACCTTTTATAATTCACATTGTAGGTTTCACTATGTTTTCTAATTTTTTTTAATTTAACTACCTCTTACAATTGAAACCAGTAGGTTTCACTAAAAAAACAGCTTCCAGGCCAAAAAATTTTATGACGATTTTACCATTCAGTGGTTTTCTGTCATGTTCTTCATTTTCCCCCAATTTTCATTCGATTTTCTCATTCAATCCAACCCTAATTCATCAATTTGGGGGAAATTTGAAGATTCTTTTCAATTAGATATGTAATTGGCCCATAATTTATGAATCAAATGCCCAAATTTTCTTATGGACGTTTTTTCTTTGCAATCCCTAATTTGGTTTCACAAAAATAACTCCGGCAACCACCAACATGTTCGTCACCCAATCAGATTCCACCGTCGCATCGACGACCGACAACCCTAGCACGCCGTCGCATCAAACACTTGCCTCTCTTGCAGTGCTACCGCAGGTGCACCACCCAGACTCAGCAGTGACTCTGTCGCCGGTGGAATCTGCTATGTTTGGTGGTGGTTTTCGCTCTTGCCGGCAGAACCTGGTTTGTTTGGTGGTGGTTACTCTCTTGCCGACGGAATTTGGGCTGCCCACCGTGGTTGCCGGAGTTATTTTTATGAAATCAAACTAGGGTTTGCAAAAAACATTCCAATTGAAAATTTGAGCCTTTGATTGCCCAATTACATGCTCAATTGAAAAGAATCTTCAAATTTCCCCAAAATTGATGAATTAAGGTAAGATTGAACGAGAAATCGAATGAAAATTGGGGAAAAAAATGAAGAACGTGACAGAAAACCACTAAAATTTGGTCGAAAAGTGGTTTTGGTAATGGAACCTACGGGTTTTAATTGTAAGAGGTATTTAAAGTAAAAGAAAATTAGAAAAGGCAGTTAAACCTACAATGTGTGTTATAAAAGGTGGTTTTTGACAAAATTTCCTTTATAATAAGATCCACATTGAGTTTGATCACTTTTAAATTATTGGGATTAGTTTAAAAATTAGTATTAAAATAATAAAATTCTCATGGGCATTGTATGGGTTAGAAACTAGTATAATTATTTAAGTCCTCCATGTTTCTTAGTTGTACCCAAAAGCATTCGCACATTTACCAACACACAACTTCAAACACTAATATTTACAATTGCGCATATGTAAAAATGATAAAAAAAATGATAATTTGAAAATACATATCGAGATGAATCTAACAAGACCGTACTTGATTTGAAAACATAAATAGTGTGAAAAGTCAATATGGTACAACTAAAAAAATGGAGATAACATAAATCATGATAAAATAAACTATTTAACCTAAAATAATGAGGTTTAACCGTAAAATCTTACCAACTTATAATGTACTGTATTATTGAAACTTAAGGTTGTTATGTGCGAATTTTTTAAAATCTAAAATCTTGAATTTCAAAAGTAAAACACGACAATTTTAAGTTTAGGTTCTATAAGCTATATCGATGTGCTTATAGATGGACCCTCACTCTTAAACAAATTATCTTCTACATCCAGTAATATCTAAAAACTTCCAATCTAGATGGTCTTTTCTTAAGACGATTTTTAAATTTAATTTACCAACTCAATTGATTAACTTTGACACATGAAATTCTTCTATTGACTTAAAAAAAGAGTTTATAAAATCCTGTTAGGCATCATAATTGAACCAATTTATCAAGTTAGATGAAATACCCTTTTGTTCTAAAAGGACATTCGAGTGATGCTATCAAACAATATTTTATGTGCTTCTAAAAGAAAAAAAAAACTCTAAAGTGCACTGTTTTATCATACACTTATTCAGATCAACCCCACTCTATAAATTATCTTACTCTTTCACACATACATCTTCAATTTTTGCAACAAAAAAAAACATACACCTTCTATTATCCACACCTCATCTCTCTTTGTCTCCCTGTTTATACTATTTCAATGGCTAATTATGCAGGAAACTCCAATATCTTCTCTACGAATGCCTTTACGTTTGTTGATAATGATCTGAGTTGGGAATTAAGCAATATCTTGATGCCAATAAACCCATCTTTATTACAAAATTTGAATTTGGATTATCAAACTTGTATGGGATCATATTCCTTTGATCATTTCTCAACAGATCAAACGTCTCAAGCTCATGCAAAACTCATAAAAAATAGTTCGTCAAGTCAGCCACCAACAACAACCATTGCTAAAGATCCTCATGTGGATGTGGATGTGGATGTGGATGTTGATGTTGATGTGGATATGGTAGTACCACAACAAGTTGATTCATCAGTTATATTATCTGGGAATGAAAGTAGTGGAGCTACCAATAAGTACAACAAAAGAAAAGCTGATAATATTGCTGAGAGCAGTAGTTCCTTACGCTCATCATCTTCTCTTCTTTCCAATAATCGAGCTCGGGTTACAAAGAAAATTGTAAGGTTTTAACTTAAAAAGTTCATGTTTTTAAAATTTAAATACTTACACGATAAAGTTTTAAGTGAAACCCCTCAATGTTTTAGGTTAAACCTTTTGGTCTATCTATCAGGCTGTGTCTACTTCAAGACTTCCTCAATTTTAATATTGGTCCTAATCATCTATATTGATTATTATGGCATTTTACTACTTACTAAGAGCTGTTTTTATAGAAGTTATTATGTTGGTTTTGGCTGAAAGCTAGATGCTAAATTCTAATAAGGTTGTTTGAACAATAAATGGAATAGAGCACAAGCAGGGGAAAGAGAAACAAAAGCAACGAAAAGGAAGAAGGAAACACCAAAGAAGTGGTTCATGTTAGAGCTAGACGAGGCCAAGCAACTGATAGTCATAGTATAGCTGAAAGGGTACGTCTTCAACATAAACTTCCTTGTTTCTTTTGTTTCTAACCCGATCATTTTAAACTAAATATCGGGACAAATCCAAAAACATTTAGAATATGTTAAAAGATTTTCGACTAGTGTTAAGAGTCGAATTGAAAAAACTAAACAAGTTGATTATATTGTTCAGGTAAGAAGAGGAAAGATTAATGAAAGGCTTAGATGTTTACAGGATATCGTACCAGGTTGCTACAAGGTTTGTTATGCATTTCTTTTGTCTAATTTTTAAAGTGATTTTAGCTAAAAATGAAATGGCGGGTTTGTTTAATGCTATAATTGTTGATTGCAGACGATGGGTATGGCTGTAATGTTAGATGAGATAATTAATTATGTTCAGTCATTGCAGAATCAAGTTGAGGTAAGATTGCTTTTTAAGCCACTTCCAATTTATATTGTTACTGAATTATCATTAACTTTTATTAAATCCTACTTCTTTTTTATACTCAGTTTCTTTCAATGAAGCTCACTGCTGCCAGCCAATTTTACGATTTTAATGCAGAAGTCGAGCCTACAGAGAAAAACCAGGTATATATTGTTTTTTGAGTAGTGAGTGCTGAAACTCGTTTACACTCTGTTTGGATAGCAAAGAATGAGGGAAAAGAAGGGGAGGGAGAGAGGGGGAAGGGGAGGGAAGAGAATGGGAAGGGAAAGGTGTGGTCCATTTCTCCTCCAAAACTTTCCAGTCTTGGAGAGATTATCCTTAGTAAGGAAGGAGGGAAATAGATCCCTCCCTCTCCCTCTCTTCTCTCCCCCAACCATTTATCCAAATAAGTGAAATTGCCCCTGTCTTTGTCTTCTCTTCCTTTCCTTTCATTTCCTTCTATCCAAACAATGTGTTAGTGTTGTTAGTATTCTAAATTTCTAATAGAGGTGGCAATCGGGTTGAATGTATGGGGTCATTTCAAGCAGACTTAGTCGATCTATCATTCATTCTAGTAGTCCTAATATTTGGTTACGTTTCGAGTCTTCGATAATTAGGTGCCAGGCCCTGTTTTCTTAAGGTTTGAGTCTCACTAACATGTTGGGCCACCATTTGCAATTATGTCGTATATATGAAATTCATATTAATAAATACGATTATCTACTAATAGATGGGACAATAACAAGTTGACTCGGCATTTAATTACATTGATTAGATCAATTTTGAGTACAGTCGTCTTTCGAGCATAACTAATTCGTGTGAATTTTTCTTTAAGTCCTCGTTTTTGGATCGAAATTGGATCTTATTAAAATGGCTAATCGAGTGAGCCATATTTTGTCAGGCGTACGTAATTGGTAATGTCTCAAACATGTAGCATTAGACATCCAGAGTTTGGCAATGCAAATGGGACTTAAGTAATTTGTTATCTATTAAAAAGAAGGGGTATATGTCTAGCATAGATCAAGTTGATTAAAAGTTAATATTCGGTTTATTTAGTGTTTATAAAACATATTTGTGCAGAAAAAGAAGGGATGCAGTAATGACGAAGCAGAAGATGTAGAAAGGATAATTAGCAAGGGAGAATATGATCAAGCACTACCCAATTTCTATCGAACAACATGGCCCTTTTGACTTGGGTTTTGGCTCGTTGGCCGTTTCTCCTATATTTGTAGCGTTTGATAGGATATGATTCATACCTTTCCCATTGTCATTTTTGTCACAAAAAAATCATAGAATTCATGACTATAGAAAAAAGGATAGATTTGATGATTCTAAAGATCTTATTGTAATTCATTTATTTCCCTATCAATAATTGAGAGGGTTGTCAAAAATTTATTGGCTAATTAGAAGAATAGAGAGCTTAATGTATAAATCATTGATATTTACTATGTGCTTTTTGTGTATAAGCTGGTTGGACGTAGCGAGTTATTATTTAAGTTGTTGCCAATCATTCAGAGAACAACTAAAAGACTTTGATTTGATATGTTTGTGTTTTAATTCATATGGAGTTATTATGTTGACTATAAGCAAACAACTGAATATCAATTGGCATATATCAACAAAATGAGAAATGGTTTGCGCGTCATTTTCAGCTCAGCGGTACGATTTCAAACTTTTGGAAGGGTGGTCCGCAAATAGGTGTCGTGTCGAAATACGATATAGGCTATGTTCTTTTCAACTTAGTTAAGCATTCTAGTGCTTATTTCTGAAATGATCAGATCAGATCAGAAAAATTAAGATCAGATCAGATCAGAAAAATTAAGATCAGATCAGATCAGAAAAGTTCAGTTCAGATCAGAAAATAATAAGAACAAAAAACAACTATAATTAGTTCAGATCAGATCAGAAAAATTTAGATCAAATCAGATCAGATCAGAAAAATTCAGACCAGATAAGAAAAGTTCAGATCAGATCAGAAAAATTCAGACGAAGAGAACATAGCCATAATTATAGTTGGTAATCATATACTACCTCCATCAATTTAGAAGGTTTACCTAGGTCTACTTACGTTTACATACACTCAAAATATCATAATTAAATGAGTACGAGTTAATTAAATCAGTATAAATTAGCTAAATGAGTATCAGACCAAATGCGTAGAAATTAGCTAAATGAGTATGAGTTTTTCAAATGAGTATGAATTACCTAAATGAATATGAAGCCAAATTAGTATGAGCTACCTCATTCCATATGAAGCTAAATTAGTATGAGTTAGTCAAATGAGTGTGCGAAAAATCAAAATTAAAATATGAAAGGAAAAAAAATCATAAATAAATATTTAGAACGCCAACCCCAACCACAACCATGGGAAAAGACAGAGGAGGTGAGAGAGAAGGAAGAGGTAGATGGGTGTTGGTACAAAAAATGATTTTGCAAACAAGCAACGATGCCCCGTCGCAAGATGGTTCAGAACACCAGGGAGGTGATTTACTCTCCTAATGGTCACTGGTCCTTAGTAGTAAGGGAATGTCCTTGAAACTAAGGGATCCTCGCTAACTCAAACAGGCACTAACTTTCAATAGCTAAGAAATAACGTGCAAAACAAAAAATATATACAGAGAGAGATAAGTAGGAGTTAATAGAAACAGAAGAACTTGATGAGAAATGTTAATTCATCGATAATTTGATCAATTCTAGTCTTTTACACAAACTTTTATAGGAAATGAGAGTAACAAACAAGCTTAATTGAGGAATAAAGATAGGTATACCGCCATCCTTCTTGCACTCAATGATATGAAAGTAACAAAAGGAGGCTTAGAACATGAAGTCTTCTTGCCAAGAACTATCTAAGGCCACGCTAAGAACTAGTCTAAATTCTAGAGATAAAGTGTTCTTGTGTTGTTTTTGATGATGCCTTTCTTCTGGTGAAGTCCTATATTTATAGCCAAAGGCAACATCGGTTTGTCCTTATTTTCAGGTGAATAAACAGCTGTAAAATATTTTAAATTGGCGCATATGCACGCTTCTCGATGCTTTTGGAAGTCTATGGCATTCCTGAGTCTCTTGCTTATTCTGGGCTTCATTAATTGCTATTGGATCCCTTGACTTTGGTCAATAGGGTCTTGAATGGGCTGAACTAGGTTGGGCTTTCATAGTTTATATGTCTAAAAGCCCAAAAACTGAAAGTGGTAGTAATAAATGCCCCCCTAATTTTTGAGGTTGATTTACTATAAACCTTGCAAATTAAAACTCTTAGAAGTAGTGCGAGATTAATTATTTAAAGTAATTTTCATTCATTGTCATGAGAAATTACAAATACTTAGAGTTTCCGCCTTTGATGAGAAGAGGATAACTGGATTACATTGCATAAAAGAGAAAATGCAAATGAAGGGAAATAAGAGTCTATTATGATTTGAGACTCTCACACCTAAGATTCTAAGAGTCTCATTAGATTCTAAGAGTCTCATTAGATTCTATGACTATATGACTTCATGTTTTCATACGTCCCATCCTATCCGAGGTATAATATTTTCATCTGGATCATGGACATTTTTGAAGATGAACTTGTGCCCTTTCCATCCTACAGATAGACCAGCTTCAAACACACGCCCATCACTGGTTAAACAAGGAACAATGGGTCCTTGATAAAGGAACCCCATTGTCTTTCCCTAGCATTTGGCCTTGAGATACTCATGCCAGAAGAGTGTATTAGAGCTCCAACTCTTCTTTGTATCTCATTAGTACGTTTGGGCAACGGTAAGTTTCCACAATCAGTTTGCTCCACCCCATGAAGACAAAAATTGCACGTTGGCGAGTTGCTTCATCAAGTTTGGGAAACAAGAGGACAAATAACTTGTCCTAGCTAGATCCTACTTTGAAAGCAAGAGTTTCAGTTAGTTGATCATAAATGATTTTGGGTCTTTTGTGGAAGTGGCGATCACAGCACGTTCCCAAAGTCTGCATTCTAAGTATCTAAAGCCTCTCATATCCCTATCTAAGTCATCAAAACTGAGCTGATGGTTGGGACATTAGGGTCAGGAGTGGATTTTTGTGGTTCTATAATAGGAGGATATTCTCTCACATTGTGTCCCATTTGAGCAAAGTAGAGCAGTGTTCAAGTGCTGAAACTTATGTTTTTGTTTGTCACTTCCCTCCTTTTTAATAAAGTTTAGGGAGTGGGAAGTTATTCTGATATGTGTTAGTGTCACGTTGTTAAGCAATTTCTTAGTGGTTAATAAGCGTGGTTTTCTTTATATTTTGAGGAAACTTCTTTCTAAGTAGTGGATGGGTTTTTTGTTTAACCCATTTTGTACTGAATTTTAACAAGTATAAATGGTGTACATTGCTATTTTTTATTAAATCAGATATAATTATTTCAGTTTAATAGGCAACTAAAATAATAAAAAAATGCAGAAAGCATAAAAAAGAGACAGAGATGCAAAATATTGACTTTGTTTCATTAACCACTACCAATTATTACGTTGATACTACAAAATGAAGGAAAGCCTAAGTCTACCTCATTAGATCACACATTCTAAACATAACTTTTGCCTTACCTTTAGACATTTAATTACGGTAGTAAAACCCTAATTTGTTTATCAAAAGAGGGAAAAGGTTAAGGGGAGAAGGAAGGATAGTGATGGAGATCAAAGGAGGAAGATATTGAGGAGGGGATGATGATGATGGTGCAGGCGGCGATGATGAAGATGGAGTTGGTCAAAATGGGAATCAAAGAAGTAGGAAAAGGGAAAGAAAAAGAAGGGATAGCGGAAGTTGAAGGTACATAAGGACTCTGAACCCCGAACTAATCCTAGTTACTAGTACTACGACCATACATGTCGTTGTCCTCATCACTGGAGGTCGGAGAACGATTACCTCCTATAGAGGGTATAGAGGGTGAAGACGGAGTAGAATTCCAAGGTGAATCCTCTCCAGAAGAAGATGAAGGGGAGGAAGAAGAGAAAAAGAGAGGGTGGAGAAAGGAGAAGGAGATGGGATATGCTAACCATAAGAATCTGAAACAGGAGAATTCTCCTCTTCCCTTTGAAGTGATCAAAGAGGGAGTCTAGGATTCTATGCTCTTCTTCATGGAGCAACCTTCTTTTTTCTTCTTCCATCCTTGCAGCCGCCGATGGATCCGTTGCTGGTGGTGGCATTGGTGAGGGAGCAGATGAAGAGGAAGAAGTAGGAGATACAGGAGAAGATGAAGGGTTAGATGGTTCTCCACCACCAATCTTCTGCCTTTTGGGAGTAGGTTCTGAAATTTTTGAGAGAAAAACTTGAAGGAGGAGGATTTGTTGAGAAAGAAATCTGGAGAAGATGAGAGTATTGATGGTGAATGATCGAACATACCCCTACTTACCCCTTTCTTAAATAGAGGGAATGGGTTAACTTTTCAACTCCTACCTTCACTTATGGAAGGCTCTTCTTTTAATACACTTAAAGTGATTTGATGGGTGTGAGAGTGTATTAAACACGTCATTTACCCCAGATGCACCTCTTCACTTTGTTAGTGTAATACATGCAGAGATGTTGTCTTGGAAGTTTGAATTTTTGACGAACATGATTTTTACTATCTGTTTGGGTTAAATAATCCTTTCAACTTATTACCATTAATGACAATTACCATCAATTCCTGTGATCCCTTGTCTAAAGTTCTAAACTTCAATTCATGGATTCCCGCCACCAATTACAACCAATTCCTTCAGTACGAAGGTACTGTGGATGTTTTAAATCTCGAGAAGCAAAGAAGCTCTATGAGATTTCAAAGGATTATAATCTTGAAAATCGTTGCAAAGTGTTATAGATAATTAAGAGGTCCAAATATCAAAAATCATCTCGCAACTTAGCTTATCTTGGCCATGCACTTCGTTTTGATAGCAAAACGATAGGCAGAATGAATGGAATTTCCCTTACTTTGCAGCAGTGCATTATGGGAACACATAACTTAAGGCCCTTAGTATTTAATGATGAACCATGTGAATTAGAATGGCATAGAGCAAGTAAACTTATTTAAGGTTGGGTTCAAGGTATCAATGCTAGAGCCTAGTTTGACAAGTTAGCCTCTTTCCATGCTAAACGGAGGGAATTAAGGATATCTACCTATAGCACCATTCCCTTTGATGGGTCTGTAACTTCTATTCTTCTTTCTTTGTGGGATCCAGTACTTAATTATTTAGTGTTAAGCAGGGGATTGATGATTATTACTTTAGGAGACATCGCCTTTATGACTGGTTTATCCCCTTTTGGGGTTAAGAGGGAGGATTTACCCATTTTCTATGCATTTCCCATAGCTAAGGATGAATATTGCCAGGCTTATAGTTTGTTCCAACAGATGATGAAGGCTGGGTCTGGTCATGCCCTGAAATGTGGCTTTCAATTCATGGTTGACTTTTTTGGGAAGACAATGGATTATACTGCAGGGGAGGAAGTACTTTCTATAACCTTTTCCCTTGCTGGGCTTTTAATGCCCAAGGCTAGTGGTGTCACTGCCTTGTTTCTTCCTCTAGTTGCTAACATCGCTGCACAACAATCTGTAGTAGCATTGGGACCCATTGTGTTAGGTCAACTATATAGGAGTATCGTTAGGTGTAGAGAAGCTAGCTTGTCCATTAAGTCTAATGGGAGAACAACCTCAGAGTCTGTATTTGGACCTATTGATAACATGATTATTACAGAGTTTTCTCCTTTGTTTACAAGCAAAATCGTGCCTTATCCGAGCTCTTCGGGGCTAATTTATGCTAATTACTCTATTAGTTATGGTTTGGTTATTTTCGTGATAAATTGCAGGTTTTAAGGAGCTTTATCCCTTTTTTCGAGCTATATTGAAGAAACCACGGCTTTACGAGTTGTATCGAGGCACGTAGAAGTTGTTATGAGCATTATAGATGATTTACGAGGTCCCGAGACCTCTAAACGTGAAGAATGAGTGCCAAGAGCCAAGAGGGCTGGAAAGACGTAGCTTGGTCGGGCAGAGGATGGCCCGATCGGGCCCATTATATAAAGGTCGGGTCATGAAGTTTCGAACCCGATCGGGCAGCATGGCCCGACATGATTAGGCGAGACCCATCAAAGTCATGCTTAGCTGCTTGGGTACGAGAAAAGACGAAGGCAAGGGTTTGGCTTAGCCCGACCCGATCGGGATGATCTTGTTTTCTTGCTACTGCTGCTGCTACGCTTCAAGAGAGAAGAGCTGGGCACATCTTGCTTGGCTTGGCCCGATCGGGCGGGTCATTAGCCTAATCGGGCGGTTGACGCAGAGCCCCGACTTTTATCTTCCAATTTCGTTTTTGATGCGATTTAAGGGGATATTATAAATACTTAAGCCTCATTATTGGAAGACACTTTATTTTCAGCTTTCATTTGTTTAGTTTAGAGAGCTTTTCAAAGTAAAACACTTCAAATTAGTTATGGAAGAGATCGAACCTTTGATTATTTCAATTAAAGTTATTGCTTGTCGTCATTCAGTATTGTTCTTCTCTCTTAGTTTCTTTATTTAATCATTGATTGTTTAATTAATTAGTTCATGATGCAAAGTTTAGGTTTTTATATTAGTTTTATTATTGTTGATTCGATTATGTCTGAGTAGTCATATTTCTAGGGTTTTAGGAAGGAAAAACATGTTTACACCATGATTCATATTTGAATTGCTATTAGTTTCTAGGTTTTGATTAGACTGATTATGGTGTGATTTGTTCTTGATGAGTGATTAATGTTATTGCGCATTTTCATTGATTGGTTGTGGTTAATAATTACTTGCACATACCTGTCTTATTTTTAGAGGCCCTAGTACACATCAGTAATTCTGATTATGTTAGTGAACCTGCAACATATGTTAAGTTATGAGCTTTAGGACTGAACCATAGCTTAACATGTGCTCTCATCTCTCGACTCTTAACCTAGGTATTGATAATTGTTTGAACATTTTGATTGGTATAAGCATGGTGGAACGAACTAATTCCCTATACCTTTAATCCATAGTATAATCTCGTTATTTATATTGATTTCTTTAGTTTAATTAGTAGTTTAGATGATTCTTCCCTGATCTTGCCTGAAGTAGCTTTTTAACTGAATATTAACTCTGAAAACTTGTCTCCCTGTGGATTCGACCCTACTTCCCTAACTACCGTTTGTTAGAGCACTTTAGGATTACTTTTGATTAGGTGATACGACTTTAGCCTGTCAAAATTTGGCGCTGTTGCCGGGGAGACGACTAGTTTTCTAGTTTTTATTTGGTTATTTGGTTTACTTCGTTTTGCCTCATTGGAACTTCATTGTTCCAATTGAGGTACTTTTTAGTGCTTCTTTTTATTCCTTTTGTTTGCCTAGATCTGTAAGCAACTGTACCCCCAGAGGATCCCAATCTGACACAGACACTCAGGCAAATTCGAAAGAAAAGCAGTATGTTCAGTTGAACACCTCTGAAGCGGACCCCTTGAGTTCAGTTATGTCTAAATCATTGAAGTCATATGGGGTGCCCAACTCAAACGTTCTTTCCACTGTACCCACTATGCCCACCATCGCTGCAGCAAACTTTGAAATCAAACCTGCACTAATCAACATGGTGCAGCAGAATCAGTTTAGTGGGCATCCTATTGAAGACCCGAAAAATCATCTGTAGCGGTTCCAATAGCTTTGTCAATCCGTCAAACATGCCGGAGTTACTCCAGACCAGTTGAAAGTCATGCTGTTCGAGTTTTCATTGAAAGATAGAGCACAAAAGTGGCTGAACGACGTGAAGGAAACTGAATGGAGTGACATTTCTGCTGCGTTTCTCATAGAGTACTATCCACCTGCAAAAACAACAGAAATCAGACACAAACTAGCCACGTTTTCCCAAGAGCCTGATGAAACACTTAGGAAAGTGTGGGCTAGGTTCATAGATTTACAGAGAGAGTGTCCACATCACAACATGGACAAATGGTTCTTAAAGAAGACATTCTACAATGGTCTGCAGCCTGAGACGAAGAATATAATTGACTCGTCCGCGTAGGGAGTTTTTGTTGATAAGGAAGTGGATGTAGGCTACGATTTCCTGGCAAACCTTGTAGCCAATGATCATTCCACTTCACGAAGCCTCACAAGGAAGGTATTGGATGTAGAAGCCCTTTCATTGCTGACTTCACAAGTGGCGAAACTGAATATGAAGATTGACACCTTGAAATCCTCTACCTTGACACCCCTCCACTGAGCATTAATGCTATGTATGTTGTTGCATCCATTACCTCATCTTACTGCGAGGTATGTTGTGTTCAGGGTCATTTTGGGCACGCTTGTTAGTTCAGTCAAAATTAGATGGAGCAGACGAATGCCTTCCAGCAGAGACCACAAAATTTTCTCCCTCTACATAACTATCAAAACCAACAAAATTTCCAACCACCGCCACAAAATCACCCTAAACCATCATTCTATCAATCCCCCTGGTTTTCAGAGACCCCCACCACAGAATTTTCCTCCTCCATATCACTTTCCAAACCAACAAAATTTCCAACCCCCATCTCAAAATACATTTACCCAAGAGCCCACTACGTCTCATTTGATGAAACTTATGCTTATGATGCAAAAGAATCACGAGGAGTTGAATAGAAAGATGAACAACCATATTAAACATATTAAGACCCAATTGGCTCAAATTCTAAGCAACAATGCTCGGAGGCAGCAGGGACAATTGCCTGGGCAACCTATTTAGAGGGAGCAAGCGAATGCCATCACTCTTCATAGTGGAATTGCTTATGACACTCCTCCATTGCCCATAGATGATGCCCCCCCCAAGGGGAAGGAGGGGGTAGAGGAAGAAGAAGAGAAGAGTTCGACGTCTGAGGTCAAAATGGCAAAGAAAATTCAGATAGGAAAACAGAAGGAGAAGGTTTCTGAAACGCCTTTCACACCAAGGCTACCTTTTACTCACAAGAAGCAGAAATCAAGGGTCGAACAACAGTTTGGCAGAAATCAAGGTTTCTGAGGCACCTATTCTTGAACATTCTTGTTGCAGGGTTGATATTATGGATGAGGTAGTCTCGTCTGCACCCCTACAGATGCTCTATACTGACCCTCCGGAGGTCAAGTTGACTCCGGATGTTCCCCCAGGCATTGACGTCGAGGTTTATGCCTCCATTGCTGATTTAGAAAAACCTCGTGATGGGAAGGAAAAAGAAAAGGTATTTGAAGAAAAGGTGCATTATCATAATGCACCTAAGGTTTCATCACATTCTAGAGGTAAGATCAAGAACATTTGGAGAAGGAAGATGTTTGATGAGGGTGGCACTCACTCCCAAGCCCCTCCGATTTGAGATATGGAGGTAATATTGTCATGCGGGATCTTTATAAACCAGCGCTATGAGGGAGGCAACCCACAATTTCCCCTTATTTTATCTTATTTTATTTTAATTTTTTTAGAGTGAGAGAGAGTGAGTACTAACGTTTATTTCTCCTCTTAGCATAGTCCTATCGTTCATCTTTTGGCATTGGGGACCCTGCCAAGTTCAGCTTGGGGGAGGATTTTTGTTTGTATTCTCTATCTCTTTTACTGCTTTTTAGGATAAATTTATTACTTTCGAAAAAATACTGAAAAAATAAAAAAAAATATGATTCACATGTCTGGTTTAGTTGCCTCCCTATGCCTCTTGTTGTGCTTTGATTAATAATAATTTGACTTTGTTTTTTGGATAGATGGGCATTTGTGATTTTGAGTCTATAATTTGATGTTTGATTGCTATGATTTCGAGCGAATTTTGATGTTTTATACAATACATTGTGCTGCATGCCTTAATTGGCTAGACTGTGAGGCCTTTTTGTAGCCTACTGTATTCATATGATTATCAAGTCTGCTTTTGTGTGTTAGTTCATCCTTAGCTGATTGAACTTGACTTTGACTTCGCACTTGTCTGATATTCGATGACTTGTAGCATTTGTTGTGATAGAGGCGTTCTTTTGTTTGATTCTTGAGTCTCAGAGTGAATTTTTGATGCAATTTTATCCCCCTTAGCCCCGCTGAGCCTAATGACCTATTTCGTGTTATTAAACCCTTTTATGTGCCCATGGCCTTTATTTCGATACTATTTCCAAGCCTAGCTTGGGGGAGCGTTTGTTGCGTTGATTTATGAGATTGGTTTTGTGGTTTGGTTTGGTATAGGGAATGAAAGTGTATTTGATGTGGTTCCAAGTGTGAGAAAAAGAAAAGAAATAGCAAAGTTTGAGTTGCATGAATGTTTAGTTCGAAAAATGAAAAAAAAGAAATAAAAGTTCAAACGAGTTCAAACTTCGTTCATTCACGTTGTTTATAAAGATAAATGTGCTACATTGCTTGAAAGTTTAGGTTGTTGTGAGTTTTTATTGATCAATAAGAGTTGGGGTGTGTTTTATGGTTATTTGGTATTGTTGGGGATGTTTCGGCCACATTCGGCCTTGTTTTGAGTGACTTTTGCTCCCCCATTCTCAGTTTTTCCACCACATTTCCTAGAAATATCCCCCAGCCTTTGCCTAAGCCCCATTACAACCCTCCAAAGTCCTCTTGAGCTCGTGTTTACATTGTTTATTAGATTGATTTCGAGTCAGTTTGTCAAAGTTAAAGAGTATGTCTGCTAATTGAGTCGACTTGATTAAGATGAGCGTCATTTAGCCTTCTTAAACACATGAGAGTGTGAGTGTGAGTGTGAGTGGGAAGCGCATTTATGGTCGGGTTGGTGAGTGTTTGGGCATATTCTTTTCCAGCCACTAAATTGAGAGGAGTGACACCTTTGTGAGAACCTTTTTAGGATTTGTATGCCTGGTGGATAGTTACATGTGATGGTTTGCTTGGATGATTGGTAGTTGGATGGATTTGAATAGCTGAACTTGAATTTTGCCTGCTTGAACGATTTTAAGTCTTCAAAAAGGTTGAGCTTTAAATGTTTTATATATGGGGTGAGATAATTTATTCCATATTCATGTTTTATTTGCTTGAGGACAAGCAAAGGTTTAGCTTGGGGAAGTTTGATAACATGATTATTTGTAGAGTTTTCTACTTTGTTTATAAGCTAAATCGTGCCTTATTGGAGCTCTTCGAGGCTAATTTGTGTTGATTACTCTATAAGTTGTGGTTTTGTTGTTTTCGTGATGAATTGCAGGTTTTAGGGAGTTTTATCCCTTTTTCCGAGCTATATTGAAGGAACCACAACTTTACGAGTTATAACACGGCACGTAGAAGTTGCTACGAGCATTATAGATGATTTACGAGGTCCCAAGACCTCTAAACGTGAAGAATGAGTGCCAAGAGCCAAGAGGGATGGAAAGACGTAGCCTGATCACGCAGAGGATGGCCCGATCGGGCCGATAATATTAAGATCGGATATGAAGTTTCGGACTCGATCAGGCAGCATGGCCCGACCTGATTAGGCGAGACCCGTCAAAATCATGCTTAGCTGCTTGCGTACGAGAAAAGACGAAGGCAAGGGTTTGTCTTAGCTTGGTCCGACCCGATTGGGCGGGTCTTGTTTTCTTGTTGGTGCTTCTACGCTTCAAGGGAGAAGAACTGGGTACATTTTTCTTCGCTTGGCCCGATCAGGCGGGTCATTGGTCCGATCGGGTGATTGACACATAGACTCGATTTTTATCTTTTAATTCCGTTTTTGATGCAATTTGAGGGGCTATTATAAATACGTAAGCCTCAATAGCTTAGTTTAAAGAGCTTTTCATATTAAAACACTTTAGATTAGTTTTGGAGGAGATCGAACCTTGGATTATTTCAATTAAAGTTATTGCTTTCCGTAATTCGGTATTTTTCTTCTCTCTTAGTTTCTTTATTTAATTTTTGATTGTTTATATAATTAGTTCATGATGCAAAGTTTAGGTTTTTATATTAGTTTTATTATTGTTGATTCCATTATGTCTGAGTAGTCGGATTTATAGGGTTTTAGGAAGGAAAACCATGTTTATACCATGATTCATATTTGAATTGCTATTAGTTTCTAGGTTTTGATTAGAGTAATTATGGTGTGATTTGTTCTTGATGAGTGATTAATGTTATTGTGCGTTTCATTGATTGCTTGTGGTTAATAATTGTGTGCACAGATCTGTCTTACTATTAGAGGCTCTAGTACACATTAGTAATACTGATTATGTTAGTGAACATGCGTCATATGTTGAATTATAAGCGTCAGGACTTAACCATAGCTTAACACGTGCTCTAATCTCTCGACTCTTGACCTAGGAATTGATAGTTGTATGAACCTTTTGATTGGTATAAGCATGGTGGACCAAACTAATGCCCTAGACCTTTAATCCATAGTATAATCTCATAATTAATATTGATTTCTTTAGTTTAATTAGTAGTTCAGCTGATTCTTCCCTAATCTTGTCTGAAGTAGCTTTTTAACTGAATATTAACTCTGAAAACTTGTCTCCCTGTGGTTTTGACCCTACTTCCCTGACTACTGTTTGTTAGAGGACTTTGTGTAACACCCTATAATTCTCTCTTTATAAAATATATATTTTCCCAACTAAAATAGAGAATTATCAAGGCAATATTGTTCGTGTGAAAACGTATCGGCATACTCAGAGTTTTACCGCGGAAAAGCATTAAATAAAACTTTATTAAATACCCAAACCATTATCCAAACCTCGAAGGATAATTCAAAACCAACTTAAAACATTTAAAATTAAAAAATCCATAAAACAACTTAATAAAAGTAACATAAATACAAGGGGCAATAAAAGTAAGAAAGCGATATCTCATTAATGCTTCCCAAATCCCAAATGCGTAATACTGATGATGCATCATATCTTCCAGACCTGTAGGCAAATTCTCAATCGAAAACTGCTCACCAATAAAGGGTCATCACATGATCAATAGGCACAGCTATGATCGACACACAGAAATGCACGTAATCAGCAAAGTTGAGTACATAATAAATAAAACACAAAACCTAATCATGATACTGCTAAGCAACAAAACATGATCAATAAATATACCTCAAGAATTCAACTCGTAAAATAAGACTTGACTTCACAAGACATACAACATGATAATTTTTTAATAAATTCAATAGACAATGGATCGAGTTGTCCAACCAAAACCAGCCTTCAAAATAGAAGACGAATTACGGACGCGACTCCGTAATCCCTTGACCTACGAAATCGAGGAACCTTTAAAAATAAATTAGGGTACGACAATCAATCCGACCCCAAGAAAAGCCATGGGCTACCACCATATACTCCAACTCATACTAGTCCAGAACTTCAGACGTGCACAAGTCGAAAGCTAATCCTATTCTATTTCACTTTAAAGATTAATATGATATTCAATGTTGGACTCTAATAAAGAAACAATACATAACATGGATACAACAAATATAACTCTTTTATCTTAGGATTAAATAACGGGATCAATCAATTCCAATTGACCAAGAATTAATCTTGTAATTTATTTGTTAACTTAAATCAAAAATCGAATGTCCAAATATAATAAATATACATACCCTACAAATCCCTCGGTGTTTCCAAAGCAGTAAAATAACCATAACCAAAAATAGTCCAACTTACTCACAAAGTCCTCGGCTTTTGACAAGTAATAAAATATCCATAAAGGGAACAATACCAAAAAAATCTAATAAACATATTTATAAACCCATCATACGAATTTATAAATAAACTTCCCTTCCCAAACATGCTTGAATCAAACATCCATTCAATCATGTAATAAACATAAAGGCAATTAACATGCTCAACAACACGTAATTCCAAAACAATAGCCATCTATGAACCACAAAAGGATTTCCTATACATGATACTGTAAATAATCCTAATCCATAGGACATGATACTAGTCTAACATATAATGACATGTACGTACCTTGTGTAGACAAAGTGAGAGGCGACTTTAAAACTCTAGAAGTCGCCTAAAGTAAATTCTCTGCCTACCAAAACTATAACATAACAATGAATTAATATCCTAATTAATTCACATCAATATAAATCTTTTTAAAACGCTTCAAAACTTGTTTTACAATACTTTAAAAACATTAAAGTTTCAACCTTCAACAACCAATAATATAATACTATAAGTATAGGCCCTAAAAACCTCAAAACTATTACTTTTATACTTAAAACTCACTTTAAATAATAAATAATAAATCTGAAATTATAACTTATATTCATAATAAATAAAAATAAGATTTTTAATAATTCAAACAATTTCCAACTTTATTTACAAAACATATTAAAACTCATAAAAATCACAACTTTAATATTAAAATTTTAGTTAAGCATTCAATAGAGGATAAGGGTTAAGAAATAACCAAAGGAAAACACAAAAACCGAAATCGCGAGTGAAATATGGTAGCAAAACTGTCAAACTTCCAGAGGCGACAACTGGTAAAATAGTAATCGGAATCGAGCGATTCTTAAGCCTACATTCAATAACTTTTCGAGATCTAAAAATTTTAAGAAGGAAATGTTGGCTAAAAATAAACTAAACTACGAGAAATATGAACAATCAGATTCGGGAGTATAGAAAGATGCAAAAAGAGAATTAAGAGAGGGAGAGACGAGTGGCGTGTGGCTGATGTTGCATGCACGCACGCAAAAGGAGGGTGGCGAGTGTGGGTGGACGGAAAACTAAACGGAGGGAGATGGTGGTGATGGTGCACGGGGCCACGCAAAACGAGGGAGAAAAAATAGAGGGAGGAGGGGCGCCGGTTGGGAGAGAGAAAAAGAGAGAATTAGAGTGTCCAAATTTTTGTGTTTAGGGAGGTATTTATAGGTTTGCCTATAACATATGACAATTAGGTTAGGCTTAGGTTTGGTCTTTGGTTTGATCATCCAACCCTAATTTAAAGCTTTGGGTTCATCAACCCAATATTAAAATCATTTTAAACACAACCCAAAATATTTAATAAAATATTCAATACTTAAAATTCAACCTATTAATTATTAATGATTATATAAAATGTTTAAACAATCATTTGACTTTTAAAATAGTCAACACTTAAATAATTAAATGAAATAAATATGAAAATAATTATAAATATCCTTAATATATATTTATAAAATTCAGTATTTTAGTCCACCCCTCTTAAAAGAAGTTTCGTCCCGAAACTTGGCATGAAAAACGAAATCGTTTGGAAAGAATTCATTACTTAAACTTTTCAAAACGGAAAACTCAGAAATACTTGTGTCACACATGTGCACAGTTTACCAACTCAAACTCAAATGTGTCACTCATGGACACGTTATTTTGCACTAACATGTGCAAATCGCAAAAATAAGCATAAAAATGCATTATTATACCATAAAAATAGGCAAAAGGCGCGAAATTCTATCGCATTCTACCCCTCTTAAAGAAAACGAGTTACGCCCTCGTACTCACCTCAACAAGCAAGTCAGGGTACTTCTTCCTCATATCATCCTTGTCTTCCCATGTTGCCTCCTCGGACTCATGGTTAGTCCAAAATACTTTCACGATACTCACATCCTTATTGCGTGTACTACGCACCTTCTTCTCCAAAATTTTCACAGGTATCTCCTCATACGTGGGGCCACTATCACTCCGAACTCTTTCGGGTTCCAGAACATGATTCTCATCAGGATTATACCTCTTAAGCTATGAGATATGACACACATCGTGCATCTTCTCGAATTCCATCGGCAAAGCCAACTTGCAGGCTACTTTACCAAGTCGTTGCAAAATCTCATACAGACCAACGTACTTGGCACTCAACTTGCCTTTCTTACCAAATCTCATAACACCTTTTGTCGGTGAGACTTTCAAAAACACTTTATCACCAACGGCGAACTCATCTTCACGCCTCTGCAAATCAGTGTAATTCTTCTGCCTAGCGTGGGCAGCTTGGATTCTAGCTTGAATCAACTTCACATTCTTAACGATCTCTTTAATGAATTCAGTCCCTAGGACTATGTTCTCACTAAAGTCATTCCAACAAATAGGACTCCTACACTTCCGTCCATATAAGGCCTCAAATGAAGCCATTTTGATGCTTGCATGGTAACTATTATTATACGAAAACTCAATCAATCTAATTGGTCTTCCCAAATTCCTTCAAAATTAATCGCACATGCTCTTAAGATGTCCTCCATAGTCTAATTGATCCTCTCAGTCTGAGCATTTGTCGCAGGGTGAAAAGTCGTACTAATCTTCAGCGTAGTTCCAAGATTCAACTGAACCTTCTGCCAAAACTTCGAGAGAAATCTCGAATCACGATCAAAAATAATATCCTTCGGCACACCATGGAGTCTCACGACGTGCTTAATATAAGTCTTCACAAATTGCTTCTTCTTCCATGTCTCAATTGGAGTAAGTATGACATATTTAGTTAATCGATCCACGATCACCCAAATAGTATCATCGCCAGTCTTAGTTTTTGGCAATGTTGTCACAAAATCCATAGAAATCGAATCCGACTTCCATCCAGGGACCTCTAACGATTGGACCTCTAACGATTGGACCTTTCCCATAGGTCTCTTGTGATCTATCTTTACTTTATGGCAAGTCAAACACTTGGACACGAACTCAACGACTTCTCGTTTCATATTCGGCCACCGATAAATCTCGTTAAGGTATTTATACAACTTATCACTACCAGGGTGTACGGAATACGGAGTATTGTTACCTTCCTCCATAAGCTTCTTCTTAAGATCTTCACACTTCTGTGGTATACACCAGCTTCCTTTGAATCTCAGACTTCCATTCTCATGGATCTTGAAATCAATTTCCTTTCCTTGCTTCATCTTCTCTTTAATCTTGTCAATATGATCCTCACGACAAATCACTCAATGTTGCTTCTATCTCTTCATGATTCAAAATCTCAAGGTTAAACCTTTGCGTATATCAATACAACACTTCGGAAACTACCAACGCATTCACGTCATGGCTCGTCTTCTTACTCAAAGCATTGTAGACTATATTCGCCTTCCCTTCATGATACTAGATATCCAAGTCATAATCCTTGACCAACTCTAACCATCTCCTTTGTCTCATATTAAGATCCTTCTGAGTGAAAATATACTTCAAACTCTTATGGTCGGTGATATCTTCACAGTCCCTCTATAGAGATAATGTCTCCAAATCTTCAATGCAAACACAATGGTTGCTAACTCTAAGTTATGGGTAGGATAATTAGACTCATACGACTTCCAATAACGCGATGCCTACGCAATCACCTTCCCATTCTGCTGTAACACACATCCCAAACCATTCTTCGAAGCATCACATTATACCTCGAATCCATCATTCCCATCGGGTAGGGTTAAAACAGGTGCAAAGGTTAAACGATCCTTCAAAATCTGAAAAGCTCCCTCACAGTTATCATTCCATTCAAACTTCGACTCTTTCTTCATCAAAGTAGTCATAGGTCTCGCTATCCTCGAGAAATCTTTCACAAACCTTCTATAATAACCAGCTAATCCCAGAAAACTTCTTATGTTAGACACATTCTTCCGTTTAGGCCACTCACTGACGGCTTGTATCTTCGCAGGATCCACATAAGATCCTTCCTTAGATACATAATGACTCTTCAAAACTTGGCAAACAATTGATTTCTCCTAAGCGTCTCCAAAACCATTCTTAAATGCTCAACATACTGTTCTTAATTCTTCGAGTAGATTAAAATATCGTCAATGAATAGTACGACAAACTTGTCTAAGAACTCATGGAAAATTCTATTGATCAAGTCCATAAATATTGCAGGTGCATTGATCAACCTAAATGACATCAAAGTAAACTCATAGTGACCATATCTTGTTCTAAAAGCAGTCTTAGGTATATCCTTATCGGCTTTCAGTTGATGATACCCTAAACGCAAATCAATCTTCGAGAAAACACTAGCTCCATTCAACTGGTCGAAAAGATCATCTATCCTAGGCAAAGGATAGTTGTTCTTAATAGCCATATTGTTCAGCTCACGATAATCAATACACAACCTCATACTACCATCCTTCTTCTTGACAAATAAAACTGGTGCTCCCAAGGTGACGCACTAGGTCTATTGTAACCTTTCTCCAACAATTCTTACAATTGAGTCTTTAATTCACTCATCTCAGGAGGTTCCATCGTGTAAGGTGCTTTTGAAATAAGTGCAGTACCAGGAACTAAGTCTTAGGCGGCATTCCAAAAACTCACTTGGAAACACATCTAAGAACTTATTCACAATAGGTACATCCTTAATTCTTGACTCAACTTCCTTGCTTACATCTCACACACTACACAAAAATAACTCACAACCTTTCCTTATCAATTTCTCAGCTTGCATAGCAGAGATGATCCTAAAACTCTAAGGTTTTCCAAAACGTCGGTACGCAATTGATTTCCCTGAAGGACTCTTCAAAACTACCTTTTGAGCTTCACAATTTATCTTGGCTTTATAAGAACCAAGTCAGTCCATACCTATAATAACATCTAGGTCTCCGAAATTGAATTCTATGAGATTACAGGGAAAAGTACAACCTCCTATCTTTAAAGGCAAGTCTCTAAAGATCTTAGTACACTTCACAACTTCTCAAGTAGGAATACTAATGGGAAAATCAACAACTTCAACGTCTACTAGACCTAAACTCTTAACCACAGACGATGAAATAAAAGAATAGGTTGCTCCTGAATCAAATAACGCTTTAACTACAGTGGAGCTGATAGAAAAAGTACCAGAAACTACATCAACGGACTTTTCAACTTCAGTACGACTCATCACGAACATCTTTCTCGAAGGTTTACTGTGGTTGTTGTTGTTGCTTCCATTCATTGGCTTAGTGTAGCTTCCCTGACCATTCTGCGACCCCAAGGTTTCGGTCCTTGGTTGGTAGCTTGGTTATAACCAGATCTTGCCTGACCATTGCCTCCATTGGCATTCTGCTCACGTTTCTACTTTGTAAAGCATTCGAACTCTCTATGTCCTTTCTTCTGGCAGTAACTGCACGTAAGCATATCTCCCTTACAGTCTACCAGGGTGGTTCTTGTCACATCTCTTACAATGGTAAGTCCGCTCAGGCTTGGCCCTATTACTAGACTCTTGGCCATTCCTGTTATAAAAATTTCCATTTCCATTCATGTTCCTCTTGTAACTACCTTGACCTCCACTAGCTTGGAAATCTTTCGGCTTGTCTCCTAGGGAAACATTCTTCTTGTCACGCCTAGTCTGCAGTCCATAAATATGAGCAACTCGCCCATACACAATATCTATGGATGTAAAGGTTTCATCGCCTAACCCCAATTGAATTTCCTCAGTCAAACCTTGCTCAAATCTCTGAGCTTTGAACTCCTCAGTAGCAACTTCTTCAGGTGCAAATTAAATCTAGACAAAGGTATGAACTTGCTGTAGTACTCAGAAATAGACATACTCCCCATTCTAAGATTGATGAACTCTTGAGACTTTTTCTTCCTCATGAAAGCAAGGTAAAAATTTCCTCTAAGAGCAGTGGTAAAGGATTCCCAATTGAAATCGGCCTCGACACTAATCCTAGTCCCGTTTTCCTTCCACCTAAGATCAGTCTCATCCTTCAGATACATCACGGCCTGTTCTACCTTCATTGCCGCAGGGCAATTAACTGCTCCAAATATCTTGTCGAATTCTCTAATCCAACTCTGCAAGAGAGTAGGGTCAGTCTGTCCCTTAAAATAAGGCGGCTTAACTTTAGCCAACTTCTCAAACATCTCGCCTGCAGTGTTAGGACGTTTTTTTCTCTCTTGGGTCAATCTCTCTGCAAAAAGACGAATGACAGAGGTTAGGGCGACATCGTTGTTGGCCATCCTACTGTGTAACCTATGAAAAACACATGCGTCCAATTTCAGGTCACGATTCATAACTAATTACCTTTCTACGAAGGCATCCAAAAGAAAGATTGATCATACAAGATCGTCTAAAGAAATTAGGTTCATCGGAGTTTTACTTGGAATAAATCCAAAGTACAGACAATTTATTTGGAAAAAGTCCAAGCACAGTTAATTTATTTGGAATACGTCCAAGCACAAACAATTCACCACTACTTGCACAATCATTCACGATTGACAATCATGCAGGAGTTAAGTAATCTACCATGAGAATGAATTAAAATAATTTCCATTCGCGTACTAAATAAATATTGCTCAACTCATATGACCAAATACATATTTTTATTTCTCCCCAAATAATAACAATGAATATTTCCTGAATTCATAACAAGAATTTACTATCTAATTCCTCAAATAAAAGTACCAAAATAAATAACTAGTGTAGCGTAGCTACCTTATTCGACAAAATGCTAAAATAGATAGAGAAAATAGCATCGAAATAAATCTCAAGGACTAACATCATGATTTCTATCCATATTTTCCTTGTACTTCTCAGGAGTGAATACTTCCTCTTCAGAGTCCTCCATATCCTCAATAACACATTTCTAATTTGGCTCTTCAGCTCTAGTCATCCTCTTATCGTTTAAGTTAAGGTTGATCAAGGTCTTCAATCTCATCTTCAGTGGCATAGCCAAATAAGTCGTCTATAAAAGCAGCATAAATATCCTTACGGGTTTGACCTCTAGCTTGGTCGAACTCTTGTAACATTTCATCATCACTCTCAGTACCTACTCTCAAGATACGGCGTAATATCTAAACTAGTATAGCTCTCAAGCACAGACTCAGTGTCGGACTCGTCATCACTAAGTACGATAGGATTGTAATAACTTCCCACTCGGTTGGCTTGACTGTCAGTCATGCCTAAAGGTCCATCTACTGTTGAGCAAAACATCTACAATGAACAATGCTCACTTTTAGAAACATGTACTTAACAATAAATAAAATAAATAAATAAATAAATAACCACAAAATGAATAAATAAACAACCAATCATGAAAGAAACATGTACTTAACACGTAAGCACGATTCAGAACTCCAAACAGTCATACATAAACTAGACATTCAGACTAAAAAGACTAAACGTTTATGCAGACTAAAGACAGCTGAACAGACTAAAATTAGCTGAACAGACTAACATTTAACTCACTGATCAGACTCGCAGACATAAAGCAGCTGAACAAATTAGCAGATAGGAAATAAACTGAAGACCACAATTAAATGCTGACATATGTTATTTCTATCCTATATGCCTATCCTAAACTACCCATCTCTCTCAAATAACATAAATAAGTAAAACAAAAATAATTTTCAAAACTCTAAATTTTCGAAAAAAAAATTCACAAGTACAGAAAATATATATATATATATATAAAATAAAACAGACAATAATAAAATAAAAAATTTCGGACCAAATCCCAAAAATACCTAAAATAATGAAAGGAAATAATTAATTAATTTTTTCGGAAATTCTAAAGAAAATCGAAAAAATAAATAAATTAAAGAAAATAGAAATAAAATCGAAAATCAAGTTAAATAAAAAATTCAAAATAAAATTCCCATCAAAATAAGATTTGCACCTTTTTCAAAGACAAACCTCAAATTCTTCAAAATAAATTTAAGAAATGAATAAGTAGGAGCTTATTTTCATAAAATAACATTGGAAATGACTAGCTAGGTAGGTAGGCGCCAAAAAATAGTTTTTCCAGGAAAGGCCAATAAAACCTTAAGCTCCAAGATACCACTTTGCAACACACAGACAATTCTCTCTTTATAAAACATATATTTTCCAACTAAAATAGAGAATTATCAATGCATTATCGCCCGTGTGAAAACGTATCGGCTTACTAAGAGTTTTGCAGCGGAAAAAATTAAGAACATTATTAAATACCCAAACCATAGTAATTGTCAAACAATTATCCAAATCTCGAATGATAATTCAAAACCAAGTTAAAATATTTAAAATAAATAATCCATAAAACAACTTAATAAAATAAAACATAAACGCAAGAGGCGAATAGTTAATGCTAGTCCAGAACATCAGACGTGCACAAGTCGAAAGCTAATGCTAGTCTCTTTCACTTTAAATATTAATATATTATTCAATGTTGGACTCTAACGAAGCAACCAACACATAACATGGATACAAAAAATATACCTCTTTTATCTTAGGATTAAATAACGTGATCAAAAAATTCCAATTGACCAAGACTTAATCCTGTAATTTATTTGTTGACTTAAATCAACAATTGAATGTCTAAAGACAATAAATATACAGAGCCTACAAAGCCCTCGGTCTTTGCAAATCCCTCTGTCTTTGCAAAGCAGCAAAATAACCATAACCAATACTAGTCCAACTTACTCACAAAGTCCAAGGTCTTTGAGAAGTAATAAAATATCCATAAAGGGAAACAATACCAAAAAAATCCAATAAACATATTTATAACCCCATCATACGAATTTATAAATAAACTTCCCTTACAAACATGCTCGAATCAAACATCCATTCAATCATGTTATAAACATAAAGGCAATTAACATGCTCAACAACACGTAATTCCAAAACAATAGCCACGTATGAACCACAAAAGGATTCCCTATACATGATACTATAAATAATCCTAATCCTTAGGACATGATACTAGTCTAACACATAAGGACATGTACGTACATTGTGTAGACAAAGTGAGAGGCCACTTTAAAACTCTAGAAGTGGCCTACACTAAATTCTCAGCCTACCAAAACAATAACATAGTAATGAATTAATATCCTAATTAATTCACATCAATATAAATTATTTTAAAAAGATAAGGAACTTGTTTTAAAATACTTTAAATACATTAAAGTTTCAACCTTTAACAACCGATATATAATACTATAAGTCTAGGACTTAAAAACCTCAAAACTATTACTTTTATACTTAAAACTCACTTTAAATAATAAATAATAAATCCAAAATTATAACTTATATTAATAATAAATAATTTAATAATGTAAACAAGAAAGTTTCCAACTTTGATTACAAAACATATTAAAACTCATAAAAATCACAAATTTAATATTAACACTTTAGTTAAACATTCAATAGAGGATAAGTGTAAAGAAATAACCAAAGGAAAACACAAAAACCGAGATCGCGAGTGAAATATGGTAGCAAAATTGTCAAAATTCCAGAGATCAGAACTGGTAGAATAATAATCGGATAGAGCGTTTTTCAGCCTAAGTTCAATAACGTTTTGAGATTTAGAACTCTTAAGAAGGAAGTTTTGCCTAAAAATAAACAAAACTACAAGAAATCTGAGCAATCAGATTCGGGAGCATAGAAAGATGCAAAAAGAGAATTAAGAGAAGGAGAGAAGAGTGGTGGTGGGACGCGGTCGCACGCGTTTACCAAAGATAATATTTTAGATTCCGACTTTCCAACACAAATAATGTAGGAGACAAGTAGGGTCGAACCACAGAGACTTAGGTACTAAAGTATGTTCACAAGAGATCGAAAGGGGGGCTTTAAGATTAAAAGGTCAACACTAATAACTAAGAAAGCAATAATAAACTATAGGGAATATCAATGGAGAAAGATATTGAGTTCGGTCAATCTTCACTTCGGTTCGGGTTATCGATCATTGGTTTCTAAATACAAACATCTAATCTTAATCACACATAGATTGAGAATTTAATCCCGCTTCCCTCTAAAGATACATTAAACTACCCGAATCTTCAGATAGAATAATTGAACTATAGAACAACCTAATCGAATCAGCAATATAGGTTCAATTCTAAAGAACATCAAAGCCCCAGGAGACTATGTGCCAAACAACAATCACTAGCGTAAGTATTCAGTTTGGAAATAAAGAATTCACTAGGAAATAACAAGAACAATCAGATTCAAAGTTAAACCCTAGTCTGCTACTCATAAACAAAGAACAATTAAATCGGCAATCGATATATGTAATAGCAATTGATTAATTGAAAAGAAAACCAAATCAATAATCATACAATGAAACTATAATCCAATATTATAAATAAGAAATTGTTCATATAACAAACCTCACTATAAAACTAACCGAAGATTAGATTACCGTTCTCAAGAATTGATTTATGCTACGATCGGCATAACATACATCAATGAGTCTTCAAAGATAAACCAACGCATAGAAAGATTAGATAGGAGGAAAGAGTGTTTCTCTCTCTAATTAGGGTTCTTAACACTCAACAACTAATGACAGAAAATTAACTTAGAAACTAATAAAAGTAAAACTAATTAAACAAAGGCCGAAAATCGTCCTTCGTGTGCAGCAGGTCCCGACACGCGCGAGTCGCGCTAGGTCTCTGCTCCGGAGTTGCTGGAAACTGACTGGTGAGCAAGGTGCGCATGTAAGCGCGCGAGTCGCGCTGAATGACTGCCCGGACTCTTATGTGCTGCTCATTACTAGATGACGCGCGGGGTGCGCGATATGCTGCGTGAGGCGCGCACAAGCACTTACTTCCTTCTTTGTTGCTTGCGCTTGGCATGAACAAGCAAGGGGAATGACTTGACTTTGCTTCATGACTTTTCCCGAACATTGTTGAATCTCCTTGTCGCACGAATCACAAACACGATAAAACTCACATGCAAATGGTTAGCAAAATGAACAATCTCCAAATGTTCCTAAATCTCCTCTAAAGCGTTGAAAACGTCTCAAACCTCCAAACACCACATTTAGGCTAATAAATACAAATTCCGCTTCTCAAGGCCTCAACCTCTACCAAACGAACTCCGAAACGTTCTATATACTAGCCTAAAGTGGTCTTATCAAATACCCCCACACTTGAACTTTACTCGACCTCGAGTAAACTCAATCATTTAAGAATATGGGGTACTGCTTTTTGGCACAACACACACATAAACTACTCCCCTTATCACTCCATCCTAGTGTAGAAATACGATGCTACTCCTCCGAATCGCTTAAGGTCAAATACAAGGGCAAAAGATACCCCCACATTTGAACCAAAAGCTCACCTGAAATAACGTTAGTAGCACAATCAATAACGATCAACACCAAGATCATACACCAAGTAGTCAATAGATCAATAAGGTGAATTTTAGCCCAAAATATCTCAAAGGACTCAAACTCATACCAAAACTTCATAAAACACGACCATCACTCCTTATTTATCCAAAGATAGATGGGTTCTAACCTATTCGCCTCTACTTCAAACACCAAGATGAAATCCCACCCGAAACACTCCTTATATCACCATCTTCTTATGACACCAACTCCGGCAAATGAATTAAAGTATCTCTCTTTTATCTCTCATTTTTCCTAGGAGCTCTTTCGAGTTTTCATCCTAGCTTCACACACTTTTTTCTTAAATGATGAACTCACCATCTCACCCGCTCTAGATAGCCACTTTTTTGCATAGGTTTCTCTTTCGAGTTTTCAACCTATCCGGGCCCCCATTCTTGCCTGAGTTTTCAACTCAGCGGGTTTTCACATATATTTTTTTGGATTCTTTTTTCATTTTTCTCCTTTTTTCATTTTTTTCAAAACAAAATAAATCAAATAAACAGAGTATACAAAGAGAAAGTAAGCTATCACTCCCCTACAAGTGAATCACACATTGCCCTCAATGATGTAAAGGACATACGAAAAGATGAAGGGGGATGAGAGAACTTACAATCTCCGAGGTGGTGACTCGACGACCCCCACGCTGCTCTCTGGCGGGACAACTCCACCTCAATAGCAGTGGTGGGGTCATAGTACCACATTCCATCGGATGTCGGAGGGTATTGGTGCACAAAGAATCGATTCATTGCCGACATCATAGAGTGCATGGAGTAGACATTATCATCCAGATGATGATATTGTTGTCGAAGATCATGAAGTTCATTGCCAAAAGCATCAAGTCTACTCGTCACCTTCTCTTGGAACTGTAGAGAACCACTCTGCGGCCCTACATCCTCATCTATAGCTTGAGCCTCTGCCTCGGCTCGTTGTCCTCTCTCACGGGGTGGTACCGTAGCGCATCCTCGGATGCGTGTGAACTCCTCTTCAACCACATGACGATAGTCATCATCGGGTGATTTTAAGAGGTCGTCTTGGGAGGTATATGCCGAGATGGCCACCCGTTGTTGAGGTAGAGCTATGTTCTTCACATTGTTAGTGCCATAAAGCCATAAATAGAGAGGTTGGGTTGGGGCGGACCAAAGAATCTTGGTTTTGCTCAAGTATTCCACAGAGTATTCATGGTTATGAAAGCCGCTTAAACTCTTAGCAAAGTTCAATGGTTTAAGAATGGGGTCCCCTTCATCATCTAGAGGTACGGTTTCACCAACGTAAGCGGCGAGGCGAGTTACCATGCCCCTAGACTGATTTTTCCTGTACTCTTGTTCCGAATTTCCCAAAAAATATACAACCAAATATTAAGCCAGTCCGGACACCCAACACCCTGCGGCGTCAATGTCCATAGACATTGCAAGTCGAACTTTGGGAGGTTCGTCGGTTCCCCATGGCCGAAAACAGTCATAGCTAACAGCCGACTAACAAATATCAAAGCTATATGGGGAATTAGACTATATTTTCAATTGTGATGCTAGACCAACCCATGTGTGATATCTCCACAAAAGGCCCTCATAGAAAACACCTTTCGCCATAAAGAGATCATCTGCCTGATACTCCCAACCAAAGGCTTCTTTTACTTCAGTATATGTCATTTGATACACATGACAATTCAATGTGAAAGAAATGAACGACCTATTGGGACCGTCACCCTTCTCCAAGGTGGAGAGGAACTCCAGAGTATACCTCTCATAAGTAGGTTCGGACATGTGCAAGAAACCTCTTATACCTCCTTTTGCCAACAGAAACTTCACCGGGTCACGAAGTCCCAATACACGTAAGGCATGAGAATTAACGAACTTGGTCTCTGGGACCCTTCTCCCCCTCTTTTGTCAATGTTGTCCATATTTTCTGTTGTGTCGGGTTAAGGTGAACAAGACCCATGAAGTGTTTATCTTTGACTTTCCTTTTGCTCATGGTGGATTAGTGATTGGCAAAGTAGTACCACAAAGAAAGACCACACCACAAATCAACGCAATCACAATCAACCACAAATGACCACTATCGACCACAATCAATCCACTCATTTACATTCAACCACCTGGTGTGCAATGGCCACACAAATCACACAAAATCTCCCTTCACAAAACCAATTGCACACCGATAAGCCAACAAATAACCTTCCTACCAACAATCCAAAGATGAGGCTAAAATTGAGATTCAAGCAAAATCACAAAATATAGATGGAAAAATTTACCAAATTTGTGTGAGATGAAGTGAAATTTCGCCCAATAGATGTAGTGGATTCTTCAAGTATGTGCCATCCTCCTTGTAATTCTTGCACTTGGACAATTTGATGGAGAAACAAGAAAAATCCCCAAAAGTTAGGGTTTAGAGATGAAGATGGGTTTTTGGAGTGAGAAAAGGTATGTGGGTGAAGAAGATGACAATGGAGGTTGGAAAGAAGAGAGGTGAGAATAAGATTGGAGGTATTTGAGAGGATAAGGGAGGAAAAGTGAGTAAAGATGGAGAATTGAGGGACAAGGAGTGTGGGTGTGAGAGTGATATGAAGTTAGAGGTGTGAGGATGAGAGGGGGGGTTCAAAAAGAAATATGGGTGGATTTCCGCACAGCCCCGACGTGCGAGGCACGCTATATCCTGCGCGAGTCACGCCAAGTTTTATGCCATGGGTGGCTGCTGTTGGCAAAGCGCGCGAGGCGCGCTGGGATATGCGGGAGTCGCGCTGAGATACTGCCCAGACTCCTCACTTCTTTTTTTTTGATTTTTCGTTTTTTTTTCATATCTATTTAAATACTTCCTTACCTCCTCCCTTAAAGGGCATCGCGCCACAAGAAATACCTGAAAAAATGAATGCAAGTACACCAAGCGTAAAATCCTAAAGAGATAAGAGAATAATGGTTTAAAAGAAGGGAAATAAAAAGAACACGGGTTGCCTCCCGAGTAGCGCTTAGTTTAAAGTTGTTAGCTCGACTACTTACCTCCCGAAATCAATCGGGGAAGCACCTCCTTGCTTGAACTCTTGTACCTGCAAATTAAAGGAAACCACACCTTGCGCAGCCAATGTTAGTGAAAACAAGTGAGAATCATGGGGCACATCGGGGAGTTTGTTAGGATTTTTCACCTTCATAGCTTTTTCTTTTTAGTAGTGCCACAAGGGGTTTGTGACACCGACTCTATTGCACCAACAAAGCATGATGGTTCAAACACCACAAACTTCTTACAGCCAAACAGCCCAAAAGACTGAACCCGACCCCTAAACTCGACACTCAATGACCCAACACCTACATCAATCTTAATGTTGGAGGTTTTCATAAACGGTCTCCCTAAGAGAAAGGGAGAAGCATTAGACTCCATCTCCAACACATAGAAATCAGTGGGAAATTGCAGTTTACCAACTTTGACTAACACATCAACTACTTTCCCTTTCGGGCGGATAGTGGATCCATTAGCCAATTGCACAATGACACTAGTAGCAATAAGAGGACCAAGCTTTGAAGACTCATAAAGGGAGAGAGGAATCACATTAATAGACGCTCCTAAGTCTAACATAGCTTGGGGAATGGGGGTGTCATGTATCGTGGAAGGGATGGTAAACATGCCAGGATCATCATGCTTAGGGGGAAGCAAATTATGGGAAACATAACAAACAAACTCATTGGTTCGCTCTACTACATAAGCGGTAGGGGGACTTACCTTGGGCTCCCGCACGGCCTCATAAAGACCTTTGCTCTTCTCATATCTCATGTCGGGCCGTAATGCTGCAGGAAAAGGTGGAGGGAGCTTGTAGTTTGGGATCACAAGACTCCCCCCATGTTCCTTAGGAGCCTCATCCACCACCATAAGTAACACTCATGTTCTTCTTTAGGTTCAACTCAGTTTGGGAAGGCAATTTCCCACTATCACGAGCCTCCAACCTACTGATCGCACTAGAGACTTGGCTCATCTGATTCTCCAGAGTTCTGACGCTAGCTCGAGTCTCCTCTTGGAATTGTCTTATATTGCCTTGCATAGAGATCATGTTCTTGGTCAAAGTATGTATCATAGCCTCACAAGACATAGAGGATCCTTGCCCATGATTTGGATCTTGGTTGTTGTTACAGCCATATCTCAATCGTGGGTTATCCCTCCAACCCAGACTATAGGTTGTAGAATCGGGGTCATACCTCCTTTGGTTGCTTTGTTGGCCTTGGAAACCCATGGCCTTCACCTCTTCATTCGACCCCTGTTGCAATTGGGGGCAACAATCTGTAGGATGGTTAGAAGAACAAATCCTACAAGCCTTCACATGTTGCACTTACCCCTTCACCATAAGCTCTCTCACTATGGAAGTGAGAGCTTGCACTTGCTCTCCCAATTGAGGAACACTGCTACTCGCAGCACTAACATTTTTGCTTTGACCACCTCGCCGACCAAAATTTCTGGAGCCTTCAGACAGCTCCTCTATCAAAGCTCGAGCTGCGTCTGGATTTTTGTTGATAATAGAAGCACCACTAGCAGCATTGACCATGCACACATCCTCATTAGTAAGACCATTGTAAAAATAGAGGATGAGGTCTTGGTCATTGTACCCATGATAGGGAAAGCTTGCACACAACCTATTAAATCTCTCCCAATACTCATAAAGAGTCTCATCATATTGTTGCTCGATGTTGCTTATCTCCTTCTTCAAGATGGCGGACTGAGAAGCGAGAAAGAATTTCACTAAGAATCGTCGCTTCATGTGGAGATGCAACTTGGCGGGAGATAGTAGAGCCAATCTTTGGCGGTATCCTTTAGGGAGAAAGCAAACGCCTTCAGTTTCACCTGTTATTTAGTAGCATCGCTCGGTTTCATGCTTGAACATACTACATGAAGTTCAGACCAAAATTTATTTGGATCCTCCCCACTCAGTCCATGGAAGGATGGCAAGAGATGGATGAGCCCTGACTTGAGCTCGAAAGTGGTGGTGGTGGGATCACCCTCTTCAGATTCAGGGAATACTATACACAAGGGCTACTGATTAAGGTTTGGTTCAGTGAGCTCCCTCAAAGCCCGTGCTTTCACTCGTGGCGGCATGGCTTCCTCATAATCAATATGGAATGGAAGCTCCTCAAAATCTCTCCGCGATTCTCTCCGCAACCTGAGAAGAGTTAATTCAAGTTTAGGATTGTGTTGTAGATGATTCTAGTTAATAGCACGAGTTTCAACCAAAAAAAGAAGAAAATAAAAAATTAAATAATAAATAAATAAACAATCTAATATAAACACACTTTAGTTGTTGCCAAGTCCTCGACAACGACGCCAAAATTTGGTGGGATGCGGTCGCACGCGTTTACCAAATATAATATTTATAATCCGACTTTCCAACACAAATAATGTAGGAGGCAAGTAGGGTCGAACCACAGAGACTTAGGTACTAAAGTATGTTCACAAGAGATCGAAATGGGGGTTTTCAGATTAAAAGGTCAAAACTAATAACTAAGAAAGCAATAATAAACTATAGGGAATATCAATGGAGAAAGATCTTGAGTTCGGTCAATCGTCACTTTGGTTCAGGTTATCGATCATTAGTTTCTAAATACGAACAACTAATCTTAATCACACATAGATTGAGAATTTAATCCCGGTTCCCTTTAAAGATACGTTCAACTACCCGAATATGCAGATAGAATAACTGAACTATAGAACAACCTAATCGAATCAGCAATATAGGTTCAATTCTAAAGAACATCAAAGCCCTATGAGACTATGTGCCAAACAAGAATCACTAGCGTAATTATTCAATTTGGAAATAAAGAATTCACTATGAAATAAGAAGAACAATCAGATTCAAAGTTAAACCCAAGTCTGCTACTCATAAACAAAGAAAAATCGAATCGGCAATCGATCTATGTAATAACAATTGATTAATTGAAAAGAAAACCAAATCAATAATCATACAATGAAACTAGAATCCAACATTATAAATAAGAAATTGTTCATATAAGAAACCTCACAATAAAACTAACCGAAGATTAGATTACAGTTCTTAAGAATTGATTTACGCTACGATCGGCATAGCATACATCAATAAATCTTCAAAGATAAACCAAAGCATAGAAAGATTAGAGAGGAGGAAAGAGTGTTTCTCTCTCTAATTAGGGTTCTCAAAACTCAAAAACTAATGACATAAAATTAACTTAGAAACTAATAAAAGTAAAACTAATTAAACAACGGCAGAAAATCGCCCTTCGCGTGCAGCAGGTTCTACACACGCGAGGCGCGAGTCGCACCAGGTCTTTGCTCTGGAGTTGCTGGAAACTGACTGGTGTGCGAGGCGCGCATGTAAGCGCGCGAGTCGCGCTAAATGACTGCCCGGACTCTTCTGTGCTGCTCATTACTAGATGACGCGCGGGTGTGCGATATGTTGCGTGAGGCTCGCACAAGCATTGACTTCCTTCTCTGTTGCTTGCGCTTTGCATGAACGAGCAAGGGGAATGACTTGACTTTGCTTCGTGACTTTTCCCGAACATTGTTGACTCTCCTTGTCGCACGAATCACAAACACGATGAAACTCACCTCCAAATGGTTAGCAAAATGAACAATCTACAAATGTTCCTAAATCTCCTCTAAAGCGTTGAAAACGTCTCAAACCTCCAAACACCACATTTAGGCTAATAAATACGAGATTTCGCTTCTCAAGGCCTAAACCTCTATCAAACGAACTTCAAACGTTCTAAATACAAGCCTATAGTGGTCTCATCAAGTGGCGCGTGGCTGCTGCTGGACGCACGCACACAAAAGGAGGGTGGCGAGTGTGGTGGTGTAGGTATCCGGAAAACTAAACGGAGGGAGATGGTGGTGATGGTGCACGACGACACGGAAAACGAGAAAGAGAAAATAGAGGGAGGAGAGGCGCCGGTTGGGAGAGAGAAAAAGAGACAATTAGAGTGTCCAAATTTTGGTGTTTAAGGAATTATTTATAGGTTTACCTAAAATATATGGCAATTAGGTTAGGCTTAGGCTTTGGGTTGATCATCCAACCCTAATTAAAAGATTTGGGCTCCTCAACCCAATATTAAAATCATTTTAAACACAACCCAAAATATCTAATAAAATATTCAATACTTAAAATCCAACCAATAAATATTAATGATTATTTAAAACGTTTAAACAATAATTTGAAGTTCAAAATAGTCAACACTTAAATTATTAAATTAAATAAATATGAAAATAATTATAAATATACTTTAAATATATTTATAAAATTCATAAAATTATGGGGGATTACACTTTGCGATTACTTTGATTAGGTGATACGACTTTAGCCTTTCACCTATCTAGTTGTTGACTGTATGATGTTTTATGTATCTTAGACACATGATTTTCCTCAAAACATTAGAAGATTTTAGGTCAGAGCTTGATAAAGAAGTGCAAGAGACTGCAAGGTCCAAGGGCAAAGTGCTCCCACAGTCTCTTCAACACACTGATCCTAAGGATTGTAGTTGTTATGCAGAAGTTGTATTCAACTTATTATATAGGGTTCAGGTTATGGAACCTCAATCTCTCTTAGCTGAGTTTCTAGGCATTGGAGATTGTCCAATGACCTAATGGTATTTTCTTCAAGATTATTAAGATAGACTAGTTGTTCCTAACTGCTATGTTCCTGCCCTTCCTGATTAGCTACAACCCTCTATTTTTGGAGATGTGGTTGTTTTCTTCAGGAGTTCAGCTTTGTATGATAAGGATCTCATTGCAGCTGAACTAGATTTATGTGGTTTTGAGGTGTACAACCCTTAGCTGGTTGCTGGTAAATTTTGGGTTAGTGCAAGCTCTTGTTATCCCTCATTTTATGACCCACAATAGCCCATAGGAGAAGAAAGTAGGCACAAAGAGTTGGATGTTTACACAAGCAAGTCCTTGGATATCATAAACTTTCATGCAGGAAACTGGTTTTGGTGTGATGGAAGAACCTCATCAGATTATTAGCATTGGTGGTCTCCATGGTTCATTCATCATAAAGCTGTTCAGACAGCTCGACTAACTAGGCTTGGTGACAACCTTATAATAAATCTCACTAAGGGTAAGCTATAATTACTTTTATTGCTCTTGTTTGTTTACCTTTTTATCAGCCAAACAAGATAATTAGGATCTCCTCTTATAGGGAAGAAGAGAATAATTAGCAGCAGTTCTAGTGAAGCTTGTCTTCTTCTCTTGCAACGCGAGGTTTCAGAAGATTGTCCCTTAATCATTGATGAAGAAGATGAAGATTCTGGCACTAGTGAAGCTTCAGTCTAGGACATTATGAAAGGTTGTATAACCTATATCTCAGAGATAGACCCTCACATAAGAGGTGAGAGGAAAAAGAGATCTCAATGGGAATAGATGTCTCTGGAGATTTCTATAGGAAGTTCTGCCAAGGGAAACTGGATCAAACACCTAAGTTCAGACCTCCACTGCTTATAGAGATGCCATATGTGGCTACACCCTCTGTGGTTGAGCCAAGGTTAAAGACTCTAGCTAGTACCATTGTTCCAATTGCACCTTCACAACCTATAGGTAATGTTTCAGATACTGATGAAGATCAGCTGACTCTATCCTCCTTGGTTAAGAAGGGTAAGAATTTATGCTTTGTTGATTATATCATGGGATATTTACCAGCTGTACTGACTTGATATTACCTGCTCTTCAGAGCTTAAAGAAGCCTAATCCAATACCAACAAACATCACGGATGTACGTGTTACTATTAGTAACAAGAGAAGAAAGACTGTGGCCTAGGGCTCTACAAGAAGACAGAGAACACCCTCCTGGTACTATGGTTATCTCAAAAGAGGAGTTCATGGGGCCAAAGAAAATGGATGTACCCCCCAGCTCTGTTGAAGAGATGGGCAAAGACAAGAGTCAAGTTATTGATAATAATCCTAGTGATGAAGGATCTGCCCCCCAAGTCATGGAACTAGGAATATCAGTTGGAGAAAGTGAATTGGATGCCCCCCAGGCTTAAGAGATGGAACATGAGCATGGTAGGGATACCATTCCACATGCAGAACAAGAGTTTGACCAATAATAAGCTGTTTCAGCTATGTTGGATCTGAATGATAATCCTCTTTACTGATTCTGATCAATCCTTAATATATATATATATATATATATATATATACCTCTAACACAGTGATATCCCACTGTAGGATCATCTACTCATTAGGAGGAGGGAGGTACATCAAAGGATGTTTCAGATGAGGCTACTTCAAGTAAAAGTAGTAGATATAGGAATTGGGGCTCCTGAGATTAGTACCTGAGATGATGAGGCAAATTACTTGGAAGTAGTGTCCAAGCTAACTACTTCGTTAAAGCTCGATCTTTCTGTGGGATCTATACCCTCCTATTGGGTGGAGTCACAATCCCAAATCTTTGTCTTACTGTCAATTTTGGATAATGACACAACAAATATAGATACTGCTAGCCAGTTACTGATGTGTTCCGATCTGACATTTCCCAGGGGATTGTATACTAGAAGCCTATTCATAAAATCCTTGAGCATGATGTCATACCTCTGCAAGCTAGAGTGGTTAAGCTTAAGGATAAAGATACAAGGGAGGAACCTTGGTAAAGGAAGTGGCTAAACGAGCAGATGTGCTGCAAGATCGTGCTAAGAAGATTACTTCCTTTGAGAAGTCCATTGGGAACTTGCAAACTTAGCTTGTTGCATCAGAAAAACGTGAGAGGAAAGCTCTGGAAGAACTTCATCAAGCTAGAGCTGAGAAGAAGGAAAAAGCCCCCCAACTGGAGGAAGTATCCAGTTAGTTGTTGAGTGTTGGAAAGTTCCTCTTTCTAACGAACAAGTCAAGCAAGCTTGTGAAGCCGTGAAGATTTCCAAGCTAACAAAAAGTGAACTGGAGGGAAACCAATGTTAGTTGAAACAACAACTAGTTAGTTTAGATATTCCCTTTAGGGCAACTGTTAAGAATGCCTTATAAAATAGGTTGTAATTTATAACAATTAGTATATTATCTTCCATAGTTTGAGATGTCTTTCTTTGAATGCTTCATTATGTAATTCCCATATTGATGGGTAATACTTTTTAAGATATTTATCATTTCATGCTCTTTCCTGTACATGTCTAATTATATTCTGTAGCTGGTATGCATTTCTAGACATAACTTTGTGTACTTTAAAAAGGACCTTCCCGTTTGGGAGACTGGCCATTTGCTTAAGAAAAAGTCTATATATCCTATTTTTGGTAGCTTCATTTTCCAACCAAATCACCTTGTATAAATAATTTATGGACTTCTTTCTTATTGTAGGCTACTGCAATCTTCTATTTTTGTGCTTTCATCTTTTCTAGTGTTTCTAACCTCACTATTTTAGAGTCTAGAGTCTCGATAGTCATGGTTTTACCATACTCTTGTGGTGTCATTTTTATTTGTCTTGCAACTCTTGCAGATCTAACACTCATTTATGCTAGTATGACAGGATCTTGCCAATATACTAGCTGGAAAGGAGTAACTCAGTAGCTTCTCTCATAGAAGTCTTGTAAGCCCATAGTGCATAGAGTAGTAGATCATGTCGATTCCTAGGATTTGCTTTGACCATTTTTGAAATTCCTGCTGCTATGATGTTGTTAGTAGGCTCTGCCTAACTGTTAGCTTGTGCATAATAAGGAGTTTAGTGTAACTTCTGTATGGAATATCCTTATAAGAAGTTGTCAAATTTGGGGTTCCTAAATACTGTAGCTTTATCCACTATAATAGACTCTGGGATGCCAAATCTTATGATGATTTTCTCTTCAAGGAAACCGATCACTATCTTTATAGTAATGGCTTTAAAAGCTTGAGCTTCTACCCATTTTGTACAATAATCAGTTATCACTTGGATATGAGAATGCCCTGCAGATGATGCTTGGATAAATAATACCAATTGCATCCATTCCCAAACCTCTGAATGGCCATGGCATTATGATGAATTTCAATTCAGAAGATGGTGCTCTACTAATTGGTCCAAAGAGCTGACACTGTCTGCATCCTTTAGCATACGCTATGCAACCTTTACAAATGAAAGGCCAAAAGAATCCATGTATATGGATTAACCATCTCATCTTAAGCCCATTCTGATGAGCCCCACAAAGTCCTTGGTGAACTTCAGCAATCATGGTCAGAACCTCGCCTGCATCTGTACACGTTTATAGAAAACCTTCAGGATTTCTCTTGTAGAGTTCTCCATTTTCCAGAAAGTATTTATTTGCAGCCATCTTGACTTTAATATGAGTTTTCTTTCCCATAGGATCATTCGGATACTCAATGATCTTTATTATCCAGTCTTGTTCCGTTTTTAGGATGTCTATCTTACAAACTTCCCATAAGGTTGTGTTCCCTATCATTGAATCTAGAGACTCTAGGTTTCGTTTACCTATTCTGATTGCCTTATCATAACCCATTAGTGGAAGAAGTTTGCTGTACTAAGTAATCAGTTATCTGATTTTCTTCTCCAGGTACATATATGAATTCCACTTCACATAATTTATTAGTTAATTCATGTACCCTGACACCACACTTTATTTCCACAGGGCCATACTCTTCTAGTCCCCTTTGATTTGGTTAATGACCAATTGAGAGTCTCCGAATATATTTACTCTTTGAGCCTTAAGTTCTATCCGAACTTCTAATCCTATAATTCGGCTTTCGTACTCAGCTTCATTATTAGTACATGCACCTTCTTGGGTGACTGCAAACTTAGTGGTTACACCTTGAGGTAATCTGATGACAATTCCAGCCCCTGACAGATCTTTAGTACAAGATCCATCAAAGTGCATGATCCAAGGAGGTTGTCTTGGTTGCTCATTTCCCAGATCAAAACATGGACGAGTAGTGATAAATGAGCTTTAGACTCATTGATTAAGTGTAGTTCTAGGCCATTTAGTTGCATTTTAGGTCATGTTGCTTTCTTTTCTTTACCATTTTGATCCTTTTTCATTTGCATCTAAGAAGTTTTCATATTAGCGCATTGCATGGGCATTTACATTCCCCCCTCCCCTTGTCTAACCTTCTTTCAAGTGTTGACAACTTCAGCACATGAAAAAGGAGTGAAACATGGGGAGCGGACGCTCCAAAAGAGGCGGAGCGGGCACTCTGGCCAAGGAAAAGTGAAGAAAGGGGACAATATATTGGAGCGACCCAGGAGCGTTCCTGGAGCGGTTGCTCCAAGCTTGGAGCGGGTGCTCCTTAAGCCAGAGCTGCTATTTTTTTACTTGTCTTTTACTTTATTGCCCTTACGTTTACGGTGTATAAAATCCAATTTTGTAATAATAAAGACTTAGCTTATTTTCTGAATATTAATTAGTTTTAATTAGAGAGTTTTAGAAAGAGAAGTAGAACTTAGTGAGAGAAAGTGGATCTAAGATTGAACTTAAAACTTTTTGGATTGATTTCAATGGAGTAGTGTTGATTTCATCATCATCTATTGAGTATTTCTTCTTTCTTTAGTCATTATTTGCTGTAATACTTTGTTTATTTTGGTTTAGCATTGATTAGTAGTGATTAGTTGCTTATTAGTTGGTTTTCATGTTGTCCACCATTGTTGAACCTCTATTAATGTTTCAAGCTTTTTATTTTACTTCTTTAATGGCTTTAGAGTAATTTCCTAGATAGGGGAAGGGGATGACCTAGGTGATCACTAGTTGACCTCAAAACTCAAGTTTGGGGGTTAGACCTAGGTAAAATTAGGTTTCCTAGCTTAAATTAATGTTATGTTTAATTGATTGATCACCATTTAAACTTGATTTGGGTAGCTTAGGTGAATGATTGAGAAATGAAGCCTAGATTGACCTTAAGCTAGTCAATAGGTTGACTTTACATGAGAATAGGTGTTGACTTCCTAGGACCTTAATTGAATCACTATGGGTTGTGGAAATACTTCATTGATTGAATTTTCCATGAGAATAGGTGAAGTCGGTCGATTAGGTCCTCCTAATTAGCTCGATAAATTTGAGTGAATTGGTCCCTTAATGGACCCTATTGAATCCCCTTGACTTGACTAATAGGTTACCTAGTGGTTAACTAGTAATTCCCCTATCCCTAGTGCTTTCTTATATAGTTTGATTTAGTTTATTGTTAGCTAATTAGTTCACTATTTCTTAGTTAATCATTAATCTCAAAAATCCCCAAAATTAGGCTTAGCTCGTTTAATCACTTTCAAGCTTTGACTAATCTTTGTTTCCCCGTGGATTCGACCCTTTCTTGCCCTATATTAGTCTAAGTTAGGTTGTTCATTTTTCTTTGGTTACCGATTGGTTGCTTGCTACTTGGTGTTAAGCTCTTGTGTTACTAACCTTGCTCTTTAGCTTTTGTAAAGGTTATGAGGAGATCAATTGCTTCCAATCGACTACAATCTTGAGGGCACTTTACGGGAGTTGAGGAGTATTTTTAGGAACCAAGGGTACTTTCTACAAGTGAGGAACAATCGGGGGAGGTATTTGAGGAATATCAATCAAGTTCTTCTACTTCTAGTGTAATGGCGGAGGATCCACCCGTTCCTAAAGCTTTGAGGGACAATGGTCAGCCGAAGCATTTGAGCTCAAAAGTGGTATAAGGAGGCTGAGAACAACCGCCAACTTTGAGTTTTCTCCACAATTGATTAGATTGATCAAGCAAGAGCCATACGGAGGATGTACTCATGAGTGTCCACTTGATCATTTGGCAAACTTTCTTGAGCTTTGTGCCACGCTCAAGCAAAATAATATAACTCAATAGTTCGTCAGGCTTAACATTTATCATTTCACTCTCACGGGGAAATCCAAGAAATGGTTGCAATCTATACCTCCCTATTCTTTGACTACTTGGGCACAAGTAATGGCGACTTATGTTGATGAGTTCATTCCCAAGACAAGACTTCCGAAGCTAGGAGGAAGATCTCTAATTTCACACAAGATGAGGATCAGACCTTGAACGAGGCGTGGGATAGGTTCGAAGACCTCCGAAGGTTGTGTCCACACCATGGGTTTAGTCAATGGATGTTGATGCAGAGTTTCTATGATGGTTTGCTTCCCATGACTAGAGCTAGTCTTGACTCCGGAGCGGGGGGTCAACTTACCAAGCTACCAGTTGATAACATCGAGCCCACCATTGAAGGGGTTGTGAGGCATTACTCTTGGGGGAATACAAGGTCTACAATTAAGAAGGTTAGTGGAAAAGAGAAGTATGATGTTGAGGCTATGGATCATATCCATGCCAAGCTAGACACTCTAGCTAATAAAATTGAGAAGGTGAACTTTGCATCCCCAAGCCAACCACCTTCCCAAGCTTTCTCTTGTGATATTTGTGGGGGCACCGATCATGCAAGCTCTTATTGTGGAGGATCTATGGAACATGTGGCATGGGTTGGTTCAAGTCAAGAAGGGGCCTCAAACTTCAACGACCAAGGAAGGTGGAACAACCCCTCTCAAGGATCATGGAAACCCCATGCACCACAAAATCACAACAACTACATCCCTCTATATCGACCCCCCCCCCCGGTTTTAACCACCAGCAACAAAGACCACCGTCTGAGCCTAACCTAGCAAAGCCTTCATCACTTGAGTCTAGACTCTAACTTTTCCTTGCCCAACAAACCAAGACCAATGCCGACAATGATAAGAACAATCCCTCTCACAACAAAATGATTGAGACTCAAATTGCTCAACAAGTAAGCAACTCCAACTCTTCTCCTATTCAATTCCCTAGCCAACCCGTGATTCAAGAGGATGCAAGACCATTACTTTTAGACCTGGGGAAAACTATGAGAGGCCTAAGGTGCCTATTTAGGTGAATGAAATCCCGGAAGTTGAGAAAGGGGGAGTGAAGGAGAGGTTGAGGATCTTCTTAAAGAAGTAATTGAGGAAGACGAAAGTGATGTTGTACCGAGCCAAGAAATAAGTTCATGAGAAACACAAAGAAGCTAGTCAAGCGGCACCCAAGGCTTATGTAGCACCAATTTCTTTTCCTCAAAGGCTAGCTAAGAAGAAACTCAATGATAAATTCCTGAAGTTCTTGGAATTCATGAAAGGACTTCAAGTGCACATCCCTTTCCTCTAAGCCATGTCTCACATTTCCACTTATGCTAAGTTTCGTAAGGAGCTCCTCTCCAAAAAGACCAAGCTCGAGGAAAGTGCTACCATTGCTTTGACCGCCGAAGTTAGTGTCGTACTTCAAAACAAGCTTCCCAAGAAGCTTGAAGATCCGGGGTCATTTTCTATTTCTTTGAAGATTGGGGACTTGGAGCCCAAGAGGGCCTTGGCGGATTTGGGGGCAAGTGTGAGTTTGATGCCCTTTTCCATAGCTAAGAAACTCAATTTTAAACTCAAGGCTACAAGGAGAGTCATTCAACTAGCCGATAGATCGATGAAAGTTCCGATTCGAGAGTTGGAAGATGTGTCGGTCCAAGTTGGAAGGGTCTTCATCCCTTGTGAATTTTTGGTTATGGAGATGGAGGAAAACTCCCAAGTTCCTCTTATACTTGGGAGGCCTTTCCTTAAAATGCCGGAGTTCTTGTTGATATGAAGCGTGATGTGCTTACACTAAGGGTTGGAGATGAGAGCAATAAATTTGCTTTTAAGCAATCAATGAAGTCTCCAATCATGGAAGAGGTGAAGAGAATAGATAGCTTTGATAAAGAGGTCTTGAGTTTGAAGAGTATGGGGGGTAATAAGGACCCCTTGGAAGATGTACTCTTGGGAGAGGATTTGGAAGATAACGAGGAAGGGAAAAACTTTAAGTTTGCCATGGATGCCACTCCAACCTATTGCTTTAGGCAGGAGAAGAACGAAGTTCTAGTGGTGCCTTCACCTAACGAGGAGAGTTCTAAGCCTACTCCCAAGGTAGAGTTGAAACCCCTCCCCCTTCTTTAAAATATGAAATTCTTGGTGAGGGTGAGACTTACGCGGTGATAGTCAATGCTAAACTTGAAGGCACTCAACTTCAACAACTTCTTGATGTTCTTAGGGAACATCGAAGTGTCATAGGGTATAGCATTGAAGATCTAAAGGGGCTAAGTCCTACCCTATTCATGCATAGGATTCATCTTGATGACGATCATGCTTCTTCCATTGAGCTTCAACGGAGGTTGAATCCCAATATGAAAGAAGTGGTAAAAAAGGAGGTCTTGAAACTCCTTGAGGCGGGAATAATCTACCCTATTTCCGATAGTAGGTGGGTTAGGCCCTTCCATGTGATCCCTAAAAAGGGAGGCATGACCGTCATCATCAATGAAAAGGGAGAGCAAATCTCTACTAGATCGGTGACCGGGTGGCGCATGTGCATAGATTACCATAGATTGAATAAAGCCACCCGAAAAGATCATTTCCCAATCCCCTTTATAGATTAAATGTTGGAAAGGTTAGCGAGTCATTCCCATTTTTGTTTACAGGATGGTTATTCGGGGTTCTTTCAAATTCCCATCCACCCCGATGACCAATAACGGACTACATTCACATGTCCATTTGGTACCTTTGCATGTCGAAGGATGTCATTTGGCTTGTGCAATGCGCCCTCTACATTTCCAATATGTAAGGCCGTCATCTTTTCGGATGTATTGGAAGATTCCGTTGAGGTGTTCATGGATGACTTCTCCATGGTAGGTTCATCTTTTGACAATTGTCTCAAGAACTTGAAAAATGTTCTTCAAAGATGTCAAAAGATGAATCTAGTGCTTAATTGGGAGAAGTGCCACTTCATGGTGGAGGGTGGAATTGTGTTGGGACCAAAGATTTTCCAAAAGGAAATTGAGGTAGATAGGGCCAAGATTGAGGTCATAGAGAAGTTTCCCCCACCTACTACGGTGAAGGGAGTACATTCTTTTTTGGGGCATGTCGTTTCTATCCCCAGTTCATAAAGGACTTCTCTAAGATCTCTAGGCCCCTATCTAGCCTCTTGGAAAAAGATATTAAGTTTGTTTATGAATGATTGCATGAAAGCTTTTGAGACCTTAAAGCATGCCCTTATTTACGCCCCCATTGTGCAAGCTCCGGATTGGAGCTTGCCTTTCGAACTAATGTGTGATGCTAGTGACTATGCAATGGGAGCCGTCTTAGGGAAAAGAAAATAAGAGAAGCTTCATGTTATTCATTATGAGAGCAAGAGTTATTGGCCGTTGTGTTTGCCTTTGATAAGTTCCGGCCTTATCTTGTGTGCTCCAAAGTGGTAGTGTACACCGATCACTCTGCAATCAAGTACCTTATGTCCAAGAAAGATGCGAAGCCGAGGTTGATTCGATGGATCTTGCTCCTCCAAGAATTTGATATTGTGATTAGAGACAAGAAGGGAACGGAGAACTTGGTGGCTGACTACCTTTCCCGGTTACCTTTGCTTGAAGACCCCCCCTCCCATGTGCTTCCCATTGATGATAGCTTAAAGGATGATCTCTTGTACTCCATTAAAGCACTTGATACCCCATGGTTTGCTGATATGGCGAACTACTTGGCTTGTGAGATCATTCCTTTTGAGTTCAACTATCAACAACGAAGGCGGTTCCTCCATGATTCTAAGTTCTATGCGTGGGAGGAACCCCTTTTGTTCAAGAGGGGGGAGGATGGTTTATATAGAGGATGCTCCTCACCAACATTCTAGAGTTGGAGAAATTTTATGTTTGGGGGATGGATTTCATGGGACCTTTCCCTTCTTAACTTGGTAACTCCTACATATTGGTGGCGGTTGACTATGTCTCCAAATGGGTGAAAGCAATCACCTCACCTACAAATGAAGCCAAGGTAGTTACCAAGCTCTTCGATTCTGTGACATTTCCAAGGTTCGCGGTTCCGAGGGCAGCGAATATTGATAGGGGATCCCATTTCTTCAAAAAAAGCTTCCAAGCATTCCTCTCCAAATATAGGGTGCATCATAACATGGGGCTCTCCTACCATCCTCAATGTAGTGGCCAAACGGAGGTGTCAAATAAGGAGGTGAAGCTCATCTTGGAGAAAATCGTGAACCAATCTCGCAAGGATTGGTTGTTAAAACTTGATGATGCTTTATACGCTTATAGGACGGATTATAAGACCCTAATTGGCACAACTCCCTACAAGCTAGGGTTTGGAAAATTATGTCATTTGCCAGTTGAGTTGGAGCACAGAGCGTATTCGGCCATCAAGCTTTTGAACTTTGATCTCAATGCGTCCCGGGAAAAAAGACTTTTGGATGTACATTATGTCGAAAAGATTAGGAGGGATGCCTATGAAAAATGCTCAGATCTACAAAGAGAGGACTAAGGCATGGCATGACCGAAGAATTATGAAGAGAGAATTTAAGGTGGGAGACAAGGTACTTCTCTTCAATCTAGGGTAAGACTCTTTTCGGGGAAGCTAAAGTCTAGATGGAGTGATCCGTTTGAAGTTAGAACGATGTTCCTGCATGGTGCGGTTAAAGTTTGGAGCAAAGAAAAAGGGACATTCAAAGTAAATGGGCAAAGGCTCAAGGTATACCACGATGGAACCCAAATTGAGAGCATTTGTCATATGACGTTGGATGACTACCCCCTTCCCCTAGGAGGTTTTTCTTCGTAAGGAGGTCAATATAATCAATTTAAAGAAGCGCTTATGGGAGGCAACCCGGCTTCTTAGCATTTCAAAAAAAATGAGAAAAAGAAAGAAAAGAATTACGAAGAGAAAAAAACCAATGAAAGAAATGAGAGAAAAACATCAGAGAAAAAAGAATCAAAAGAATAAAATGATGAGTGAAGAAGTGGTTTAGCATGAGAAAAATTGGAGGAGGAATGAAACAAGGATAAAATTTGGCTAAGTATGGAAGAAGAGGAAGAGGAGGGACCCACAAAAGGGCTAAAGGGGGAGCTTCAACCTTCATATCTCCTTCATTTTTCATCGTTTTCACTCACTTCCTTCACAAAAGCTTCACCATTTCTCCTCCTTTACACAAAGAACCCACTTCCATTCAAATCCCCGAATTAAAAAATTGGTCATCACGTAAAGTTGAAGATTGGGAGTGATTTCTTGAAGAAAAAAGGTTAAGGAGCACGGTTGGAGCTTGAAGAAGCCTTTATTGTTTGCAATTCAGGATTTTCTTCACCCCTCTTGAAGAGGGAGGTAACACCCTAAGCCTAACTTTTATTTTTCTTCTAGATTTGGCTAAGGAAATTGAAAATATGATGAATGTGGTGATTCTTATGGAATTAGCTGGTAGATTTAGATAGATTTCGATTTTTATTTGATTTATTTTGATTTTTTGTGTGATTTCTTTCACTTTTCTTTTTAATTATTTTTCCCTTGTAGCTTATTTAGTTTGGTTTTCCTAATTTCTTTTATTTTTTATTTTATCTACTTTTTTTTTAAATAAATTTTCTTAATTTCCTTTTGATTTTTTTTCATTTGTGTGAATACTTGTTCTTCTTTGTTTCTTTTGTGACTTGGGAATTTGTCATAGTTGGTACCTCCATTTTTTTGGAGCTCAATTTTTCGGGTTGATCTAGTGGTCTTTTGATTTATAAAAACATTACTTGGTTGAGTAATTCTCTAGAAACTCCAAACATGTATCAATTTCGAAAAAGGAGTAAGAAAGACCATAGTTTTACTTCACAAAAAAACTCTAAGGGCACCCTTCCGGCACTTAAGTTCGTCAACCCGGAATATAAACGTCGGTGTGACACACTTAAGCACAGGAAAATAAAAGCTTCCAAATTTAACCATGGTGATACACTTGAAAGTTTCGGGATTAGGCGTGATGTGAGGCAGTGCTTGCTTGCTATGGGCATGGAACGCTTTCACATGCTTTGCGCTTTGACGTATGAGAGACGTGAGGTTGAGAGACATGAGGGGGAGTATGAAATCTCCTTCTAATTGTTCAATCAATCCCAATGCATTTCTCTAGAGAGGCTTAACGAAATATTCCTTTGTGATGCCTCAAACGGCATTCGCAACCCTGAAACTTGGCAACATAACATCTACTATCAAAGGGACGTATTTTGGCGAGACATTTCCGGATACGCGCCCATTGATTTAAAGACGGGATATTCCTCTCACATGCATTCCCCCGTTCTTAGATACACTCACCACCTCTTGGTTACCACCCTTTACTCGAAAAAGTAGCCGAGCAAGGTGGCCTCCGAGGAGGTGACTGCACTCTTACTTACCGCCCATCACCCTCAAGAGAATGGGGGCAAGTTGAATCTTTGATTTGCTTTTCTCCAACAATGTATTGCTATACACCGTGGGGAACTTTTTAAATCCGATATTCATTGTGGGGGAATGGTGACTATCATTGCCACCGCCCTTGGGTTTGGGGAGCAACTCCCATTGTTGACTCCAGTTGATGAAAACCCCTTCCTGGATATGGATTATATTAAAACCGTCGGGTGGATTGATTATACCCCCGATCCCAAGCGGTTTGTTTGGAAGGTAAGGGGTCGACATCACTGCTTGTTGCCAAATTGGGAGGTGACCCATATTGATCGCGACGGGGGGATGACGATATTTTTCTTATCCCTTTTGAGCCTCCCGTCCGGAAATCCCAGGTCACACGCGACGACGTAGCTCCCCTTCTCCAAAGAGAGGAGCCGAGTTCCGGTTGTCGTGCTTTTGTGTCGTCCTGCTCTTTTGACTATGAGGGGGCTTTCTATAGTCTCTCTCTTAACCAGGATCGCATGATGGATGCGATCCAAGCCATGAGAGAAGACTTGAGTAGTATGATGGTGCAAAGCAATGCTATGTACCATCACCACGTGGATAGAGGAAATGTTGAACCCTATGTCAACCATCCTAATTGGCCTCCTCAGCATGGGCCGGTGCCGGGTTGGAATGAACGCCAACCTATGTACCCGTATCGGCCCCACCGTGACCCACCCTATGATTGGCAGGTACCCGGGGGTTCCAACCCCATGGGTGATCCCTCCTATCCCCACCCTTATGGCGCTTGGCTGCCGGGCTACACGGGTGGTTGGGAGCCTCATGGCCCCGCCCCCTAGCCTTATATGGCTCGATATCGCGCCTTCCCCTTCGGGAGACATGCCACCACCTCCCCCTCCCGGAGAAGGTCCATCTCATATGGACGAGGACTTGTTCCTCTTGCCCCACTCCTTATTTACTTGTTTTGTATGTTTGCACCGAGGACGGTGCCTTGATTGTTTAAGGGTGTTTATCTTCGATTATGATTGTGGGAGGTGGCTTTTTTAGGGTTTGGGGTATCTTTTTGGGTATGCGTCTTAGAGAGGATGCATGCTAGGTTTGGAATACGAGGATGCATGATAGGAGAGTGTGCTTATTGTTTGATGCCTTGTCGATATTGATTATTTGAACCATGTATGAACGACTCCCTTGTATATTACATGTACATGGCTTTCTCTTATTTTCTTCCTTTTAGTTTCTATGTATATATCATTTTGCTTTACTTTTCTTCTTATTTTCTTCTTGGCTCATTTTATTCTTAGACTCATATGTAGCATAGTTTCATAGCATGATAGTTTTGCATGTAGCTTCTTAATTGCATATAGGATTTGTTTATTGGTAGTTTGCATGTAAATTATAAAATTTTCAAAAATAATAAAAATATTTTGCATCACCTAGTCAAGGAATGACTCTACAAGATGAATTTAGAGGTTAGAGGTTGAGAACTTGACTTTTGAGTAGAGGTGTAGTAGCTTGAGTGTCTTATGTGCTCGTTGGGAGTATTAGGGGTGCTTTAAGATTGGATGCCTAGGTCTTGTTACGAATAGACCCCTCAATTGTCTGAGACTCGCCTTTAGCGTGAATAAGTGTCACTATTTACCTATAAAAAGTCTTTACTCTCTCCTTTGACCTTGGATAAGACCTTTAGAGACCTTGAGAACCCTTCTAGCTTAATAAAATGCAAGGCTACTAGCCTTTAGAAAAGAAAGGAAACAAATTGTTAACTTCTAAGGGAACACTATAAGAGGGGGGGTGAATTATAGTGTGAGAAATATACGTTACTCTTTGAGGAATTATAAAACAACGAAAGGACCAAGAGAAATACACAAGAGATTTTAGTGAGGAAAAACTTCCTAGGCCCAATAGGAAGAAATGACCTTGACCACAAGTGATTTTGACTCAAAACTTTCCACTATAATAGGCCAAACGACTCTGTTTACAAACCTATTACTTTTCTCTCTCAGGCCACAGCTTGACTTCATAAACTCAAGTTCCCAATAACAGTTCCCACTAACCGTTGTTCCTCTCGAACTTCACTCGAAGTTCCCTTCTCTTTCTCTTTCTCTTTCTCTTTCTTCACTCAAAGCCTCACACTTACAATGAAACTCACTCAAGTTTCGTCCCCTGTCTCTTGCTTAACTCAAAGCTTTTCTCAATACAGGATTTCACTCAAAATCCCCTTACCCCAAAACCAATATTACAAATGAAAAAAACAATAAGGGAGTAAGTAGGAAATGTATCAGGAACACAAGAGTATATGGAAGGAATGACGGTACTGACTCTATCTTAGTCAAACTCAATTAAAACCGAAGTCAGACACACTATGGAAGGACTACTATTCGACTCTCTATATGGAGGAATTGTTCAAAGTTTGACACACTATGGAATGACTACTACAAGTCAAACACACTATGGAATGACTAAAGTCAGACACTTTAAACTTTGGATTAGTCTATCTATCTATAACGTAAGTAGTCATGAAATAACTTACCAAAAATTAATCCACTAACCCCACTACTTAGCTTAATAAAAAGAAGCAGTAACATTAAACGTGGTTTTGAAAACTTGAAGCTAAATTAAACTAATTACAATTAATTAAAGCTTGAGAAGAAAATAATCAAGAGCACTCACCACTAACAATAAATGTGTAACAGTAAGTTAATTGTGATATTAGTTTGCTTGGGGAGTAATTAAATCATTTTCTTTCAATAGTTGTTAGGAAAATATCTGTATAAATATTTTAATCAAAACCGAAAATGATATTTGAATTTAAAAAGAAAATCTTTTTAAAACCGAAAATCAGATTATATTTTGAAAATAAAATCTTTTGATTTAACTAAAATATAAAAGATGATATTATCCTTAATAAATATGAAAATCATTTTAAATCATTTCCTAACAAACTAATAACCAATTCCCTAAAATCATGGATCTAGTCAAAACTTACCTAAGACTCTCTAACAAACTACTTGGGCGCACAACATTAAACACCATTTAGTAAGTATGTTCCCAACTATGTTCCCAAACTTTCTGTGTTCCCAAACTGTGCCAACTCTGTTCCTAACATAGGAACAGAAGCCAATTTCAAATTCTCAAACTTTAGAAACATTGCTTAACATTTAACTCAAGTTCCTATGTGTGTGTGTGTGTTCCTATATTATTACAACAAGTTCCCATCCATCAACTTCCCATGCCAAAGGAACTCGTAGACTTAATTAATAGAAACCGACACAACCTTTTTACCTTTTAGACTCAATAAACCTAGGAACTTAACTAGAGACTCTAAAGCTTCATTCCAACTTTATAACTCAAGTTTCCTTACCTTTCCGAATCTTGTTCCCTTTTTACATTTAGGAATTTAAACACAAACTCATGTATTCTAAGCTTCCTTCATGTTAGGATAGTTGTTCCTTTGAATATCTTCACTTCAATCTTCATGTCAAGGCTGTTCACTTCAACCTTGATAATTGTAGTATTCTCTTTATCCATAGGAACAATGCACCTCGCACACCTTTCTCAATATGCATTCTCAATACTATAGGCCCAACCTTTCACAATGATTCTTGCACACATAAAACTTATAAACTCTGTTAGTTAATTACTTTAGTTTGTCATCATCAAAACCATATTGGGTCAACAATTTCCCCCTTTTTGGTGATGACAAACCAAGGCAAATTAATATAAAAAATAACATATATATAATATAATTTTACAATGCAAGATCATATTAAGTAGAGAATAAACCATAACAAGAATAATAAAATAAGTTACTTTGCCATAATCTTCCACCTTTTGACATCATCAAAAAGCGAATTGGTTTTCAAGAATTCATGATCAACCTTCCAAACTTATAGTGACACCACACCACCATAACCATGAAATTAATGGTCAAACATGAATCAAAAATTGCAATTAGCACAAACATCAATCTAGTAATATTAGTCATCCTCATGCACATGATGATCAATTAGTAAAAGAGGCTAAAGCATGTTAAACATAAACCACCACTATTACCAAAGTGTAATCCATATAAAAGCAAACAAACGAAATGTCCAATAGAATTAAAAGAGAGGATCAAAGGCTCATTTTGTGAAGGAATGGTAGGTATGGGCTAAGTGGCAAAGATATATATGTATGAATTGGTCACTTGTTCCTTCACTATTACATTTCCTAAACTTCTAGTTTTCTTGTGATTTGCCTTCGAAACACACGCTTGTTCCTTTCAAATAACATGTAGTTCCTTACTTTTTTTTCAAACTTTGAATATAATTCTGCTGTCTATTCCTTAGTTTCAAGGAATAACATATTCCTTTTGTTTACTGTATTTGTTACTAAAGGAACATACTTGGGACTACTAGAACCCATGCTGTTTTTAATAGCTCTGTAGAAATAGGAATTTGAACATTTTTGGAACTCTTTCTCTTCTATTACTCCTTCTCACACATCTCTCCTTTTTTCTCTCATATTTTTTGTTCTTCTTTGTCTCCCGCGAACTCTCCTTTTTCTTCTCCATATGAATTTATTCTCCCTTAAGCTTTTCTTTTTCTTTTCTTTGTTCCCCCTCAATTGTTGCATCATCCTTAATGTTTAAATTTATAGTGGAGGAACACAAACCGAAGGATTTGTATATAGTGAATTGGTTAAAAAGATAAATGTATATAAATGTGATATGGAATGATTTGGAGGAAGTTTTTAGATCATTAAAAATAAAAGGTAGAATAAGAAGTATGAGAATTTAGGGAATGATATAACTCGTGTAAACAAAATTGGACATTCATACATAATGCACTTGATTCATGTGGAATGTATAACATATGAGTTCCTTAGATTAAAGGAACTACAGTTTTTACTTCTTCTTACTATTGACTAACAATTAGCAATATGGACAATAAGGGGAATATTACACAAACATCAGTGAGTCATCTTATAAATTTGAACTCATGACTATGCGCAAAACATAGAATCAATTGTGGTGACACACTTTCATATGAAAGATATTTCACAAAAACTCTACATAAAAGCGCTAGATGAATTTTACATTGAGGGAAAGACAAGACAACTTAACTCATTTAACAAAATCAACTCTACTAATTTCATAAGCCTTTTAAGTGAGAGAAATGAAAAATTCACCAAAAAAGCGCAAGGAACAACGAGTGCCATATGTTGTTCCCCCTCACTAAGGCATCCATAAAGTCTAGCAATTAATATTAGGAACCCAACTTTGTTTAGGTTCCATACTATGCCACATATTAGACTTTTTAACATGTAACTTAGTTTTAGACTCAACGTCAAATTTGGCTATTAAACATAACTGAGAAGTTCCTTTATCTGAAAGTTCCTCTTCAGATTCATACTCATGTTCCCATGACGGACACTTTTTAATGTAGTGATCTAATCTACCACATTTAAAACAACCAGATTCATATTTGAAGTAGAAGACTTTTTACCTTTGGTTTTGCTCCATTTGAGATCTTTGTACATCTTCTTGAATTTTCGAACAAGCTTCACAGTTTCTTCGGCATCAAAGTCTTCGTCCTCTTCTTCCTCCTCATAGGCCTTTAGAAAAAGTGCTCGATTTGTAGAAATTTCACCATATCGAGTTCCTAACTGATGTTCATGGGTCAACAATAAACATGGTAGCTGCTCTAGATTGAACTTAGTGAAATTTTTCGTTTCTTAGAGAGTAGTTACTTTGGCCATCCATTTCTCCTTCGGAAAGCTCCTTAAAATTTTACGAACCTATTCCTCAGACGAAATATACTTTCCAAGAGAATCCAATTCGTTAATAATGTTAGAAAATTGATTAAACATATTACTAATTGTCTCATATGATTTCATTGAAAAGAGCTCGTATCTATTCATTATAGAATCAATATTAGACCTTTATACCTCATTCGTTTCTTCGTGAGTGACTACAAGTAAATCCCATATTTGTTTAGCAATTTTGCACCCCATGACACGATTGTATTCATGAGGTCCAGGACCACACTACAACAGTTCAATAGCTTGAGCCTTCAATTCTAACTTCTTATAGTCTAATGCATCAAAATCACATATAGGTTTAGGAACTACCTCGTTCTTCTCTTTTTTTGTTGTCACTTTGAAATCTCCAACCTCTATGACTCTCCATACATGGTAATTGTCGGCTCTGATGAAGATCTCCATTATGTTCTTCCCATAGGTGATGAATTTCCCGTTGAACATTGGAGGTCGTAAGGTTGAATAACCTTCTTCGAGCTTTTCATTAAGTGTTTCCATCAGGATCTTTTCTCAATAGGGTTTCTTATATTTTTGTGAGTTCCTGCTCTGGTACCAATTGTTAACCTCTAAGGGAACATTATAACAGGGGGGGTGAATTATAGTGTGCAAACTATATGTTACTTTTTGCGGAATTATAAAACAACGAAAGGAACAAGAGAAATACACAAGAGATTTTAGCGAGGAAAAACTTCCTAGGCCCAATAGGAATAAACAACCTCGACCACAAGGGATTTTGACTAAAAAATTTCCACTGTAATAGGCCAAACGGCTCTGTTTACAAACTTATTAGTTTTCTCTCTTGGGCCACAACTTGAGTTCCTAAACTCAAGTTCCCAACAACAGTTCCCACTAATCGTTGTTCCTCTCAAACTTCACTCGAAGTTCCCTTCTCTTTCTCTTCCTCTTTCTCTTTCTCTTGCTTCACTCAAAGCCTCACACTTATAATGAAACTCACTCAAGTTTCTTCCCCTTTCTCTTGCTTAACTCAAAGCTTTTCTCAATACACGATTTCACTTAAAATCCCATTACCCCAAAACCAAGATTACAAACGATAAAGGGAATACGTAGGAAATGTATAAGGAACACAAGAATATATGGAAGGAATGACGGTGCTGACTATATCTTAGTCAAACTCAATTAAAATCAAAGTCAGACACACTATGGAAGGACTACTAAAATTCGACTCTCTATGTGGAGGGATTGTTCAAAGTCCGACACACTATGGAATGACTACTACAAATCAGACACACTATGGAATAACTAAAGTCAGACACTTTAAACTTTGGATTAGTCGATCTATTTATAACGTAAGTAGTCATGAAATAACTTACCACAAATTAATCCACTAACCCCATGATATTCATAACTTAATTAATTAATTAGTTGTTATTAAATGTTTCTTGAGAAATGATTAACCACTATCCTACTACTTAGCTTAATAAAAAGAAGCAGTAACAATAAACGTGGTTTTGAAAACTTGGAGCTTAATTAAACTAATTAAAATTAATTAAAGCTTGGAAATAAAATAATCAAGCTCACTCACCACTAACCGAAAATGTGTAGCAGTAAGTTACGCGTGATATTAGTTTGCTAGGGGAGTAATTAAATCATTTTCTTTAAATAGTTTTTAGGAAAATATCTTTATAAATATTTTAATCAAAACAGAAAATGTTATTTGAATTAAAAAAGAAAATATTTTAAAAACCGAAAATCAGATTATATTTTGAAAATAAAATATTTTGATCTAACTAAAATATAAAAGATAAGATTTAAAATATTTGATATTATCCTAAATAAATCAGAAAATCATTTTAAATCATTTCCTAACAAACTAATAACCAACTCCCTAAAATCATGGATCTAGTCAAAACTAACATAGGACTCTCTAACAAACTACTTGGGCGCACAACATTAAACACCGTTTAGTAAGTGTGTTCCAAAAATGTATGTGTTCCCGAACTGTGCAAACGTCTTTTCCCAACATAGGAACAGAAGCCAATTTCCAATTCTCAAACTTTGGAAACATTGCTTAACATTTAACTCAATTTCCTATATGTTTGTGTGTGTTCCTATATTACTACAACAAGTTCCCATCTATCAACTTCCCATGCCAAAGGAACTCGTAGACTTAATTAATTAAAACCGACACAACCTTTTTACCTTTTAGACTCAATAAACCTAGGAACTTAACTAGAGACTCTAAAGCTTCATTCCAACTTTATAACTCAAGTTTCCTAACCTTTCCGAATCTTGTTCCCTTTTTAAATTTAGGAACTTAAAGACAAACTCATGCATTCTAAGCTTCCTTCATGTTAGGATAGTTGTTCCTTTGAATATCTTCACTTCAATCTTGATGTCAAGCCTCTTCACTTCAAGCTTGATAATTGTAGTATTCTCTTTATCCATGGGAACAATGTACCTCGACACCTTTCTCAATAAGCATTCTCAATGATATAGGCACAACCTTTCCCAATGATTCTTGCACACGTAAAACTTATAAATTCTGTTAGTGAATTACTTTAGTTTGTCATCATCAAAATCGTATTGAGTGTTGCAAAACAAAGACAAAAACAAAAAAAATTATGAAAATTGAAAAGAAAAAAATAGAACCCTTTGGCCATTTGGATCTAATAAGGGGTGCATGACAGCCCACAAGGCTAGTAGCCTTTCGTGATTAAAATTTCATGCGTTCGGCCTCTAGATATGCTCCAATGCCTTGGTATGAGCTACCTTACCCTCTTATCGCGTCTCACATTGAGTGCTCGGTATCGTGCCACAGAAACATGACTATCGAGTGAGAGATGGACCATGTGAGGAGATAGTCTAGGGCCTTTGCAACAAAAAAGGGAGTTAACTAGTGAATAAATAGGCTAGCTTGGGGGATCTTGTGAACTTGTGGGGCGTGATTGGTACAAGGTTGAGCGTGTTTTTCCATTTTATAGGGAAATTTTTTACTTAGGAACAATCAGGGCTTGTGTTATAGTTGAGGGACTTCTAGGCCGATCATTTCTTTGCACACTAGCTTAGATCACCCCTTTGACCCCTAACTTGTGGATAAGGAAGGACGACTACAGTTGAGGACCTAAATTTTGTGATGCTCGCTCTAGCTTATTGCATGCATTAGTTTCCTTGGGATTGTTGATTGCTTGAGGAGAAGCATTGGCAAGCTTGTGAGAATTTGATAGGTGAGTTTTAGACTCACTAATTAGGTGTAGTTCAGGCAATTTAGTTTCATTTTAGGTCATGTTGCATTCTTTTCTTTTCCATTTTGAATACTTTTTCATTATTCCATGTTTTACCTTAGTTTTTAGTGCATTTGCATCTAAATAGTTTGCATATTAGCCCATCCCATGAGCATTTGCATTCCCCCCTCCCCTTGTCTAACCTTCTCTTAAGTGCTGATAGCTTAAGCACATGGAAAAGGAGCAAAAACAGGGGGACGGGCGCTCTAAAATAGGCGGAGCGGGCGCTCTGCCAAGGAAAAGTGAAGAAAGGGGACAATAGCTTGGAGCGACCCAGGAGCGTTCCTGGAGTGATCGCTCCAAGCTTGGAGCGAGCGCTCCACAGTACGAGGAGCTAGCGCACCTTAAGCTAGAATGCCATTTTTTACTCGTCTTTTACTTTATTGCCCTTATATTTACGGGGTATAAAAACTAAATTTTGTAATAATAGAGACTTAGCTTATTTTCAGAATATTAATTAGTTTTAATTAGAGAGAGTTTTAGAGAGAGAAGTAGAACTTAATGAGAGAAAGTGGATCTAAGATTGAACTTGAAGCTTTTTGGATTGATTTCAATGGAGTATTGTTGATTTCATCATCATCTATTGAGTATTTCTTCTTTCTTTACTCTTTATGTTCTTTAATACTTTGTTTATTTTGGTTTAGCATTGATTAGTAGTGATTAGTTGCTTATTAGTTGGTTTTAATGCTTTCTACCATTGTTGAACCTCCATTAATGTTTCAAGCTTTTTATTTTACTTCTTTAATGTCTTTAAAGTAATTTCCTAACTAGGGGAAGGGGATGACCTAGGTGATCACTAGTTGACCTCAAAAGTCAAGCTTGGGGGTTAGACCTAGGTAAAATTAGGTTGCCTAGCTTAAATTAATGCTATATTCAATTGATTGATCACCATTTAAATTTGACTTAGGTATCTTAGGTGAAGGACTGAGAAATGAAGCCTAGATTGACCTTAAGCTAGTCAATAGGTTGACTTCACCATGAGAATAGGTGTTGACTTCCTAGGGCCTTATTGTAATAATCATGGGTTGTGGAAATACTTAATTGATTGAATTTTCCATGAGAACAAGTGTAGTCGGTCGATTAGGTCCTCCTAATTAGCTCGAGAGAGTAATTAGAAAACATTTGAGTGAATTGGTCCCTTAATTGACCTTATTGAATCCCCTTGGCTTGACTAATAGGTTAGCTAGTGGTTAATAGCAATTCCCCTATCCCTAGTGCTTTCTTATTATAGTTAAATCAAATCATTTAGTTTATTGTTAGCTAATTAATTCACTATTTCTTAGTTGATCATTAATCTCAAAAATCCCAAAAATTAGGCTTAGCTTGCTTAATCGCTTTCAAGCTTTGACTAATCTTTGTTTCCCCGTGGATTCGACCCTCTCTTTCCCTATATTAGGCTAAGTTAGGGTTGTAATTTTGCACGTCCAACGACCGTGTTAAGTAGCCGAAAAGTCAGCTAAGGCTTGGAACTTTAACAACTTTCTGAGGAACAAACAATAAGTCAAACTATAAGAGGTGTAGAATCCACTTACTGAGGCGTCCCTTGAGGATAGGTTGGGATAGCATGTGTTTCATCACATATGTGGGAGAGACCACTTCAATTTCAAATGTGATTCAATAGTGGATTAGTTGGATAAATGTATCATATAGGCAAAGGCACCTTTTTTCTGCATTGGTATACCTTTTTTCAGTATCATGCAAGATCCTATTGAAATAAAATACAACTTATTCTTGTCCATTCTCATTTTCTTGCGTTAATAGACTTCCTATGGAATCTGTGGCTGAGTCTGAGGGGGTTACCATTCTGCTTAGGTAGGATTAAAAACTGGTGGGTTACCAAATAATTATTTATTTGATCAAACGCTACTTGATGTTGATTTTCCCATCTGAAATCTGATTCATTCTTTAATGTCAATAGAGGTGAAAAGACTCTAGTTTTTCAAGCCAAATTTGAAATGAAACTTCTTACATAATTGATCTGTCCTAAGAAACTTTGTAATTCTATTTTGTTTTGAGGTGGTTGGGCTACTAGTACCACTTTGGCTTTATTTTGATCAATCTCCATTCCATGTTTATGAATCAAGAATCCTACGAAGTTACTCGCTTACACTCCGAAAGCACACTTTAATAGATTCATTGTCAGGTTATACTTCCTCATTCTTTTGAAAGATCTATCTAGATGTTCCTTATGAGAGGTTAAGTCATGAGACTTAACAAGGATGTCATCTATATAGACTTCGATAATCTTACCAATCATGTCCTCGAATATGAGGTTCATTGTCCTTTGGTAGGTAGCTCCATCATTTTTCAAACCAAACGGCATGGCTAACCATTCATACATGCCTAAGGAGCCTGGACATCTGAAAGTTGTCTTATAACGGTCTACTTCAGCTATCCCCAATTGGTGATATCCTATATATCCATCCAAAGATGAGATATACTCGTATCTAGAGGTTGCATCTATTAACATGTCAGCAACAGACATAGGGTACTGATCTTTAGGGCTTTATTAAGGTCCCTATAATCAATACAAATTCTCACTTTACCATTTTTCTTAATTACTAGTACTATGTTAGCTATCCATTCAGCATTCTTGATTAATATGATTAACCCTGCTTGTAATAGCTTTTCAATTTCATCTTTTACTTTTGGGATTAAATAAGGTGCTAACCTTCTACGGGTTTAAGCCATAGGCATACATCCTTCCCTAATAGGCAATTCGTGCTTTGAAATTGAAAGGCCAATACCAGGCATCTCACGATGTTCCCATGCAAAACAATCTTTGTACTTATGTAAAATGTCGATTATGTCTTGCTTATCTTCTGGGGGTAACAATTTAGTGACGTGAGTATTTCTAAGATTCTCTTTGTTTCCCAAATTTACTTCTTTTAAAGGATCATGGACCTCTTGTCTTAGGTCCTCACTTTTGGCCTAAACTCTAGTTTCTTCTTCTACCAGAGGTTTAGACTTTACATCACATGACATTAAGTCTACATTCTATTATTGTAACTTATTCATATATTGATATAAAAGGAAAACTTCATATAGTGGTCAACTGTGGGGGGTATACCCCTCATTTTCATTAATTGGTGTATTCATCATTATAACTTTTGATAAGAGCTAACTAAATACAAAGTACCTATTGTAATGATCCTAAAAACTAATTATGGGAGCCTGGTACTCCATAATATCTTTGTCTTGTTGGGAAGTTTATGTGATATCTTCCACTATTATGTAAGTGACTTTGTCATCTTCTATGATCTCTTCTAGGACTACTGTGGAATCCGCTAGAGTCTTTGGGAAAAATTTTGTGTCGTCTTCTATTTCTTTAACTAGCACTGCTTCTGAACAGGCAATATCTAATAGTGTTTACTTCTGAACATGCAATATCTAATAGTATTTTTGTGTTAGATTATTAAGTTCTAAAACTAATCCCTAAGGTAAGGGTAGAAGGAAGACTCCCAATGTCAAGGTGGCAACTCGAGATCCACTGCCAACTTGCAATTCTATCTTTCCCTTAAGCTGGTCTCCTAGTTCTTTTTAATTCCTACATATTACAGATAATGTGAGAGACACATCCCATATCAAATACCCATGATGGAGAAGTAGTTATGTTATAACATAAATACCTAGAGAAGAAGCTCCAGTTTTCTTATCCTCCTGATACTTGGGGCAATTTCTCTTCCAATGGCCCATTGTGATAATAGTAGCACTAATGTTATGCTGCTACTTTGGCATTAGGTGTTGCCTTTGTCTCCTTAGAAGTGTTGGATTTAGCAACTTGCTTGCGTATTCCTTTTCTTAACTCCGTGCTTCTTGAACCCCTTACATGTTCGCACCATCATAATATTCTTGTGCCCTTGTACGGGATCATTAGGCATTCTCCTTTCAGCCGGAATCAGCATACCATGCAACCCTTTCATGGTCACTTCCCCTCCTTGAAGGATTTTGTCCTCGATCAAGTGTAATAATCTAAGTATAAAATGGACATGTTATGGAGATAATATATTCAATAATATTAGGTGACCGTAACATTTTGCTAGAAGCTAATTACGGTTTAATTGGACAATATGATTGAACCTACTACTAATAGCATTGGATCTGATGAGGTCACACAAGTAGTAACATATGGATTAAAAGGGAGTTATGGAAGGAAGATGGAAGGTTATGGAGTGAAAGATGGATGGTGATTAAGTCTCTTAATGTATGACATTATGAGCTTAATGAAACCTCCCACTATGTAACTCTATATATGTAATACTCCGTATTTTCATACTATATCTTATAGTTATCTTATAATTATAATATATAATTTACAACCTTATTATTAATTAAAGTATTTTAAATAAATGTAAAATACTTTGGGATAGTTTTCTAGTAATTAATAATATTCGGAGGTCAAAAAGATTTTCAGATTTGAGTTTTATTCAACAACGGAGAGTTAAAGAATAGAGTTTAATCTAGGTTATATTATTTGTTTCAAAATAAATAATAATAATATATTATAAAGGCGAAACTCAATTTCATTTTCCTCTTCAGCCGTTATTCAATCCAGAGCTGATTCCTACTCCTCTCTGCCTTCTTCTTGCTTCAATCAACGCCGAGAATCTGCGCAACGCCAGAGAACCACCATTCTCGTGTCCTTCCTGTAAGTCACATCCATTTCCTTCGATTTTGCTTGCACTTTACCCTTCATTTTTTTGTTGATGTTCATGCTGCCTTCACGGCTCTCGTCGTCCCAATAGCCTCGGGCTCCCTTTGTTGCAACAGACAAACGCTCGCAGGGCTGTCAGTCGGTCGTTCTTTTGGAATTACGCTGCGTGGCTGCATCCCATCTACATCGGTTAAGTGCTGCCCTCACCTGGTGTATTCGACTACCGTCGCGCTACACCTTCGGTCATTGCCCAGGCTGCGACTAGGTTAACGGTTTACATGGTGCCGGGATGAGGTGATGGTGGTGGCGGGTCTTAAAGGGTGAGTTCAAAGTTCAGTTTCGTTCTTGATTTTGTTTCACAACTCCAAGTTCAGTTGCTTTGAATGTTTTAATCAAACCTAATTTGTTAATCAATTACAGATTCATGATTTTGATTTTTATAAAAACATTCAAAGCCAATTATCCTTCTTGTTTTGATTATCAACGTTTAGTATATACTCTTGGATGAGAAGATTTAAACCTTACGTTTTACTTGAAAGGTTTTGTGGTTTTAAATGAGAAATTTTTGGTTATTGAAGGTTATATATATATCAGGTTTTATCGCTCATTAAGCGTAAATTAGATTATTTGATCACTAATTATGCTCATATTATTCATTATAGATGCCGAGACCATAAGGGGGCATAACTAAGATATTTTGCATTTGACTTGCAAGTGCCTAAGAAAGGTACGTACGCGTACTCAGCACTTTAATTTTGCGTAGTAGCATGCTAGGAATGTTTAAATGTATTTGGATATGTTTAAGAAATTAATGTCTTAAGGTGCCATGGTGGTTAATCGTGTCAGTGTTTAATGTGCCTATGAATATTGAATGACTTCATGTATGACGGCAATTGGAATTATAAATGTGTTTTTGTTTTACAAGCCGTTTGGAGTTTGATAGTTGGTTATGATTGGTGTATGTTTAACTGGTTTTGAGAAATGTGAATCCATGACATTCAAAGTTCTGGTAACTATGGAAAAAGGAAAGTATGAGGTTGTTCTTGTAATTCTAATTATCGAATTATAACTTCCATGGTTATTCGTGTTTAAACGAATTGCAATAGTTAATAAGGATGTTAACTATTAATTTATAAGTGGACAAGGAGGACTAAGAAAAGTCAACAGGGGTTTACGTACCGTCACTAAACAAGTAAATTAAGGTTCTATTCTTTATCCGTGTGGTTGTTGTACGTTAAAGTAATTAATGAATCTTAAACACATAAAAAAACCATGTTGGCAATAAAACTCGTAGGAAGGATCTCCTACGAGTATTGGAACAAATGGGGAGGATTATAGTTTAGTCTATGTCCTTGCTAGGGTCTTTGTAGCGACAAATGATCCTTTGATTACTCAAAGGTATTTATTGGTTACTTAAGTAGGCGGCACGTCCGTTCGATCTTGGGGGTATGCATACTAAAGATTAATTTGAGAATAGATCAGTATGGCCTGTTCTAGTTTTCTTGGTTATTAGACTATAAGTCTAAAGGTTTCAGGTAGCCCGTATGACTCTTATAGATGACGGTCCCGTTCATTGCCAACAAAATATTCATAAATTACTTAAGAAACCCTTCAATCTTAATAAAGCACGATTAAAATTCCGCCTTCATTCTTATATTTATATTTACATGAGTTCAATTTGTGCTAAAGTGTATTTACGTATGTATTCAGCCTAGCTAACTTGTTTCCATTGTATGTTTGTGCTGGGTTGGCCCTGTGATGACCCAACTCAACCTCACGTTGTTTGGCGAGCAGAATTTCTTTTCAGGTATCATCGAGCATTGGGAAGGGATTTTTAATCAGAGTTCCGCATACTCCTATGTTTAGTAAATTCTATTTTTGAAATATTTTAAAATGAAATTATACGCTTCAATGGTTTGAAGTTACCTATGAACTTATATAATAAAAGGGTTTTTGTAACTCTAAAATGTTTGAACTATAATACGTTAAATAGTTTTATTTTCCGCTGCATTATAAGTCATCAGAGTTTTAGAAATTATTAATTTAATAGTTTATGCTAATTTTTTCTTATGCCTTGCGTTTCACCGCGGCGGTAACTCCTCTAGGTTCCTAAATAGGTAATTAGGAATTTAGGGGTATTACAATATAAGATAGTAGTTGCATAGGGAGATGTACACACTTTGGATGATTATCTTTTTCATTCTCTAAAATTGGTTTAGAGAATCTCTACTCACTTCCTCTTCCTCCCATTTTCGGTTCTTCCAAGCCACAAAAGTAAGGAGTGATTTTATCCCTTCTTCCGTACTAGCATACGTGGTGATCCGGTTGTTTCTCGTGGACCAACAATAGAGGAACAACACTTGACGTTCTAAAAGATCTCCATTGGAAGCTAGTATATCTCTTTTATGGAATCACGCATCAAAAAGGTATGTGACTATATTACATTTGGTTCATATTGATTTCTATACATGTTGGTCTTGGTGGTTAGATGTTAAGTATAGGATACTTGAAAATCTGCTAAGTACATATATATTCCTACAGTGGTACCAGTTAGCCTCTTGCATAGATTAATATGATCATGTTGTTGATGCATGTTTTCCTTCAAGTTTTGATTCAATTAAGGGATGGATTTAGCATTGGGGTTAATTTGTATGATTAAAATGTTGATTTTAATTTTGGGGGGGGGTATCAAATAGTTTATACATGTTCTCATATATATATTTATAATTGTTATAGTTGTTCATGTTTTTTAATTAAAATATTTTATTGAAAAATTGAAATATATGTATGAGAAAACTTTGTTCAATTTTTATTAAAGAGTTAATAAAAAATGAAATATATGTATCATGGGTTCATATTTTAGTTTTTATACTTAATATGTGATTATGTATAAGAACTTCAATAATTAAAATGTTAGATTTTATTTGATTACATGAATTTAGGATTATTATGTCTAATATGATGAATTATACATAATAAAAAATTTATGGTATAATAGTATCATGTTGTTCATCTATTTAGTTGATGCAATTTCATCGATTTTTCTCTTAATACAAATTAAATTTCAATTATGTTGGTTTCATGTTAAATTCTTACTTGAATTAAAACTATGATTGTGTTTTATGGTGTTTAATATGATAATTTATTTTGTATTTAATTTTTGATTATAACGCATGAATAAATTTGTGATTAAATTCTATGTTTTAATTTCTGATTTGATTAAGAAATTATAATGGTACTTTATTGATTTTGACATCTTCAACTATATAAGTTTAATATTTGATTAAATTATTGGTTGGATGTTTAAATCTCATTTTATTTTAATTGGTTTAAAATGAATGTTATGAATAAAAGATGGAAATAAGTCAATGTGAATAAATCTCATAATGTATGACATTAAGAGTTTAATGAAACTTCCAACTATTAACTCTATGTAAGATAGAAGTTACATAGGGCGTAGCATCATTTTTTTATGCATTAAAATAATGAGTTTTCAATTCATTAGTTAATTATATGTGATAATTGACTAGTTATTTTAAGGGGTTAGTAAGTAGTTAGTAAGTATTGTTATTTTTTAACTTAATAAAAGCATTAAAATGTTTTATGCTTTTCTATGTCATATTGCACGCTAATAATCTATTGTTAAAATTCTATTATAAATTCATAATTGAATTAGAATGTTATGCTTAAAGTTTTATGTTTTTTAATGTGTTGTTTAATTTTTATGTTTAATGCTTGATTATAACATATTACTATTAAACATACGATAAAACTGCATCTTTAATTTGTGATTTCATTGGAAATTAATTGGTACTTAAATTTTTAACATTATAAAATTATTATATGATTAAATTTCTTGAGATGACATTTTTGGTGCCTAAAATTGTCTATTAGTATTTTCTTTAAATTTAATAGTTGAATAAATTTGTTTGATTAATAATAAGGTACTAACCATATGATTTAATATGAGATTAAATCTTGATGGTGTTATTATTATGTTTTAAAGTTGTTAAAACATGGATGGTATTATTATGTTTTAAAGTTTTAAAAATATGGTAATTTAATTAATTTAATAGTTGATTAAAATGCATATTCATATATATATATATATATTTGATATTATGTATGCTTTTAATTTTGCATTTAAATATTGTTTAAATACTTTCTAAGTCTATTATACTTGTGATTTAATTATGTTATATGTTCTCTAGTAATTAAATCAACATAATAATTCACTTAGATCCCTAAAATAAAATATTGGGTTGTTGCTTTTCCAAACAGATGCCTACTAAAACTTGATCGTTAGTAATAGGTTCTGCCAAAGCAGAGTGTTACTTTCAATCTTTGGCTTAGTAGAGTGAGTTTCCAAAATTTGTATGTTTAGATTGGTTTGGCCCAACAAAATCATCAAAACGATTTTGGATTTTGAAGCAATAGTGATAGGTTTTGTGTGTTAGGTGATAAGCTCTGTCTAAGATTAGGAAGGTTCTCCCCAACGTTGTGGGTAACTTCCTTACCTGGGAGCTACAATCACCTTGGCAATCACCCATCAACGAAGAATTACAATTGTTATAATTAGTAAAAGATTTACTTACCTTTTAAACTTAATTTTAAGTTGAGGCCAAAGTCCTCTTAGAAATCATGTTTGATAGGATCTTAGAATCACTTAATTCAAAAGGGACACTTTGAAATTGATCAAGTGTATGGATTTCATTTTAAAATGTTACAATTTGTTAAAAGTTATAGTGATAAACATACTTATTACTTTGCATCTTCTATGTAGATATATCATGTCTGGTAACAACAATAATTATTCACCTATTAACTTACATTCAATCCTTGAGAAGGATAAACTGAACTGAAACAACTACCTTGATTGGGAAAGGAATCTAAGAATTGTTCTTAGATCCGAAGGTCGAGAGTATCTGAAGGATAATAAGTGTGGGGCTTCTTCTGAAGGTATCTATGTTGTTGACATTAATTTAGCAACATCTGCTTCTTGGGTATTCGATATTGGTTGTGTTTCTCACATTATTTAGAATGTGCGGGGATTAAGAAAGAGTAGAACCTTGGCTAAAGGAGAGGTAGAACTGCGCATTGGAAATGGTGCAAGAGTTGCAACCGCTTCAGTCGGGACTTATAGTCTACCTTTGCCTTCCGGATTAATATTAGAGCTTAGTAATTGTTATTATGTTTCTGCTATTAGTAAAAACATTATTTCTATTCCTGTTTTGGATAATGAAGGGTTTCATTGACAATTGAGAAAGGTTGTTTCTCCGTTTATTTGAATTCAATGTTTTATGCCACTGCTCAAAGGTCTAATGGTCTATATTTCCTAGACTTAGACAAAGATGTTCTTAACATAGCCAACAAAAAACATAGATCAAGCGATACTAATCCTACTTACTTATGGCATTGTCGTTTAGGACATATAAACGCAAAACACATTTAAAAGTTACATAAAGATGGACTTCTAACATCTTTTGACTTTGAACCATTTGATGTATGTGAATCATGTTTAATGGGCAAAATGACAAAGTCACCTTTTACTAGAAAGGGTGAAAGTGCCAGTGGTCTTTTGGGCCTAATACATATTGATGTGTGTGGACCAATGAGCACAAAAGCTAGGGGAGGGTTTGGGTACTTCATTACTTTTATTGAAGATTTAAGTAGATATGGATATGTCTACTCATAAGTCGGAATCATTTGAAAAGTTCAAATTATTCCAAAATGAAGTCGAAAACCAACTTGGTAAGACAATCAAAGCACTATGATCAGATCGTGGTGGTGAATATTTGAGCCAAGAGTTTAGTGATCACTTGAAGAGTTGTGGAATTCTTTCACAACTAACTCCGCCTAGAACACCTCAATTGAATGGTGTATCTGAAAGGAGGAACCGAACTCTACTTGATATGGTTCTGTTTATGATGAGTTTTGCTGACTTTCCAGTATCCTTCTGGGGATATGCTCTTGAAACTATTGCTTCCATATAGAACTCCATCAAAGACAATAGAAAAGACACCATATGAGATATAGAGTGAAAAAGTTCCAAGATTGTCCTTTCTACGTATTTAGGGTTGTGAGGTCTATGTAAAACGTTTACTTTCAGACAAACTCGCCCCTAAATCTGATAAGTGTTTCTTTGCGGGTTATCCCAAAGAAACCAAGGGCTAGTACTTCTACAATCGAGCTGAGGGAAAAGTGTTTGTTGCTCGTCGTGGTGTATTTTTGGAAAAAGATTTTATTTCCAAAAAGGCAAGTGGGAGTAATGTATTTCTCGAAGAAGTTTGAGAAGGGCAACAAGTGGACATAGTTCAACCTATGTCAAAGTCAGAGACACAAGTGTCAGTTGTGGATCTTGAAGTAGTTCCTCCTTTGGAGGAATCTTCTCCCATGATTGACCAAGTGTTGGAGGATGTGCATTCCATAAACAAACCTTCTACTGTCCCACCCGAATTTAATTCGTGCGACAATTTCCCCTGTTGCAGCACCTCGTAGGTCTAGTAGACAAAGAATACCAAACAAAAGGTTTGTTGATTTCTTGTTGACCAAAAGTTCTGAAATAATGATTTTAGAATTTGAGGAACCTCCTACTTACAAGAGAGCTTTGATGAGTGAAGACTCCTAAAAATGGCTTGAAGCAATGAGGTCCGAAATGGCATCCATGTTTGAAAATCAAGTATGAGACTTGATGGATTTTCCTGATGGGGTTGCACCTATTGGTTGCAAATGGGTTTTCAAGGTGAAAACAGACAAGGATGGTAACATTCAGGTTTACAAGGCAAGGTTGGTGCCAAAAGGGTTCAAGCAAGTTCGTGGTATAGACTATGATGAAACCTTTTTCACCAGTAGGAATGCTTAAGTCCATTCGGATACTCCTAGTGATCGATGCCTTTTATGATTATGAAATGTGGCAGATGTATGTCAAAACCGCTTTCTTGAATGGGTTCTTGAAAGAGGATGTGTATATGACACAACCGGAAGGTTTTGTGGAACCAGAATATCCTAGGAGGGTATGTAAGTTTTAAAAGTCCATTTATGGATTGAAGCAAGCATCCCAGAGTTGGAATCTCCAATTTGATGAGGCAATCAAACAGTTTGGTTTTCTCAAAAACGAAGAAGAGTCTTGTGTTTACAAGAAGGAAAGTGGGAGTAACATAGTCTTCTTGGCCTTGTATGTAGATGATATACTTATCATTGGAAATAATATTCTCATGCTTGACTCTGTCAAGGAATGGTTGAAAGACCTTGGAAACGCATAGTATATTCTGGGATCAAGATCTATAGGGATAGGTCTAAGAGGATGATTGGACTTAGCCAACGAACTTATATAGATAAGATCGTCACTAAGTTCAACATGGAAAATTCTAAGAGAGTTTTTCCTCCCATGCAACATGGCATGTCGCTTAGCAAGACTCAGTATCCTTCTGGACCTGATGAGATTAAGCGAATGAGTAATGTTCCTTATGCGTCAGCTATAGGGTCTATTATGTATTCCGTGATCTGTGCTCGCCCAGATGTTTCATATGCCCTGAGCATGTGTAGCAGATTCCAATCAAATCCAAGTGATGCACACTGGAGTGCAGCTAAGAATATCTAAAGTACTTAAGAAGGACTAAGGATAATTTCTTAGTGTATGGAGGTGAAAGTAAGTTAATTGTTGAGGGTTACACATGTACTTAGAAAGTTTCATCCCATTGGAAAAATCGTTGAGAGAAAGGATGTAAGAGTTAGTAAAGTTCATACGAATCAAAATGTTGTTGATCCGTTGACTAAACCTTTGCCTCAGCCCAAGCATGAGAGTAATACTAGGGCTATAGGGGTTAAGCATATAGGAGAGTGGGTTTGATTGTGCGCTACTTACTTTTAAATTAGTTCACAATTGCAATTTCTCTTTATAATGATTTCATTATGTTTGTCAATAAAAGGTTATCTTATTTGATCTTGGTTTAGTATTAAATAAAACGTCCAAGATATTTTATAAAAGTTGATAGGTTTGTCAAATGCATGATTTGACAAATAAAACCCTATCCGGTGAACAGGTTTTATAATATATCTAATTCCCTAGTCCGAATCATTAGGATAGACGTAAATGATTCGGTTTCGAGGACTATATTGTAAGTTGATTAATAGCGCAGTTTCATGGGTTATGGGGACATGGAGATGTCTACTCATTTACATAGACATGTATAATGGCTACATGTAGGGCAGACCTACAGAGGGTTCTCTAAAGTGGTTTGAGAATTCATCATTATATTTAGCGGAATCCTTTGACATGAGTAGAACACTATTCTTACTTAAGGATTAGTATATTTTTGACACTGCAAAACGTCGCGCCTTAAAAGGAGGTTATAAAGGCAATGATCGAAATTGCTACAAATTGAGTGGGAGTTTTTGTTATTAAAGAATCGATAAGTCCTCCTAAATAGTTAGGATTGGTGTCTTAGCCTCTTGAAGAGCGAGAACTTAAAAATACATGGCCGTGCTCAAATGAAATAAAGGGTTAATAATTTATTTCGACAGTTCGAACTCGGATTTCAAGAATCAACTTGAACATGCATGAGGTTAACATTGGATGTTACCATATCATCAAGTTGGACATTAAGTGACTTAAGGAGTTTGAAGATTACACACTTGTTCTTAAACAAGTGGGAGATTGAAGGATTTTGTCCTCAATCAAGTGTAATAATCTAAGTATAAAATCATGATTGGTTGGTATTGGATCCATTTCCCTGATCCTATTTGATCTTTGGTACTTAGTTTAGTTCAATAGATTTAGTTGGTAGTTGACACCTTTCAACTCTTTTTCAGCCTAGCTTATTGTTAAATTAACACATATCGATGTTCCTGAGTCCATGTGGAAGAATGACCCTTGCTTATCACTTTACTTAGTTTAGTGGTCTAGTTAGGTATTAGTTTGATTTTAGGGGGATTTATAATGACCTATTTTTTCCTATATCAAAATGGCGCCGTTGCCAGAGACTTCGGCTTGCATTGATTTGTGTTGATTATATGAGTCTAGGTCATTGTGCATAGTTTTTTTATTTTCCTTTTCTAAATTTTTATTTGAAAGAAAAAAAGAAATGGCAAGCACTTCTTTTCCTCAATTTGAAAATGAACACTTTTGGAAGTTCTTTAATAGACTTGAGGAATTTCTCAATTACCATGGGTATAATTTTTGGGAGGCTTGTGAGATAACTTATTGGGGCTTAAATGAATATACTAGGGAAGTGATTGAGAATATGTTTAATGGTGAATTTCGAACTATATTTTTGGATGAAGCTTGGAGTTTCTACATGAGTTTTGCTAGGGATACCTATGATTGGGAAGCTTATGTAAATTGTCATGATTCTACCAATTCTTGCATGAGATCCCTTGATGTGTCTAATGTTCACCCTAGCGAGCCTCATATACATGATTCTAGTCCACCTCTTTTGTATGCTCATTGTAACGAGGTACACTCTAACGTGAATGATATTCATGCTACTTTTCAAATTTTGGCATGAATTTCAATGATGCACCTCATGACCCTATGATTAATCCCCATGTGCTTGATTGTGATCCTTCTCCTCAAATTGGTTTTCAATTTTCTTTGCAATCCGAACCATTAAAATCTAGTTTTGAGCTTCGTCTTGATCAACTTGTTAATGGAGAAATGACCTGTGAGAAAACTTCTAATTTAGAATTAATGAAGAGTCAAATCGAAATAAGTAGCATGTTGAATGAGGCTATCAAGGAAGAATTGAGGAGAAAGGGTGATCTAGAGGCTAAATTATCATCATTGTTGCATGAGTTTAAGGTTTCTAAAGGTTTTGTGTATGATGATGATGATTTTGAAGAGGTTAAAACAAATAGAACCAACTTAAACCCTCTTTCAAAAAGCATTGACCTCACCCTCTCTAACATCATCCTAAATCATCACTCTACCTTTGTTCTTTCTCACATGAATAAAGAAGCAAAACTAGATAATAGGGATGTGAATGAAAATGTCAATTTAGAGCCCTTTTCTAAATCCAACCTCCAATCCAGCGATGACCCTTTGCGGAAAATTGAAATTGATGACCTAACATTGTTAAGGGCACGTTTAACTTATGAGGGTTTGCTTAAGAATGATGATGATTTGGGTTTTGTTGAGAGTGAAAATCATGCTAAATGAGGCATCTAATAAACTCATGTTATCATATCCCTTCCTTGCTAAGTGAAGACCTTGACCAATTTGAGAGTGAGATGCCTCATTTGGTGGTTGATGACGTTTTTGAAATTTTAGACGATGGCAAAGATGTTTGTAGGAAGTCATTGGCTGAAAAAGTGTGGGAGTCGAAGACTTGCGATATAGGAGAAGTCATTTGTGAAACCTTAGTTTCCGTTCCTTCACCTCATATCCCCTTTTCAAGAAAGCTCGACCTACTTCCTTCCCCTCCTATCTCATTGCCTTATTTTCTTAAAATGTCTCCACTAGATGAGCCTCTTGCAGTATTTTACTTTCAAGTGCCCCATTCGGTCGTTCTTAGACGAAGAAGTGAGATTGCCAAGAAAATGAGTTTCTTGAGGAGAGTTTGCCACTTTATTCTTCTTTGTCTTCTTGTTTTGATTCCACTTCTTATTTTCTTATCTTCCCTTTTGACCCTTCTTCTTTTCGACATTCCTCTCCTCATTGGCATGGAGTTGCATTACACTTTATGGACACTCTTTATTTTGTCATTGCATACTTAATAATAGTTGAAATGTGTGCGAGTGCATATGACAAACTTTTGCGATCTTTCTCGGGATTTTTATTAGAAAGGTCGTGCTTAGGACCTTAAACAAGCCTTTCGCGAGAAGTATCCCGTGTTTTATTGCTTTTATTTTTACTTATTTTTTTTCTTTAATATTGATTTAGGTACATATTTTTAGCAAAATTACTCTACATAGCATATGAAAAACAAACACTGTTTTGAAGAAGGTTGATTAGAAAGGGAACAATTGGGTCATTGGCGAGAATTTACACCTAACTACTATCCGGTAGCATCCTTCCTTCTCTCTTTTTCTAATGATTTATGTTTTGTGGAACATATGTTTGTTGGTTGGATATTTCTTCTCCCCTCCCTCCATTGATTCCATCTTTTTTAAGCATTGAGGACAATGCTTCATTCAAGTTTGGGGGAGATATAGCTATTCGCTAACTTACGGGAGACGTATATACTTTTTTTATATATTTTTTCAATAAATTTCAAAACCCAAAAATATTTTCTTTTTTTTTTTCTCTTCTCTTTTTCTTTCTTTCATTTCTTTTCTTTCCTTTTTTTCCCCATTTGAAGAGAACTTTTTTTTATAGAAAAATCAAAATACAAAAAATCAGAATTAATAAAACCCAAGAAATGCTAAAATCCAAGGCTATTTTCTTTTAGAGAGTCTATGTTGGTCCAAGTGAGCGTAAATGAGCTAATAAAGTTTGGAGCATGTGTAGATTAGGGAGTTTTGAGATGAATTAAACTTTGTTGCTTTGCCATCAAAGCAAATAGCTCTGAAACAAAAACGACTAAATTCTCCTTAAATAATTCACTTAGTTCTATCCTTCATGATATAGGAAGTCCCTCTCCTAACTTGGATCCCGTAGTGTATTAAGATCTACCCCAAATAACTTAGCATTTTCACCACACCATAAAAAAATGGTTTCATGAAAAAGCCTAGTAGCCTCAAAAAAATGAAATGAAAAAGAAACAAAAAGAAAAAATAGCATAATTTAAATAAGAGTTGCGAAAGGGTGGTTAGTAACCAAGGTCCTATTGCATTCCAATGCTCAAGTGGGGGTTCGAAAAAGTGAAGTAGAACTCCCTAGTGGCGATAGGATCGTTGCGGCTTAAGTATGAATGTTTTTCCTCCTAGTGCGTCTCCGACCGAGTACTTGGTACCGTGCCTAAGAAACATGTCTATCTCGTGAGTGGACGGACCGCACAAAGAGGGCGAAGACGAAGCCCCGCACTCCTTGGTAGTTGCATCACTTTTTCCTTATCTTCATCTCCATAATAATGAAAATGCTAAGTTTGGGGGTAAAATTTCCGCACATTGGGGACTAGAGTTACTTAGTCGGTTTTCTCATCCTATACATGAGTTTATGAACCATATGATCCTTGGAGATTGGCGTTGGAAATAGTGGAAGAGTTAGGGAAATTGTTGAATTTTCACCTTAGTTTAGTTCATCTCATAGCCTCCTTCTCTATTCATGTGTTATGTTGGAATTGAAAGAAAAACATTCTCATAGATGCTTGTTTGTGGTCCGCTCTTGACTCCATCTCTCATACCTTGGCGATGTTTCCATTCTTTGGTTATTGCATGTTTGAGTTGGTGTTTTGGCTTTGTGGGTATGTCTTCTGAAAACCCTCATGAGACTTTCCTCGTCCACTAGGGTCATCCTAGGGGTATAAAGGGCTTGTTGTATAAGCTAAATGCAACCGTGATTCTTACAAAAGTGAGTTAGTTTTTCTATTTCCTTTTTTCTTTCTATATTTGGTGACCTCATTTTTGTTTAGTTTTGTTGAGTCACCTTTTTGAATCCCTCTTGTTATCCATGTTGATTTGCTTGAGGACAAGCAAAGAATCAAGTTTGGGGGAGTTTGATGAGTGATATTTATATCACTCTAAACCTCTTATTTTCCTTTGATTTAATCATTTTTGTCCGTCATCTTACAATTTATAGTTTCATTTTGCTCAATTCACGTTTTGTTAGTGATTGTAGCTCTTTTGTAGATTTTTAGTCTTTTCGCTCATTTTCTATGACCTTTTTAAGCAATTTCATTCATGTTTTATGTAGGTACTATCAAAGTAAGCTTTTGATTTACCTACAAAAGCCCAAGAACGCATATACAAGGTTTAGAGCATGAGTAATGAAGAAAGAAAGGCAAAAGAAGGTTAAGGAAGCAAAATCCACCAAGTTTCCATCATGTTTTGCACAAGGGTTGACTTCAAAAGCTCATATCTCACAAAATAAACATCATTTGGTAGTGATTCAAGTTGAATATTGAAGTTCATCTCAACAGCTTTACAACAAGAATTCACACGCTTGATTCCGACAAGAAACGAAGGAGTTATGACCTTTACAAGTTCAAGTGTCCTGTGCTGACGGAAAGGTTGATCGCCCGATCACCTTACTGATCACCCGATCTCTCACCCAATCACCCTGATGGATCGGAAGATACATCCTGCATTTTTCCTTCAAAGTTTCTGCTTCGTGGTGATCGGCAATTAGTAGATAATACACCAAGGAGCACAATGAGCATGGTGCTCCTTGTCCAAAACACAACAAAATTAGAACAAAACGCGTCCTTTTAAGTTGGGTGCGTTGCTCAGTGTACATTGAGTGTCCGCCAGTGTACACGCAAAATTCAAAAAAAAAACTGATGTGACAAGTTACTGTCGAATATTAAATGCAAAGTGGACAACCATTTTTCTCCCCACTTTCCCATACTCCATCATTTCTCTTTCTCTCTCCAAAAACTTCAAACCTCCATTACCAAAACTCCAAAAATTCAAAACCCCAATTCCGGTTACTCCCCTTCCGAAAATTTTCCAAATTTTTGGAAATTGCTCATTGAACACCATATATTCAATTCTAGCATCATTTCTTTACAATTATGGACGTTAGACATGAATTAAAGTCGCAAGGAGAGAAGAAACCAAGGCAACCAAAGAAGCTACCTTGTCCAAAGCCTCTCAAAAAAATTTCACCTAGATCCACTTCTAACACCCATAGAGTAAGTCTTCTCCTCATTTTCATGTTCAAAAAATCATCCCATTTTTACATATGTTTAGTAAATTAATTGTCTCTTTTTCGTTCCAAAATCTGAAGAAGAAATCCCAATTGGCGTCATTTTCAAATTAAAAAAATATAAGAACTCCAAAAAAGCTCTTCATACCCACAAAGGTATTTTTAATAAAATAATTGTTCATTATTAGAAGAATGATGTACTTTGAAGACTCGTTGTTGTACAATAACTAGTATTTAGAATTGTTATCTTGTACTTTTATGAACATGCAAACAACTAGATTTAATTGTTATTGTTTAATATGTTGTACATTAATAGAATTAGAATGTATACTAGTGGTTATTGGGTGTTTTTGGGTGTTATATATTGTACAATAACTGAATATGGTTGTACACATGGCTGGATGTTGTTGGAACAACTAAATCCATATATTTGATGGATATGTTTTAATAAGTTGTACATTAATAGAATTAGAATGTACACTGGTGCTTCTTGGGTGTTACGGATATGCTGGAGGAAGTTGTACATTAATAGAATTAGAGTACATTTGATGGTTGTTGGTTGTTTCTATGAATTCATACATTATTTATTTGTACACTGCTGTTAGCATGGTTGTTCTTGAACGGAATAAGAATGTACATTAGATGGTTATTGGTTGTTCTATGAACTCATACATTGGATAGATGTGCTTGAGAAAGTTGTACATTGTTGATTACCTGGTTGTTCATTAATAAATTCAATATGTACAATAACAGTCCCACAACTGAGAATGAAGCAATTCCTTACACTGAGGCCAAGTGATTACATTTACCTTGATTTGTTTATTTGTACATTGTTGATTTCATGGTTGTTCATTAATAAAAACAATATGTACAATGACAGTCTCACAGCTCAAAGTGTATATTCTTGTTGTACAATATATATGCTTACATGTTCATTATCTATTTCACCATGTGTGTTGTTCATTTGTACAATGTGTATGTTATTGATTATGTACGCTACAAATCCTTACATGATCATTATATCTAATAATATGTACATACTCTCATAAAGAATTCCAGAGCTTGTGTCGAAGCCCAAGCGTGGGAAAAAGAAAGCCCCAGCCTCTGAAGAGTAAATAATATGTACATTGGATACTTGTTTTATATACAACACCAATGTATATATGTTCATTATGTCTAAAAAAAATGAAGAACAACACTATCTTTACTTATATGTTCACTTTCTTTGAGCATATGTACACTGTATGTTTCCCAAATATTCACTCTTTTAGTCTAAAAGTACAATGTCCTTACCTACGTGTCCCATTAAATATTTTGCACTCAGTTTGATAGGATCAAACAGGTCAGGATACAATATTGCATTGACATTCTCATGAGCAAAGTCAACAAGTATGAAACATGGGTTACGGAAAATGCCAAAAAAGCGGGGGAAGGAAAAATGCCAAGAATCATAGATGAAATCCAGTTCCTTTTAGCAGCATTTCACAATGTTCCTTTTTGTAATTAACATTGATACTATATATCCAACAATTCATATAAATTTAGACTACTTTTGTATATCTACTGACTAATTAGAATCAAAGTTCCTTTTGGGTTAATAAAAACATATGTTTGCATTCTCTATACTGCAATTACTTTACATATATGTTTTAGAAATTTAGAATACTTTTGTATAGTTAACGACTAATTAATCAATGTTCCTTTTGGGTTAACAATATCCTTGTATTCCCTATCTTGCAAATATCCATTATATATATCAAAATCTCAATTATTTGACATATGTACACTCATACATGATCTTTTGTACACTTACATATAAGCTATTGTACAATTACCAATGCTCACTCGCTTTACACATGTGTAAAATACCACAATTCATATGTTCACTAATTGTATCCACATGTACATTGTCTAAACATATATGTTCACCTATTAAGTTTTTGGGCACACTAAATCTTGCAAATAAATGAAGAACAGAAAAAAATGAGAGAGAAAGAAAATGGTTATTGAGAAATAAATGAGGAATGATGTAAATAAAGCAATAAGCAATGATGTAAGCAAATGATGAAAGAGAAATGATGAGAAAAGCAAAAAGTAATCAACTGGCCCACTTTTTAAAAGAACCCTCAAAATTTTATCTCCCCAAAATTTACAAAACGGCAGCGTTTGGTGCAGGGAGCCGCATGAGCATGGTGCTCCTCCCTGCACCATCTAATTTTCGGGTGATCGGGCGATCATTAGTATGGATCTCCCGATCACTGTGGGTTTGTGGAAATGTTTGTTTTTGTTTCTTTTTCCCTTTTGCCCTTAGTTGGGGGTTGTATAAATGCTCTTTTTACCTAAACTTTAAAAGAGAATTCCGATTTTCATATTATAAATCTTGGAAAGACCCTAGTTTGAGGGAGGGTTAGCATCCATAGCTTAGTTTAGAGATAAAAGGGAGAAAACTCAAAGAGAGATTGAAAATGTGAGATTCAAGGGTGACAACTTGTATTCAAAAATTCAACAATCTATCAATGAGCATTTCTTACTCTATCTATCTTTTTTTATTGCTTTATCTTCATGTTTTTTCTTAGATTAATTATTCATGGTCTATTTTGTTTAGTTTAATGTTAGATTAATGTTTAGTATCATGATATTAGTTGTTAATTTCACTAAATCTTTCATTTTTGTGTTTATGGAGTAGTTTGTTGGGTAGGGTTTGGGTGAAAACCCAACTATGGTTGATTTTGGGTGTTTGAATATGAAATTAGGTGTTTGATTAGGCTTATTAATTGATTAATGACATGATTACTATTTGCTTGCATTCTAATTGGCCACTTGGATGTTTGTCTTATTGATGCCTTAATCAAATCGAGAGAGGAGATTAAGGTTGACATTTTGATAAGTGTACAATTGTCGATGTTTTTACTCCCTAAATTTAGTTATTTGATTGCCTTTCATATGATATTTTAGGATTTTTAGTACATTTACATATTATAGGTTTTATTTATGCAATATTATAATTATGGGAAAATAAGCTTAATTTGTATTTATTATTAATTGTATATAATAGATGTTGGGCTTGGATGATTTGGATCAAGAAGTAATTGGAGGAGTGACAAAACAAAGAAAGACAAAGAAAGACAAAGAAAGGAAAAAAAAAGAAACAGCAATTGCACGTGTGAATGGTGTAAAACAAAGAGGCAAAGAAAAGTAAATAAGAGAAAGAGATGCAAACCTTCATTGAGCAGCAAAACAGAGGCAAAGAACACAAAGAGAAAAATAAAAACAGAAGATAATTCTATCTTTATCTTAAGTTTGTTCTTAAGTTTATGGTTCCAATTTGTTTATGGTTGTTATCTTTCATAAATTGAATTGGTGACTAATGTTATTTATATAATTTGGCTTAGTTTAAATTATATAAAACATAGTAACAACTAATCTAAATTTGACTTGCAAAGATGGTACGGATTTAGAATAGAGGATATGCTTGGTCTAATTGATTTATACATTTATGTGCATGACTTAGTTAGGATTAATGAGGTCTTCATAGTCCGTAATGCTTCTAATTCTAATCTACGCTCTTTGCAAAGATACTTGTGTAGGTTAGGTTGGTTTAGAATTGATCTTAGGCTTAGTTCAAGATTGATTAATACTAAGGGAAGATAGGAGCCTTTGATATCTTAGACTCCGCAGTTAATCTATTAGTTACAATCGGTAATTTGAAGGTGTTTAAATCCAATTTCAAAAGTATAGTTATCTAATTAACTATGGGCTACATTGGTTTTGCTTGTCGTCACTAGTTGTATATAGTGGAATAGTTAATTTAGTTTCGTAGTTCTTAAAACTGTCTCACAACCCCCCCATATCCAATGTGAATATGTATATTTGTCTAATTACATTAAACTTTGGTTATAGAAATTCGTAAATCTCTCCGTGGGATCGACCCTTATTTACTCTATGCTATACTAGTTATGTCTACTTTTGGGTAAGAAAAGGTTATAATTTTATACGCCTAACGACACGTATCAAATTTTGGCGCCGTTGCCGGGGAGATTTAGAACACTATTTCCACACTCAAAGTTTGATTGATTTTCTAACTTTTCATTTGTTATATGTCATTGCTGGTTTAGGAAAATAAAATGAAAAATCCCTTGTGGTCTTGGATTGCCTAAGTAAATTTGACTAGGTAGAAACTTCTTTGTATATAGTATATTCTCTAACATTGTTTTTGCGTACTATATGCTTGGTAGCTTCTTTTTGTTAAATTTTGTTTAGAATGATCTGAGATGGCCATGGTTGATATTGCTTTTTTTATTTCTTTTTTTCCTTTCTTCTTTAGATACATCAGTACCTGTTTTCTGATGGATTATTTGGATTTAAACTTGCTTATCTCTTAGTATTTTCCTGGATCCAATTTTTTTCCATAGCTCCATTATTGCAAGAGTTGCTTAACCAACATGAGTTTGCAATCTTAGTGTGCTAACCAAAGAGTAATTTCGCATAATTGCAAAACTGTCATCATTTCCTCTGCATCAAATAAAAATCCTTTAATGCATTACACATCATCAAGACATGTTTGCTATAGCACAGTGGTACACTCATACAATGTGGAGTTTAATAGCTTTTTCTTTCCTTTTGTCTCATTTATTATTGTCCCTAAATGTTGTTGCAAAGCCTTTGCTTAAATCTGCATACTCTAGGATTCATAAATTATAGCACTGGTTTGCATTATACCAACTGATTGCCTAAGCTGCCTGATCCACTAATTTGGCTTGATATTTAGAATTGTTCTATTAATAGTTGGCTAAAGAGTCCTACAAAATGTTGTATTAGACAATTTGTTTCATGCTTGAATCAAGTTTAGGATAAGTTCTTGTCTTATCTGCTCGTTTATGCGTTGGATCAGTTATAATGTGTGCATTGCTTGTTTTTTGGCCAAGTTTTTTTTACAAGCTTTGATCTCATTTATACTCAATCTGACTAGTGAACATACATAAGATGAGTATATGTCATGTTTCTCTACATATTTTTGCATGATATGTGCTCTGGTGGGTTTTCAAAGTTAAAAATATTTTCTAGTATATGATCATGTTAGGAACAAATAGGAAATATGTCTTAAAATATCTATCTGGGCTACTTAGAAATACATTTCTGGTAGCATTAAATTCAGTCAACAGATGAATTGGTATATATATCAATATGAGTACTTTCCATAAGGACCACACTTGTTAAGCCTTAAGTAAATAAATTCACAGGGAAATACCACCAAAATGAATGCTTAGGAACTAACTCCATATTATAAACTACTGCAATGTTGGCATTGGTGGATTTCCAACTTTTCCATTTTGCTCGTAGCATCTTGACAGTGTAAAATGTTATTTTATTTATTTAATTATTTTTCTTGTGCATATCTGTAGAGTGTTTGGAGTCTGAAAATGTCAGGACTAGTGATTTGGAATGGGCAATCTGATTATGAAGGGTGTTTAAAGTAAACGGCTATTAGAAGGACCCACCTAATTCAATGTGGTGTTTTGTTCTAAGGGAAGTGTCTTGGCTCATGCTAAGGATCATGATACCAATTTTCAGAAACATACAACGCTTATGAGCTGATGTCTAATCAGAATGTGTTGCAGGTTCCGTGATACATTTTGTTCCTTTAGTATTCCTGTTTTTGATGTTTAGGGATATCCGTTGCAGTGTTTTAATTTTTAAACATGCTACATTTTTGGAGAATAACTTACTGCCTTATGCTACTTTTATCCTAAATTTGTGTCTGCATTTTGTAGTGTTGATTGACAAAGTATCATGGTTTTTTTTAGTTACGCTACTTTAAAGTATTTTACTAGACGATGCCATTCTATTTGTTTACGAAAAAAATTCTGAATATTTCCTTGATTTATTTTCAGGTGCATGAACACTCGTCTACGAAGAGAGCCACTGTTATTTGATCCTGAAACCGAAGGAATAGCAAGAAAAACAAGAAAAGAATTTTTAGAGAAACAACGAGAAGACTGTTTCTACCTTGAGAAATGTTTGACTGTGAAGAAGAGATGGCAGAACGAACCTTAAAGGAATTAGCGGCACCTACACTGGATGACCAACCTCTGTGCATCGTTTTTCCAACACTGGAAATGCCACTGAAACTGAACTCAGGTTTTCTTAACCTCCTCCCTAAATTATATGGACGCAAAGGTGAGGATCCTCATCGACATTTAAAAGAATTTAAAGTTGTATATTCTACTATGCAACCTGATGGCATTGATCATGATTCTGTGAAAATACATGCATTCCCTTTTTCTTTACATGATTTGGCTAAGGAATGGTTGTACTCCCTTTCTTCTGGATCTATTACTACTTGGGAAGAACTCCAACAAATTTTCTTAGAAACATATTTCCCTGCAAGTAGAATTGGATCCATTAGAAAGGAGATTTGTGGCATTAAACAAGACTTTAGTGAAACCTTATATGAATATTGGGAGCGTTTTAAGCGATTATGTGCATCCTGTCCACAACATCAAATTAGTGACCAACTACTAATCCAATATTTTTAGGAGGGTCCTTTGGGTAATGATAAGAATATGATAGACGCGGCTAGTGGGGGTGCTTTAGTTGATAAAACACCTACTCAAGCAAGACAACTAATAAGTAAAATGACCCAAAATACTCAACAATTTGGCTCACGTAATGATGTTAAAACAGTGAATGAAATTGATGTTTCACTTGTTCAAAGTCAATTAAAAGAAAATGCGCAACAAATTGTTAATTTGACTACTTTGATGACTAAATTTGTTGGTAATGAGTCAAAGGCTAGGGTGTGTGGAATATGTTCTGATTTTTCTCATGCTACTGATTCTTGTCCGACCTTGCAAACAGAAGATGTGAACGCTTTAGGCGGTTTTCTGGTCAACCCCAAAGGAAATATGATCCCTTTTCACCTACCTACAATGAGGGATGGCGTGACCACCCAAACCTAAGGTATGGGTCTGGACCTAGACCGCCATTTCAACAAGGTAATCCTAGGCTCTATGCACCACAAAACACATAACCTAAAAACAATTAACTAACCAAATAGGGCAAGTTCATAATCAAGGTGTCGAATTTCAAAAGAAAACCAAGTCACATTTACAGCAACTTGATACCCAAATTGGACAAATTTGCACTTCCTTAAGCAACCTTGAAACTCAACTTGGAGGTAAGTTACCTTCTCAACCATTTCCTAACCCAAGAGACGTAAAAGCTATGACCCTTAGGAGTGGTAAAGAGTTGTCTGTACCTCATCGCAAGAGTCGGGATATTGAAAAAGAATTTGAAGTCACTCCTTCTGATGTGCTTAAGGATGTTAATACCGAATTGAATAATGACTTGGGAAATGGGGAAGTAAAGGATAAACAGAAGGCTGAAGTTTCTCAAACTGATTTTTCTCACTTGAAAGATGTGCCACCATTTCCTTCCAGGTTCGCTAAAGCTAAGAAAGAGGCCCTTGAAAATGAAATTCTTAACATGTTTAAGAAAGTTGAAATAAATATTCCCCTTATTGATGTTATAAAACAAGTTCCACGCTATGCTAAGTTCCTTAAGGAACTCTGTACTAATAAAAGGAAGTTAGGGCTAGCTGAAAAAGTAAGTATGGGGGACAATATTTTTGTTGTTATTCTTAAGAAAAAGCGGCCTCCTAAATGCAGAGACCCTGGCATGTTTACTATTCCATGTCGTATTGGTGACTCTAGGTTCATGTTAGACTTAGGATCTTCTATTAATGTGATGCCAAAATGTGTTTTTGAGAGCTTGAATGTGGGACCTATGTCTAAAACTGATGTGGTTATTCAACTTGCTGACAGATCAAGTGTTTTTCCCAGTGGAGTGTTAGAAGATGTGTTGGTCCAAGTTAATGAATTGGTCTTTCCTGCTGACTTTTTATATTCTAGACATGGGTGATAACTGTGAAAGTACTCCTTTATTGCTTGGTAGACCTTTTCTCAAAACTGCACGAACTAAAATTGATGTTTACGAGGGTACTTTAACGATGGAATTTGATGGTGAAAAAATAAAATTCAATATTTTTGATGCCATGAAGTATCCTAATGATGTCACTAATGTTAGTTTTATTGACACTCAAGATTGTGTTGATTGGCTCTCTCAAAAATGTTTTGATAAATGGCTTGACTCTTTGCTTGAATTGGATGAAATCAGTAATGAAGTGTCTAGTGTTATGTCTGCTGCTGCTGTATCTAATGCTGCATATGAATCTGTGAATGTTTCAACACAAGGCAATGCTGCTGCTGTCTTTAAACTGCCCATTGTTGTGCCTAAGTTGATTCCCTCTATTGTTAAAGCCCCTAAATTGGAATTGAAACCCTTACCTTCTCACCTAAAATATGTTTATTTGGGCGAAACTGAGACCTTACCAGTCATTATTTCTAGTGCTTTAACTGAATCACAGGAGGCTAAATTGTTTAAAGTGTTGCAAGAACATAAAGAGGCCATCGGGTGGACCTTAGCGGACATTAAGGGGATTAGCCCTACTCTTTGCATGCATAAGATTTTTCTTGAGAAAGACGCCAAACCGGTTAGAGACGCGCAAACAAGACTAAACCCTGCCATGTCTGATGTAGTCTTGAAATAAATTCTAAAATGGTTAGATGCAGGTGTAATTTATCCTATTTCTGATTCTGAGTGGGTAAGTCATGTGCATGTTGTTCTTAAAAAGTCTAGTATTACAGTTGTTGAAAATGCTAATTGTGAACTTGTCCCAACTAGAGTGTCTAATGGATGGAGAGTATGCATCGACTATAGAAAGCTTAATCACGCTACTAGGAAAGACCATTTCCCTTTGCCATTCATTGACCAAATGTTAGAAAAACTTGCTGGACAATCTTTCTTTTGCTTTCTTGATGGCTATTCTGGTTACAGACAAGTTGATATTGCTCCCGAAGATCAAGAAAATACTACTTTTACTTGTCCATTTGGTACATTTGCATTTAGACGAATGTCATTTGGTTTGTGCAATGCTCCGGCAACGTTTCAACGTTGCATGATGAGTATCTTTTCTGATTTGATTGAGAATGATATGCAAATCTTCATGGATGATTTTACTGTTTTAGGTGATTTATTTGACAGATGTCTCAAAGGGTTGTCTCGAGTTTTAAAAAGATGTGTTGAAACTAAACTTGTTTTGAACTTTGAAAAGTGCCATTTTATGGTTGACAAAGGCGTGGTTTTAGGACATATTGTTAGCGCTAAAGGGCTAGAGGTTGATCAAGCTAAAATAGATGTCATTAGTTCGCTACCTTACCCTACCAATGTATGTGAAGTAAGATCATTTTTAGGGCATGTTGGCTTCTATAGACGCTTTATTAAGAATTCCTCTAAGATTGCCTCCCCTCTATGTGTTTTACTTGCAAAAGATGCTAAATTTGATTTCAATGACGATTGCAAAAGGGCTTTTGATGATTTAAAAGAGAAACTCACTACTGCACCCATTATTCGACCTCCTGATTGGTCGTTGCCGTTTGAAATTATGTGTGACGCCAGTGACAAGGCAATAAGTGCGGTGTTAGGGCAAAAGAAAGATAAAGAGTCCTATGTCATTCACTATGCTTCTAAGTCACTTGACCCTGCCCAATGTAATTACACTGTGACAGAAAAAGAAATTTACGCTGTGATTTTTGCTTTGGAAAAGTTTCGACCCTATTTGCTTGGTACACAAGTTACTGTTTATTCTGATCACGCTACCATTAAATATCTGTTGAAAAAGAAAGATTCAAAGCCTAGACTGCTTAGATGGATGCTCTTAATGCAAGAGTTCGACTTGATAATTAAAGATAAGAAAGGTGTTGAAAACAATGTTTCTGATCATTTGAGTAGAATAATACCTAAAGAAGATTCGCCTTTAATATCTGATTTCTTTCCTGATGAGTATATGTCAAGTAGAAACGCCTTGGTATGCTGATATCGCCAATTATGTAGTCACTAGTACTTCTCCACCTACAATACCTAAGGCTAGAAGAGAAAAGATAAAATCTGAATCTAAGCATTACTTTTGGGATGATCCGTATCTATGGAAATCTTTTTCTAATCAAGTAGTTCGGAGGTGTATTGACAAATCGGAATACGCTTCTATTCTGACTTTCTGCCATAGTTTTGAAAGTGGGGGACATTTTGGTCCTCAAAGGACGGCACATAAGGTCCTTGAATGTGGTTTTTATTGGCCTACTTTGTATAAAGATGCTTATATATTTTGCAAGTCTTGTGATCGATGCCAAAAACAGGAAATTTGTCTAAAAGTCAAATGCCCCAAACGGGCATTCTTATTTGTGAAATATTTGATGTGTGGGGTATCTATTTCATGGGCCCTTTTCCCTCATCTTTTGGTAAACTTTATATTGTTCTTGTTGTGGATTATGTTTCTAAATGGGTTGAGGCCAAAGCCACAATCACTGATGATGCTAAAACAGTTGTGAAGTTTGTTAAGAGTCACATTTTTAATAGGTTTGCCATGCCTAAAGCAATCATCAGTGACCGTGGGACTCACTTTTGTAATAAAACTTTTGGGTCCCTACTCGAGAAATATCATGTGACCCATAGAGTAGCCACTGCATATCATCCCCCAACTAGTGGACAAGTGGAAGTATCCAATAGGGAGATTAAGTCAATTTTGGAAAAAATGGTCAATCCTAATAAAAAAAGACTGGAGTCTTAGATTAGGAGACGTTTTATGGGCATATAGGACTGCATTTAAAACATCCTTAGGGATGTCTCCCTATAGACTTGTTTTTGGAAAAGCTTTCCATCTTCCTGTTGAGATTGAGCATAAAGCATTCTGGGCAGTAAAACAATGTAACTTAGATTATGACTCTGCCAATACTAGCAGGAAGTTACAATTGCTTGAGTTAGAGGAGTTAAGGCTAGAAGCTTATGAAAATGCTAGGATATACAAGGAAAAAACCAAGGCCTTCCATGATAAGAACATAGCTAGGAAATCATTTACAGTTGGACAGAAGGCACTTCTATTTAATGCTCGATTAAAGCTGTTTCCAGGGAAACTTCAATCTCGATGGTTGGGGCCCTTTATTGTGACTATTGTTTTCCCTCATGGTGCAGTTGAAATTAAAGATCCAACTAATAATAAAGTTTTCAAAGTGAACGGTCACAGGTTAAAGCCTTTTTATGAGCAGCAGTTTGTCAAGCACATTGAAGACATTCAGTTGGAGAATCCGTGAGCTCAGCTGAGTTACGTCGAGCCAACGACGAGAAACAAAGGCGCTGCTTGGGACGCAACCCGAGGATTTGTTGTCTTTTATTTTAGTTTATTATTTTTTTCTTTTAGTACAATAAACCACATCCTGTTGTTATTGTTGCGTAAGCTGCCTGTAGGTTGTTTTGCCGTCTGCCACCGATGTTTCTGATGTTGTTCGCTGCCCATCCCCTTCTCGTGCTTAGTTGCAATCATTCAGGGCAGTATCCCTTCAACCTCTTTTCCCTCTTTTCTTTATGAGCATAATACATTGAGGACAATGCAGAATTTAAGTGTGGGGGAGAGTATATTGCTATTGTGTTTGAGCTGCTGGTATATTACTTGGTTGCTTCGAGTTAGTATGTCTCATATGCACGACTCTAAGTTGTGAGAATTTGGATTATGTCCCGTTTTAGGGGAGGTGCTGTCAATTTTTACTGGAATTAGCATAAAGTATCAAGTCCATTTGCATCTCATATATAGTAGTTTAGTGTTAGTCATTTTATTTCATGCATTGATAATAAAATTTTTTGTTTTTGTTTGCATTAGTTTTAGGAGTTATTTGCATATTAGGATTTCACCTCTTAATTTCCTAAGGAATGACTATTAGTAAGTTGATAAGAAACTCTAATCTAACTGTTTATTTTTACTAACTTGTTTTCGAAATAAAAGATTTTGGGAATGACTGTATAATTGGAAAAGAATGGTTGAACATGAGAGATTCATAATATAATTGGAAAAATACTCTTGTTTCTCTTAATTAAGTTGGCTAGATAGATAGACCAAAACCATGTGAGTTTTTGAGCCTATTAGACTGACACATCCGCATCAGTCTCATTTTTCTTTTTTGTGTGATAGTTCCTCAATGAAGTATGGCTCTTGAACTTGACTTGGTACTCTTTGAGACTTTTTTGTGACAGATGCATAAGAAATGATTTAGGCGTTCTTTTCATATATTTGAGCCTCAGAGATTTGTTTCATATAAAATCTTCCTTCTTTTAGCCCTTCCGAGCTTTGATGTCCTTATTTCCATGACTACCCGCATTACAAGCTTATGGCCTTATAACCCAAGCCTAGCTATATGGAGGAATAATACTGCTATTATCATTTGAGCTTATATTGTGTTATTGGTAGAAAAAGGGAGAAAGTGAAAGGAGGTTTACCATGAACAAGAAAAAAAAAAAAGAAAAAAAAGAGATCAGGAATGTTGAAATAAGATTGAAAACATTGAAATACATTCCTATTACAAAAAAAAAAAAAAACAGTTGAAACTTATGAGTGGCAAATGAAAATTATTGGAGTTGATAAAGAGGGTTATTTTAATTATTGTTTGGTATTACGTGTTGTGAGAGGTTCTAGTTGGATTTTTTGTGGCCTTTGTATCTAACGGCCGTGGATGCTAAAGTGTTATTTCCTTCACTAGTTGGCTTTTTTCCACCACATTTTCCCAAATATTTTTCTCTACCCCTTAACCTTAGCCACGTTACAACCTTTTTCTGATCTTTACGCATTTCGTTACTCTCAAAGTGGAGAATTGAGACGATTGTCAAGTTTAAAGAAATATACTTCATTTGAGTCGACATGATTACAGGTTGAGCGAATATTATTTTATCCCTAAACACATTTAAACACATGAAAGTTTAGTGTATAATTTTGTACCTGTGAGGGTCTATCTATTAACACAATGTGTACACAAATGTGGACTCGTGCTAGCTATTTTTGAGTGGTAAAGAAAATCGTTTATCCATGAAATATTATGATTTTTGATAGTTTGGTTGTTTCGCCACTAAGAATATAGCATTCTCACTAACATTTTTCTAAAACATGTTTTGCGACTAACTTTAAAATGTTTTAGTTTCTTGTCGTATACTTATCTAATTTAGTTATCTCCAATAAAGTGATTTGAGGTGATATATTAGTTCTTGCATTTAGTTTGTAGTTTGCATGTAGTTTACTATAAGTAGTACTTTGCTCGAGGGCGACCAAAAGCTAAGTGTGGGGGAATTTGATAAGTGTGCAATTGTCGATGTTTTTAATCCCTAAATTTAGTTATTTGATTGCCTTTCATATGATATTTTAGGATTTTTAATACATTTACATATTATAGGTTTATTTATGCAATATTATAATTATGGGGAAATAAGCTTAATTTGTATTTATTATTAATTGTATATAATAGATGTTGGGCTTGGATAATTTGGATCAAGAAGTAATTGGAGGAGTGACAAAACAAAGAAAGACAAAGAAAGGAAAAAAAAAAAAACAAGTGCACGTGTGAATGGTGTAAAAAAAAGAGGCAAAGAAAAGTAAATAAGAGAAAGAGATGCAGACCTTCATTGAGCAGCAAAACAAAGGCAAAGAACACAAAGAGAAAAATAAAAAAAAGAATATAATTCTATATTTATCTTTTCCGAATTCCAAAGATTTGATCTTGTGCTATTAGGATTAGGAGAAGATGAGTTTTATCTTGAATTCAACTCTATCTTACCGAGATTTTCGCATTATATTGTTATGGAAATCAGTCGTTCGAAGTAGAGATAAATTGGGTATTCCCCATCTGTTATTGGCACGCAAGCAATTTCATAGAGTGTGAGCAAGAGAGCAAGAGACTTAGAGGGTCAGATTTTCTGGGTAATTGGGAAAGAAGAAGACAGCCATTGGAGAAGGGTTAGTCTTTCATCCAAGGTTAGTGAGGGAGTCGACTTGTTTTGCGGTGCCGTCTTCGAGCAAGATCCGACGAACTTGGGCTATTTACATAAGTTCTTCTCTTCCCTAAATTCCCTTTATTTCCACCTTGTTGATTTTATTGCTACTCTTGTATTTCAGATTGATTATGTTTTAGCTTTTGGATGTTAAATACATTGATAATTTTCTGATTTTTAATTAGTAATTAAGCATATTTGTTCTTAAGTTTATGGTTCCAATTTGTTTATGGTTGTTATCTTTCATAAATTGAATTGGTGACTAATGTTATTTATATAATTTGGCTTAGTTTAAATTATATAAAACATAGTAACAACTAATCTAAATTTGACTTGCAAAGATGGCACGGATTTAGATTAGAGGATATGCTTGGTCAAATTGATTTATACATTTATGTGTATGACTTAGTTAGGATTAATGAGGTCTTCTTAGTCTGTAATGCTTCTAATTCTAATCTACGCTCGTTGCAAAGATACTTGTGTAGGTTAGGTTGGTTTAGAATTGATCTTAGGCTTAGTTCAAGATTGATTAATACTAAGGGAAGATAGGGAGCCTTTGTTATCTTAGACTCCGCAGTTAATCTATTAATTACAATCGGTAATTTGAAGGTGTTTAAATACAATTTCAAAAGTATAGTTATCTAATTATTTATGGGCTACATAGGTTTTTCTTGTCGTCACTAGTTGTATATAGTAGAATAGTTAATTTAGTTTCGTAGTTCTGAAAATTGTCTCACAACCCCCCCATACCCAATGTGAATATGTATATATGTCTAATTACGTTAAACTTTGGTTATAGAAATTCGTAAATCTCTCCGTGGGATCGATCCTTATTTACTCTATGCTATACTAGTTATATCTATTTTTGGGTAAGAAAAGGTTTTAATTTTATACGCCTAACGACACGTATCACATTTATGCTATTATATTGCTTAATTACTCATAAGAGTGAGATTTGTTGAGGGTTTTGTGGATTGACATTGTGATTATCCCCTTGGTTGCATGTTTAAGACCATGAGAGTGGCTCAATTATGTGATCTAGGTAGTTTTATGCACCCTTGAGAGAGGGCTTAGAGCTAGTTTAGAGTCAATAACCTCAATTAGTTGCTTGGTTTTCTTTCCTCCATGTTTCACTTTTATAATTCCCTAAATCATGATTGGTTGGTATTGGATCCATTTCCCTAATCCGATTTGATCTTTGGTACTTAGTTTAGTTCTATATATTTTAGTTGGTAGTTGACACCTTTCAACTCCTTTTCGGCCTAGCTTATTGGTAAATTAACACATATTAATGTTCCTTAGTCCTTGTAGAAGAATGACCCTTGCTTATCACTTTACTTAGTTTAGTGGTCTAGTTAGGTATTAGTTTGATTTTAGGGGTATTAGTAATGACCTGTTTTTCCCTATATCATACATCAGGCAAAGCTGACCCGACCTGAGTCCCGAAATTTGTCCCTAAATCAATAAATAAAAATCAACTTTTCCTGAACTGACCCAACACGACCCAGATCCAACCCAAAACATGCTAATCTGAAATTCACCCGACTAGTCACCAACCCAAATAATATTTATCCATAATTTGTATTTTAATTTTAGCTAAAACCTCGACATAATTTGAAGTAAAGCTTATATAAAGGTGGAATTGTGATACCAATTGACACGACCGAACCCGAAACATCCATAGCTGGAACAGACCCGCACTTGAAATTAGTTTGATCCAAATTGACCCGACCTAAACGCGGTTGAACGACTCGATTTTCACATCTAGGTTTTACTGGGCTATTGGTACAAAAAGTGATTTTGCAAACAAGCAACAATGCCCCGTCACAAGATGGTCCAAAACACCAGGGATGTGATTCATTCTCCTAATGGTCACTGGTCTTTTAATTTGCAGTAAGGATATATCCGTATATCATCAATACTAAGGAATCCTCACTGACTCGAACAGACACTAACTATCAATGGCTAAGAAATAGCGTGCAATACAAAAATATAGAAATATAGATAGACAAGTAGCGGTTAATAGAAACCAAAGAACTTGAGAAATGCTGGATGTTTGTATAAATTCCAGCCTTTTACACAAACTTCTATAGAAAATAAAAGTTTTAAGCTTAATTGAGGAAGAAAGAAAGGTATACCGTCATCTCTTCCATTTCATACTCCCTCCGTCCCATATTAGTTGCAACACTTTCCATATACGGTTGTCCCATATTAGTTGCAACACTTCTATTTTAGGCATGGACCATGGACCCACCAATATTTTATTTTATATCACCCAACTAATATACTCCACTCATTCATTGATTTATATGAAAAACATTAAAATATTACTCCCCTACTCTATTAACTTCCTAAAAGTACCACATCACTTTCTATCACATCAACTTTTACAATAAATTAATATAACCTACACCCCACTCTATTAACTTCCTAAAACTATGTGCATAAGCTATTGTTGCAACTAATATTGGACGGAGGTAGTAATACGAAAGTAACAAAAAGAGGCTTAGAACATGAAGTGTTCTTGCCAATAATTATCTAAGGCTGCGCTAAGAACTAGTCTAAATTCTAGGGATAAAGTGTTGTTTGTGTTGTGTTTGATGATCCTTTTCTTCTGGTGAAACCCTCTATTTATAGCCAAAGATGGCAGCGGTTTGTCCTTGTTTTCACGTTAATAAACTGTCTTTATCTTAACTTTCGAATTGTTGGGAAATATTTGAAATTGGGGCCTATATCTGCATGTTCCTCGATGCTTCTGGAAGTCTCTGGCTTTTTGAAGTCTCTACTTGGTCTGGGCTTCATTAAATGCTACTAACCCCTTGACTTTGATCAACAGAGTCTGGAACGGGCTGAACTAAATTGGTTTTTCAAATTCTATGTGTCTAAAAGCCCAAAAACTAAAAATGGTACTTCCTCCGTTTTTTTATTGACTACACTTTCCTTTCTAGGAAGTTTAAAATAATGGCTGAACTTTTCCTCGCTATGTCTCTCCTACTACTTTTTCTTACACACTTTTACTCACTCACAGGGCCGGCCCTGGGCCGGGGCAGGGGGGCACCTGCCCAGGGCCCATAAATTTTAACTCTTGTTAACCTTAAAAGAGGGGGAGGGAAAGAAAGGACAGTTAATGCATTCCATTACAGAGATTAAGAGACGGAAAGTCATTTGCCGTCATTTTTTAGTCGGGCTACAATTACTCTTCCAAGATGCATTAATTCTAGGACCTACCAAATACTTACCTAATTTCTCTTTTTCCAATTTCCCCCTTAAAATCTCTTGTACATATGTTACTCTACGATTATATTTAGGGTCACAATCTTAGAATAACAATGGGAAGAAACAATCGATTTATATTAATCTTGCTTTTATTATCAAAAGGTTTTATTTTCAATTTGGAATTTCCTTACTTAGAGTAAATTAAATTTATATTGAATTCAAGTTCCAAGTGTAATTGTTGATTGTAAAAGAAACTATATAAAAATTTTCAATTTCCATTTTAGGTATTCTGTGATAAAATATTTGAAGTTTTTTATTCAATTATAAATTTTAAGCTCTTGATTTCATTTAATTTCATATTAAAATTAAATTTTTTTTCATTTTACTTGATTGCTCTATGGTTGATACTTATCTATGTATGCGCTCAAGTTGTGTAGCAAATTGGTATTATTAGTGACAATTCTATACTAGTATTTTTTTTGTTTGTTTGTTATCCGATCAAGATGCTCAAGATATTAGTTTTGTTACAATTTTTTTCCTAATTTAGATCCTAGCTGCCTACTTGTGCAGAGTTGTGCTATCAAGCAGTGAGGTTATGTTTGTGTGCCAATTAAGATTTTACTATGTAGTAGTTTCTGTTGTTTTTGTATGAGAAACATAGTTAATTTTGTTATTTTAGTAGTAGACATTGTGATTATATTTACATAGTTTATAATTTTAAAAAAAATTGTCAATAAGGGCTCAATTTTTTATTTTGCCTCGGGCCCAGTAATGTTCAGGAACGGCCCTGCTCACTCACCAAAATTTTGCCTAAAAATCCCTGAACTAAGAAGTGTATCCAATAAAAAAAAATGAAGGAAGTGGTAACATAGACATCTATTCCCTTATACTTTCCACCATTTTCAAGGGGCCTTACTTCTTATGGTTGATCGAATTGACTTATTTAAGATTCTGATCTAGCAGTGTACTTCAATACCAACCTAATATAAAAAAATTAACGGACGTTTCCTGTTTATAAAGGAAATATGGGCGGAAGGAACAGCTAAAGGGGATTACTAAGTTAATTTAGTTTCCTGTTTTCATGTCCACAACAAAGTCAGATGCATTGCATTTTTGGGTGACAAAAATAGGGAGACAATGGGGATGACAGCTGACGTGGACCATAATATGCACTAGATTTGATAAACACTTTGGGTTTTCTCAAATTCACTAGTATTTTTTTTTTTTTTTTGTTGAAAATTCACTAGTATATTAAAAGGAGATTGTGACACCCTGTGAAGGCAACGACATAAGAACTATGTGTTGGTATGACTCCTTTTTGACCAAATTCTTTGTTAGTTCTTGCCATCTTCGGCCATATGCATGCACAAATTGGATAAGTGGAAAAGTTAGAAATTGGTGGTCCCTATTACATCAAATTGCATTCTGTCGCATTCCATATTCGGATGGTGAGGATCATGTAGTTAGTGAAGTAGGGAAAAACCTATTCCCAATATGGGCAAGTTCAGGGATTCAGGAGACTAAAGCTTGTTGCACATTATTGATCTTTATAAGTGGATGTAGTTGTTAGCTTAGCTTGTCACAATCATTTATGTGCTTCAATTTTGCAAGTTGTTAACCATAATTTGTTTACGCAAAAGTTTCGAAAATATTAGGGTGGATATTTGAAACACGCTCACCACAACATTTAAATAAAGGATTAATATCGGCCAAAATTATTTTGTTATATAATGTAAAGAATTTTGCCTTCTTTTAATTGCAAAAATAATAAAAACTTTAATGTTATATTTTCTTTAAATCTAGATACTCCCTTTGTTTCTTTTTATTTGTCCAACTTTGACGAAAAAAACGCTCACATACTTGGTTAAAGTAGTACGAACAAAAAGAAACAGAGGGAGTAATACTCAATCAATATGATTTTTTTTTATTTTCAAAATTATTCTAAAATTATTTGTTATATTTTTAGAAATTCTTTTTTAAATATCAAGTGACTTTTTAATATCAGTCTAATAACCTTTTTTCATCTCCCATTTGTCTCCATTGATTTTTTTCATCTCCATTTGATGTTTCAAAATTGCACTAATTTGAGTTCATCCATTTTAATTTTTTACTGATAGTTCATCTTCATCTCCATCAATGTTTTTCATCTCCATTATTGTTTGAAAGTGCTTGAAATCAAGTTTTTAATCTCTTTTATTTGGGTTGTAAAGAATTGTGTCGAATTTCTTTTTTCTTTCGATTACAGACAAATAATGTGTATTTCGCCGGATTTACAAGCTTATGGTATAGTAGATGTTAGGCCGAAAGTTGCCGACAATAATGGTAGATTTGGAGATGGTTAGAGGTTTTAGACGACTCGAATTGTTTCCCCAAAAATGTGGAACTGATTGCTATATTTGGTGTTGTCCATAATAACAAATAGCTATGACCATCTTGATACGGTTCTCCTTGTATAAATAATATGATTCGTCACAATTATAATAAGATATTATTCACATATTTGACTTCCAATGAAATAAATTCCGCGCATAATTATATTAATTTATAATTAAAACTCAAAGTATGAATTAAATTATATTTATATAATCTTCTTAATTAAAATATAACACGATAAAAAAGTATATATATTATTTATTTTAATTTGCATGAAATATCGATTCAAAATCAATAAAATATTATTAAATTTCAATTAAAAAATAATACCCACTTAAACCATAATCTCAAATAGAATTTAATGTGGAAAGATTTGAATAAATAAAAGAATAAACAAAGTGCCACACTGGCGAGCTCACAAGTGAACTGAACAAGCCTGCTAAGATCCATAAGGCAATGGGCATTCTTCACACTGATCTAATCAGATCGAATGGTTGGAAATTAGGGCACAGATGCTTGCTGATCCTTACTAGCAATAGTGAGCTTCACCTAGAACTAGCACTAAGCAGTAAGCATATGTGTGCCTTCCCCTTCCATGAACTAACGCGACCTATCAAAGGGAGATTGCACGCAGTCCATGTTGCGTTATCCAAGAAGATACGTCGTTTAGGCTAGAACATACGAATGCGGCCATTGTTATGGGCTGAATTTAACCGTTACGTGACAGAGAGGCTGGCCCATATTTTCATTAAAGGAACTGATTACCAATACACGCCTGTGGCACGTGGTTCGGGACGTGTGAGAGTTGAAGACTAAGTCCAAGCTTGGATGTAGTTGGACGCCATAATTTTAGGAAGCTGTTAGGGGAATTTCTATCAGTTTAGGGATCTTATTAGGTTAATTAAACGACTACGATGGATATGTGTAATTAGTATAAAAACCCAGCTTATCTCATTGTATACACTACGGCATTATTGCTATTGCTCACTCATTGCTCTACGTAATCAGTTAAATTCTTTTGCTTATTAATTTACATTATTCGCTCTTTGATTAAATACAAGTTGTGGTTATTGAATCGTCGGCCTAGTAAAATCTCTCCGACGAATTACCCGTTCATATTAAATTCGTCCAAAACAATTTGGCACCCACCGTAGGGCCTACGGTTCTGAAATAGCCTCAAATAATTACACAATAACTACTTTCACAAAACAAATCCTCATGGAAAACCAAGCCACCAGTCTCGCTGAAATCAACCAGAGGTTCGACATGATGGCCAGACGACTGCCCGAGATGGACGCATTGAAAGCTCGCGTCTATGAAATGGACTCCTTGAAAGAAAATATGTCGATCCTGCAGCGCGAGAACGACGCCCTGCGCTCCCAAATTCAATATATGGCGTCAATCGCCTCAAACTCCAAATCTGTCTATCGGCACGACACCATCGAAATAGCCCGCCGCCTCAGCCTGGAGGAACGTGCACCGTCCCCCCAACCTCACCACCTGGTGAAACCGTTCCTGACAACCACGAACGCCTACTTTCGGCTGGCTCGTCCATATTAGAGCAAGTGGTGGACCTACCGCCACCTTCGTCAGAACACTACCGGGGTTGAACAAACACCCCCCGTGATGCCATTCACCACTTTTGACGCTTCAGACATGATGACGACCACCCCTATCAGGTCGTCTCCTTGCCCCATCCGACTAGAACTCCTCCTCCAGCCCCTGCGAGGCTCAATTCCAATAGGGACTTGTTGGTTGGCAGCACCCCAGGACGCTCGGTCACTTTCAGGACGCCCAATCAAAGCGTCCTACTCACTTCTTCTCAGGCGACCTCCCCTGTGCCGGAGGCGTATCATCATCGAGATCGAGCAGAAGGTCCAGATGCTACAGTCCCTCATCAACAAGATACCAGGAGTTCTGACCCCAATGAAAAAAGCCTTGCCCAACAGCTATGCAGACTCACCATACGCAGAATGCATCGACGTCGTGGATATTCCTAAAAGATTCTCCACTCCTAACATGAAACTGTACGATGGGACGACGGATCCAGATGAACACATCGCCCAATACAAACTAAGGATGATGACCATCCCCGTCCCATGAGAAATGAGAGAAGCTACCTCTACAAAGGCTTCGGGTCGACTTTATCATGTCCATCTCTACAGTGGCTGATCACCCTTCCCAACGGGAGCATATCCAGTTTTGCCGAGCTCATCAACATGTTCAATCAACGATTCGCCAGCAGTCGCAGCCTGGAGAAGCAGACGAGCGACCTATATCGGGTCGTCCAGAAGCATAACGAGACGCTCAGAGAGTACCTGTATAGGTTCAACAGGGAGAAGGTGTCCATCCCGCGATGCAACATAGCCACCGCCATAGAGGCATTCTTACAAGGACTACTGGGCGACAGCGACCTTTACAGGGACCTAACTAAATATCCTTGTTCTACTTTTGAAGATGTGCAGAAAAAAACTTTAGCTCAAATCAGGTTGGAGGAAGACCTCGACTCCAGGAAGGAATTCTCAAGCTACGACAGGTCCAACGGGAAAGCTACGTTCAGCAAAAGGTCCGACAGCAGATACAAGCCATACGGACGAGCTAGTGATAAAGCACAGGTCACCCTAGTCGACGGAGAGAGCGACAACTAGAAGGAAATCCCAGACTTGCCACCAAAAATCCAAGAATACAACTTCTGCGTCGACACCTCTGGCCTAGTCAAACACCTGATGAACATGGGAGAAGTGGTTAGATGGCCTGGGAAATCAAACAAGCCAGGAGACAAGAAAGATCCAACAAAGTGGTGCGACTACCATCAAGACATCGGCTACCTCACTGACGAATGCGTCGTCCTGAGACGAGAAGTAGCCTACCTGCTACGCGCTGGACACCTCAAAAACTTCATGTCAGACAAAGCCAAAAGCGTCGCGTCGAGAGAACAAAATTCTTCTAAACTCAAACCTCCTCCTCCCCCTATTCCTATTAAAACTGTTAACGTAATAACTGGTGGATCTGACGTTTGTGGTTTAACCTATTCTGCAGTAAAGAGGCATGCGAAGGATTGCAACATGGAAAAAAAACTCCAAGCCACGGAAAGCAGTGTACGACGACCAGCCAATCACCTTCGACAAATCAGACGCGGACGACGTACCAGACGTCCACCACGACGGATTAGTGATCTCCCTGACCATAGGGAACTGCCTACTCAAGATAATCCTCGTCGACAATGGAAGCTCCGCCAACATCATCACCCTTGACGCCCTAACAGATATGGGTCTAGGCATGGGCGACATTACCAAAAAATCCACCTTTCTTAGTAGGATTCAGCGGAGAATCTAAGAGCACAGTCGGCGAAATTGCTCTTCACACATACGCCCATGGAGTCAACCTACAGGTAAGGTTCCTCGTGATTGATTGTAAATCGTCCTACAATGTAATCTTAGGCAGGCCTGGATACACGACATGCGAGCCGTCCCCTCCACCTACCATCAGACGATCAAATTCCCGATCAAGTGGGGGATCCAAGAAATCAAAGGCAAATAGAAGATAGCCAAAGAATTCTACAAATCAACCCTGAAGCCATCTAAAGTAGACGGACAAGCAGCATAGCAATTACAGGATGGCCAACGAGACGATGGCTACAGGGAACCAGAGCTCGAAATACTAGATGATGTCATCTTGGACCCGGCCAAGCACGAACAAGTTGTTCACATTGGGGCAAACATACCAGAAGACGTCAGAAGGGAGCTGATAGACTTTCTGAGAGAAAATGCGGACTGTTTCGCTTGGACGCACGATGACATGCCAGGTATTTCCCCTGAAATCATTACGCATAAATTAAATGTTGACCCTGCTTGTAAGACTGTCAAACAGAAACGTCGAAAGTTCGCTCCTGAACGGAACAAAATCATCGACGACGAGGTACAAAAACTGCTTGAGACCGGGAAAATACGTGAATTCCAGTACCCTGATTGGCTAGAAAACGTCGTAGTAGTAAGCAAGAAAAATGGTAAGTGGCGTGTATGCATCGATTTCACTGACCTCAACAGGGCATGCCCAAAGGCTCCGTTCCCACTCCCTCACATCGACGCCATGGTAGACGCAATGGCAGGACACGAGATGCTGTCCTTTATAGACGCCTTCAGTGGATACAACCAAATACTCATGCACCCACAAGACCTGGAGAAAACAGCCTTTGTTACAAGCCGAGGTATTTTCTGTTATATAGTTATGCCTTTTGGACAGAAAAATGAAGGAGTGACGTATCAAAGATTAGTCAACAAGATGTTCGAAAAGCAACTCGGCAAGACGATAGAGGTATACATCGACGACATGCTGGTCAAGTCGACAAAAACGAAAGATCACATCGAACACCTCAGGCAATCTTTCGAAGTATTGAGAAAGCACAACATGAAGCCGAACCCATCTAAGTGCTCGTTCAGGGTTTCGTCGGGGAAATTCCTCGATCACGTCATGACACAAAGGGGAATTGAGGCAAATCCGGACCAAATCAAGGCCATTGTCAACCTCCAATCCCCCAAATCCATCAAAGACGTCCAGAAACCAATAGGACGGGTCGCAGCCCTCAACAGATTCATTTCCCAGTCGTGAGACAAATGTAAGTTATTCTACGATGTCCTGCGTAAAAATAAACGTTTTGAGTGGACAGATAAACACGAAGACACCTTGGAGAAACTGAAGAAGTACCTGACACAACCCCACTGTTGGTAAAACCGACCAATGGTGAGCCCCTATAGCTAGTCTTAGCCTTGATAGTAGCATCCACCAAGTTGTGTCCTTATTTTTAATGTCATAGCATAATCGTACGCACTAACTATCCCATGAGAACAATCATGAGGAAACCTGACCTTGTAGGGAGAATGAACAAATGGTTTATGCAGCTAAGTGGTTACTACAAAACCTACGAGCCAAGAACTGCCATAAAATCCCAAGCCCTGGCAGACTTTGTCGTAGATTTCTGCCCTCAAATGGAACTAGACGCCATCAATGAAGTTAACAAGCTGGAATGCGCATTAACAGAAGGACGATGGACCTTGTTCACAAACGGAACCTCTAATATACGAGGCATTGGCTTAGACGTCGTTCTGACATCCCCCCAAGGAGACGTCATCTCCCACTCGGTTAGGTGCGAGTTTCAGGCAACAAATAACGAAGCAGAGTACGAGGCGCTGATCATGGGACTAACGAAAGCCAAAAACATGGGAATAAAGGATCTCGAGGTAAACAGTGACTCTTTATTAATAATCTGTCAAATTAACGGTTCTTACGCAGCTAAAGATCCCAAGATGACGACCTACCTCGAAGTTGTCCAACGATTAACAAAACACTTCGACAAATGTCTGTTTCAACAAGTGCCTCGCGAACAGAACTCCCATGCTAACGCCTTAGAAGGACTAGGAGTAGTACTCAAAGATCCCGACGTCACCAGCATACCCATTGTTCACTTATTATACCCCGCCATCGAAAAGAACTTCCTAACCTTGGACGACGAGACAACATCCGTCGATGACCCCATAGGCAACTCTACTAAACCCTACAAATAATGGCTACTACATGATGTCCTGCCAGCCGATAAGAAAGAGGCAAAAGCCTTCAAGGTAAAAGCTTCTCGCTTTTTTATAATTGACGATGTTTTGTTTAGAGCGTCTGTTTCACGACCATAATTGCGATGTCTCGAACCAAACGAAGCCCAACAAGTGTTAAAACACATATACGACTGCGTTAGCGGGAATCATTCTGAGGGGAAGAAGCCTGTCGCTTAAAGCTCGACGCCTCGGGTAACACTGGCCGACCATGAAGCGAGACTCAGCAGAATACGCCAAACGATGCAAAGCTTGCCAAATACACGCCGCCATCCTACACCAGCCGTTAGAAATGTTGCATCCTGTCCTTTCGCCATGGCCATTCATGTAGTGGGGGATGGATATAGTAGGAAAGCTACCTCAAGCACCAGGACAACAAGTCTTCATGCTAGCCATGACTGATTACTTCCCCAAGTGGATCGAAGCAGAGCCATTCAGAACCGTCAAAGATAGGGAGGAAATTTATTTTATCAAACGTAACATTTTGTGCAGGTTTGGAATCCTAAGCGAGATTATATGCGAAAACAGATCCCAGTTGATAAGTAAGAAAACGCAAAGATTATGTGACCAGTGGAACATTAAACTTTACAAGTCAACTCCCATATACCCCCAATCAAAAGGCCAAGCCGAGTCAAGTAACAAAATCGTCATCAATAATCTAAAGAAACGACTGGAAAAAGCGAAAGGAAAATGGGTTGAACAACTCCCTCTCATCCTATGGTCGGACAGGATGACGACCAAGAACGCCACGGGACAAACTCCATTTTGCTTAGTAATTCGTTGTGAGGCTGTCATACCCCCAGAGGTAAGCGTCCCAACAGCTCGATATGGTTTAATGACATCTGATTGTAATGACCAGGCCCTCAGCCACGATTTAGACACCATCGACGAAATACGCGACGTGGCCAAGGTAAGGATGACAGCCTACCAGCAAAGAATAGAAAGAAGTTATACCCAGAACGTTTCAACTAGGAGATTGGGTCTTACGCAAAGTCTTTCCGAACACAAAAGACCAAAAAGACGGAAAGCTTGCACCTAATTGGGAAGGCCCATACCAAATCAGCAAGATAGTAGGTCAGAGGGCATACGCACTCATCGACCAGAAAGGTAACCCTATTCCACGAAGTTCGAACTTTCACAACCTCAAACTGTATCACTTCTGAAACTCTTCCTACTTAGATTTTTATTTCTTTTATGCATTTTTTCTTTTATTTTCCTCCGACACATACTGACTTGAGCGTCGGAGGGTCGTTGGTCGAACCACCAACGGCCAGCCCGTCTACAATGACGGCAAGACAGGGACGGACAGCCAAAAGACAATCGTCGTGCGTACTCAATAGACGACGAGCGCATAGGTAAAATCACACTCTAGGTATGCAAACTTCCACTTAAACCAATTCATACTCACGTCTCACGAACCCCTACTAACTTGGGTGTCGGAGGGCCGTTGGTCTAACCACCAACGGCCAGCCCGTTTTCAGATGTTGAACATGCAGTAACCAATAGCATGGTCGTTCAGGCGCTCGACAACTACGAGAGGATAACATGCCAAAAGAAACGACGGTCGTCTCACTACCTGGTACACCTTCTTTATCCTTGACGAATTACCCTTTATGACTAACAAATACTGACTTGGGCGTCGGATCTCCCACCCCCTTTTTTAAATTTTAACACAGGAACGTCGAGCAAATGGTCCACAAGCACCCTATGGAATGCAACACAAAGCATACAAATGTCGATGTCCTCTCCTTCTAGAGGAAGGGCGACGAACGTATAGCAACATCATGTACAACAGAAAAGTTGCGCAACACATACGAACGTACGAACGATTAAACAAATGACACACATGCCAAACATTTGAAAATAGTACAGGCAACAAAAGGTGTCAGAGCATGCTTGATCCATGATCCATTAAACACAACCAAACCAAAATTAAACTACCAAATACTACCAAGTCCACAAAAAACAACAAAAAATTATCCAAACACACACACCATCCAAAGGTAATTGTCTGAACAAAGAAACAAAGCAGACACAACCGCAAAAACTAAACCAAATAAAGCACCTAATTCTCCGCCATCTTCTCCAACGCCACAACCCCGCTCCCTGCTGCTTTGGCCTGCTCGACCGCCGGTATCCCAGACGCCGGCACCGAATGACCTGCTCCCTCCTCAGCTAAAATCTCTTCCTCATCAATTCCTGGGGCGGTGCCTGTGGAGTCCCTCTCAAACGTGGCTATGTCTTCGTCGGATTTCCACTCAATGTGGCGTCTCTCCTTGAATTCCTTCATCAGCTCAGCCCTCGTCTTCCACGTATGATATCCCACCGCGTCCTCCACCTTAATCTTGAGTTTCTCCACTTCATCCTCCAAATCCTTTGACTTCGCACGCTCAAACTGCAGCTGCTTCGTGGTAATCTGTAGTCTGAGCTTGAGGGATTTCTTGACCTCAGCTAGACGTTTCGCCTCGGCCTCCAGACGAGCAACTTTCTGAATGCCCGCCAAGTTGTCTTGAAGACCCTGTTACACGAGGGAATGTCTCAAAACACAAACACATTCATGTTAAAACAAAAAGACAGCCTAAACAATACTTACCCGGAACAAGCAAGCTGCTTCGTCAGCCAGAACGCCCGACACTGGGACAGCGTCCCACCCAGCCTGAGCAGTAGGAAAAAAAAGCTTTTGGACGTCGAGAAGTGTCGCCTTCTTCGACGGCGTCCCGAAATCAGCAGGAAGCTCAATGGAGAATTTCCTCTTACCCACCACGGACGACGTAGGAGTCGTCGGAATGGCCAGAGGAATGTTAGTAGGACGCGCTGGAGGCATGACGTAGGGACTTCCCCCTAAAGGATTACGAGAGCGGCGACGGAGCAGCAGTTCCTGAGCTGACATGTTGGCAGCAGCAGATCTAGTCGTCCTAGTGGTCCCTGTACAAGAGGCCACCTTATCAAGACGTGTAAACGACGAATTATACGAAAATGACAAGCTGAAACAAAGGCTTACCACTTGACATTGGTGATTCTGTTACACGTTCAGATTTCTTAGCTTCAACAGACGGACTAGCAGAAACTGCTGGTGGTACCAAGATCTGGACGTCCTCGTCGTCGTCCTCCTCCTCTACGCTGATGGGGTATGTCCTGTCTGCCTCTGGCAGCTGCAGGAAGGTTTCAGTGACGCTTTGAGATTCCGGACAAGGAGCAAATAGCTTCGATTCAAAATCTGCAAAGACACGAAAGTGAGAACGTTAACAAAACAAGAAACAAGGAGATTACACAAAAGATCGGCGAGTACCTTTTACAACCCACTCCGATCTAAACATTTTTCCTTCTTCCCCTAAACTCTTTCTTTCTACGAAGAAAACCTCTCCATCCACCCCCTATCATTCACGTCTATTTTGGTGACAAGGGCGGTTCGACCCTTCCTCAGCTTTAGATTGATCCTTCCTTTACCCACATTTTTTACAGAGTAAGAGAAAGTCAAATATTCCACCAAAAACTCAACCCCTGTCTTCATCGACAAGATCTCCAACGACCTTAACATTCGCCAAACTTGTGGCATCAACTGACATATTGCCATAGGCACCGCTTCTAAAAAAGAGCGTAGTAAAGAAGCAAAAGGAAATCTATAACCTAGAGTGAATGGATATTCATAAAGGGTGAACCACCCCTTGCCGAAGAAATCTGGCCGCTGTTCAGGCGTCTGCAGACACATGTTCACTATAGAGGGAAATCCATGGGTCTTTGCTATATGGAGCAGATCCGCGTCGTTCATACTACAAGCTCTGGAATTTTTATCTTCCAAGATCCCTCGAGGCGCACTCTCTGGTTCATCATCATCTGAAGATGAATAGACTATCGACTCGCTTGCTTTTGGGTGACTCATCTTGAATCTAACTTTTCGAGTAGCCAGGTTTGTTGAATTCGCAGAGGAAGAGAGAAAAAATTCAAAGCAAAGAAGAAGCCAAGAAGCAAGGAAAGAGAAAGAAGAAGGAGTTACCTGTTTCAGCGTGTGGAAGTGAAGAAGAATGATGTGATGGATCTTTACTGTCCTCCATTTAAACCACCCAACTACTGATATACAAGTTCTTTTGATATTGCGGTTCCCAAGGCTTCAAATTTCCCTCCTCTTTTTGTTTTCCTAACTGTTGTTAAGAGATGGAAATTAGGGGCAATTGTTATGGGCTGAATTTAGCCTTCACGTGACAGAGAAGCTGGCCTATATTTTCATTAAAGTAACGGATTAACAAGACACGCCTGTGGCACGTGGTTCAGGATGTGTGAGAGTTGAAGACTAAGCCCAAGCTTGGATGTAGTTGGACGCCAGATTTTTTAGGAAGCTGTTAGGGAATTTCTATCCGTTTAGAGATCTTGTTAGGTTAATTAAATGGCTACGATGGATATGTGTAATTAGTATAAATACCCAGCTTAGCTCATTGTATACACTACGACATTATTGCTATTGCTCACTCATTGCTCTACGTAATTAGTTGAATTCTTTTGCTTATTAATTTATATTATTCGCTCTTTGATTAAATACAAGTTGTGGTTAGTGAATCGTCGGCCTTGCAAAATCTCTGCGACGAATGGCAAGTCCATATTAAATTCATCCAAAACAGCCATATCTCTAAACTTTCATATTTTTATTTTAAATCAGATTTTATTAATTCAATTAAAAAATAAAATCTAATTCAAAATATTTTTCAAATCAATTAAATTTATGGAAAGATAATATGTAAAAATTTAATATTTTAGAAGACTCACGTAATGGTTAAAAGATAGGTTTACAAATAAGATCAAATATAAGCTATAACCCTTCTGTTTTTATAGGGACATTTGGCTATTTATGGACATTTTTTAATTGAGATATTTCTACGTTTTACCCATATGACAGCATGTAAAAGCAGACGTCCCTCTTTAAATACGTGGAGCAAATAACTGAAAACCAATCTAACCAATCTTTTTATAAAATTTATGGATCTACATCTACAAAAATATTCGCTCCGTCCCAGAAAGCTCTATACATTTGATTGGGCACATAGTTTTAGATGATAATTTGTTGTTTGGTTATTAATTGTCTTTTATTAAAAAAAAAGTAGATTTGAGACTGTGAGAGGAGTTAGTGGGGTATTATTTTATTTGGAAGCGAGATAATAATGGGTCATTGTTGAAAAGTAAAAAGATTATAGTATTAGTATACCATGTCCAAAAATAAAATTATAGAGCTTTTTTAGAACGGGTGAAAAAGGAAAGTATAAAAAGTTTTCTGGGATGGGAGGAGCAGAAAATAAAATCTCAAAAATTAAAGCTTTTGGATCTCAAAATTTTACTCCCTAATCCCATAAAGCACTATACACTTTCCTTTTTCCTCCGTCCCATAAAAGTTCTATACACTTCTATTTTGGACATGATCAATAACTACTTTATTTTTTTGACTTTTCAACCATGACTCATTACTCTCTCACATCCATATAACATAATATCCCACTAGCTAACTCCTATCACATCTATCTTTTTAATAAACTACAATTGATAACCAAACAATAACTTACCATCTAAAATTACATGTCCAATCAAGTGGATAAAACTTTTTGGAACGGAGGGAGTATCAAATGATTTCGGACCCTGTAACATGTAATTAAAATAAAAACTATTAATTAATCCAATTATTTAACATGCTAACTTATAGATCTAGATTAAACATGTACAAGAATCAAAGCTCGTAAATTTTACCACTTTTACATTGGCTTTAGTTAATTCATCCCCAAAGTTATTAACTTTAAATATTAGATTTCATGGTATCTCCCTTATATTTAATTTACATAGGAAAAATCATTTTTTATCAATTAACTATCATTTTATAAAATTAAATAATTCATACATAATTATCAATTTCCAACAATAATAATCATGACCAAAACAAATTAATATAACAGGCTCTAATACCATTGTTGCTATTATGATATATTAACTTTTAATAGTGCGGAAAATGATAAATAATTAACTAACCTAATTCCAAGATCCATATACTAATAAACCTGAAACATACTAATTACTAAATAAAATTAATACCTTAAAGCGTGAATTCCACCACATGAGCTCTAATGGAGTGATTTTGATGAGAAAATAATACAATGAATTCATTCCACCAATCTCTACCAACAACAATCGATATAGATCGTCTTTTGCTAGAACCATCATCAAGAACACCTTCTTGATCACTTAAAGTAAATGTGTTTCTGAATAAGAAATAAAGAACAAGAAAACTCGAGAGAGAAATAAATAGTTATGGCTTAAACTTCACAATGAATATATTTTGAATATTCCGACCACCTCTATCATTTAATACATTGATATTATTTCTCCTTTTCCCAGTCCAATTAGGAATAGTCATCGCATCTTTTCTTTTTAGCTTTCCTAATTCATTTGTAACTTGAACCACAACTTATTTTTAATCCAATTAAAACCTAATAACCTTATTCTTCATAGTGTTGCTTTATAAGTTTTAATTAATGATAGGTTTGGGCTTCACCAATTATTAAGGCCATCACAATAAATATCCTCTAGCAAAGTGTTATTATCACCTATTATTAGTTAGATATGAAGGTCTCATCATACAACATTTATTAGTTACCTTTCAATTTAGTTACAAATATACATGCGCTTATTAAATACTTCCAACAGATGAGACCAACTTGTTTCGTGCAAAAGATGGAGCCGGAGACGAAGGTACTATTTTGATGAAGTGCGCCAGAATAGTCCGTTTGAGAGTCACTTAACTTAATGCACGGTCCAAATAGACCACATAACAGGTATTACCACAAATAATAATTAAAAGTTTCTTTTTAGGGAAACAAACTTTTATTAAGTTTAGAAAACAGTTCATTCCGTTTAAAATGCCTAACATTCAAATAACTAATTCGTCCCAATGATGAGAAGTGATGAAAGATGTAATAATATGATAATATCAAATAACAGTTCAATGTAGAGTTTTGGCCCTCACGAACTTACCACTTAGCCTTTAAAGTCGATGAATGCGTCTTCGGACATGTGGGAGGATGCAGACCAATTTGAAAACAATACAAAAAACAGTAAAAATCATAGAGTAATTGAATGTAACTTGAAAAGTATGAGATTTTCCATGTCTATTCTTCAGATGATATTTGGCATCTTTATATATCGGTGTAGAAACCGTATAAGTTGACAGTACAGACGGCCTAAAAGAGACAAATAAATCAAAAATAAAAGACCGAAAGAACCGGATAAAAAGATTACTCGGAGAATATGACACGTGTCTACAAAGAATAGGTTCGCGACACAAGCGCGGTACATACTCAGTGGCACATGAGTGTCAAGCATTTCTGTTGTTAATTTTCTGCCAAAAGATAAGATCAGATCACAACTGATAGTTCTGATCTATCTTTCGATTTGTCGATGATTTGTAAAAAAAATTATTAATAAAATACATATCTTTAATAAACAAATAATATACTTCCCCTGTTTCAACATGAAATGAGTACCTTCTAGGGATATCAAAACATTTTATTAAAATATAATTAAGATAGTGGGTAAAATTTTATTAAAACATTTTATAGCAATAGTAATAGGATTAAACATTATAAAACGAGGGGATCGCATATTAGAAATATTATCAAAACATTTTAGTAAAATAATTTGGGCTTTAAAAATGAGTTTCAATTTAAAGAATTGTTTTATTAGTAGGACTCCCACTGCAAGTGCAATTGAAGGGGTTTGCTTTACACATTAGCATCAACTCTAAATAACTCATCATCAGGTGCTCGACGGGACAAAGGCCAAACGTAGACGTATATATATACATTTTATTTTAATGACATAAATGAATAAATTAGTATTAAAAACTTTTTTTTACAACAATACAAGCAAGGATGAAGAAAAAACTCGTCAAGCTTACGTGCGAGCTCGTGAGGTAGCCGAACAACAAGTGTATCTAGCTTTTTGGCACAAACGAATTAAAGGCCAAGTTGTATAGAGATCCAGGCACGCGAGAGTGCCTTCCATAGACCTTCTTTAAGTGACGACACGCCTAGAGGTCCGGGCATGCGAGACTGTCTTCCATAGACCTTCTTTAAGTGACAGGATCTCAACTTCCACCGCGGAAAATGCAAATGCACATTGACTACCTTGCAAGGAGTGCGAAGATGAGAGGTGTTCCATTACATCGCTGACCTAACCCCTCCGTACTCGTCTTTCTTCCAAATACAATCGACGTGCAATTAAGTCCCTGCCAAATGTCCAAGTGTAAAGCCAAGCCGAAAACAATTAAGGCCATGACGAATCAACCCGTAAATTGTAACCGCATATGGAACCAACGTGTAAATTGTTCCACCTACATAGCCATAGTAATGGAAAGACTACAAAAAATGCCTTGAAAAAATATTGTTGTTATGGTGACACCACAAACTCTAGAGAATATTGCTAATGGGAAGAGTCAAATAAGGTATGCCAGGAAGTAGGTAAACCAATATGGATAATGCGATAGCGAATCCCAAGGAGGGAACCTACATGGTCGTGACAAACAATTTCGCAATACCTCGAAAGATGCTCCTAGCTTTCTACACTATTAGCACCAAATGAACATTGTGGCTAAACCTCCATCGTTCACTTCTTCAAATTGGTTTTAGTAGGAAGATCATATGTAAGAGTTTACATAAGAAGATGAGAAACCTCGAAGGAAGCTTAACGTCCGTCAAAACAAAGAAGTCTCGTGCGGTTAAGGTACCGACTTCGGGCATGGTCAGCGCCCGTAGTATGACGGGCGGTGTGTACAAGGCCCGAGGAGTATAGCAACGACAATCAAATCATGCTCACAGAACCATTGATAGCCAGACTTATTGAGTAGTGCCCTCCAAGAGTAAGCCACGACATTACATCGTCTGACCTCCGAGCAAACATTTCAAAGAGAGTACGATAAGTATACGACACATTCTTTTTCCTAAAGGTGCGCCAAACCATGGGAGTATTGTACTTTCCACTAGTAGCATGAGATGGGGAACCCCTTTAGTGGTTAATGTTTGCTGACCACTAATTAAAACGGTGCCCAAAATAGAATAAAATTCAAAGACAAAAGAAAATCAACAATTTGCAACAAGTAAATCAAAAGCAAAGCACGAACAAAATACGGAAACCGGAATGTGATTTCACTTCCTTTTAACACGTTCGACTTTACAACTCTATCATCAGATATAAACTATCCGCCACATTAGTAAAGCATTTTATTAACAACTTGATACAATGACATACCTACTAATCTACAACCTGCCCCTAGGGTGGCGTGTGGAGAGCGAGGGTGGAGGGTAGAACTATCTTCGTTTTTTGTCTTCCTTTTCTCTGTCAAGTGCAACTGGCGCAGCAGGTATACTAAACCACCACTCTCGCAGGCGCCTCTCCCATCTCTCTGTGCTCGCTTTCCTTGGAGGAGAGTACCTTGTGAATGCTTCTAGAAAAGTCATGAGCATTATGTACTTGCTTGGAACAAATGCTAGAACAACTGCCATCCCTGAGAGCACTAAAGCACATTTCCTGCTAGCCTACTCATTTTGCAGATATATCAAACATCAGATTTGAAGTCTCAACCGGCAGTTATATCATAAACTGTAAAAATATCAGTAATGAAACCAAAGACGTAACAACAGCCAGATAGCCTTTGCTCCTATAAAATAATCACCTTTATAATGTAAACTTACATTTCAACTCTCCTTTTATGGGGCGGGGAAAGGGTGGCGCCTGCGCCTAATTTATCAATATACATTATCTTTCATACTAAAACTGACAATTGAAATAGAATTCGTTCATAAATAGAACGAGTTATGAGAAGAAAACTTTGAGTAACATCATCGAATTGAATGAAATTTCAAACCACCCATCGGGTAACAGAACCAAAATCTCCACCTGAGTACAGAAGTGGAGATGAAAACAATAGGCAGAGATCAATACCTGAGGCGAAATGGATAATAACAAGGCACGTAGCTTGAGAAGAATGATATTCCCATATTGGATGAACTCTTCAGCTTGAGAAACTGCAGTCTGGACCGCCAAAATCTGCTCCATAGCATTTTTTGCTGGTGGAGCTATTACCTTCACCTCAACAACAGATCGTCCTTGACAAAAACATAGTGACAGCAGCATAAAGATGGCGATAATGATTAGTGGCAAGGCAAGAGCATATACAAGCCAACCCCTGCAAAGGTATAGCCAAAACATATGAATTAATATCAGAGACAATAACAAACGAGCTTTATCATGATGATGTAGCTAATAATGACAAAATTAATGCTCCTGGTATTATTTGGATCAGCAGCATTATCATCAAACCTGGAGCGTGTTAAAGTATTCATCCTTCATGATTCATGAATGATATGCCAAAGTATTGCTGCAACTAGAAGGGTTTTTCATTGCATAGGGAAGTGAAAAGTCCAAAATTTTGATTTTCCCGGGAAGTTATAAATTTCTGATTTTCTGGGGGATTGTACTTCCTGAGTCCCAGAACTAGGCCTTATAACGGCAGATCGCGCAAACATTAGCGAGTTAAAATTGTATGTTACCAGAGCAATGATTATGTTAGTGAATAAATTTATCACTAGGCTATGCTTCCAAAAAAAAAATGCCAGTTTATCACTAGGCCTTATAGATGGCAGCATTGTAATAGATTATGTAACTTTTGTAAAGAAAGTCTCATACTAATTTCCATAGACCATAGTCATGGATTTCCACCCCAAACAAGGGTTTTTCCTCATCATTTTCCATGACCACTGATACGCATCTATAGTGGCAATGGATGGTTATGAAAATTCATGAAGAGAAGAGATATTTGAAGCAAGGACATGCCTTACCTAGCACATTAGCCTGAAGTTAATCAAACAACATAACCTACAAAATTATTACTATTACAACCATTCATAAAATTTACCGCCTACAAAACTGATCGTGTAACCCTTATTTTGTAAGCTCAACCAATAGCAGGTAATAGAATCGGACACTTCCCAAATGAAACAAAACACATGACATGAGGAATGAAATGCTAGCCCTATTTACAATCCCAGGCTCAACCTGATTCCAAACTCAAATATAACTGAAAGTATAGTATACCAAGGAACAGGGAGACATTGGTAAATGACTAAATGAAAGGAAAAGAAATACAAGTATTAGGCAAAGCAAGCCAACCAACTTGCTGACTGTCATCAGAGTAATCGCATAGTGATGCACATATGCAATAATCAGTAGTCAAAAGGGCTCAACGACTTGCCTGAAGATAGAGTAAGTAAAGACCGCACAGCAAACCATAGACTTCAAAGGCTCTTCCCAATAAGCCAGAGAAAAAATACACTTGACAACTTCCATAACTGGAAAAAGCAGCTCCTGCAAAGAAGGTTAAGATAATAAATAGACGTTAACAAAGATTTGAAACGAAAAGAAAAGAAAAAAACTATGATCCGCAAAGTGCTTGCACGCGAATTATGCTTTTAATCTTTGAGTTGGTCTAGATTCCTCTCTACTTCTTTTCGTCCATTTCTACCCTCAGCTGATGATAGATAAGCTAGCAAAAAATGATATTTCCAAGAAAAACCCCTACTTCACTTCTTTTCTGCATTCTGAACCATTAATCTAAGAAATAGAACATCCATTTCTTCCAGGAAACGGAGAGGATACCAGCTCCCTTGGCCCCTCAGATTTACTATCTCATATGAGCACATGCATGCACATAAGCTCATATCAACAATACTACAAAAACACGTTTCCACCAGAAATATAAGACTGTCCAGAGCAATCATTGCTAAGGTAAGGCATATGATAGAAGCATTAGTTATCCAAAAACTAAAATAAAATGAGAAAAATACCACAGCCAAGTCATAATAATCTCAAGAAATGAAAACTCATAAAGCTTTCACACAGTTGAAATTCACTTGACGAGCCTATAATGTTCCTGCAAACCTTCATTGACTACAGACTTGTGGAAAAAAAAATCGTTGGCATCACGTATTTAAAAACACAGCTGCAGTATTCTGATTTTTTTAGTTGTTGTAAATATTAGGCTTTTCACTTCCTACAAAGGAGAATAAGTATAATTGCACCAAAATGGTGGGCTGCATCACCCAGAAATTGAGTTTGGTTTTCATCGGATCAAACAATGACAATAGCATGAACTAGGTTTATCCAATAACTTTTACTTATCATATTTATTATTGAATGGAAAAACAAACATAGAGGATCAAAAGTTATTACAAAATACCTTCATTACTGCCAAGTTGGTATCAATACCATCCACTTTTACTCCATCTACTGTTTCCTGTGCTAGAATCACTTTCTCATAGCTACTTCTTGATTCATTAACGACCTTCTCCAAGGGAGTTGTATCCCCAACTGCTATCTCACCCACAAGTAGTACATGATTGCTTTGGTCATTGAAACCAAATCCAAAGCCTAAACCAGCAGCAACAGTTACAGCTGAACTAGAATACAAGCCAAGTCGTCGAGGACTACTGGTCCTTTGTAGTTCTCTTGAGGTGGACATGTTGGCTAGAGTTTCTAAAATCATATCACCCCCAGGGAGATGATCACAAAGATTGAAAAGAAGAAGAGCTTCACTGCGTACGGGACCTACTAAATTCATATCTATAATGGCCTGTAGCCGAAGAATGCCAATTACAACTTTCAGAAGCGTTTCTTCCCGCTCAATGCCAACTATCTTGTACTTGCGGATAAATTTATGAGCATATAATATCTCCTGTATTATAGCCAACCAATAGTCACGTCGCCTATGCCCTTTAAGCTCAGGAAATTCCATTACTACAGGCTCTGATCTGAAGGGTACACATTAAACTTCAATCAGGAGATCCAAAATTTGTAAGACAAGAAGATTAGCAACAACACATAGTGTTCTGATAAACAAATATGTATGCAGTTATATAAGATGCATGAATATATCCAGAACATATAACAGAAACCCAATAGACTTATGAGAGGCGATCTTACAGGGAAACAGACTTGTAAGCAACAGCCTTATCAAAGAGTCTTGTACCCCATGGTCCAGTCAATTCGGGTTTGACACTCTGCTTTAAATCCTCTGCTAGGTCATAGCGTGTTGCTTTATCATATGATACAACCTTAAGTGGCTCAAAGTAAAGAGCATGATCAGTAAGGATTAGCCTCCCTGCATCAGATAGAAGAAAAGGAGTCAGGAGAGAGGTAATATCATGGAGCAACATGCACAAACGTTTCAAAAACTAAAAGAAGTTGTTATTACATTATTGCAAGCACATTCCCTGGATTAAAAAAAATGATAACATTAAAGTTTAAGAAATTACCCCCAATCAAGTAGAGGGAAGTTCACCAAGAAACAAAAAGGCTCACCAGGCCATGTAGAAATTCCCAAGTGTTGGAGAACTGGTTGGGTTGTCACTGTGCCATCCAACTCCACTATCTTCTCCCTTCTAACTGATCGTAGTTCAGATAACAGTGATGAATCAGATTGACTCTTCAATTTCTTTATAGCCCTGCAACAAGAGAATGAGATTGTAAATAAAAATGCATCCGTGACTTCTAAAATATTAAAAATTAGTAGAGATAAAGTTGATAAGGTATAAACTAGTGAAGTAACAGTTGTCAAACAGATAACATACAGAAGTTTCAGAATAACTGTAACACATACACCAACTTTGAAGCTTCAAAACAGGTGTGTATTCTTTCCCGTGGAATGTCTCTCTATGCATGGTAGCTAAATATTCTGAACAGAGGCAAATTGTTTTTCTTCTCTTAGTTGGGTCGAGCAATATCTATCTATATCCTGTTATATTACTTAAGCGGAAATTGCCTTTCAGCATTTCTGTCAAGTAAATTTTGTAAGTTACTGTAAGTAGATTAAGAAAAATATTTGCAGATCAGAGCGAAAAGGGGAAAATATATTTCAGCTCGAAGATATGGAGCATGATCTACCACCAAGTTACTAGAACTACAAAGGCAGAGAAAAGAGAAAGATTCAGCAGCTACTAATTGGCTGGCGAGGCTAATAATAAGGCTGGGGTCTAACTTTCAAAAAGGTGGATTCTGTCCTAAATTGCCCTCTGTGCGAAACATGAAACACATAAATCAAACCACCAAAGAAGGAATCGTATATGTCCAAACGTAAAACACTTTTATTACTAAAATACTACTAACTCCGTTTCTTATTCTTCTTCTTGTTTTCTTTTTTAGTTCAGTTCTTCGTACTTCGAATATTTTCTGTTTTGGAAAATTTTCCATTTCCGTCTTACCCTCCAGCATCCAGATATTTAGTATATGTCATCACTTTTTGAGATATTTAATATATGTCATCACTTTTTGTTTTACACATGGCCCATTCTAGAATATTTCCCAGCCACCCACTTCTCCTTTTTCCACTACAATTTGCCTTGCCTGCTTCCAAACAGGAAGAACAAAAGGAAACATACGGAGTACTTGGCAAAACCTACAAGATATTAAAGTCACTTCAGTGAAACTTGCAGAACACAAGAACATTGCAGTTGCAGTAATAGTGGCGTTGTTGCGGACTTGCGGAACAAGTCGTAGAGTGTGTGCCGACGGATCATGGCCTTTGCAACAATATTTATTTTTGAGAAAGCTCAAGTATGTATAGTTTGAAGTTTGTAAGTATATCTAGAGCACAACAGGACCAAATCTATTATAATTACAATATATGTGATAGGTTTGTGAATAAAATAACTAATCTTAATGATTAATAACAAACAATAATATTTCTAAGTAATGATCTCATGAAAATTTATCAAAGAGATACTTCCTTCGCTCCATATTTCTTATGGCACTTGCCTATTTTTATAATTCTTGCAAGTTGCAATGCTTCTACATTTAGAAACTTCTATAGATTAAAATGTCTAGATATACCCACTTAAAGCCCAAATACCCTTACAAAATGAGGTAACGGTCGGGTCGGGTCAACATGGGTGCGGCAAGGCAAATGGATGAATCCGAGCACCACACCTTTAAGTAAAGATATACTCCCTCCCACTCATTTACATTGCACTTTGACTGTCTTTAAGTTTATGTACGGAACAGAAAACTTACTCATGCGGGATATTGTTGATTTGTCTTACTGTGTATTTTCTAAATATATAATTTTTTGCAACTTTTTCCTATACCAAATTTGAGATATTAAGTTTTGAAATTATATCTTGGCAACTGTGAAAAGGTGAATGTAGCGAATAAATAGGAAGTCTTTATTTGGTGTTAAACTGTGGTGGCGTTTAAATTAGGCATTGTATCTGTTTCTTGTTTAGATGGGGTATTATATCATCTTTCTTGTCATCCCGTACTTCCGCTAACTTTCTAACTGTCTCTGTAGCAAATAAACAAAAATGGAGGAGGTAATGAACATGACAATTTTTGAAACCACTTTCTAGAGGAAGTTTCCTAGTAGTGCAAAGGTTTCCTGCAGATTTTACTTCTAAAGTTACAAGCTTCAGCTTTCGAATTTCCATAAGAAAGGCCAATGAGAGTCAGAGTATGTCTTTCACTTTTATCCAAAAGCCAGCATTCAGATACAGCAAATTATTTTGAAAACAAATGAGAGAAGATACCAAAAGCAGTTGTAAATAGTGGAAACAGAAATTCGGGAACGAGAAACATTTCATAATCCATCCACAAACAGTGGCCATACCATGGAAACAAAACACGGCCGCTACGTTAATGGCAATTATGTAACGGATTTTAAACTTGTCGTTACGCGAGATACCATTACGTAACGCCGTGATGAAATTTTACGTCCATCTCGCCGTTTTGTCCGTTACGTAACGGTAACTCGCCCCGTTAGAGCGTTCTTTTACCCTTTATGTCCGGTACTTTATCAGAATTGACCAAAAAAAAGAGTAGGGAAAATACAAATCTGTAGCAAAAAAACGATAGGCACACACCAACAAAAGGAGAAAAACATGTGGTAAGCTTTCAAAATGGATATAATATATGAGTTAGTATCCAATTTATATTTATGATAGAATATGAATCTCATATTTTAAGTACTTCTTTTATTCACCATATGTAAAACTCAACCATATGATAGCTTTGGCCAAAATAAGTGATAAGAATACTTATATTACTTCCTCCGGGTTTTTTATTGACTACACTTCTCATTTCATGGACTCCTAAGTAATACTTTGATGAGTGAATAAAAGTGTGTAAGAAAAAAAGTGGTAGGAGAGAGATAGAGAGAAAAAGTTACTAAGTGTAGCCATTAATTTTAAACTTCCTAGAAAGGAAAGTGTAGTCAATAAAAAAACGAAGGTAGTATAAAACTTCAAAAATGCAATTTCGAGGTTTAAAATCTAATAGTGTGAATTTTTTTGAAGAAATTCATGCCACGTTAACCGCGATTTGTTTCTATTCAACCGTTACAAGCTGTTCCCGCGTCATAGCGACCGTTACCGCAGATGATCAGCGATTTTCTTCCTTGGGTCATACATAAATAGAATCTTTGCTGATATAGAAAATATCGATAATTACGATCATGTAGGACGAAAAAGCAAAGATATTAGACCTGTCGTAATAACTTGAACGTGGCAAGAACTGAAGTCACCAAAATGCTACCTTTCTAAGCCATTAAGGTACTTTTCATAGACAGAGTACTGAAGTCGACCACCACTTGAAGAAGTAAGCACCTGAAATAAGTTGTTACTGATAACGACATTTGCAATTACAGGAACAGCAGGAGCTATTCGAGAAAAGGCTTCCGGTCCAACAGTAGCATCTTCATCCACCTGCAACGATGTTAAAGAAGCCAAAACGTAAGAGCATAGAATAAAACTACAAGCATCAAGGTCCTTCAACTTCCCATCTCCCCCCTCCCTATTCAACGAAAGCAAATCCTCAAACATGCAATTATTGTTAAACAGGCATTGAATACGCCTAGTCCTTGAATCCAAGAAGATCTACCATTCATAAGGAGGCCGGAAAGTGAAATCACAGCAAAGATTGCTAAATCCCTTTGTCTCTGGTATAATTGAATGAAATATAGAGAATGATGACTAGAAAATTCAGCGCTAATGCAAGAGGGAGCACTGTACAAGATCTATAATGCTCTCTTGAGGTTCTGATACAATAAAGTGTGAATGGCACAACCACCTATATGAAACAAAACTTGTTCATGTTTCTATAGATTTAGAGCAATGTAGTTGAAGACTCACTGTGAGCAAAGGTGGATTCTCAGCAGCAGGATACTCCCAAGCAAGCATCATATCAAAAGTTAAGCGACGGAATTTTTTATCAGCCAAATAACCAGTCCCTTGCATAGAAAGAGCAAGCGCTCTATAACAACAATACTCCAGTAAGTTTCTAGCATAGTGGGGAGGATCTCTGATAGAATCTGAAGCCACCGAATCAAAATCTTCTTTAAGGTCACTTGTTGAATTCCCAAGAATCCTGCACAATAACATACACAGTGCCAACTTAAGAAGCAAATTACATACCTTACTAAGCAGACAATTTTTTTAATAATATTGGGAATGCAAAGAGTGCAGCGATTGATATCATGCCATACTGGGTTAATACTCTTATTGATGAAGCAATAATGAATAATGATTCATAGCAGGGAAACGTACATCATCATGATATGCGTAGACTGGAATCATGGTAAAACATACAAACAAACAGGGGAAGATCTTCATCTCAACCACAGAAAAGGAAAAATAACATGACACTGAAATGTGAAATGCATAAAATCCCTCCAGTATAAACTCCAATCTATGAGACAGATCGTACATTGAGAGATAGGGGCATAACTACAGCACCAAGTCCTATACCTATATATTGTGCGGTGATATTTGATTCATAAGGAATCCAGCCAATCTACTATGATTCTATGAAGATAAAACCTTCTGCTTATAACTCCTAATAATTCTTACTACCAGCCATTAGAAAACTTTCCTAATGAATGGGTTAGTAAGATTCTCTTGTTGAGTGTTACGGCATACACCTGCAGCGACATATGGATTGAAAGATTGACCAGTCACGACGACACTGTATCCTTTTAACCAACAAAAGACCCACATTAAGATATAATGCGAAATGGAACCTAGCCCTTCCAACCGAAGCAGTAAAACCAAGGGTTGGCATTACTATTGCAATGCAGTAATAGTTGCACATTTCTTCTTCCAGTACAATGTCACATAAAAGGTTTCTATTGACCCAGCATGATATTCACACTACTTGTAATGGCCATATTGACCTATTACCAACCATATCACTGCCTAGATTACAGGTTACAATTCAGGACATATCTGTTTGGTATATTCGAGAACCAATACATATGAGGTTCATGCCGTATTTAGCTACTCTCCTCCTGGACGAAGTTGATTTATTATATAAGCCACTCTCCTTCCGCAGCGAACCACGGTTCAAATTGTACTATTTGGCACAGTGGTACACTTTTTAAACAAAATCGGGCAGTAAATTGCATTCCCATACCCATTCCGCGTTTCAAAAATCAAACAACACTGATATAAGACAAACTTCAGTCAAAGTGGGTTGCTTTGCGCATCTTTTAAGAGTAGCCTTTTACATAATTTGAAGCAGATCATTGGCTCCACACCAGGGAAACAGAACTCGACCGTTACGTAACGTAACGGCCGTTATGTAACGGATTTTGAACCTGCCGTTACGCGAAATGCCGTTACGTAACGCCGCGATGAAATTCACGTCCAATTCGCCGCGTTGTCCATGCGCGTTAGAGCGTTTTTTTACCCGTTACATCCGTTACTATATGAAAATTGGTCAAAAAAAAGAAAGGGAATAGACGCATAGTAGCACAAAAACAATAGGGACGCACCAACGAAAGGAGAAAAACTTGCTATAGGCTTCCAAGTTGAGTAATATATATGATTCAGTATCAATTCTTATATATAAGAATGATATGAATCTCATGTTTAAAGTAATTTTTAATTCACCATATGTGTAACCCACCCATATGATTGCTTTGGTCAAATTAAGTTATAAGAATACTTATAAAACTTCAAAAATGCCATTTTGAGGTTAAAATTCTAATTGTGTGAATTTTTTCAAAAAATTCACGCCGCGTCGACCGCGATTTGTCTCTTTTCGACCGTTACAAGCCGCTCCCGCGTCATCGTCATCGCGACCGTTACCGCGAACGCGACCGTATCCGCGATTTTCTTCCCTGCTCCACACACAAAAAAAAGACAACTATTGAGAGCGAAAGGAACAGGAAATAGGAGAGATGAACATTATTGTATTCCTCAGATCAGAGTAATCGAGGAAAGTACAATCAGCCCACTATTGAGAGATGGGTACTCTCCCAAGGACATTGCTTCTCACAAAATTTTGAAGGTGCTCTCCTCAATATATTAGTCTCTTTGTAGCTTATTTACACCCCACTCACTAATAGCTTACTTTCTGTGATATTTGTTACTGCACTAGAAGGAGAAAAATGAAGTGCCTAGAGCTTAACAACCTTCCGTCCCAATTCTCCAAATGTGATTTGAACATCTGTAGCTCAAATTGTAGAGAAACAATTCCTCTTATCCCAAGGAAAGGAAAGTAAGTGCTATACACACTGAAAACACAAGTAGAGATAACAACACTGCTTTCCTAGCAAAACTCCACTTCAAAGTAGTGTGAAAATCTCTAAGAACTAAGATGTGTGCCTTCTTTCTAGTGACAAACTTTCCTTCATATTAAGCTTTCTTCATCTCCATTGGTGCTTTCCAGCCACTTCCAAACTTTTCCTCGGGAAAAGTGCAAGTAACTTGTTTTTGCCAACACAACATCCTGTGGCCAATCAAAACAGAAACACACTCGGTTTACCAAATCATGAAAAACTTTAATTACAACCTAATCAAGGTACTAGGTCTTGATTAACTCTAATTGACTGAATTCGGTAGCAACAGTTCCATGACCTTCACCTTCATGACGAATACCACAAAGCTAATACACGAACATAAAGAACCATGCGTACCAGCTTAATAATGTGTTAACTTCGTTGAATGGCGTATTTACAAACTAAACCGTAGATCCTTCTTGAAAAAAATCTATTTCATTACAATATTACAATTTGATGGACCAAGAAAGACATGTTACATTGCTCAGAGTTTTCACGTGCACTTCATGGCATTTTTTGATCGCTTCGAGTTCAATATCTATTATTCATGCGTCGTACTAATAGAAAGGAACACTTAGAGCTGCAAAAGACGTAGTGTACAAGCACAACCGACATTACAACTCTTTGAGAAAATAAACCATGAAGTTGGAATGAATTTTAGAGGAAATAAAGGGATTTGTAGAAGGAAAATCCTTCTCCATGTTTTTAGAAGTAATAACAATAAGCCATAAGATCATTTATCAGGGCGTGATTAGAAGCAAAAGTGCACAAGCATGTCCATTTGAGTGAGACAATAAGTTAATGTGCTTTCAAAGAAGCTATTCATCATAATTTTGGGCAAGCGAGACCATCCTAGAAAAGACAGAATAATTTTTTAAGATGGATTTTGGGCTAAGGAGAGACTCTACGTAGGTCAAGAAGTCGAAATGATGTGATATTTTGATCTTGAACCTTGTGAAGTAAGCATCCCATTGGCTTGATTTAACCCAAATGACTACTTCCACTACACTCATACTGTACAGGATTCAATGTGGAGCATCTAATGCATGTTAGATCTCAATTAACTAAGCTCTTTGTGCTCTATGGTATATATGTGTACGGAATGATCACTTAGTGACTCATCTAAGTCAGGTTGATTGAATGCTATTTAACTTATATGTTGGTAAATACTCATACTAATCCCTAACGGACGCTAAATCTCAACTAGGCTGATAAGAGTACATTATATGCACATCCTTATGTACTTCTCCCTTTCTTCTTTTATTGCAATATATACCTCTTTGGGAAGTTTCATATCAATTGTAACATTTCCTTATTTAGTAACAACAGCCACCCAAATATAGATAGTTCAACTAGATAGCATCATCAAAAACTCACCAAACCCAAGAGTGGGTTTTTAATTTAACACTACCACCTTTTTGTTTATTAAAAAGTGAGCCAAATCCCTACATGAATTAAGGTGAAAAAAGTCAATGAAAAGTGGTTGGACATGCAGAGGTCTTATGTAGCTGCATGCCTACAATGAAAGCTTGTATGCATCAAAAGCTTGAGATAAGATGCAAGAAAAGAGCCCACCACCCTGAAGTTTTTTTTTCAATCAACTTCCCTACAGCGGATAAGGTTCCTATGAGCAACTCGGTTGGCTTCGTGAACTCGATCTCAGTGACTCCACTGGTATCGAGTCACTATCAACAGGAATTTCCTCAGGGTATTGCTCATACTACTTAGAAGTTTTCATTGGCAAATAAAATGTCCACCAAAAGCTTTTCGAAAGGTTCTTTACCTTTTTTCTAAGTATCCCCTTTCCTTAATCAAGAAGCAAAAGTTCCACAATACATAGGACCTTATAACTGTAGTTGACATCATATTTTGAGGATGAAAATACTCTCTTCCAAAATTTTACACTTACGCTCCGTTTGGTAGGGTGTAAAACGTTTTCGAATGAAAATGATTTTTCATGGAAAACCTTTTACATTGGAAAATTTATTTTTATGAAGGTTTTCCGTTGTTTGGTTGCATGTCCATTTTAATCATTTTTCATTGTTTGGTTGAACTGAAAATCAATTACTTCAATTGTGAGGGAAAATGTTTTCCTTTCACTTGTGATGGAAAATGTTTTCCTCCCAATTTTGGGGGAAAATGGTTTCAATAAGGTGGAAAATGGTTTTCCACCCAAAGTTTTACATTTTAATGTTTTACTCCAAACCAAACAACGTAAAATGGGAAAACAGTTTTCAAAGAAAACCTTTTACACCCTACCAAACGGACCCTTAGTCGCCTAATTTAGGATATGGTGATTGTGAATAAAGCCTTTTACTTTCGGCAAGTAGCTTGCGTTTGGCTTCGGTGCTTCTTTACACCTCGGACAGTAGCTTTGCCTTCATCGTAAGTATCATCTTTGAAAATCTGGATTGCTAAGAGCAACACGTTGTTCTTTTCCTTAATCTAAGCTTCGAAGAATATTTTACACCCAACGACTACCATTACACCTCATTTGATACAGGCTGATTCAACTAAGTTTAGAATTTCGATTAAAGGTCAATACTTTCTCATCAGAGACAGTAAGAAAAACAAAGCAAGAGAGCTAAGTCCATGATTTTTTTCTCTTCGTTCTACTCAAAGACCTAAGTCCATGACCATCAAGGTTAATAGAATAGAAATTCTACTTTGGATCCGAAGCGCCTCATAGAATCGAATCATAAAATCGTACGCTTCTACAAACACAGGTAATCAAGATATTACACTCATATTGTTAGTTTGAAATGCCAAAAATAAAAAGAAAAAAGATAGTTGTTTAAACATCAAATAGTTGATAATATATAATAGTAAGTTAATCATAGCTTTGTGGTATGATTCGATATAATACAAATTTGTTAAGTTTTCAATAGTTGAAAACAGAATCGTATGGCCATATTTAAATTGTTGAATCGTACAATTCTACACAAGGATCGTGATTCTAACAACAATGAAGAACATTGCCACAAAAAGCACATAAACCTACTTGCAACGGCAAGCACAGTCATCCAATATACTCTAGTCATTCAACATACTCTACCTTAAAAGAGTTTGTACACAAATGATGTTAGAGCATACCATCAAGAAGAACAATCATTAATACCACCTCTAAGTAGTTGATAAAATATTGGTATGAAAAAAATGTAGAAACAAAAGTGAAGCAGTAAAGAAGATAGAAAAGAAATACCTAGAACATCTCCTAACGACAAGATTAGCAATAGGAGAAAGTTGAGGTAACCAATTATGTTCATCAGATGAAGATGGTTTGGCTAAGTCTTCAATTCCATCTTTAAATAAATCACGACCGCTCATCAACCATTTGAATGAACCTTCTCTCATGAAATCCTCCAGCATATTCTTAGTTTTGTTCACCATTGCCATCTTTTACTAATCACTCTTCTTTTTCTTTTACTCAAGATTGACTCATAAACCCCTATTTGGTATGATCGCCAAATCACCAACAAAGATTACCAACTAACAAAACATCTCCTCCTGAAATTAATTGGGAATATTTGCAATAGGGAAGTGATCAATACATTCGATGAGTGGGAAGTTCGAAGCGGTAGATTGGAATCCAAGCAAAGTCCGCGCACGTATATGTAAGAAGTGATTGGGAGAAAGAATCAAGTTCGTATTCCACGCAAGTTTTAATCGGTGATTTTTAGCTGCTTCTTATCTTAAGCTGTGCTTGATATTATGTCGGATAAGAACAACTGACAGACAAGGTAAGCTAACCAAGGCCTTATTTTCTTCTTCAAATTTCTTTATATATATATATATATATATATATATATATATATATATATAATCTTGTCTAAATCTCAACATCAATAGATATATAAGTAATTGTTTCTGTTCAGGACAGGTACAGTGAATGTAGTGGTGGGTACTTGGTGGAACGTGGCTCCCAAACTTCATTCGTGGTGGTGGTAACCTGCAAAACAAGGAGAACCTCGGGGGTTGTTCCGAGGATCGCCTCTCCGCTGCCTAAGTCAGCCCAAGTTGAACACAAGGTCTCTAGTTGAGAGAAAACGAGTACCAAGTGCAAGTATTTTTGTGAGTGTTTGATAGTACATACCTTACTCATGCATGGGCATAAGTATTTATATGAAACATGGGCTTGTGATTGACCTAGCAAAGTAAGTGGGCTCCGTTTGGAAGTGGGCCAAGGTAACAAGGCCTTTACTGATTCCCTGTCTAGAGCTTATGTTCTGAGTGGTCTGCCTTATGAGGTCTGCTCTGCTCTGGGCGCTCTGACAAGAAGTGGCAGAGTATGGAGGTCTGTTGCCAGCTGGCAGGACGTGGTGGTCTGCTAGGCAGACCCCATACAATTTGCCCCCCGGACCCAGTATTTTTTAGTTACAATATACTGGGTACATTTATCCCAATCTGGCGTTCTGCTCTTCGCAGACATGTGGGTGGTTCTCTGGATGACTGTTCATCATTTTTTCCAGAGTGGCTCGATTTTTCCCGCCCATTTGGATGGTGTGTTGAGCAAGAATCATTAATTCATTTTGAATTAATGTGGCCCTTGGGGTTCCCAAGGAATGTAATGATGAAAAATTACTGTTGGTGGGGTGTAGCTGGCCTATTTATAGGCTGAATCGACCATTTCTAAAAAAAATTCCATTCTCATTCCTTTCGAATTCCTTGTTGCTTGTTTTCTTTGCTGCTCTTCGTGGATTTCTCTTTGCCCTAGTGATTTTCGTGCGATTTTCTTCGATTTTTCCAAGGTTTTCCTGTTTCCAGTTTTGATTTCGTAGTGGTGGCATTTCCCTGCTTGCTGTTCTACCCCCTGACTCTTCGTTTCTCAGCATTATCTACTTTCGAACAGGTAACTCTCTTGCAAGAACTCATTTTTAGTTTTCTTTCCCTGGATGGTTGGGTAAGATCCTCCTTTTGTTGATGGGTTTTTCCCCGTTTTCCCCTGTGCGCGATTCTCTCGTTGTGCTTTAGGGATTAGGGTTTGTTCCCCTTTGTTGTCGACGTCGCTTTTCTGTTTGTTTGTTTGTTCGTTTTTTGTGTGTTGGAGCTATTTCATTTCCGCTCTGCTGCTCTGGAGTAGACCCTGCTCTGCCTCTCTGGTTCATTGTTGTTCGCCGTTTTTGGTTGTGCTAGGTCTTTTCATTCATGATGTTGTGTTAGTATTTTGTTGGGCCTTGATTTCCACGCTTCTAGTGTTTGTTTTAGTAGTTTCTTCTTCCATTCTTCTGCTATGCCTTTTGGGAGCATTCTGAGTATAGTTGTTGTGCCATAGATCCTTGCAGCATGTCCTTATTTCTTGGCTATGTTGAGCTTTTATCCATTCTGCATACCCTTGCCTCCCAATTTGGCAGTTCAGTTTGCAAGTTTTAGGTGTCGGGTCTTTGTATTTGTCTTTCTTCGTTTTCTGCAAGAAAATATCCTATTTCTTGACTATCTTTGACCCTTATATACCATACGCATCCTTGCCCCCAGTCTGGTAGCTCAGTCTGTAGGTCTGAGGTGCTAGACTATTCTTTGCTATAAGTTTTGGTCTAATGTCTTTATGTTATTCCTGCTCTGTTGTGCAGAATGTCTTCTTCAAAGGCTGGGTCCTCTCGCGGGAAAGAGAAGGCGTCTTCTTCGTCTGAGTCAGACGAGGTTTATCCGCATGACAGCCAGTCTCCCTTCTTGAGGCTGGACCTCCCGTGCTGTAAGGATGAGATGGTCCCTGAGGAGTGGGCCATCTTTAACCCTTGGGACAGGTTGCGCCGAGAAACTTTGGGTCCTGATTCTAACAGGTTCCCAGAGGAACATGTTTTCAAGACTCCCCAGCGCAGAATAAAGTGGGAGTACAGTGATGGTGAGATGCGGCTCACTACTCTGTATGATAATAAGGGTAAGTCGTATCTTGCCAAGAAGGTGGCTGACGCGTTTTCAAGAAGTCACGTTGCCTACTATATTGAGTGGGCTGCGGAAATCAAGCCGTTCCGCGAGACCTGGGTAGTGGTGCCGAAGGCTTCTCAGAGCCTGGCAGATGTACCAGAAGGGTACACTGCCGTATATATGAAACAATTGGAGTTCGGGCTGAGGTTCCTGCTCCACTGGTTCCTGGAGAAGGTACTTTGTGCGTACCGAATGGCACTCTGCCAGGTGAACCCTCAGTCCTTGAAGAAAGTGTTGGGGTTCATCTGGGTTTGTGAGGCCATGGATTTCCCCCTGACCATGAAGCTCTTCCTATAATTGTTCTTCTTCAAGAGGCAGGGAGGGCAGTATGGCTATTTCACGGGTTCGGTTCGGGCCCAATTTCTGACGGTCTTCCCTGTTGATCTGACTCTGAAGGATTGGAGGGACAACTTTGTCTTTGTCAGGGTGCCAACGCAGCCGGGGCATCCCTATGAATTCAAGGCCCCTATGCGACCCGTGGAGCCTCAGTTCCTCAAGCAATTGGACCATCACTGCTTGAACTGGGACGAGCGGGTGGCCTATTACTACTTCAGGTCGACAGATAAAGGGACAGCTGACGGGAAGCATGCTCTTCCTAAATATTGGCTGCCACATCACCATATGATGTGTCAGAACTCCTTTTGGAGGATAGGGAAGTTGTCTCCAGACTACACCACTGGTAAGTCCTCTACTCTGCCGTTGTTTTTCTTTCATTTATTCATTCGGTTGTGCCTCTTGGCATTCATCGTTTACAATCTCCGCAGCTCCCTGCAGAAGACGGGTCCGTCGTCTTATCATGGGTGGGTTCTGAGCTCACAATCTTGCTCTGCCCTTGTATTTGCTTGTTAGGATACCTTTCATATCTTCTGCCTGTTGCTGATTTTTGTTTTTGTTTGGCGCAGAGACTCTAGGTTCTGCTCTTCCACTGGAGCTGGGTCTGAGTCAGTCTCCAGGACATCGTAGGTATCGTCTGGTGGCGAGTCCGGGGTCCTACGTCGTTCGAGACATCATCAGAGAAATATCGAACACTCCCCGGGATCACCCTGTCTTTCGCATTGCCCGCCCAGAGCTCGTTGATAAATACACGGGAGTGGTTCGAGCGGCGGATGGTCCGTCTTCCACCATTGCAGATCGATGTCTCTGATGGTGAGGAGGAGGAGGAGGATGCCCCTTTGAGGGTTCATCACCATAGGCGTTCAGAGGGCCCTCCTGCTGAGGATGACGAGGGCGTTGTGGAGGGGACCGGCACTCTACAACGGTCAGGGTCTCCCCTGACAGTCGAGCCTCTGCAGCAGCTCCCTCCTCCTGCTTCCCCGGAAGTCGTGGTGCAGACAGGTAATCTTTCTGCCAGGTCTTGATGTACTTTCTCAATTCTTTCTTATACGTTATCTTATTGTTCTGACTTGCTTTGTTCTTCAATTTTCAGATCTGCACGTGGAGGAGGAGGATCCCAATTTTTCTTCTGATGACCAAGCTGCTGGTCATCAGCTCTCGGTGGAGGGTCAGGGGGCGTCGGGTATGTCTCGCCCTTGCTGCCTTCTATTTTCTTTTCTTTCATTCTCCTAACCATTCTGATATCTCTGGTTTACCAGATCCTGTTGGGCAGAGTGCGTCTGTGTCTTTCCCAATCCAGCAGGAGGAGGTGCTGGAGCCTTTACATCATGAGAGGGTGGAGCAGGTGAGCTCCACCTTCTCCCATGCTGTGGAGACTATAGTGTCTCCTCCTTCCCAGAAGCCTACCCCTCCTGGGAGGAAGTCTGCCCGGAAGTCTGCCCCTCCTCCCACGGGCTGCAAGGAGCAGACCATTACTTTGACTCTTGAGCAGGAGGCTCACCTGGTTAGTTCTCTTCTTTCTTTCTACAGTTCTGCCTTTTGGTGTCCTTGTTTATCTGGTCTCTGTTGTTCACTAATATCCTGTTGCTTTTCCAGCGTGAGTTGCGGGCCAAGAAGGTGCAGGCTGTTGGGGCTCCTCAGACCCTTGCCCAATCTGCAGACCAACCTAAGGTCCCCGCAGAGCCGATGCGGGATCCGGCGGCGGCGTCTGAGTATGTTCCTCTGTCCTCTTCGCATTCCCAAAAGAGGCCTGCAGAGGGACAACACCATGAGGAGGGGCCCTCAAAGAAGAAGGTCCGCCTTCCTGCTGACCCTGCCCAAGTCATCGACGTTGAGGTCGAGCAAACTGTCGCAGGTGCGTTTCCTTTGCCAGGTCTGAATTTCGGCTCTTTCCCTTCTGTGGATGTCACCGATCTTTCTTTTGGTTCAAGTTCTCTGCAGAGGGGATCGGCGGGCGACCGACGCGAGGTGCAGGGGCAGGAGCAGACGCCGGTGGCTTTCTCTGACCCCAATGAGTGGCTGAAGCTCCTGGCCAGCAGCCTCTCAGCTGACTACGTCGTCCGGGATGTGCCCTGGGTGAGTTTTCTATCTTCCTTTCCTATTTTTTAGTTTCTTTTCCTGAATTGCCTGCTTCTAAGTTTTTTTAGCTTGCTTCTGAGTTTCTTAGCTTGCTTCTGATCCCCTTTTGCCTTTGATGTAGGCTGCACGGGCCGGCGCTTTTATTGGGGAGTTCTGCCATGCCTTGGGACTGGGCAGGTGTGAGGTAGACCTCCCTGAACTGCAACAGCTTAGGACTTAGTTGGAGCAAATGAGTAAGAGACTCGCTTCAATGGAGTCGGACAAAATCCTCCAACAGTCTATGCTGGACGAGGCTGTAGAGGAGAGGGATCTTGTATCTGCGGAGCGTGACGCCCTGCGGACTTTAAACCAGCACTTACAAGGTTTGCTGAAGGAGTTAGAGGCGGTCGCTGCCGAGCATTCAAAGCTCTCCTCCCAGCTGAAGGAGGCGTCGGCTCATGCCTCCGTTGCGGAGACCAAGCTGCAGTCCTTTGAGGTCAGGCTGCAGACTGCAATGAAGGAGCTGGAGCAGCTTAAGGGTCAGCTTTCTGCTGTGCAGGCTGACCATGACGGCTGCTCGGCTAAGTTGGAGCAGTAGGCCAAAGAGGCTGAGCGAGCTCTGCAGGAGCGGGAAACTGAGCTTGGGGCGAAGTTCTCCAAGCTTCTGGCTGAGAGGGAGGCCCAGCTGGGTGCAGAAGAGGCCACCAGGGCGGCGAAGATGGAGGAGGCCTTCCAGAACAAGTACTGAGAGGACTGCAAGGTCGCTGTTCGTAGAGTTCTTTGGCATCTGCATCCCTCTTTTAATTGGGATGCAATTGAGGAGGCCTACGGCAGCGGGGTGTACTTGAACCCTCCTGTCACTCAGGAACTCAGAGATCTGGAGCTACTCTATTCTTTGCCTGCAGGGGAAGGGTGCTGCGAGCGACAAGTTGACGGGAGCTCTGCTGGGGATGGTAGCTCTGTTCCTGATCAATAGGAACTCGCGCGGCTATCTCACGCTTCGCCTCAGTCTTCTTCTGACTCCTGTCTGAGCTACTGAGGTGGATGAGCTGGAAGCCTGTGCTGAACCGACTGCAGTCTTCCTTTTTTGCCCTCCGATGATATCCCTAATTAACTTCCTTTGTAATATTTGTAATTAAATAGTCAAACAATAGTTTTTCATCTGTATTCGCTCCCTTCTTTTGGTTAGGTAGCCGCCTTTGTTGTAATAGGTCTGTAGTGCTCTGATCTGGTCTCTGACCAGGTCCTCTGATGTAAAACACAATTATTTGAGAAATGTAAGTTATTTTGCTCTGGCTAATGTTTCTTGTATTGTGCATTCATACTTCTAATTTCTGCTAAGTAATTTCATTATGCTTTTCTTTAGCCCAGAATTTCTTGTAAGCCTGCAGGCATCCTGCTCTGATGTTGAGTTAGCAGGGTAGTGACGTGACGCGTGGTTTGCTATGAGTAGGATCCAAGTGTCTCTGACTCGCCCTTTCGCGTGGTTAATTATGGGTTGGATGTAAATTGAGAGTTATTCTGTTAATAAGCGGCATTGTATTTAAGGATTATTTCCGTTGCTAGTAAAACCAAGCTGTATTTTAATTACTTGTGGGTTAGACGTTAATTGTCGATTACGATCTAAATAATGTTAAGCAAGCAGCTCGGGAAAGACGGACTGTTACAACGTATGTCTTTAAAAGTTGATATTATGAAAAAAATTGTTTAGCGAATTGTCAAGAGAAATGACTTCCCAAGTGTATGTAAAGACATTTGAGTTTATTCAAAGGAACATTTCCACGTTTCTTTATAATCTATACATAGTAGTATTTCATCATTCTCTCCAAAATTTTAGAAAGAAAAACTTTGGTTTCCGTTAAATACTTACGAAATGTTTTAGAAATAGTGTACTTTGAAATATTTTAGAAATAGTATTTCCAGTACATTTGAGTTTACTAGAATTCTAAAGCTAATGAAAAATGGTTTCATCTTACTATTTTCGTATAAAGATTCATACAGCAAATTAAGATCTTTAAGTTTCTTTCGAAGTAAATTGTGTTAATCCCTACTTTGACAAACTATAGAAAAAGAGTTTGTCCAATTAAAGGTGTTTTTTCAAGGTCTTGAAAACACTTTATTACACACACATCCTTACACACCTCAATGGGTATTACTTTAAAAATGTGATATACCTTCCAAATTTATAAAGTGTGAAATTTTGTTAGTAAATAAAAATTACCATTAAAATACGTCCGAAAGTATTCGACTATTGGATTTTAAGAAATTAAGTGTTTAATGTTATCTATGATACGTAACCCAAAGGGCTAAATGAGATGCAATGAATGATTCAAATGACATATATTCATAAGCTAATAAGTTGGAATGAATAATAATATTAATAAATAAATGCATAAGCGGAAAGAGCTGATACCGAATGGTACGGTATGAACAATAACCCTTTGCAGAATGGGTGATCTCCTGGTGAACCATTGCAGTAAGGGTGATCTCCTGGCGAATGAATAATATCGGGACATGTCCTAATGAAGGCCTGCAAGCATAATAATGAAATGGTGGGACGACGACCTCCAAAAGTTTATTGACAATCGGTTTACTGATAGGGTTTTAGTCGTATCACCTAATCAAAGATAAACCTACAGTCCTCTAACTATGGTAGTCAATGGAAGCAGGGTCGAATCCACAGGGAGACAGAGTTTCTAAATTAAAATTTAATCAATCAGCTACTCCAGATGAAATCAGGGAAGAATTAACTGAACTAAAGATTAAACTAAGGAAGACAAATTAAATCGAGGAATTAACTATGGACTAAAAACCTAGGGTATTAGGTCGGTCCACCATGCTTATACCAATCAAACAAGATCAACTACTATCAAAACCTAAGTCAAGAGTCGGGGGATTAGAGCATTTGTTGATCTATGGTTAAGACTCAACGCTCATAGTTCAACATACGCCGCATGTTCACTAACGTAATCATAACTACTGACGTGTCCTAGGCCTCTAGTCGTAAGACGGATCTGTGCAAACAACTATTAACCACAAGCAATCAATGAAATTGTACACTAACATTAATCACTAATTAAGAACAAACCACATCACAATCACCCTAATCAAGCCCTAGAAATTAATAGAAATCTAAATCACAATCATGGTATAAACATGGCTTTCCTATCTAACACCCTAGAAAGAGAACTACTCACTCATAATTGAATTGACAACAACAAAACTAATTGGAAACCCTAATAATTGCATCATGAATAATTGAATACATAAGCTAAGCAATTAGGAATAATAAAAGAGATTAGGGTAAAGAAGAATACCAATTGACAGAAAACAGAAACTTTTATTGAAATCGAATAAGTTCAATCACCTTTAATCTAATCTAACGTGTTTAAACTAAGATAAGAATCATGAGAAATAAACTAGAGTAATAGCTAATAAAAGGATAATAAAAGATGTCTCTAAAATAATGAGGAAAAGGTATTTATAATACCCCTCAAAGTCCAACCAAATGCGGAAACAAAAGGCGAAAAGACGCGAAAAATGCATGGGACCTGATCGGGCCAAAGGCCACCCGATCGGGCCCATAGTGAGATTTTATCGCCCTTCGTTTCTCGTTCAGCGTAGCAGGCCAGCCAATGCGTGTGAGATTTGGGCTCACCCGATCGGGCCCTGGGACACCACCCGATCGGGCCTCGCGACATAAAGGGCTAGGCTTGCTCTCCTCTCACGTAGCATCAAAATGAGGGCTAGGAGGTCCCCACCCTATCGGGTCCTCAACTTTTTTACCCGATCATAATATCTTCGCCCGATCGGGCCATTTTTGCCCGATCAGAGTACGGAAATCTCCTTTTTGACTCTTTGGCTCTCAATTCTTCTCGTTTAGAGGTCTTGAGACCTCCTAAACTACCCATAAAGCTCGTGAGCCATCCTACCTGCCTCGTAACATCTCGTAAAGCCGTGGTTGGTTCCAAATGGCTCGGGAAAAAGGAGAAAACTCTCTAAAACCTGCAATGCAACACTAAAACACAAAACCACAACTATATACGATAGTTAGCACAAAATAGCTCCCAAGAGCCCCAATGAGGCACAAATTAGCTTGTAAATAAGGGAGAAAAGTCTATAAAATTACGTGATATCATTTACCTGTAGAGAAAACCTCTCTCTATCCGCGTTCTCTTTCCTAATATTAATTTATACAATGAATATTGATAAGAAGTTCTACAACATATGTGTTCTGGCTATAAGTTGCCAAAAATATATGAATAACAAATATCAGTTAACATGAGACGGTTTGATAATTGTACTTATACAAATTTCTTGTTTGAAATATTTCTAAATGTATAATACTAATAATTTAAGTAAGAATAAAGCGTGGTTGCTCACGAGACTTTACTAATTACCATCTTCTAATAAAGTGGTTATTTTGTCTTCAAAAATTCCAAATACTAATATTTTTACACTGCGTGATAAATTGTTTAAATAAAATATTTTAACGGGTTGAAGTGAAGGTTACGAGTTTTCTATTCATTTTGTTTATTTTATATATTATCTCTTATTTCAAATTTGGGTTGGAATTCCGAAATCAAATCAAGAGTGGCGGCATAGTTCAAATCATATATTGAGATCAAAGGTTGTATGACCTTAAGTTTGATTGTTTTGGAAATTGGGTTGCATCAATTGAACATTAATGGTTTTGAGGATAAATTATGTTTGTTATAATTTTTGAGAATTCAGTTGGGCCAATTATGTATTCCAACTCATTTAGGACCATTGTGATGTGGGCAATGACCCACATGTCCATTAACGAGGTACTTGAATTAAGAATTCGTTGCGAGATGGAGTTAATTTATATTTGATTCTTTTAATTCAGAACATAATTAAAGTTTATGATTATTAGACATGCTAGCTAGCATCTCGAGAAGATCAGGTTGTTACAATAGCAAACTTTCAAAGTTAATTAAATTAATTATCCTTTCTTTAAATCCAAATAATTAATAATATAATGAAAGATAGAATCCACAGTATATATAACCTACTACCAATTACAAGTCTAATTAAAGCAATTAAACCATCTTGTCCTCAAAAATGAGCTTTGTCTTCAAACTTCTAAGCCACGCTTACACCTAAAACTCTAACTAAATAATCCTTAAAGGTATGGGTACATATTAATTCACATAAATATGTATTGTCACATGATTGCACACAAGACCATATAATTTCCTTCAATTACTTTCTGAAACATTTCTTTAAACAATTTGGAAGTTCACGACAACTTTTATCAAGAAGCGAAATTGTCGAAACAAAATGTTAAATTCAGCATAAAATTCAAATGAGCATAATGCCCTCATAGGAATACTAAATCAAACGTTTTTGGAGCTTAACTTGAGAAGAAAAATTTTAATTTTAAAGCTTTGTGAAATAGCATTTTGGCTAAAAATGCCAAGAAAATGTCGAAAACGTGTTTTACAAAAACTACTGACATGCTTATGAATTATAGTACTATAATCTCATTAAACATCAACATGACATTTTACGATTCTTTACCATTGTCATAGTTTCTAATATAAAATCATAAATCTCCTCACCAAACATTAATAATTTTGTTATTCTATTAACAACTCTATGAGTAGTAATTGAATATCATATGTTTCTGTCCAGGACAGCTACAATGTATGTGGTGGTGGGTACTTGGTGGAACGTGGCTCCCAAACGTCCTTCGTGGTGGTGGTTACCTGCAAAACAAGGAGAAACCTCAGGGGTGGTTCCGAGGATCGCCTCTCCGATGCCTAAGTCAGTCCAAGTTGAGCACAACATCTCTAGTAGAGAGAAAACGAGTATCAAGTGCAAGTATTTTGTGAGTGTTTGATTGAACGTACCTTACCCATGCATGGGCATGAGTATTTATATGAGATATGGACTTGTAACTGACCTAGCAAAGTAAGTGGGCCTCTTTTGGAAGTGGGCCAAGGTAAACAAGGCCTTCATTAATCTCCTGCCCGAAGGTTAAGAGGTCTGCTCTGCTCCTGGTGCTCTAACGTGAAGTGGCAGGACCATTGGGTCTGCTGCCAGCTGGCGGTCTGCTAGGCAGACCCCATACAATTTGCCCCCCGGACCCAGTATTCGCAGATTGCGATATGCTGGGTACGTTTGTTTTGGTCTGGCACTCTGCTCTTCGCAGACTGGTAGGTGGCTCTCTGATAGTTGTTCTTCACAAACTTCATAGCGCTTCTATTTTCCCGCCCATTTGGTTGGGGTGTTGAGTAAGGACCATTAATTCATTTTGAATTGAATTGATGTGACTCTTGGGGTTCCCAAGAAATGTAATGATGGGAAATTAATGTTGAGTGGATGTAGTTTGCCTATTTAAAGGCTGAATCGAACCCTTGTGGAATTTTTCACTCTCTTTTCTTTCGAACCTCTTGCTCATAGTTTCTTCTGTTGTTCTCCAAGAATTTCCTCTTGCCCTAGCAATTTCCGAGTGATTTCCTTCGATTTTTCTGAGATTTGCCTGCGCCTGGTCTCAAATTTGGAGTGTCGATACTTCGCATCTGCTGTTATATTCTTCGTCCTTTCATTTCTCGGCGTCTTCCATCCTTTGAATAGGTAAACTCTTTGTAAAGATCTACTCTTGATTTGTTCTTCTTGGATGGTTTGGATGTGGTTTTCTCTATGTTGATGGGTTTTCCCCTTTTTTCCTCTGTGCGCACTTATTTGCCTGTTTTTTGGGAATTAGGGTTTGCTTTTCTTTGTGGTTCATCTGCGACTGTTTATTTGCTTGCTTCTTCTGTGCTTGGTGTTGTTTCACTTCCACTCTGTTGTTTTGGGGTAGGCTCTGCTCTGCCTCTTCAGCTGAGTTCTGCTCTGCGTATCTGCTTGACTGTTGTCTGTGGGATTTTAGGGTTTGCTTTGTTTACCCTGTTATTTTCCTTATTTGCTGGGTTTTGCTGTAGATCTTTGTGACATGCCCTCATTTCTCTGTTTATATCTTTTGCAAGAAAATATCTTATTTCTTGGTTATCTCTGACCCTCATATAACATACGTATCCTTGCCCCCCAGTCTGGTGGCTCAGTCTGTAGGTCTGAGGTACCAGACTGCTCTGCACATATCTTTTTGCAAGAAAAACAAGAAAATATCCTATTTCTTGGTTATCTCTGACCCTCATATACCATACGTATCCTTGCCCCCCAGTCTGGTGGTTCAGTCTGTAGGTCTGAGGTACCAGACTATTTTGTATTGTGAATTTAGGTCTGATGCTTTTGTCCTCTGCCTCCTGTGCTGTTCAGAATGTCTACCTCACAAGCTGCAGCGTCCCGTGGGAAGGGCAGGGTGTCTACTTCCTCGTCTGAACCAGACGAGCCGTATCCGATGGATACCCAGTCTCCATTCTTGAAGCTGGATCTTCCTCGGTGTAAAGACGAGATGGTCCCAGAGGAGTGGGCCGTCTTCGATCCTTGGGACGACTTGCGCCGTGAGACTTTGGGCCCAGAGACCAACGAGTTCCCTCCAAATCATCAATTCAAACCTTCTCTGCCCACCTTCAAGTGGGACTACAGTGCGCATGAGATGGGACTCACTGCCTTGTATGACTGCAAAGGCAAGCCGTATTTGGCCAAGAAGTCTGCAGATGCGTTCAAACGGAGGCATGCTGCTTATTACATTGAATGGGCCGCGGAGATTAAGCAGCTCCAAGGGTCGTGGGTGGTAGTTCCTCAGGCTGGCCAGAGCTTGGCAGATGTACCAAAGGGGTACACTGCCGTGTACACTAAGCAACTGGAGTTCGGGCTTAGGTTCCCGATACACTGGTTTTTGGAGTGGGTGCTCTGCGAGTACAGAATGGCGCTCTGCCAAGTTAACCCTCAGTCTTTGAAGAAAGTTCTGGGGTCATTTGGGTTTGTGAAGCTTTGGACTTCCCCCTGACCATGAATCTTTTTAAGTGTCTGTTCCATTTCAAGAGGCAGGGGGGAAATTTTGGTTACTTCACAGGTTCGGTACGAACCAACCATCTGACGGTCTATCCTGTTGATCACACTCTGAAAGATTGGCAGGATAGTTTCGTCTTTGTTAGAGTGCCGACAGAGCCGGGGCACCCTTATCAATTCAAGGCCCCTCTGCGCCCTGTGGAGCCTAAGTTTCGCAAGCAGAAGGACCCCCATATTCTGAACTGGGACGAAAGAATAGCTTTCTACTACTTCAAGTCCAATCCTAAGGGGCCTGCTGATGGTAGCAGTTTCTTCCCAAGTACTGACTGCCGCATCATCATGTGATGTGCAAGAATGCCTTCCTGAGGATAGGCAAGCTGTCGCCGGACTACACCACTGGTAGGCGTTCTGCCTTTTTGTTTCTTTTATGTTTTTGCATGCTACTCTGCTGTGCCTCATGGCACTCATCCTTTGTGTTGTCTGCAGCTCCATGCAGAAAGATAGTCCGCGGTCTGATTATGGATGGGTTCTGAGCTCACAACTTGCTCTGCCCCTTTCCTTTATTTTCTGCCTGTTATCTGCATTGTATTTGCTGATGCTCTTTCTGATTTTTGCAGAGACGTTAGGGTCTGTTATCCCCATGAAGCTGGGCTTGAGTCAGCCCTCAGTGTGTCGTAGGTTTCGCCCGATATCGGATCCGGGGACCTATTCCGTCCCGGATTATGCCTGGGAGATTTTGAATACCCCCCTAGACCATCCTGTCCTCCTGACTAAGCGTCCGGAGCTTGTGGACAGGCACACGGGGGTGTCTCGATCGTCGGCTGGCCCCTTCTGCAACCATCACCTAGATCGAGTCTGGTGATGAGGAGGAGGAGGCGGCTGAGCCTTTACAGGCTCGCCGTTCCCGACGTGCAGTGAATCTTCCCGCAGATGATGATGGTGATGATGATGATGATGCAGAGGGGGCCATCATTCTGCAAGGGACTGTCCTGGCTGTGGAGCCTCTGCAACAGCTTCCTCCTCTGCAGACAGGTAATGTGTATGATGATTAGTCTGCTCTTCTTAGTTGCATATATCCCGTCAGATTAACTTTATCTGTTCTGTTGGTTTTCTGATCCACTTGTGGTGGAGGAGGTGCCAAGGGGAGAGCTTGACCAAACAATGACAGAGTTTGACAGGACCGAGGAAGATATCACTCCAATGGGTGGTTATGCTCAGTCAGGTAAAACTGGTCATGAGTCTCACCAAGCAATGACAGATTTTGACAGGACTGAGGCGGAGACTGCTCAGACTGCCACAACTCAGACTGCAGAGGACCAGGTTGAGGACCAGACTGCATCAGGTATGTGTCTTCTTCAGACTCATTTTTGTCTTTCTTCCCTTTTTCTTTTCGATTGAATGTTCTTGACCTCTTTGACCAATCTTTGGTTTGCTAGGTCCCACTGGGAAGACCACGCCTACGTCTGTTCAGACCAACCAGGAGGAGGTGTTGGAGCCTCTTCAACATGAAAAGGTGGAACAACTGAGTTCCACTTTCGTCCCGGTAGTGGAGACCGTCGTGTCTCCCCTATTCAGAAGTCTACTCCTCCTGTTCAGAAGCCTACTCCTCCTAGAAGGAAATCTACTCCTCCTCCTAGGGGTTTCAAGCAGACCCTTGCTCCAACTCCTGAGCAGATAGCGCGTCTGGTTAGTGTTTTTTCTCCTTTCCTTTCTGTTTCAGCTTTCACTTTGATGTGTGTTCTGCTTTGTTGGCTTTCCTTTGCCTTTCTCAGCGTGATTTGCGAGCCAAGAAGGCGCAGTCTGCTGGGGTTCCTCAGACCCCTGTTCCAATTGTAGGCCAACCTGAGGTTCCTGCAGAGCTCATGCAGAAGCCAGTGGTCGAGTCTGAGGTCTCTTCCCCTTCCCAGAAGAGACCAGCAAAGGGGCAGAGCGAGGAGGAGGTTCCCCCAAAAAAGAAAGCTCGTCTTCCTGCTGACCCCACTCAGATCATTGATGTCGAGGTTGAGCAAGCCGCTAAAGGTGCGTACCCTTTACCCGGCCTCACATCCGGCTATTTCCCTTATGTGGAACTTACTAATCTTTCCTTTGGCTCAGGTTCTCTGCCGAGGGGATCGGCGGGTGACCGGCATGAGGCGCAGGGGCATGAGCAGACGCCCGTGGCCTTCTCTGATCCTAGCGAGTGGCTGAAGCTTCTAGCCAGTCGCTTCGCAGCGGATTACGTCGTCCAGGACGTTCCTTTGGTGAGTTCTTTATCTTTTCTTAGCTATCTGCTTCTGAGTTTCCTGAATTGCTTCTGATCTACTTTTCCTTAAATATAAGCTGCACGGGCCGGTGCCTTCATTGGGGAGTTCTGCCATGCTTTAGGGTTGGGCAGACATGAGGCAGACCTCCCTGAACTGCATCAGCTCAGGGCTCAGGTGGAGCAGCTGAACCAAAATTATGCCAAAGTGAAAGCAGACAACTCTCTGATTGTGGCTACGTGCCAGACTGCTGAGGAGGAGAGGGATGCCATATCTGCGGAGCGTGACGCTTTGCGAACCACAAACCAACGCTTCGAAGGTATGGTGAGGAAAGCGGAGGCCATTGCGGTTGAACATTCAAAGCTCTCTTAACAGCTGAGTGAGGCGTCGTCTCGCGCTTCCGTGGCAGAGACGAAGTTGAAGACCTCTAAGGCCAGGCTGTTGACTGTGGTGAAAGAGCTAAAGCAACTTAAGGGTCAGCTTTCTGCTGTGCAGGCTGGTCATGAAGACTGCTCTGCTATGTTGGTTCAGCAGGCCAAGGAGGCTGAGCAGGATCTGAAGCAGAGGGAGATTGATCTTGGGGAAGAGTTCTCCAAGCTGCTATCAGAGAGAGAAGCTCAGCTGAACGCCGAAGAGGCGGCCCGGGCTGCAAAGATGGAAGAGGCGTTCCGGGACAAGTACTGGGAGGATTGCAAAGTTGTTGTCCGTACAGTCCTCTGGCATCTGCAGCCCTCCTTCAATTGGGATGATTTTGACGAGGTCTACGCCTGTGGGGTGCACATGCAACCTCCTGCCACCCAGGAGCTTAGAGACATGGAGCTACTCTACTCTCTGCCTGCAGAGGGGGAGTGCTCAGAGCAACAAGTTGATGGGAGCTCTGCGGGGGATGGCAGCTCTGTTCCTAAACAATAGGAACTCGGGCGGCTATCTCGCGCTTCGCCTCAGTCTTCTTGTGACTCCTGTCTGAGCTGTTGAGGTGGATGAGCTGGGAGCCTGTGCTAAACTGACTGCAGTCCTCCATTTTTTGCCCTCCGATGATATCCCTCATTGACTTATCTTGTAATATTTGTAACTAAATAGTCAAACAATAGCTTTTCATCTGTATTTTCTCCCTTCTTTTGGTTAGGTATCCGCCGTTATTGTAGTAGTATTGCAGCACTCTGATCTGGTCCATGACCACACCCTTTATGTAAGGTGTTTTTATTTTCAGAAATGCAAGTTCTATTGCTCTGATATGTATCTTTCTCTTCTTTGTATTGTGCGTGCAAAATCTTTTCAAAAATGCTAAGTGTTTGCGCTCTGCTGCTCCTTAGCCTGGCATTTCTTGCAGACTCAGGGGCATTCTGTTCTGACATTGAGCTTGCTGTGTTGCTGCACAGTATTTCCGAGCGTGCCTGTTTATACGGCATTGTAGCGGGTGAGATTAGCTCAGAGCTGTGACTTTAGGGGACCTTTACTCTTCGGCTCTGTCTTATGCGTGACAGTGGTCCAACAATGAGCAGAGAGTAGGAGGTATTTTGACGCCCTAGATCATGGCGGGGTACGCTAGGTTCTTTTGAACTCTGCCATCCCCATTAACCTTAGGTGTCTATGACTTGTCCTTGCTGCTTTTTGGGCCTTTGGCCCTGCAGGTTTAGAGGTAGAGGTCTGTGACATCACTAAGTCGAGCCGGCATTTCTGTGTTTGATGGGCCTCCATGGCCCTCATTCTGACTCAGACCCTGTTCTGTTTTATCAGACTGTGATGTTTTTTCTCAGTCTGCTGATGATCTGTTTGACTCTGACACTATGTTTTTATAAAGAACAAATAAGGGGATGGGGGTTTTGTGCGATATGGAGAGTATATAGCTTGAAAAGGATGGCTCAAAGGCCTTTCATTCATAGAAGTTGTTTGATACAATCTGGGTTACACAAAGTATTTTTTCAGTATGCGGGCATTCCAATTGCTCTTCAGTTCGCTCCCATCCATCTTTTTCAGTCTGTATGTTTCAGGGTACAACTCTTCACTAACCTGGTAGGGTCCTTCCCATTTAGCCGACAGCTTTCCATGTACTTTGTCTTTCTGCACAGCTGCTGCATTTCTGAGTACCAGATCACCTACCTCCAGAGGTCTAGCCCTTACTTTCCGGTTGTAGTATTTGCTGATTCTGGCTTCGTAGGCTTCCATTCTGAGCCTAGCTTCATCCCTGTGTTCGTCCAGCAGATCCAGATTGGTTTTCAGAGCTTCATCATTCAGACCTGGTTCGAATAGACTGATTCTCAGACTTTCAGATCCAATCTCAACAGGCATGACGACCTCAAAGCCATACACCAGATGGAAGGGGGTCTGCCCAGTTGACTCTTTGACTGTGGTTCTGATTGACCACAGAGTGTTGGGCAGCTCCTCTAACCATTTTCTTTTCTGCTCCTCTAGCTTCTTTTGCAGGCCTATCAGAATTTGCTTGTTGGCGGCCTCGGCGTGGCGATTGCACTGAGGGTTGCAGACTGAAGACAGAGCGTATTTGATCTCAAACTTTTCCAGCCTCCCTGACAGTGGCATATTGTCAAACTGTCTTCCATGATCGAAGACGAAAGCCCTTGGGATCCCATATCTGGTGATGACATTCTGCCATAGAAACTTTCTAACGGCTGCCTCTGTGATGGTGGAGTAGTCTACCCCCACAATCAGCCACCTCTTCTGATATTGGGCTGTTGTAAAGGGCCCAAGGATGTCCAGTCCCCACTGGGCGAACGGGATAGGATTGTAGATTGGCATGAGGTTGTTTGCGGGCAGCTTGATATTTGGAGCGAACTTCTGGCAACTATCACATTTTTTGACCAGAGCCTCAGAGTCAGCCTTCATTGTGGGCCAATAATAACCAGCTCTGAGAGCTTTGTGGGCCAGAGCTCTTGGCCCGATGTGGTGCCCGCAGAGACATTCATGGATCTCCCTCAATATGTAGTCTGCGTCTCTCTGTCCTACGCATTTGAGTAGAGGCAGAGAGAAAGACTTCCCGTGTAGCTCATCCCCAATCAGGCAGTACCGGCATGCGGCCAGCTTAAGCTTTCTAGCTTTCATTTTTCCCTCTGGTACTTTACCAGTCTGCTTGTACTCTGCGATCTCCCTGATCCAGTCTGGCATATCCTCAAGCTCTAGGATGCGCTCTGCTCCCTCGCAGTTGCACTTGTGGGTCTGACTTCCACCAGGACAGATCTGTTTAATTCCTGCAGACTGCTGCTCCCCAGTTTGGATAAAGCATCTGCTTGGGCGTTCTGTGCTCTGGGCACATGTTCAATTCTAAAGCTTTCAAAATTTGAAATCAGAGACCTCATCCTAGCCAAGTAGCTCTGCATTGTAGGCTGTTTAGCCTCGTACTTCCCCTTGACTTGGTTGGTGACCAACTGAGAGTCAATTTTGAGGTGGAGGTGCTTGGCCTCTAGAGTCTGGCAAAGCTGCAGTCCAGCGATGGCCGCTTCGTACTCTGACTCATTATTGGTAGCTGAAAATAAGAATTTCAGGGCGTATTTAATGGTTTTCCCTTCCGGGGTTCTGATGATCACGCCTGCCCCAGAGCCATTGATGGTTGCAGATCCATTTGTAAAAACTTCCCAGGCTCTGGGTTCTCCAACTGCTTCCTGATATGCACACTCTGCTAAGAAATCTGCCAGAGCCTGTGCTTTGATGGCGGTTCGCAAGGCGAACTTAATTCCGAACCCTGTCAGCTCCAGGGCCCAGTTCATGATTCTCCCCGACTTGTCTACCTTCTCCATTGCCTTTTCTAAGGGCATATTTGTCAGCACAGTGACGGGGTGTGCGTCAAAATATGGCCTCAACTTTCTGGTGGCTAGCACTACTGCGTAGGCTGCCTTCTCTATCAATGGGTAGCGCGTTTCCGCCCCCGTGAGGGTGTGGCTCAGGAAATACACTGGCTGCTGCTTCTTGTTTTCTTCTTTTAACAAGACTGCGCTCACAGTTGCAGCAGTAACGGCAATGTACAAGAAGAGAGCCTCCCCTGTCTTGGGTCTGGCTAACGTTGGCAGACCAGAGAGGTGTGATTTCAGCTTCTGGAACGCCTCCATCTGTTCTGCTTCCCACTTGAACTCTTTGTTCCCTTTCAATATCTTAAAGAATGGGAGAGCTTTCTCTGCAGATTGAGCTATGAATCTGGACAGGGCTGTCATTCTGCCTGTCAGCCTCTGAATAACTCTGATACTCTTAGGCTCTGGCAGATCCATAGCTGCTTTTACTTTGTCGGGGTTCGCGTCAATCCCCCTTTCACTGACCAGATAGCCCAAAAACTTCCCTGACCGTACTCCGAACACGCATTTTTAGGATTCAGTTTCATGCTGTGTTTACGGAGGTTGGCGAAGGTCTCCTTCAGGTCTGCTATATGATCAGCCTCAGTTCTACTTTTGGTGATGACGTCATCTACGTACACCTCCAGATTCCTCCCCCTCTGACCTGCAAAGACCTGATCCATCAGTCTTTGGTAGGTGGCGCCTGCATCTTTCAGCCCGAAGGGCATCATGATATAGCAAAATACCCCGATAGGGGTGATAAATGCCGTATTTTCCTTATCTGCAGGATCCATGAAGATCTGATAGTATCCGCTGAAGGCGTCCATGAAGCTGAGTAGAGCATGACCACTTGTGGAGTCTACCAGCTGGTCGATTCTCGGCAATGGGTAGCAGTCCTTGGGGCAGGCCTTATTGAGGTCTGTGAAGTCTACACACATCCTCCAGCTCCCATTCGCCTTTTTCACCATCACCCCATTGGCCATCCACTCTGGATATTTGCAGGGCTCTATGAACCCTGCCTCTAGCAGCTTCTGTACTTCTTCCTCGATGGCTTTATTCTTTTCCGCAGAGTAGTTCCTCCTTTTTTGTTTTACGGGTCTGTACCCTGCGGCAATGTTCAATTTGTGGTTGATGGTGGCGGGGTCTACCCCTGGCATCTCAGCTGCTGAGAAGGCGAATACATCTGCATTCTCTTTCAGCAGACTGATTAGGTTGACTCTGGTTTCAGGATTCAGGTCAGTACCTATTCTGACTCCTCTGCCTTCTTTCGGTCCCAAGAGTGCCTCTTCTCTCTCTTCCCCCGGTTCAGGTTTGCTGGCTTCTTGGCCGGCTTCCGGCCGAGCATCGGCCTCGCTGATAGCTGCACATTCTTCCTTTCTTTCCTCGGCCTCTTCGGCCTTTCCTTCCTTTCCTTCTTTCCCGGCTTCTTCATAGGGTTAAAGTCGTATCACCTAATCAAAGATAAACCTACAGTCCTCTAACTATAGTAGTCAATGGAAGCAGGGTCGAATCCACAGGGAGACAGAGTTTCTAAATTAATATTCAATCAAATCAGCTACTCCAGATGAAATCAGGGAAGAATTAACTGAACTAAAGATTAAACTAAAGAAGACAAATTAAATCGAGGAATTAACTATGGACTAAAAACCTAGGGTATTAGGTCGGTCCACCATGCTCATACCAATCAAATAGAGTCAACTACTATCAAAACCTAAGTCAAGAGTCGGGGGATTAGAGCACGTGTTGAGCTATGGTTAAGACTCAACTCTCATAGTTCAACATACGCCGCATGTTCACTAACGTAATCAGAACTACTGACGTGTCCTAGGCCTCTAGTCGTAAGACGGATCTGTGCAAACAACTATTAACCACAAGCAATCAATGAAATTGTACACTGACATTAATTACTCAATAAGAACAAACCACATCACAATCACCCTAATCAAGCCCTAGAAATTAATAGAAATCTAAATCACAATCATGGTATAAACATGGCTTTCCTATCTAACACCCTAAAAAGAGAACTACTCACTCATAATCGAATTAACAACAATAAAACTAATATGGAACCCTAAAAATTGCATCATGAATAATTAAATAACTAAGCTAAGCAATTGAAAATAATAAAAGAGATTAGGGCAAAGAAGAATACCAATTGACAGAAAGCAGGAACTTTTATTGAAATCGAATAGGTTCAATCACCTTTAATCTAATCTAAAGTGTCTAAATTAAACTAAGAACAATGAGAAATAAACTAGAGTAAAACTAGAATGAAAGATGTCTCTAAATAATGAGGAAAAAGGTATTTATAATACCCCTCAAAGTCTAACTAATTTCGGAATTAAAAGACGAAATCGCGAAATAATTGCACAGGACCCGATCGGGCCAAAGGCCACCCGATCGGGCCCACACACAATTTAGCCCAACTTCGTTCATGCTTCCAACGTATCATCAGCAGCACTTGTGGGCGTTTTTGGGCCAACCCGATCCAACACCCGATCGGGTCTGGGATCGGGCCTTCAGCGAACAAGGCCCAGCACATTCTCTTGGACTCCTGGTAGCAGCAGCGCAGCACGCAAAGAGGTGAAGTTGGCCAACCCAATCCAGCACCTGATCGGGTCTGTGATCGGGTCCTCACACAAATTGGCCCAGCACGTTCTCTTGGGCTGCAGCAACATTTTGGGACATAGCAACATCCGACCCGATCGGGTCGGGCGGAGGATGCCTGATCGGGTCTGGGCACATGTGTGCTCGCCCGATCGGATCGGGCATGCCTTGCCCAATCGGGTCCGCAACTTCTCTACCCGAACATAATATCTTCGCCCGATCGGGCTATTTTTGCCCGATCAGAGTACGGAAATCTCCTTTTGACTCTTTGGCTCTCTAATTTCACGTTTAGGGGTCTTGGGACCTCCTAAACTACCCATAAAGCTCGTGAGTCATCCTACGTGCCCCGTAACATCTCGTAAAGCCGTGGTTGCTTCCAAATGGCTCGGGAACAAGGAGAAAACTCCCTAAAACCTGCAATTCAACATTAAAACACAAAACCACAACTATATACGATAGTTAGCACAAAATAGCTCCCAAGAGCTCCAATGACGCACAAATTAGCTTGTAAATAAGGGAGAAAAGTCTATATAAATACGTGATATCAAACTCCCCCAAGCTAAACCTTTGCTTGTCCTCAAGCAAACAGAACATGAACATGGAATAGATCGCCTTTGTAACACCCCGAATTTTCGTGAAAATTTCGTGCGTTTATTATTACTATGTTAGACGGTAAATTATGTTTTGTAAATATATTTTCCGTTAAAAACTTATATTTGATGTCTACATTTTATTTTGAAAATAATTATATATTTTATTTGTGAATTTAAGTGTGGCATTGTGAAGTATACGAGCAATGCTTGTATTTTGCGTCCATTTCTTTAACGGGCAATGTAGCGCTCGTTTATGTGCGAATCATATAATGTGATAGCTTGGTGAATGTATATATATACTACGTTGGTAAATATAATTTTTATTTATAAAAATATTTAATTATAATATTTGTTTCAAGCGTAGTACTTTATTTTGTAAACGTGCATTGTACTAGTGTTTGTGCACGTTTTTGCTATTGAGTTTACGAGTCCGAAAAATCTGATTTACTTGAGTTTACTAAGAGTTTTGGACAGCTCTTTTGTAACGGTAAACCACCCAAGAGGTGATCTCTTCACTCACCCTCATTAGTATGCTATTGATGGCCATAAACCACCATTAAACCCCAATTAAACACCCTCCCTTTACACTCCCTTTTGCTGTAAATAAATCAGCACTTTCACCCCTCTTCACCCCTCATTCCACACGTCCAAAGCAAGAAAAAGAAAGGGGAAATAATTCTTTGTCTTCCTTCACAATTTCTCTCCTAAAAATCAGTTTTCTTAGTGTTTTCAAGCCATTTTCGTACCGGTTTCAAGCTATTGTTGAAGTTCTTTGCCGTTGTGATCGTAGGAGGCGAAGTTGGTGACGTTGCTCAAGGTGTTTAGACTACGGTTGAAGCGTTCCACTAATTCCCACGCGAAGATCAAGGTAACTAGCGTTTTTCTAGTTCGATAGGAATAGATTCTTGAACTTAGGTTGTTAGATTCGCGTTAGAGGAACTTAGAATCATGATAGGTGGAATTCGATTGATTGTATGCTCATAGTATAGCGTAGTATCATGTTTAGGACGTAGTTTTATGGTACTTTATACGTATGGAGCATGTTGTTGTGTTTTCGTTGTTGGTTTGAATGATGGGTGTAGTCGGTTATGATGTTCACGTTGATTTGTGGTGTGGAGTATTATTGGTTTTTGATTGGGAATTGAGTTTGAGATGTTATTGATGTATAGTAGCATGCTAGGATGTGCTTGGGTTGCGTATGGACGTGCTTGTGTGTTTAGTTGTGGTTTGGAGTCAAGTTGTGCACCAAAGGGGACGAGGCAAGAGACGACGAGAGTTGCCGCAAGCCACGAGCAGTGAATGCTCGCGACCCGCGAGCAGGCTCGTGACTCGCGACAGCCAGGTCGCCCCTCGCGACAGCCAGGTCGCCCCTCGCGACCGTCGTCGCTGGTCGCGACCTGCTGCTGCCGTGCTTGTGTACGTTTTTGTGTTAACTCTCCTTTTGGTTTACAGCATGTTCTTATGTATGCTATTGGCCTTATGTAAGTACGTTGAGCATGTTAAGTTGTGTTGATGTTATTTTTCTTTAAGGAACATGCCCTAGTTAGTTGGGTAGTCTTGCTAGTTTACGGTTTGTTGAGTGTTGTGGGTCTACACTTTGAGTTGTCGACGTCGAAATGCTTAGGGGAGGATAATACTGTCCTTAGCATCTCTTCGTCAAGAGTTATGTACCGGGAATATTGTGATTCGATCATAATTGACTTCGTACCCAAACTCAGATAACGTTTTTGTGTTGTACGCCCCAACATGTTTGTTATGTTGCTTTATGGATTGGGTTATGCATGTATACTCTCGTGTGTGTACGTATATTAGTTATTTGGGTTGATTTGTATACCTAGGCGTGTATACGTATGTTGAGTATTTGAAGTATCTTGTATGCCTTGACGAGTATACGTTGTTTTGTTTGTTTCCTGAGGGCGGTATGGTCCTAGGAATTTGTTTGTATCCTGAAGGCGGTATGGTCCTAGGATTTGGTTACTTAACCATGGGCGGTATGGTCCATTGGTTCACTCACGAGCAATATGGTTCGTTGAGTATGCCATTCGGCAGGGCGGTATGGTCCTCGAATGTGCAATGCTATTCGGCAGGGCGGTATGGTCCTCGAATATGCATAGTAGGCCTTGGGCGGTATGGTCCAATGAGTCTACTCACAGGCGGTATGGTCTGTTGTCTTTGAAATTGAGGTGAATTTGATAGTGTGTGTGATGATTTGGTTTGAGTACTTGGTTGTCTCTTTACGCATGTTTTAGTGTTAATGTTTTGCAGTATCATGTTTTATATGTTTGGGTTACGTTACTTGTGATGTATGTCTTGTGTGTTTCTAATTTCTTAAGTTTATTATTTATTCCTGTTTGTACTGGGAGAGCTGCTAGTTACTCCCCACTGATTGTGGAAGTTGTTGCTATTTTGCAGATGACGATGTTGTTTAGGGTTATTACGGTTTGGACCGGGAAAGTGCGTTTTGGTCTTGTGAGCAAGAAGGTGGTGCTTGTCATAGTAGATGAGCACTATGAGTCGGGAATTAGGACTAGTTTCTTAGTAGGCCTTAAGTAGTTTTCCGTTAATGTTTTATCCTATGTTTTGGACCTCGGATTTCTAGTTATCTTGGGGATTTTGGATCGCTTGTTTTAAGTTTCTTTGGATTATCTTTTAAATATTTTGGAACTTTGGCTGGAATGAGGGTATGGGACCTCATTCCCTTTTATATATGATCTTTGGAAGTTAACGGTTTTTATTCGGAAGATTTATGCTTATTTCATAGTTTATTGTTACTCCTTAGAGTGGCATCCCCGTCTTAGTGGTATCTCCGCTACCACTAGTGCTTTATTTACTTTATTATTGTCTCTTTTGCTCTTTGTTTCGGACGGGATGTTACAGCCTCACCCCATAGATAAAAACAAATTAAAGCTCAAAACATTTTCAAGACTAAGAATCGTTCAAGCAGGCAAAATTCAAGTTTGGCTTATCAAATCCATCCAACCACCAATCATCCAAGCAATTTATCAAAGTCAAGCATCCACAAGGCATACAAGTCCTGAAAAGGCTCTCCCAAGGGTGTCACTCCTCTCTATTTTGTGACAGGCAAAGAATATGCCCGAACACTCACCAACCCGACCATAAATACCCTTCCCACTCACACTCTCATGTGTTTAGGAAGGTTCAATGACGCTCATCCTAGTCAAGTCGACTCAATCAGCAGAAATACTCTTTAACTTTAACAAACTGACTCGAAATCAATCAAATGAACACTGCAGACACGAGCTCAAGAGGACTTTAGAGGTTTGTAATGGGTCTTAGGTAAGAGGTAGGGAATACTTTTGGGTAATGTGGTGTAAAAACCAAGAAAGGGGGAGCATAAATCATTCAAACAAGGCCTAAGATGGCCTTCACAACTCCCAACAACACCATAAAACCACGTAAAGTAACCCAACTCTCATAAATCAATGACAAACTCATAACAAACCCAATTTTCAAGCAATGAAGCGGACATTTCTTTAAGATGGTACGTGAATGAAAGAACTTGGAATTCTTTTGAACTTTTATTTCATTTTTCTTTCATTTTTCTGAACTTCATTCACGCAACTCTAAAATTACTTTTTCTCTTCTTTTTCTCACTCTCAAACCGCAACAAATACAGTTTTAAATTCCTCAACAACCAAACTAAACCAAGAAACCAATCTCAGACTCAACCCATACAAAAGCTCCCCCAAGCTAGGCTTGGAAATAATATGAAATGAAGGCCATGGGCTCATAATAGGGGTTTAAGTAACATGAAACAAGTCATTAGGCTCAGCGGGGCTAAGGAGGATATAAGTATATCAAAAATTCACTCTGAGGCTCAAGAATCAGACAAAAGAACGCCTCTATCACAGCTAATGCTACAAGTCATCGAATATCAGACAAGTACGAAGTCAAAGTCAAGATCAATCCACTAAAGAGGAACTAGCACACAAGAATAGACTGGATAATAATATGAATCCAATAGGCTACAAGGAGGCCTCACAGTCTAACCAATTCAGGTATGCAGCACAAAGTGGTCTAATATAATCCAGAAATGCTCGAAATCATAGCAATCAAACATCAAATCATAGCCTCAAGATCACAAATGCCCAGCTATCCAGAAAACAAAGTCAAATCATTTTCAAATAGAGCACAACAAGGGGCACAGGGAGGCAACTAAACCAGTCATGGGAACCATATTTTTTTTGATGTTTTCAGAATTTTTCGAAAGCAGTAAATCTATTCTAGAAAGCAGTAAAAGAGATAGGGATTACAAACAGAACTCCTCCCCCAAGCTGAACTTGGCAGTGTCCTCAATGACAAAAGGCGATAAGGACTATGCTAAGAGGAAAAACAATGTTAGTACCCTCACTCTCGCTCACAAAACGAAGAAAAATAAAAATAAAAAAATGAAAAATGAAAAGAAAAGGAAAAAGGGAAAGAATATGAGTTGCCTCTCGCACAGCGCTGGTTTATAAAGGTCCCGCACGACCCTAATCCTCTCTCTCTCAAATAGGAGGGGCTTGGCAATGAGTGCCACCCTCATCAAATATCTTCCATCTCCAAATGTTCTTGTTAATGCCTCCAGACGGTGGGGCAACCTTAGGTGTAGTGGGAACCTTCTCCACACCTACTTCATCCAAAACCTCATCCCTACAACAAGATTGTTCAAGCATAGGTGCCTTAACAGCATTGGTTAGTTTAAACATCACTTTATCATCACCAACACTCAGAGTTAAAGACCCAGACTTGACATCAATGACAGCACCAGCAGTACACAAAAATGGCCTACCCAGAATAATGGGAATCTGGGCATCCTCATCCATATCCAACACCACAAAATCAACAGGAATATAGAATTTCCCAACCCTCACAGGAACGTCCTCTAAAACACCTAGAGGGTATTTTATAGAACGATCTGCCATCTGTAAAGTGATTTGTGTGCATTTAAGTGCTCCCATGTTCAGTTTCTTATAAGCAGATAATGGCATAACAGAAACAGAAGCACCTAAATCACACAAAGCCTTATCAATAAAAATAGGTCCAAAATGCCAGGCTATGGAAAAACTACCAGGATCTTTTAACTTTGGTGAGGTTTTATTTTTGATAAAAGCACTACACTCTTCAGTAAGAGCGACACGTTCTACCCCACCAAAGTCTCTTTTCTTAGTGATCATATCTTTCAGAAATTTGGCATAAACAGGCACTTGGGTAATTAAATCTGTGAATGGGATCGTTACCTCAAGGTTCTTGACCATAGCCAAGAACTTACCAAACTGCTGATCGACCTTTGATTATTGCATCCTGTGAGGAAAAGGTAGCCTTGGTGTAAAAGGCGTTTCAGAAACCTTCTCCTTTTTCTTCCCTGTCTGTTAAGCTTCTGCAGACAAGTCGACTTCAGATGTCGAATTCTTCCTTTTCCTTCCTCTACCACCCTCTTCTTCCCCCCGATTGGGGTAATCTCATCAATGGGCAACGGAGGGGCGTCATATGCAATGTCACTACGAAGAGTAATGGCATTCACATGTTCTCTCTGAACGGGTTGCCCTGGCAACTCCCCCTGACGCCTCTGTGCATTAGTTTCTGCCAATTGAGCAACTTGAGCCTCGAGAAGTTTGATGTGCTTCTCTTGGGCCCTCCGTGCTTCCTCATTTGCCTTTTGCATAGACAATATCAGTTTCATCAGTTCAGAATTGCTAGGCTCTTGTGGGTTATTGTTTTGTGGAGGTGGGGTGGGAAAATTTTGTGGAGTTTGGAAATTATTGTGGTTGTGGAAGTTATGTGATGGGGGTCTCTGAAATTTTTGTGGGGTTTGATAGTAAGAGGGTTTGGGATGGTTTTGTGGAGGTGGAGGATGATGGTTTATGGGTTTTGGTAGTTATGTGGAGGGGGGAAGGTTTGTGGCCTTTGTTGAAAGGCGTTTGCCTTCTCCATCTGAATTTGACTGAACTGACAGTCATGCCCAAAGTGACACTGAACACCACATACCTCGCAGTAAGATGAGGTAATGGGTGCTACGGCAGACATAGCATTAATACTCAAAGGGGGTGCTGCTGAAGAAGAAGAACTGAAGGTGTTAATCTGCTGACTCAGCTTCGCTATCTGCGAAGTCAATAATGCAATGTCATCTACCTCTAGTACCTTCCTCGTGAGGCTTCGGGAAGTGGAATGATCATTGGCTGCGAGGTTTGATAGAAACTCATAGCCTACATCCACTTCCTTATCCAGAAATACTCCTCCTGCAGACGAATCAACAATACTCTTCGTCTGAGGCTGCAGACCATTGTAGAATGTCTGCGTCAAGAACCATTTGTCCATGTTGTGGTGTGGACACTCTCTCTATAAATCTCTAAACCTAGCCCACGCTTTCTGTAATGTTTCATCAGGCTCTTGGGAAAACGTGGCTAGTTTGTTTCTGATTTCTGGTGTATTAGTAGGTGCGTAATACTCTCTCAGAAATGCAGCAGAATTCTCACTCCATTCAGTTTCCTTCACGTCGTTCAACCATTTCTGGGCTCTATCTCTTAATGAAAACTTGAACAACATGACTTTGAGTTGATCTGGAGTGACATCGGCATGTTTAACAGTTCGACAAAGTTGTTGAAACCGCTGCAGATGATTTGTCGGGTCTTCAGTAGGATGCCCACCAAACTAATTTTGCTGAACCATGCTGATGAGTCCAGGCTTAATTTCGAAATTTGTCGCGGCAATGGTGGGTATGGTAGGTCCAGTGGAGAGACCATCTGGGTTGGGCACCCCATATGACTTCAGTGATTTTGACATAACTAAAATCAAGGTGTCTGTTCCAGAATTGTTCAGCTGAACAGACTGCTTTTCTTTCTGATTTTTCTTTCGGATCCGCCTGATTGTCCTAGTAAGATCGGGATCCTCTGGAATGGGGGAACCGTTTCTTTGAGACCTGGGCATACAAAAGAAACAAAATGAAGCAGTAAAACGTACCTCAATTGGAACAATGAAGTTCCAATGAGGTACAGAGAAGTAGACCAAATAATCAAATAAAAACATAGAAAACCAGCCGTCTCCCCGGCAACGGCGCCAAAATTTGATAGGGTTAAAGTCGTATCACCTAATCAAAGATAAACCTACAGTCCTCTGACTATAGTAGTCAATGGAAGCAGGGTCGAATCCACAGGGAGACAGAATTTCTAAATTAATATTCAATCAAATCAGCTACTGATGAAATCAGGGAAGAATTAACTGAACTAAAGATTAAACTAAAGAAGACAAATTAAATCGAGGAATTAACTATGGACTAAAAACCTAGGGTATTAGGTCGGTCCACTATGCTCATACCAATCAAATAGAGTCAACTACTATCAAAACCTAAGTCAAGAGTCGGGGGATTAGAGCACGTGTAGAGCTATGGTTGAAAGTCAACGCTCATAGTTCAACATACGCCGCAAGTTCACTAACGTAATCAGAACTACTGACGTGTCCTAGGCCTCTATCGTAAGACGGATCTGTGCAAACAACTATTAACCACAAGCAATCAATGAAATTGTACACTGACATTAATTACTCAATAAGAACAAACCACATCACAATCACCCTAATCAAGCCCTAGAAATTGATAGAAATCTAAATCACAATCATGGTATAAACATGGCTTTCCTATCTAACACCCTAAAAAGAGAACTACTCACTCATAATCGAATTAACAACAATAAAACTAATATGAAACCCTAACAATTGCATCATGAATAATTAAATAACTAAGCTAAGCAATTGAAAATAATGAAAGAGATTAGGGCAAAGAAGAATACCAATTGACAGAAAGCAGGAACTTTTATTGAAATCGAATAGGTTCAATCACCTTTAATCTAATCAAAAGTGTCTAAATTAAACTAAGAACAATGAGAAATAAACTAGAGTAAAACTAGAATGAAAGATGTCTCTAAATAATGAGGAAAAAGGTATTTATAATACCCCTCAAAGTCTAACTAATTTCGGAATTAAAAGACAAAATCGCGAAATAATTGCACAGGACCCGATCGGGCCAAAGGCCACCCGATCGGGCCCACACACAATTTAGCCCAACTTCGTTCATGCTTCCAACGTATCATCAGCAGCACTTGTGGGTGTTTTTGGGCCAACCCGATCCAACACCCGATCGGGTCTGGGATCGGGCCTTCAGCGAACAAGGCCCAGCACATTCTCTTGGACTCCTGGTAGCAGCAGCGCAGCACGCAAAGAGGTGAAGTTGGCCAACCCAATCCAGCACCTGATCGGGTCTGTGATCGGGTCCTCACACAAATTGGCCCAGCACGTTCTCTTGGGCTGCAGCAACATTTTGGGACATAGCAACATCCGACCCGATCGGGTCGGGCGGAGGATGCCTGATCGGGTCTGGGCACATGTGTGCTCGCCCGATCGGATCGGGCATGCCTTGCCCAATCGGGTCCGCAACTTCTCTACCCGAACATAATATCTTCGCCCGATCGGGCTATTTTTGCCCGATCAGAGTACGGAAATCTCCTTTTGACTCTTTGGCTCTCTAATTTCACGTTTAGGGGTCTTGGGACCTCCTAAACTACCCATAAAGCTCGTGAGTCATCCTACGTGCCCCGTAACATCTCGTAAAGCCGTGGTTGCTTCCAAATGGCTCAGGAACAAGGAAAAAACTTCCTGAAACCTGCAATTCAACACTAGAACACAAAACCACAACTATATACGATAGTTAGCACAAAATAGCTCCCAAGAGCTCCAATAACGCACAAATTAGCTTGTAAATAAGGGAGAAAAGTCTATATAAATACGTGATATCACTTCTTCAGCCTGGTCCTTCTTGGCTTCTTCATCCTCTTTCTTCTTTCCTTTTTTTTTTTCTTTTCTCCTCTTCCTTCTGGACTCAGAGTGGTCAGGAGGAGGAGGTCTCTTATCCTTCTTCACAGCGGTCAGATTGCATGACCTAGCTGCTCTCTGATCTCCCCTCAACCTACTTACTTCCCCAGTTTTGCTGAGGAAGATCATGGTCTGGTGATGGGTTGATGGGATTCCTTGTACTGCCTCAATAAACTTCCTCCCCATCAGAGCGTTGTACGGTGATGGGAGGTCTACTACCAGAAACTCTTGCACCACAGTCCTCCTAACTCCATTCTGCCCCTCCGCGGTCACAGCCAGATGTACTTTCCCTTCTAGGATGATGGAGTTCCCTGTGAAGCCGATGATGGGAGTTCCTCCTCGTTTCAGCATCGAACGATCCAGCTCAATTTTTACGAAGGTATCCTTGTACAGGATATTCATGGCGCTCCCGCCATCCAACAATATTCTCCGTACATCTGTACTGCTAATCTCCATAGTGACTACCAGGGGATCTGAGTGTGGAAAACTTATGCCTTTGCAGTCCTCTGCTGTGAATGTCATATCTGGCAGGTCTGGACTTAGCTCTGTCTGGTCGATGGAATAGAGGTTGGGGTGGGTGAGCTTCCTCAGATGAGCCCTCTCTCCCCCCATCGAATTAGAGCTGCCAAATATGACATATATCGTTTTCTTTTTTCCTTACTTGATCTCTGCCCGCTTGTCCTGCGGCTTTTGCCCTTCATTCTGCTGTTCCTTTTCCTTGATTCCCTGATTCCAGGCCAGGTACTCCTTAAAGTAACCTCTTCTGATCACGCTTTTCAGATCATTCTTTAGACTAATGCAGTCTTCGGTACTGTGGCCTGGCGCCTCATGGAAAGCGCAGAACTCTGCCATGTTGGGGCCTAGGCTTCTCTTCTTTGTGGGGGGTGGTTTGTGCCACTTGCTGTCGTCTCTGTTGGTCAAAAAGATCTCAGCCCGGGGCAGGCTGAGGTTGTTGTAGTTATTGTATTTCTCCTGGGCCCTCAGCCGGTCCACCTCCCTTTCTGCCTCCTTCTGCTTCTCTCTACCTCTATTCTGATGGGGCCTGTGGCCTCCAAAGTTTAATCTGCCTCCCATGAAGGGTTGCTCATTCTGCCCGGTTTCTTGCCTCGCAGGCCTGCCTGCTCCAGGTGTCGAGGCTTTGTTGAAGTACTCAACAGCTATGTACTTCTCTGCTAGGGCCAAGGCTTCGCTGAGCTCCTTCATGGTGGCCCACTTCAAATCATCCTTGAACTTGCTGGTGTAGGGCAGAGCGTTCCTCAGAGCATGCAGAGCGAGCTTCTGCTCAAGCTCTGGGATGTGCACCATCTCTTTGTTGAATCTCCCTACGAAATCTCGTAGGCTCTCGTTCGGATTCTGCTTCAGCAACAACAACTCATGAGTGGAATTGCTTCTCCTGCTTCCACTGACAAAGTGCTCTTTGAATCTCTTCTTCAGTTCATCAAAGTTGGCTATTATTCCCTGGGGGATAGTTCTGAATCAGGTCTGAGCTATCCCTGCCAGAGTGGCAGGGAAGTGTCTGCACTAAGTGGCCTCATTGTAATTTCCTACCTCCATGTGAGTTTCAAAAGCTGCCACGTGTTCCTGTGGGTCCCCCTCTCCTTCAAACTTGAGATTCAGTGGGAGTTTAGCCTTCGACACTCTGGCTGCAATGATTTCAGGTGTGAAGGGAGATTTGGAAGGAGACCTAATCTCTTCTGCTGGTGAGACCAGAGTGGGCCTAGAACCAACCCTGTGGGATATGATTCCCCTGAGGTCTGTGGAGGTTCCATTGTCAACGGAGCCTTCCTCTGCTATTGTCCCCAGTCTCTGGCTGACGTGCCTTCTGATGGGTCTTCCCCCAGGCCCAGACAGGGCCTCTTCAGCTCCTGTGTTACGCCTGGACCTGTGCCGGGGTCTCCCTTGGGCTACGCCTCCTGGGTTTCCTCTGTCGACAGATCTCTGGCTTGAGCCTGCCATATACCCTGTGGGTGTAAGTTCATTGAAAAGGCTAGGGTGTTCCTCTTGCATCACCTCAGTGTTCCATTCGTCCTCTTGCCAACCCCTCTTAATGTACCCAGGTCTAGAGTGGCTAGATAAACCATACTCTGACGTTGGGGCAGGAGTGATGGCTCTCTTGTTATACCCACACAGCGGTTCTACTGTGGCTATCTCCTCTTCAGATGACCGCCGCAAGTGTCTTCGAACTGAATCATGGGTTCTAGTTCTTTTCCTCTTTCGAGGTGGTTGGCCTTCAACATTCTGCATGTACTGCTGAGCAGATTGCAGTACATTGATGGCTGCTTGGAGTTGTTCAGGTGTGGGCATGACCACTGAACTGCTTGGCTGCTGGGTATGCCTAGTCTCTCGGGTGTGGGTAGCAGTACTACCCCTTCTAGTTAACCTGATGGTCGTTTCTCTTGGTGGAGAATAGCTCTCTTCCTCTGAGTTGTGGGAATCGGATGTTGTTGAGTAAGGAACCACCATTGCGAAGTTGTAGATTGGGATTTTCTACTCTTCCCCCTCCTTCTAGCGCCAAATTGTTTCTGTCCAGGACAGCTACAGTGTATGTGGTGGTGGGTACTTGGTGGAACGTGGCTCCTAAACGTCCTTCGTGGTGGTGGTTACCTGCAAAACAAGGAGAAACCTCGGGGGTGGTTCTGAGGATCGCCTCTCCAATGCCTAAGTCAGTCCAAGTTGAGCACAAGATCTCTAGTAGAGAGAAAACGAGTATCAAGTGCAAGTATTTTGTGAGTGTTTGATTGAACGTACCTTACCCATGCATGGGCATGGGTATTTATATGAGATATGGACTTGTAACTGACCTAGCAAAGTAAGTGGGCCTCTTTTGGAAGTGGGCCAAGGTAAACAAGGCCTTCATTAATCTCCTGCCCGGAGGTTATATCCGGAGCAGTCTACTTGAAGAGGTCTGCTCTGCTCCTGGTGCTCTGACGTGGAGTGGCAGGACCATTGGGTCTGCTGCCAGCTGGCGGTCTGCTAGGCAGACCCCACACATCATATATTTATGGCAAGTACTTTATTGTTTATGTTGTGTAAGTAAGTTCTTATAACTTAACTTTTGACTTTAAGGTGTGTTGAGATCTAGAGTTGTTTTTTGGTTGAGATCCTTCAAGGTCCATTAGTTTCATAACAACTACTTTTATGAAAAATCTTGTTGAAGTTACACTTGTATTAAAAATAAGATCACTTCTTAAATAAAGAGTTTAATATAAAGAGTTTGAACAATTATGAAAATATTACTTTAGTTCACGAGTTTGAGGTTAAGGACCACAAGTCCAACGCCTCTTCGTCCTTACTCTATACGACCAAAGTTGTATTTGAACAAGTTTGTGTATTACGGTTTGAAAAAACGAGTTTCTAAACGAATTTCACAGTGTTATGTTCTATGTGAAATGGGCTTATATTTTTTTACTATTATAAAACCAAAAAGATGTATAGGTTATGAAATGGGTTATAAGGAGGCTATTCGATTTTCTGGTTAAGAGAGGTTTAATTGAATTGGTGAAGAGAAGAAGAGAATATATAGAATAGCTTCCTAATATGAAATTATTTGGAAATTAGTAATTGTTGTTTTCATGGTTTACGAGGTGAATTATGGAGGTTAACATAAATTATTGGTTAGCGGCTAATGTAATTTTTATGATCAACAAACTTTATCTTTATGCGCGTACAATATTTTGTATGAATTAAATATAAATTATGTTGTTAAAGTACAATTTATTTGTTTATACAATAAAATGTATAGAAGTATGAGAGTTCTTATCAAATATGTTTTGGAATTATCTGACAACATTTATGATTATTGAAGTTGTCTAAGGATATAAAAATTGAATAACCCATTGAGGTGATTATGTTAAAAAGTGTTTATATGGCGTTTCAATATTAAAGAAGTAATATCGATGTTTGATAACTTTCTAATATATCTAATCTTGTTAATAGTATTAGTAATTCACTTTGTATCTCACAATTGTAGTATTAAAACTTGGAAAAATCTTAGTCATTATGTTCTTTCCTAGATAGGTATTTTAAAGGACCTAGCTTAAATTTATATTTTAGAACCGATTGTTGATTGAGGTTTTATTTAAGAATTATCTTCTATTCTAATTTGATTACAACTACTTATGAAAGTCTAATTCGTCTTTATAAGATGATATTCTGAAGGAATTTTTTTAGCGAATTATTAAATGAAATGATTTTCAAAGAACTAGTAAAGAAAATTGAGTAATGTTGTCAAATTTCTTTATTATTTAAACATAGTAAGATTTCATTAACTAATTCAAAAGTTTGGAACCTAAAACTTAGGTTTCGATAAAATATACCTATGAAATGTGTAAGAAACAATATTGCCTATAGATTGGAGCTGCTAGAATTCTAAAGTAAATTAGAATTGGTTTTGATCTTATTAGTCGTATAAAGATTTATAAAGAAAGTGAACCAATCCTTAATTTCTTTTGAAGCAAATTTTGTTGATTTCTACTTTGATAATGTATATCTATAACTATACAAAAAGAGATTGCCAAAACAAAGTGTTAAGTCAAGATCTTGAAAATACTTTATATATGTACATCCTTGCACACCTCAATGGGTATTACTTCGATGTGATATACCTTCCAAACCTATGAATTACTTCCATAGTGTGAATATTTATTATAAAATAAAATTAAAATTACCATTGAAACAACTAAGAATGTACGAATCCATTGGATTGTGAGAAATTAAAATTAATAGACATATCTGAAGAGTTGATATGGGTGGAACGAGTTAAAGGAGCTATTACGAGTAAGTAAAACTATTGGGTCAGACCGTCTGACCCAATGTTTATGGTCAGATGAGCTGAGCCCGTATCTTCTTCCTCAACACTTAGCGGGGATCGACATCGACGGCCTTCCACTTTCTCTCATTCTTTTCTCCTCCTCAACAGTATCAATGGCCGACGTGCATAACCACTTTCTTCTTCCGAAAAGCTTCCCATTTCGCCGGAGAAGCAATTAAATCATGAACTGGAATTTGAGGTTGAGTTTCAAGTTCTTGAGTTTGAGGTTCTTGAGATTGAGGTTCTTGAATTAGAGAAGAAGCGAAAATTGCAGGTGATGGTGAAGTAGTGGAGTAATGAGCAAGTAGTGTACGGAACCGGATTGGATGGTTGGAAAAGGTTATTCTATCTGTAATTCGTTAAAAGATAATGAAGGTATGTTTTAGTTACAGTTCCTTTTTTTCATTTAGGACTTATTTTATTTCATTTACTTAAGTTTTGTTTTCAGTTAGAATAAAACACGTAAATGAAACAATAAGATAACTAACCGAACTTAAAAGATATCCAATTGAAAGAAAAGGATCAACTGGAAAAAAATTAAAACTAACTGAAACAAAATTAAAACCAACTGAAAAAAAATTGAAACCAACTGAAACAAAATTGAAACCAACTGGAAAAAAAAATTGAAACCAACTAAAAGTCGTCCGACCAAATGTTATGGTCAGACGCATTTGACCCAATAACTTCTCTATGAGTAAAGAGTATCATTTGTAATAGATTCAAACGCCTAGCAATGTATATGCCTAGATTCTAAAACGAAGTTACGGACATAGATTGATTGTAGGGATATAGATAGAAATGAAGAGATAGAGGAAAGGAATTCAAGAACATCTCAATTATAATTTACATATATTCTTGCCAATCTAGCAATCTAGCACTTCTTCCGTTTTTTATTAGTTGTGACACTTTCTATATAAGTAAGTTTCAAATTAGTTGTGACATTTTCCTAACTGGGCATTTCTTTCTCTCAATCTCTCTCTTATCATATGAGCCCCTCTTTTATTTCTCTTTATCTCTTTCCTCTCCAAATTTTGTTTAGAATTCCATGAAATAAAAAGTGTCACGACTAATAAAAAGCGGAGGAAGTATTAATATTTCTCTTTTTCATATACTACCTCCATAACGAATTAAATGTAACAAACCATTTTGCATGCATTTAAGGAAGGGATTTAAGGGTGTAAATGAGCAAATGAATCAAAATAATTTTAACATAAGCAAGAATGAGATTACATGTTACTTGTCTTAAAACTGCTTTAGTTTTCAAACGAAGTCAGTGTTGCTACCGCTTTCCAACAAGTGAGGAAGCCCTCAAAAGGCGCCCCAACAGAATGTCGTCTTATTCAAAGGATCATGTTGAGCAAGTATGTTGATTAATTTTCTCATTTACACCCCTAAAATCTCTTCGTTGAAATTCGTGCAAAATAATTTGTTGCATTTAATTTGTTATGGAGGTAGTATTATTTTCTACTTACAATATCATATTGTATCAAAACTAGCGATATACATAGTGGGTTGGAGGACTCGACCCTACCCGCAGCTTTTACCCATCTTCATCGGGGGTGTTTGCGGTACCATCTTTGTGTCTTCTCGTCTTGATTTTGTTCTACTTAATTTGCATATTTCATTTTTCAACACATCCATCTAGTTAGAGCAATCCCGACGCCAATTACAGTCGTAAGGCTGAAATTTGGCCTAAATACATACTCCCTCTATATCTAAAAGATTGTTACATTGTTACACTTGTACTTTCATGCATGGAATGCAAAACTTTTAGCGTTTATATCTCTAATCATGTATTTGTAAAAATTATAAAAATTATAAATACTAGATATTAATATACTACATATCAACAGCAACGCAAATTATAGCGTACACCCGGGTGTACCTTGCGGTAGGTACACCCGGGTATTAATACATATAGTTTTTGCGCGCATAGTGTATCACAAAAGAAGTTGTGCCTCAGTGGTCAGGCGTGTTGCTTGTTAGCGTGCGGTGAGGTCAGGAGTCCGACTCCTCTATCTAACCTCTATTGCACAGTTTTAATTTAATTTTCATTTTATTTTATTTTTTTCATATAATTCATACTAATTTATACAATTAATACTTATTTGAACAACTTTCATAACTATTCGGACATTTTCATACTCATTTTATAAGGATTTAAGTATGTTTAATTAATGAGTACATAAAACTCAAATGAGTATGCTTATTTTTGAATAAGAGATATCATAATTAGAAATTTAAATAAAATCTCAACTCATACTCATTTGACAAACTGATGCTTATTTAAACAATTTTCATACTCGTTTGGACATTTCATACTCATTTATAAGCATTTAAGTATGTTTAATCAATGGGTACATAAACTCAAATGAGTATGCTTATTTTGTAAATCAAGAAGTATCATAATTTAAAAAATTAAATAAAAAACCTCAAGCCAACTCATACTCATTTGACTTTATAATCATTTAGGTAACGCATACTCATTTGGAAAACTTATACTCATTTGGATATTGTATAGATTGATTGAAATAGGCATCTAGATTTGAGAAGAAAAACTCATACTCATTTGAAAAAATCTCATTTGGCTAAGTCATACTCATTTTAGAAATTTCTCTTAAGGATAAGTCATACTCATTTGGCTAAGTCATACTCATTTAGAAAACTCATAGAAAAACTCATACTCATTTATGTAATTCGTACTCATTTAGAATATTCATACTCATTTGGCTTCGTACTCATTTTGAATATTCATACTCATTTTGCTTCGTACTCATTTTGAATATTCATAATCATTTTGCTTCCTACTCATTTTGACCAACTCATATTCATTTTGCTTTGTACTCTTTTTACCAACTCATACTCATTTGGTGTACGTAGAGGTACGTACACCAAGGTGTACCTTTTACCAACTCCAACAGGAATCTAAGAAGATCCCACATGACTATATTTTCTTATGTATAAGTCACAAACAATGATTAAAGTAAAATATGCGAATAGTGTAAAATATCAAAGTGTAACAATATTTCTTAGAAAGGGAGATAGTATGAAGCAAGATTAATTGAAATTGTGTTTTTCTTGGCTTAAAATTTTTAATTTGTTGGGGTGCAACCCAGAATATATGGGAGAAGGACACTTGGAAATATGCTAAACTGCTACCAAACTTCTTCTCCGATAACATCTCCAGCTACTTTCCATGCCGTATATATCTAATCCAACCCTTCCTTTTATACCACAATTCAAGGCACAACCCACAACGTTACTGGCGTCAAATGAACATAGGAATCCCTCACAACACTAATTTTGTTTACTGCTTCAGCTTTTTCGGGCTTCCTCAGAGTCATTCATTTCCTGATGCCAAAAAAAATGAGTCCTCCATCATTCCAACAAGATCAACACCACCATCTGCAGCTCCCGGCGAATCATGAAATTTCGGCTTCGAATATCATACAAAAACCATCTTCCTTAACCATGTCCTCCTCATCTTCCGGATCCATTTCTTCTCTTGTAACCAATAAACAACAGCACCAACAACAACAACAACAACGAGCGCCTGTCATCATATACACATTCTCCTAAAGTTATCCATACTAACCCTAAGGACTTCATGTCGTTAGTCCAAAAGCTAACCGGTATGTCCAGCAAGGACGCGGTGGCGGTTCCGAACGTTGAATCTAGTGTACCAAGCAATAAAGATAGGGACTACAAGCAGGTTAAGATTGAAGGTACGATAAGTCTTGTTTCACGTAACGATGATAACAGCAATAATAATTATAACAATAACAGTAATTGTACGGATGACAATGAATCATCGTCCGTCATCACAGACGAGAACTATAGCAGCAGTACCACAGGTGACGTTGTAGGCCAGGTTGATCCTTATGTCGGACCTCCCATTTTCGGTCCATCGCCGGTGGCGGTTCAAGGGACTTGCCTTTCCCATCTGCCAGTATTTATGACTAGTCTATCAGATGTGTTATATTGTAGTGGTGATCCAGCCCTATATGATTATATGGATTATAATTTTTCTTGCAATCAGGTAACTTAAATTAGGTTGGCTTGATAGTTGTTTTTGTTCCTGATAATTTTTTCGGGGTAATATAGATTTAGATTTTTGGTGGCATGCAATTTTGTGCGGGTATGTAGAAGTTTTGGTGTTGCACCTGAATCATATTGATTTTTTTGTCATTCAATAAGTTAGGTTTTTGTTAGACGTAATTCTTTTTGTAGGATGTATAATCGCACAATAATTATTTTAATTTATGCTCTGATTTTTTCTGATATATCTCTCCTTTGCTAAGGTTAGTTTAAGTTGTAAATATTGAGTTGGTATTGAACTAATGGATGGATGAAAGAACAAAGAATACATATCTTTGTGCTAGCAAGATGATGACGATTGATCACGAATTAGAATGCAATATGGGGAATTATGTGCGTGACTAATTAGCTATGACTGAAGAGTTAAGAGCAAAAGGCAGGATCGAGTAACATGAACGGTGCACGTTCTGATCGACAAGACTCTAGTTCGAGGATTTGTCATCATGTCAATCAATATATTCAAAGAAACCGATTGATGAAGCAATAAGTATTACCATAGTCAGCTTGAATTGCAAGTCAAATAATGCGATGGATTGGCTAACGCAAAGAAGTATCATTTCTGGTATTTAAGCAGGCTAGAAGCTCGTGTTATGTGATATTCATTACTTGGGAATGGAAGCGTTGATTTTACTTCGTTTTGCTACCCCAAATAAATTTTTATTTGGGTTTAGAATGACATTGTGGCAGCTGTAAGGTCATATACTTATTACATATCCTTGGAGACCCTCTTTTGATCCCTACTTGAAAAATATCATATGGATGTAGAATCTGTATGTTCTAGACATTGATTTGACGATAGAATGGTGAAACGAACCGTACGACCATAGTGGAATCATAAAATTGTAAGATTCTATGATTTGAATCAGGATTTTTTAACAACTATGGGTTAATCTTTGGGTCTATATCCTTTGGTTCAGGTTTATTTGTTTATCTCTAGGGCCTTGCCAATATGGTTGTTGCTAATAACAATGGTTTTAATAGAAGTCTACTAGGCTGGAAAAGAGTTACCTCGTTAGGCTAATATGATGTAGTTTTATGGTGCTTGCTTTACAATTGATATTACAACTCCACTATATAACTTGGTGATGTTACTAATCAGGGCGGATCCAGGGGTACATTGGGGTACATGCGTACACCGATTCCAGAAAAGAAACAAAAGCAAAAAATAGAAGTTCCACCTATAGTATATGCATAAATAGCTTTTTTAGGGTAATTATGAGCCAAAAAGAGCTTAGAAGCCCATCTTTTGAGGAATGAAACACCTAATAACCTTCCATGCTCACTGAACACCTCTTTCTTTCCTTCCTCAGTTCTTGAGTTCGAAATCACGTACTTTGTTCGCCGGCAGCCAAAGCCCCAGAACACTTCTTTCTTTACACACTTTATTAGTTTTAGCATGTAATGCTTAAATCAATCTTCTTCTTCCAGATATTATGACATTTCAGATTGATGTTGACATTGTTATATGATAATCCATTGCTTATAGATAAACCATTTCAATTTGTGTTGCTATTTGAACTATATTGTACAATACATGCCATTATGTGATGTTACGGCACAAGTATCTAAATTTATTATTATACATTACCTATCTTAAATGCATCTGTAGATGGGAAGTAATACCAAATGTAGAGTGGCCATGTATATAGTAAAGAGGATTTGGATGAAAAACTTTATCAAAATTTTCTTGTTTTGCTTGTCGAATTAGAAATTGAAGAAAAAATTTAAATGTTCCAAGTTTCAAGAGACAGTGAGTTTATTGCTCATTTTGGTAGAATAATACAATTGGAGATGTTATATAATTGATTAGTGATTATTTAATTGTTAGGATTGGAAGATGAAAAATAAAAGTTCAGAGTTATTTTGGAAGGGAGGTGAAGTTCAAAAAAATCCTCTATGTTATTTGGACTCTTTTAAGCTATTTGCAATTCGAACGTTTAATTTTATGTTTACATTGATTTTTGCACTATTTAACTATTTATTAAATCTTTTCTTTGCCGATTGGTTAATTCAAGTAACCGTATCCTAACCTTCTATAGTTGAATCCGCCACTATGACTAATGGTTATTTTCGCTTATTTGAAGACCTTTCTTCTGGTTGATGTGTCTCTAATATTGATAACTCTCCTCTTCTAAGATACACCTTTTGGGAACATTAAGCATAAGTTATGAAGACTATTATTACTTTATTGGAGTTGCTAAGCAAGAAAATAATGCTACCACTGCAGACTATAGAGCGGAGGAATGTAGTTAATGATAAGCCAAAAGCTGATTTCAAACTATCTTTTGACATTTTTTTGTCAAATTAAGTAATTGATATATTAAAACAAATAGAGTATAACCAACTAAATCCAAGTCCAAAAGCAAATAGAGTATCTTTTTGGTGGTTGTTGACTGATCTTTTGTCAAAAGATAAGATATGATCAAAATGATTGGTTTTGATCTATATAAAATGATTTTTTTTTTAAATATTTTAATAATTTTTTCAAAGTAAAATCATTTAACTAATAAAGAGTCAAACGACATCTACAATATAAATACGAATCTAACAAATAGACAACAAAATGAAACAGAGAAAGTTTCCCATCATCAAAACTGCAATCGTTGAGTAGATATTGCATTGTGGAGCATCCCCAGCTCATAACGCTGGAATCTATGGCTTCTTTTCGAGAGACAATCTGACGATTTAATGTAGGTGTGAGGACAATTATTATCTAATGTATAAATTTGAAAATTTGATAACCGTTGTAATCTCACATAAATCAACAAAACTATTTCACGGTAATTCATCAGACCTTGAATCCGGTAGAGTAATTTACAAAACACAAAAAGTCTCATAAAGAGAGGAAAAACCCTAGTTTTCGAGGGAGAAAAGTTCCAGATGGAAGGAAATATCGTTATTCGAATCTAGAAAACAAGAAACTAAGGAAAGAGAAGTGAAAATACAAAGATTGGGGCTTTCTACTAGTAAGAACCGATGGAAGCCCTTCTAAAAAATGTGATTGAAGGGTAGGGTTTGAGAGAGAATAGAAAAGGAGAAAGAGAGGCAGCAGTAATTAATTAATAATATTATAATATATCATATATGATTAAATATATTTTTAGTAATTAATAATATAAAATATATTAAAAAATAATTAAATCAATTATTGAAGATATTTTTGCTTTAAATTGGGTTTTGGTTTATAAAACATTCTTTTGGGCTTTCATAACGAGATTTTGATAATCATTCTTTTATAATTCGGATTGTAATCCAAGTCTTAGAAAACGGGTCTTGCTTTAGGCATTTGCTAGCAAATTCTAAGCAATTCTTCATCGAGCACCCGACGGGACAAGACCAAATGTAGACGTCTATAATTAGCCCCAATTTTATTAAGTATGACAAGACGAATCAAAGATCTCTTGTAAAGATTTCCAAGCATACCTAGATCACTATAAGATGGTTTGGTTTTATTAAAGGGAATTTAGTGCGTTTCCAGTATTGCCATTTTTTGACATAAAGGACGATTGCCTAAAAGGTTTTAGGCGTTCCCTCGTTCGTTCACAGGGAACCCTTAAAAGGTAGAAGAAGGTGTTTCGAATGTTTTTGAAATTACCAAGTTCAAAAATCACAAAAGGACAATTTTGAAATTACCAAGTTTGAGAGTCTTAGGTGAACGATTTTGCCATTGTCGTTCAAAATCGTTTTACGCTCTTTTACTAAATGAGGACATTAGAAAAATATCAAACATAGACTTTGGAAGATAGGTGGATTTGTAATGTTTGATGAAAATTGTTTTACGCCCTTCTAAAATGAAAACATCAGAATCATAAGAAAATATGGTTAGTATTGGCAAAGTTCGATCAAGATAGTTTTACTCTATTCTAAAAAGGAGGACACAAAAAAAATATTAAACATAGTCATAAGAAATATAGTTTAAGCTCTTCAAATATAGTCATATGAACACACCAAAATAATTTTCAACATACTCGTAAGAAAATTGCTCGAGAAATGTTAAAGTGAAGAATCATTTGCAGATAATGACTTGGACTTCTCATTAAACACCCAAAGTATATATATACAACCTAATTGAATACCTAACTAACTTAGGAAACACAATAAAAGATAATTACAAGAATAAGATAATTACAAGAATAATATCTTTTCCTAATACTCCCCCTCAAGTTGGAGCATGAAGATCACAAATGCCCAACTTGTGAAGGAGGAAAACAAATTGTCGTCGTCCAAGAGCCTTTGTCAAAATATCAGCTAGTTGATGACCCGTAGACACATGATGAGTAGAAATATTACCAGACACCAACTCATCATGAACAAAATGACAATCCACCCCAATATGCTTAGTACGATCATGAAATACAGGATTACGAGCAATATGAAGAGCAGATTGACTGTCACAGAACAATTTTATAGGCTTACGATGAAAAATACCAAGAGAAGACAACAATGACTTCAACCATTTAAGCTCATAAGTAGCAACGGCCATGGAACGGTATTCGGCCTCTGTAGAAGAACAAGACACAGTTGGTTGCTTCTTTGTTTTCCAGGAAACAAGAGAACCACCAAGAAAAACTAAGTAACCAGTGAGGGAACGCCTAGTGAGAGGCAAGCGGCCCAATCACTATCACAAAAACTGTTAAACACATGTCACTCATGGGTCGCAACACAATACCTTGAACCGGGCTCCCTTTCAAATACCGCAAAACACGTAAAGCAGCCTCCCAATGACACTCCAATGGAGAACTAAGAAACTGATCAAGAGTATGAACAACATAACTCAACTCAGGACGGGTGACTAACAAATAAACAAGACATCCAACCAACCGACGATACCTTTCGGGATCGGAATATAACGCACCCACATCGGAAGCTAAACGATGATTTTGCTCCATAGGCGTGTCTATTGGTTTGCAACCTAACATACCTGCTTCAGACAACACATCCAAAGTATACTTCCGTTGAGACAGAAACAACCCCTTCGGACTACTATCAACCTCTATACCCAAAAAGTACTTAAGAACACCAAGATCTTTCATATGAAAGCACGACCCCAAGTAGTTTTTGAGTCTAACCACAGGATCATGAGAAGAAACCAGCGATTATTAGATCATCCACATAAACCAAGACATGTAAAGATACATTATCATGGACATAACTAAACAGAAAATAATCTGCATAAGAGTTTTTGAAACCATTAGATTTCAAAGCTTAGGATAGTTTAGCAAACCACTGCCTCGAAGCCTGCCGCAAACCATACAAAGATTTTACATAGTCTACACACTTTCCCAGAAGGACTACTATAACCAGAAGGAGGATGCATATATACCTCTTATTCTAAATCACCATGATGGAAGGCGTTATGAACATCAATTTGATGTAATTCCCATTTAAGGGAGACCGCGACAACAAGAAGTAGACGAGCAGTACCCATTTTGGCAACAGGAGCAAAGGTCTCAGTGTAGTCTACCCCTTCAATCTGTCTATTTCCATGAACAACCAACCAAGCTTTCAAACGCTCAACATCACCTGTAGAGGTATATTTAATTTTATAAACCCAACCACTAGTGATAGCTTTCTTACCAGGAGGAAGCCTTTCCAACGTCCATGTGCCATTCCGCTCAAGAGCATCAATTTCATCTTTCATAGATTTGCACCACCCGGGGTGTTTCAAAGCTTCTCGATAGGATGACGGTTCCTGCCCTTTAGTAACAGCTGCTAAAAACGATTTATGTCTCATAGAAAAACTATTATAATCAACATAACAAGCTATATCAAATTGTTTACCTGAGGACCGTGATGTAGAAGCAGGAACATGGGGAGCAGGGTCTATATTATTCGTCCAAACGCTGTTTGTAACAAAACCTCGTAGCTTTACTGACTGAAATTTAGCACGGTGACCACGGCCCAACTCTGAAGAACCAGAAGTACTCCCCCTTAATTTTAAGGGAGTGTTAGTATCACACTCAAAATCTCCAATACGCACGCTAGAAGGACTCGAAGGAACCGTGCGTGCACGTGGGGGACTGTCGACAACTTCTGACATTGCTGCTTACCCATTGACATTAACCTCCACACACTGAAGCTGCTGTCCATTGGCAGCGTCAATCTCACCCACCTGCTGCCCAGTGACAGCAGTAATCTCAAGCAGCTGCTGCCCATTGGCAGCATTATTCTCACGTAATAGCTGTCTAGTGGCAGCCTCACCCACATCAATCTCACGGCCAACCACAACCTCCTCCTCATCAAACCAAGCCGGAACTTGTGAAAAATAACGTTCCCATTGTAAACGAGATTCATCGGGGATACTTTCAAGATAAGGAAAATTATCCTCGAAGAATTGGACATCTCGACTCACAAAAAATTCACAATTTTCAAGGTCATAAAGACGCCACCCTTTCTTGCCTAAAGGGTAACCAACAAAAATGCATCGACGGCAACGAGAGTCAAACTTATCTTTCACACGTGGGCGATTAGCAGCATAAAATAAACAACCAAACACACGAACATTATCATAGCCAGAAGGCACACCATACAAAACTTCATTGGGGGTTTTTCCATGCAACAATGGGGTAGGAGTAATATTAATTAAATGAACGGCACTAAGAACACACTCCCCCCAAAAATACTTGGGCAACTTCGCTTGAAAACGAAGGGACCTAGCAACATTAAGAACATGACAGTGTTTTCTCTCGACACGACCGTTCTGTTGAGCAGTGTCAACACACGACGTTTGATGTAAAATACCCTTTGTAGCAAAAAAATTCCCTTAAGCTCAAGAACTCTTGTCCATTGTCACTTCGTACCATCTTTATTTTCTTTTGAAATTGTGTTTTAACCATGGCTTACAATTGTTGTATAAGTAAGTTGACCTCAAATTTCCCACGCATCAAATATTCCCAAGTGGCTCGGGAACAATCGTCAACAATAGTCAGAAAAAAACGATCATCCCCACTAGACAATACTTTTGAAGGACCCCAAATATCACAATGAATTAAATCAAAAATATCAGATGCTTTATTGATGCTAATAGGAAAGGAGTTTCGAGGTTGTTTGCCTTTAAAACACACATGACAATCAAAATCACAAGTCTTATTTAAACTAGTACTACCAACTACGCCAGGTAACTGAGAAACAATCTTCATAGAAGGGTGTCCTAGTCGTCTATGCCATAATAAACTTGCATCTGAAACTACCACTTTATTTGCTTGCAGACTCCGAGCACGAACAGACCGAAAAATATAGACCCCATTACATAGTGTTCCCGCTCCAATCAGGTTCCTCAAATTGTGGTCCTGAATAAGACATAGCTTATTAGTGAAAATAACATGAAATTTTTGTTTTTCTAATAATTGAGAGACAGAAAGCAAGTTACAAGTAAGAGCAGGAACATAGAGAACATTTTCCAACACTATACCACCAGGAAAAGTGACAACCCCTTCCTTAGTTGCAGTTGTAGACTTACCGTTAGGTAAACCAACAGGAGAACTAATATCATATAAGTTCGTAAAGAAAGCAAGATTACCAAACATATGATTGGAAGCTCCTGTGTCAATAATCCAATCACTAGAGAGAAGCGTACCCTGAAGCTTATCAGAAGAGGCGCCCTTAGAAGGCTTAATAGCAGCTAGGAGTTGTGACCATTATTCATCTGATAAGGTAGGTGTAGAGGAGCGATCACCTTCTGAAACTTCTTGCGAACAACTAGCACGGTGGCTGCCAACATTGGCAGCAAAGCCACGACCTCCCCTGCCGGATTCACGAGCACCCCGCCCTTTGCCTTCACGACCACCACGACCTGTACGTGAGTTCTCAGGGCATCCAATCAATTCATAGCAACGTTCTTTTTCATGTCCAGACCTACCACAGTGGCTACACACACGGACCTCGCCACGTCCTGTTGCAGCAAAACCAACCGACTCCGGACTTACCACATACATACCATCAGTAACAAGTTCATCAGAAACTATTTTAGCATATACAACATTAAGAGAAGGCAAAGGATCTTGCAAGAGAAGACCCGAAACCACTGTACCAAACTTCTTGGAATCAAGACCAAGATAAAGCTGGTAAACATGCTCAATTTCGCGGAGTTTAACATACTCCGTAGCAGCAGAACACGTGCAAACAGGCAACTTACACGCACTAGATAACTCATCTTGTAAACGACATAATTCACCAAAATAAGAGGCAACAGACCGACCCTTTTGACGACATTCACGAATTTTATCTTTCAACTCAAAAATACGTGGACCATTACCAAGAGAATAGTGATCACGTAAATCATCCCACAACAATTTAACATTATCAGGAAAATGCATAGTAGACCGAACAGAAACATCTAGAGTATTATAAATCCAAGCAACTAACATAGAATTAACAATACCCCATTGTGCATAATCCGCTGACTTTTCGGTAGGAATAGCAATTGTACCGTCAATGAAGCCTAACTTGTTTTTAGCACAAAGGTTGTTGCGGAGAGAGCGAGACCACTCTTCATAATTATCGCCCTTTAATAGAATTGGGCTTATCACAACACTGGTACCCTCACCCGGATGCAAATAAAATTCGGTAAAAGGTTCATACTTGGACATGGGCACTGCTTGCTTTTCTGGATCAGACTTAATGCTACTACTACTGGGCGTGCACTCTCAAAAAGAATACCAAAAGTTAAGCAAAGATGAAAAAAAAAATCAAAACTTTGGTAAAGCACTGATTTGAGGAAGCCAAAAACAGCGGATACCACACAAACTACAAATCTCCAAGGAAGAGTAATTTGGCCACACAAAGGACAAAACAACAAGAAGACAAACCAAAATTGAAACACAAATTGTGATTTGGCTACAGAGGAAAAACGAGTGAGCAAGAGATTAGGAATTTCTTGAGCACCCACAGTCGAACAAGAGGACCGAAAGAAAAGAAAAGGTTAGGGTTTCTTTGGCTCTATGATACCATGTTAAAGTGAAGAATCATTTGGAGATAATGACTTGGACTTCTCATTAAAAGATACAACCTAATTGATACCTAACTAACTTAGGAAACACAATAAAAGATAATTACAAGAATAAGATAATTACAAGAATAATATCTTTTCCTAATAAGAAATAAGATAATTTGTGAGTTATTTGTAAAATGTCTTGTAAAATTTGCACTAATAAAGCTGAAAAGACCAGGCATTTCTTTGGAAATGACAAAAAGGGTGCGGACATCATTCAACAATGATCTTCCCTTTGTCTGTGCGTTTTCGACGACTTAAAACTGCACAACTGATATTCATCACAAGCTAACTGGCACATGAAGTTGGGTGCTTGCTTTTTTTGTTTTGTAGATCGTTAAATGAGCAATGTGCTCATGTTTGGCTTCAAAGTACGAATTTCTTCCTCCTTCTTATGCCTTCTTCACTTTCCATTTATCCTCCAATGAAGGGTTCTTTGGAAGTTTGAAGGCTTGTATTGCTCGTTTGTTAGATCGGGAAAGCAGGTTAGTAAATCTCCTTCTTAGAAGTAGGGAAGAACTTTATATCATGCTTTAGGAGCACTTTGAAAATGTTTGTTATTTCATCCATTTGCTTGGGACCATTGAAATTAATGTTTTAACGCTTAAATTCCATGAATTCTGGTGTAGAATGGCTCCTAATATCATATATGTATGATTAGAAATGCAAATTTCTAGTAAACATCATGTTTAGCGATCATTTAGAGATCTGAATGACATGCCTAAAAAAGGTATACGAATTTTTCTCATAATCGTTATTGCATCTTGAAATGCTGATTTATTTTTGTATTGCCATATATTAAGGCTAGTATAATTTTATTCCTATCCTAGTAAAGAGTGATGAAGACTGGTCACCTTCGGATATGCGAAAAGTGATCATTTTGTTGATGAAAATATATTCGTCCTTTGTTACAAAACAGGATTTATTGCTTTGAAAGCTCCATATATCTTTTTAAAGGAAATGGTGCGTCGAAGAGAAGCTTTATTTATTTAGGTTACTCCTCAAAAGGGGGAACGGGACGCAAGCCTCGTAGAGGAATCTCGTGAAGCGGGGTACCGTAAAAAGCACATGGGAGATTTTAATGCCCCTTAGATAGTCTGCTCCTCCAGATTTCGAGTAGTTGGTGGTATGGCTTGAAAGGCATCAATCTATTCGTCAAGGCATCATAAGTGTCTAATCTTGAATATTGACCTTTGTTCATTGTGTCTGCTTATTTCTTTTTATCACTGCCTCGTGTTTTCGAATATTTCAGAGGAAAATGAGCCTCACCCTTTCCAGATTTACAACACCATTATGGTCGGCGATTTCTAGAAGTGTTATTGAGCTACTATCCCAAATGTGTTCCCTACTCGGACACTCCCTTGATGGCTTGCGCCACTATTGAGCAACAGGATTGGCTATTCCTTTTGCTTTTGCTTTCCACCTCAGAGGATGCTTGGGATGATGGTAATGTATTAAGGGGAGTAATAAAAGTCAAATATAGGAAAACTAAGCCATTTAGAGGTGATGATAAAGGGGATAGAGTGATGGTAGAGAGGACAAGATGGTGTTGGTTGAAAGAAAATAGAATAAAGAGGGGTATACTTAAGGTCCGAATCTCTTCACATGAGAGTTTTTCTTTGGGGGAGATGTTTTCTACAGCTTTTGGAGAACTAACTACAGTGGTTGTGTTAGGTATGTCCTTGTGTCTTTTCGATCTCCTGCAAAATACTTGATTAGTTGCATCTACTTGCTTGGTGGGAATTTGAGGTTATTGTTTTTTTTGGTTGTGGTACGTCATGGTCCTCGGTTATACCCAAGTCAAATGAGGGCATGTCGGCAACTGCTTTCTTAGTTGTTTGTAGGATCTTTTAGATCATCAATTTGCTTCAACAATTCTGTATTTTCTAACAGTTGTGTCATTGTTGGTGATCCATCTTGTGCAGGTTCAGTGTTCTCTCTTGCACTCTTTTTGAGCTCCTCCAACCTTCTTGTGTGCATGTTGTAGCAAACGTCTAGATCACTCCCGAACTTCAGTCGAGCTGGATCAAAGGGTTGTGCGAAAACCAAATGAAATCAGATTAGTGAAATCAGATTATACAACTAATTCTTAGTTAAAACCAAATGAATCAAAATGCTTCTTAAAAATAAAGTGGCTACCAAAGCAATTAAACTGGTCATACAAGGAAATAAACTACTTACTTGATGAAACAAAATGCCATCAAATAAATTTAAGTAGGATCTGATTCACGTATCTTGAACCCAACTAACAATTCCCGCAAAGTCATCAATATCGTTTGAAGACTTGAAAAATATTTCACAGTCCTTCATATTCATATTAACTAAATGTATTAAAGTAGTCCTAAAATGGACTAAAGTAGTCCTTAAATGTACAAAAGCAATCCCTAAAAGAGATATGTAATCCGTATTGGACAGAGGTACAAAATTTTCAAAAAGTTAAATGCTCTCTTCCAATTAAAACTTGCTTATCAAACAGATACCAATGTGGCAAAAGAGCATCTAATATTCACACAACACATAGTCACAAAGATTTAAATACTTACATCTCGACGATCTCGTGTAGTTTTTCTCGATTTCTTCATCAATCGCCATGCCTTTGGAAAGCTTGATTATGGTCACCCTTTCATCAGAATTTTTATTATCATCCCTTGGTTCTGACGACCTCCTAACTGTTGTGATTTTTGATTTTACTGTTCAGGAAATATGATGGTTTGTGTGGGTTCATTTTCAGTTGTGGACAGCTCTTTGCCGCTTGTGACAGATCTAAAAGCTTCAGTTCAAAGACCCCAAAGTGAGGCGAAGAAGAATTAACACAAATATTAAATATTGCTTCAAGGCGAGAAAGAGAATGACAAGAAAATGCAGTGTTTCAACTTAGCTTGGTCAACCTGAATTTAAAGTAGTTATATCAAGAGTATGTAAGTTTGTTAATTAATCTGCTATGTTTTTTCCAGAAATATACCCTTATTCTGTAAGTGCATGCACTCATTGGAATGGATGATTTTTAATTGATGTCAGTGATACAGATATCAAAATATGTTTAATCTGATTTCTTATTTAGGATTTTAGATTTGTGTACCCTGTAAAAAAAATGTTGCTACAACTTAATTAGATGATCAGTTGTTAAGTACATGTTGAATCGTTTGGATTTCGAAAGGTTCGGTTTTATTTCCAGCGAGCAGATCATTAGGTTTACAAATCAGCTGAATAAATTTGGATCTATTGACGAGTTCTCCAATTTCAGTATGAAGTACCCTTTTGCTGGTGCTGCTTTCTAGCACTAAGTGATGGGGTTTTCAGGTTCACAACTTCTATATTTTCTTCCATTTCTATCCTTCTAACGTGGTGGTGGTTAAGGGTGTCTAGCCTTTAAAGATATATAAGTTAAATTCGAATGATCATGCGGAAATTTAGGTTTTAGGGGTGATATATATAAGTTAATCGTAAATGTCAATTTACAGAAAACTCGAGTAATATGATATTTCCCAAGCTTAGCCTTGTGTTATGGAATTGAAATACATTTATTGTTGTATTTATCTTCTCATGGAAGAATTATTTATGTACCAGAAAGTCATTTCTGATTCTTTTTCCACATTGCTTGTAGAATTCTGACATGTGATGTATTATTTTCTTTGACAACCTTGCTGGTCTTGCTTTACATTATCCCTCCCTTGGTCCAGATATTTGTACATATTTTTACCTTTTTTGAGGGTTCACAATTGTGCTTTGACAAGTTGTTTGATTCTTTTTGCCAATTATGCTTGGTGTTCTTCGATCCATTTTCTCTTTTGTATGATGTTTGGGGAAAATGATTGATTATTGTAGGTAAATAAGGACATAACTCCTTAGAGCTTGTGTCAAAGAAGATGATCTTTATTTTCTAGCAGTTCCACTTGGTTTTCAATCTTTCAGGTTGAAGAAGGTGAGAAATTCTGAGAGTGAACCCTGCTGCTCGGTTTCATCCAATTGTATTGAACTTCCAATTCTATCTGTAGTTTCCATAATGCGTGATGAACTTTTTTGTTTTTATTATCATGATTCAGAAAGAGAAACTTCATCCTTGGAGGAGAGTTTGAGGCCGAAGTTGGTAAGGGCTTCCTGTCGATTTCGTGCATTTTCAGTAGGACACGTAGGCCACATAAACCTCTTTTGCGTCTCTTTCTTTGTTGAGAAGGTTGGAACTTGTTAGACTAAAGGGATAGCAAATTCTAAGCATAGACTAGAGGGCTAGCAGGATTTTGACAGTTTTCCTTTGAAAAGTGAAGGCCTTTCAGAATTCTTAGTTCCTCTTTTGTGTCTCTCTTTTCTTCTCTTTGGATTATCAAAAAATTTGTTGGGTGGTTTTGTTTTTAAAACTAGAAACGAAATCAGGTTTCCTGTGTTTTCTGCTTCTTAGATCTAATTTTTTCGGATTTTTTCCAAATGAAGAACGAATCCAGGTTTACAACAACAACAAGCTTTGATGCATACTTGTTGCTCCTCCAGTTTATTTTGATCTTTTTTAGTTTATAAATTTGCTCTGCAGCTAGGGATTTAGGTTTTTCTCATTTCCGATTAATGAATTGAGTTCATGATCAATGTGATTGCCCTTTTATGCATTTAATCTGTTAATATTTTTTTATAAATTAACCTTAGTTTATGCCTTTGATGTTGCTTCTTTATTTATACTTATGGTTCTTTTCCCAATTCAAATGCAAACACAAGGAAGGAAGCATACAGAGAGTGCCATAGAAAAGGAGTAAAGAAAGAGAAAAAAGGAACAAATGATATTGGGTAATCTCAAATTTAGATCTTTTAATTATTAGTTTTTTTTTCTTTGTAAATTGTTCTTGTTTATTTTATTTTAGGCTTGGTATTTATCTTACTGAGGGTTAGAGAATGTTAAGAATTTGAACTTTGAAATTTGATGCTTACAACTACCTTGTATTGTTAATTTACATGCATATTTGGTGATTCTAGGTGTGTTTGATGTGAATTTTTGCTTAATTTTTGTGCAAATGGATGTTGTGTTTCAGTTTGTTATGATGATCATGTATTTGTTTTGTCTTGATTGGCGAGGAACTCTATCATTTTTGTTAATTGTGTATCTTACTTAATGTTATTACGCATCTATTGACACGGTCGTTGCACGTGCCAAATTAGTAACCTAACTTAACCAATATAGGGTAAGAAAGGGTCGAATCCACGAGAAAGCAAGGATTAATCAAAGTTTAAATGCGATTAAGCGAGCTAAGTCTATTTTTGGTGTGTTTTAGATATTAATGATTTACTAAGAAATAATAAGCAAATTAACTAGCCATTAAACTAAATGGTTAGATTTAGACTATATGAAAGAGGCACTAGGGATAGGGTACTAACAAGTTAACCATATATTAACCAATTTGTCAAGCCAAGGGGATTCAATGGGGTCGATTAAGGGACTAAGTCACTCGAAAGTTTCCTAGTCACTTTCTCAAGCTAATTAGGAGGACCTAATCAACCAATTTTCTATTCTCATGGTAAAATCAATCAATCAAGTATTTTCACAACTCATAGTGATTCAAACAAGGTCCTAGGAAGTCAAACACCTATTCTCATGGTGAAGTCATTCTAATGTCAAGCCTAAGGTCAATCCAAGGTTTCATTTCTCAATCCTTCACCTTGGATTTCCAAATCTAGTTCAAATGGTGAGCAATCAAATAAACATGGCAATGAAATAAGCTAGGCAACATAATCTCACCTAAATCTAACCCCCAAGCTCGACTTTCATGGTCAACACATAATAAACAAGTTCATCCCCTCCCCCTAGCTAATGAACTATTCACTAGCAATAAAAAGCTTGAAGCAACAATGGTGATTCAACAATGGTGAAAATCAAATTAATCAACAACTAATCACAACTAATCATTCCTTAATCAAAACAAAACAGAACAAAGTATTAAAGCAAATAAGGAGAAGATCAAGGAATAATACTCAAATATGGATGAAAATCAATCAAAATCTTCCATTGATAGAGCTTCAACATTCACAAACTAGATCCACTTTCTCTCACTAGAAATGTAATTTCTCACATTAGAATCTCTTTAATTAGTCTAATAATAATATGAAAATAAAACTAAGTTTATTCATTATTACAAAAATGGGTTTTTATACCCCGTAATCATAAGGGCAAAGGTGTAAAAAGACGGGCCAAAAAGAGCAGCTTCGCACAGTGCAACAGGCGCTCCATGTAAAGTGGAGGCCCCCACTCCAGTATCGCTCCTGGGTCGCTCTAAGTTCCTGCCCACTTTACTTCACTTCTTCATTGACAGAACGCCCGCTCCGCCCCTTTTGGAGCGCCAGCTCCCCTGTTTCCAATCCTCTTTCTTCCAAATCTATAAAGAAAAACTCAAGAGGGGATTAGCAAGGGGAGGGGGATGCAAATGCACTAAAACTAATGCAAAGAATAAAAAAGGATGCAAAACTTCATGACCTAAAATGCATCTAAATGACTTAGAATTACTCCTAATTAGTGAGCATAGAGCTCACTTATCAAATTGCCCCAAGCTTGCCAATTGCTTGTCCTCAAGCAATCAATGATCCCAAGAAAACAAAGGTAAAGGTAAAGGGAAACTAGAATGAGCATCACAAGTCAAAGTCCATATCTCATAAGAGGTGTAAAGGTAAAGGGAAATCTTGACCATCTTTAGAGGCTTATAACCGTCCTTTCTTATCCACAAGTTAGGGGTCGAAAGGGTGGTCTAAGCTAGTGTGCTAAGAAAATGATCATCCTAGAGGTCCTTCAACTATCACACAAGCCCTCATTGTTCCTAAGGGAAACCTTTCCCTACAAATGGAGAAAAAAAACCCGCTCAACCTTGTACCAATCACGCCCCACAAGTTCACAAGATCCCCCAAGCTAGACCGTTTATTCATTAGTTAACTAAACTCCTTTTTTGTTGTAAAGTCCCCTAGACTACCTCCTCACGCGGTCCACCATTCACTCGATAGTCATGTTTCTGAGGCACGGTATCGAGCACTCAATGTGAGACGCGATAAGGGGGTAAGGTATCAAAGGCATTGGAGCATCTCTAATGGATATATACAAGAACTTTTGGTAACAATAGACTACTAGCCTTGTGGGCTCGCATGCACCCCTTATTTCACCGAATCAAGCTCCGTTTTTATTTTTTTCTTTTCATTATTTTTTTTGTTTTTCCAAAAAAAAAAACTTTTGCTTTTGTTTTGTTTCCTCTTTTTCTAAAGGATACTAGCCTTGTATTTTATCGAGAAAGAAGGGTTCTCAAGGTCTCTAAGAGACTTATCCAAGGTCAAAGGAGAGAGTAAAGACTTTTTATAAGAAAATGGTGACACCTTTTAACGCTAAAGGCGAGTCTCGGGCAATTGAGGGGTCTATTCATAACAAGACCTAGGAATCCAAGCTTAAAGTACCCGTAATACTCCTAACGAGCACATAAGACACTCAAGCTAATTTACCCCTACTCAAAAGCTAAGTTCCCAACTTCAAACCTCTAAAGTCATCATGTAGAGTCATTCCTTGACTAAGTGACTACCAAAATCAAATCTTTTTGTTATTTTTGAAAATTTTATAACTTACATGCAAACTACCAAAATCAAATCCTATATGCAATTAGGAAGCTACATACAAATTTATCATGTTATGCAAGTATGATACATGCAAGTCTAATGACTAAAAGAGTTAAGAAGGAACTAAGAAGAAAAGAAAAGCAAAATAATATATACAAAGAAACAAAAAGAAAGAAAATGAGAGAAAATCATGTACATAATACAAGGGAATCAGTCATTCATGGTCAAACTCATCCAAATAAACAAGGCATCAATCATGCAAGCGCACTCCCCTATCATGCCCCGGATTCCCAACCTAGCATGCATCATCTCTAAGACGCTTACCCAAAAAGACACCTCAAACCTTCAAAAAGCCACCTCCCGCAAGCATGAACAAAGATAAACACCCCCCAAACAATCAAGGCACCGTCCTCGATGCACACATACAGAACATCTAAAGGGGAGTGGGGCAAGAGGAACTAGTTCTCGTCCATATGAGATGGACCTTCTCCCGAAGGGGGACGTAGTAGCACGTCTCCGAAGGGGAGTTCGTGGCATCGAGTCATAAAAGGCTAGGGGAGGCGGGGCCATGAGGCTCCCAACAACCCGAGTAGCCCAACGGCCATAAGGGTGGAGACAGACGGGATCACCCATAGGGTTGGAAGTTGGAACCCTCGGGTGCCCTCCAATCATAGGGTGGGTTGCGGTGGGGCCAATACAGATACGTGGGTTGGACTTCATTCCAACCCGGTACCGGCCCATGTTGAGGAGGCCAATTAAGAAAGTTGACATAAGGATCAACATTTCCTCTTTCAATGTCATGATGGTAAACCGCGTTAGTTTGAACCATCATACCACTCAAGTATTCTCTCATACCTTGGATCGCATTCACCATGCGATCTTGGTTGAGAGCGAGGCTATAATAAGCTCCCTCATAGTCAAAAGAGTAGGAAGATGTGGAGGCATGACGACCGGAACTTGGCTCCACAACCACATAGGCGGCAGTTGCCCAGGCATTGGGGCTTGTCTCTGCCAACGTTTTCTATAAATAGGTGACCTTGGGGGTTGTCCAAGGCACCGGGCATTTTTGTATGAAATGACCGAAAATAATTGTGGAAATATTGTAATCAGATTCGAGATTAATAAGAGTGCTACGTTATTATACTTTGCGTGGATTGTCTCGTTATTCATTGGTTTAGCGTGTGTAGGGCTAAGTTGTCACGTGCGGGTTGGGCATTCCTGACGGGGGGTTTAAAAGCATTAAGCCAAACCTCGGCATCCTCCCCGATGTGATCAATCACGGTCACGTTCGGGTTCGGCAAGTAACATTGATGAACACCCCTTACCTTCCAAACAAATCGCTCGGGATCGGATGTATTATCAATCCACCCGGCGAGTTTGAGGCAATCCATATCAAGGAAGGGGTTATCAACAACGGGAGATAACTGATAAGAGTTTTTTAGCGTGTCGTTAAGGCACTAAGAACCACTTAGCCAACACAATTTGTAAACCTAACTAGAAACTACTAAGCACGTAGTAACGGCAAGTCTAGGGTCGAACCACAAGGAAATCGGGATTGACTAAAGTCCACTAAGTCCAAAACTACCTAAGTGAAGGGTTTTTTTGGGGGGTTAAGTTTGAGTAAGTAACCGACTAATTAACTAGCTAATGAATACCGACTAATAAACAAAAAGGAGGATTAATATGATAAGGAAGACACTAGAGTTCGCGATACTCGTATGAACATGGGCTAGACAACGATAATCAACGCTATGGTGATTCACAACGGAGTCAATACAAGTTTAAGTTCCCCTCTAATTGACTTGAGTCCTCTCTCGAATGGTCCTCAAGAGTAATCGATTAATCAACCAACCAAATCCTCTTTCGAATAGTCTTTGGTCCGTTGATTAATAAATTCATTAAGTTCGAAAAACCCCTAATTAAAGGATCCCCTTAATTCCTACCCAATCCCTTGGTCTAGAAATCAAGTCGAAACATGGGAATGAAAAAAGGGATTAGAGTTCGATTAAGAACAATAAAAACCCTAAGTGCCCTAGTATAAACGTGATCAAGATCTATCCTAGGGTGTCAAAACACCACATTCAATGCATAGACAAACAATTGAATCATAAAAAGCATAGATAATCTACATTAAGCCCTTAATTCATACTTTCGCCCAAACCCTAGATAATGAACTACTCACTAACCATGGATTCTAAGCAATTAAGATTCAATAAAGTAAACATCATAAACAAAGCAATAAGATTAAAGGAAAGAGATAGAAGAGAAATTACTTGAATTAATTGATGAATTCGATCTTCAATAATGAAAACAAAAGGAGTAAACTAGAGTTTGATAGAGTTTTAGGGCTAAGAGAGAGTTAATTAGAAACTAAGTATGAAGTAATGTCGAAAACTAAGCTAAGAAACTAATTAATAAACCTCATTAATGTTTGACGGAAAAACGGGTCAAAGCCCGAAAGCAGGTCCACACGGTCGTGTCAAAATCGACACGACCGTGTAGACCAGTTACACAAATTCCTCAGCGCCCTTACAAAGTTACTGCTTCAATGTAGAAACTACTACACGGTCGTGTCCAAATCTACACGACTGTGTAGCCTTGGCGTCCAAATCTTCACAAGTTGCTGATTGTGTCTTCAAAACACTACACGGTCGTGTCCAATATGACACGACCGTGTAGACCTGATGCTCCAAATTTCCTCAAGGTGACCATGCTCACTGCCAGCGTACCAAAATGGCTACACGGTCGTGTCCAAATTGACACGACCGTGTAGACCTGACGTTTAACACTTTTTTGCTTGGCAGTTGCAAACTGCTTCCCCAAATGAAAAGCTACACGGTCGTGGCCAATTCCACACGACCTTGTAGACCTGCTTCAATGTATTCTTCCATCCACATGTCTCTAAATATCCAAAGTGCTCCAAATACCTGTTAATTAGTCTGAAAATCATCCAAAACAACTAAACGAGTAGTGAAGCAACCATTTAGCTCAAGGTGACCAAAACCATGCAATGCAAGACTAAAATGCTCTAAATCTATATGCATCGACACTAAAAATGCAGCATGGATAAGCACAATAAAGTGCTTATCAATAACAACTAAAGTTACTCACCAAACCCTAAAGCGGTAGCAATGATAGTCACCATTCCCCCACATTAAATATCGGCTTTGAAATTCTCCCCACGACGTATAGCAAGACGCCGTTGGAGAAAACAAAATCCAACATTCAACTTGCACATATTCTCGTCAGGATGTTGGGCTGCAAGATAGAGAGCACTCACCTACACAAAGGCCACCTTGATAGGCTCCTTTTTGGAGTAGACGGTGGAAACCAAGAGGCGGTGAATGTATCTAAGAACTGGGGAAAGGAGGTGGGAGGAATATCCATTCTTCGGATCAAAGGGCGCGTATCCGAAAATGTCTTTCTAGAATACGTCCCTTTGATAGAATACATTGTGTAGCCAAGTCTCGGGGTTGCGCATGGTGTTTGAGGCGTCACAAAGGAAGATTTCGTTGAGCCTCGCCAGAGAAATACATCGAGGTTGATTGAACAATTGGAAGGAGATTTCATACTCCCCCTCATGCCCCTCAACCTCACATCTCTCTAGGGAGGCTAAGAACTCCAATGTGAGGCGTCATACGTCAAAGCGCTAAGCGATCGAAACCGATGCATGCCTAAAGCAGACAAGGACATACCCACGTCACTCTTAATCCCCAATAGGTCAAGTGTAGGACCATGAAAAAATCTAGAAGATTTAATCTTCCGGTGCTTAAGTTTGTCATCCAGCGTTTATGGTGCGAGTTGACGAACTTAAGGGTCGGAATGGTGCCCTTTGAGCCTTTTTGCGAAGTAGAGCTAGGGTCTTTCTTAATCTTTTTTGCGAAAATGATACATGCTTGGAGTTTATAGAGAATTACTTAACCAAGAAATATATTTAGGAAATCAAGAGACCGCTAGCGCAACCCGGCAAAACAAACTTAACAAATGGAGGCACCACCAATGAAAAATTCCTTAATAACAAAAATAAACAAATAAAAACTAGTATTCACACAAATAAAATCAAAGGAAAATTAAGAAAAAATTTACAAAGAAACTAATATAAATCAAAAATAAAAGAAACTAATAAAATCAAGCTAATAAGCTAAAAATGGAAAAGAAATAAAAGGGAAAAATGAAAGATATCACACAAAAAAAAAATCAAAATAAACAAACAAAAATCAAAATCTATCTAAATCTACCAGCTACTTCCACAAGAAGCACCACATTCATCATATTACCAATTTTCTAAGCTAAATCTAGAAGAAAAATAGAGGTTAAGGTTAGGGTTTACCTCCCTCTTTAAGAGGGGTGAAAAAATTCCTCAATTGAAGCAATTTGAGTGTTTTCAAGTAAAAACCGTGCTCCGTACTCTTTCTTCTTCAAGAAATTACTCCCAATGTTCAAGTTTGAGTGGTGAACAATTTTCGAATTTGGGATTTTTTGATGAAAGTGGGCTCTTTGTATAGAGGAGGAGAAATGATGAAGGTTTTGTGAAGGAACTAAGTGAAAAAGATGAGAAATGATGGAGACATGAAGATTGCAAGGTGGAGTTTTGATGGAGGTTATGGAGTTTAGAGAGAAAAAAAGGAGTTTGAAAGTGATGGAAATGTGAAGAAGTGAATGAGTAAATGAGAGTGAGTGGGTGAGAGTATTTGAGAGAGGGGGATAGGGACAGATTGAAGGGGGGTGTTTAATAATGTGCACGCGAGTTAAAAAACGAAGGGGAGTTGGGCCAAGGTGGACCGCCTGCTCCGCCTAAAATGGAGTGCCTGCTCCAAGCCTCAAGTGGGGTACTCCAGCATCACTCTATCCCCGCTCCAAATCTCCTGCCTCCTTTCATTTTTTTGTGCAAGAACGGAGCGCCCGCTCCCGTTTGTGAGGAGCGCCCGCTCCAGTAGGGGAAGCGCCCCTTTTGGCTCTCAGGGGCCCCTCCTTCCTTACTTCCATACTTGGCAATTTTTGCTTGTTTTTCACATATACTCCAATTTTCCATCCCCAATCTCTTATTCACTCACCCTATTTTTATTCGCTTTTTTTTTGTATTTCTTTTCTTTTTCTCATTTTCTTGTTTCATTTTTTTTCTTTCTTTTTCTCAATTTTTTTTCTCTTTATTTTTCTCAATTCCAATACAGTAAGAAATTGGGTTGCCTCCCGTAAGCGCTTCTGTAGAGTCACTAGACTGACCTCCTTACAAAGAAAAACTTTATAGGGGAGGGAGTAATCATCCAAGGTGATATGGAAGGCGCTCTCAATTTGTGCTCCATCATATTACACCTTGAGCCTTTGACCATTCACCTTGAATTCCCCTTTCTCTTCATTCCAAACCTCAACCGCACCATCTAGACTTAAGCTTTTCAGGAAAGAGCCTTATCTTAGAGTTAAAAACAAGTACCTTGTCTCCTACCTTGAACTCCCTCTTTACGATTCTTGGGTCTTGCCATGGCTTTGCTCTCTCCTTGTAGATCCGGGCATTCTCATAAGCGTCGTTCCTAAGCACTTCAAGCTCATGGATATCAGAAAGACTTCTTTCCCCGGAAACTTTGAGATCAAAGTTCAATGTCTTTACAGCCCAATATGCCCTATGCTCCAATCAACCGACAAATGGCACGACTTCCAATAGACAAGCTTGTAGGAGGGAAGTGCCAATAGGGGTCTTGAAAGTCCTCCTATAAGCCCATAGGGCATCATCAAGATTCAATGAACAATCATGGCGAGATCGATTCACGGTCTTCACTAAGATGAGCTTCACCTCCCTATTTGACACCTCCGTTTGGCCACTACATTGGGGATGGTAAGAGAGCCCCATTCTATGGTGCACCCCATATTAGGAGGAGTTCTTGGAAGCTCTTTTTAACAAAATGAGACCCCCTATCACTTATCACGGCCCTTGGAACCCCGAATCTTGGAAAGATCACGGTCTTGAAGAGCTTGGTAACCACCTTGGCGTCATTTGTAGGAAAGGCGATAGATTCGTAGGAGAGGCGTTAGCTTCGTAGGAGAGGCGATAGCTTCAACCCATTTTGAGACATAGTCGCCCGCGATAAATATGTAGGAGCTTTTAAGAGAGGAAGGGAAAGGCCCCATGAAATCCACCCCCCAAACATTAAAGATCTCCAACTCTAGAATGTTGGTGAGGGGCAATTCATGCCTTTTTGAGATGTTGTCGACCCTTTGACAGCGATCGCAAGCTTTCACAAAGCCCCAAATATCCTTGAATATAGTGGGACACCACAATCCTCCACAAGGGGATGATTGGCATTTCTCAATCACACTCTTTATCTCTTCATCGAGAAGGCACCTCCGATATAAACCATCCTCCCCCCTCTTGAACAAAAGTGGGTCCTCCCACGCATAAAACTTCGAACCATGGAGAAACCGCCTTCATTGTTGATAGTTGAACTCAAAAGGGATGATCCCACAAGCCAAGTAGTTAGCCATGTCGGCAAACCATGGGGTGTAAAGTGCTTTGATGGAGTATAAAAGATCATCCTTCAAACTATCATCAATGGGAATCTCATGGGAGGAGGGCTCTTCAAGCAAAGGTAACTGGGAAAGGTGGTCGGCCAACAAGTTCTCCGTGTCGTTTTTGTCCCTAATCTCAATATCAAATTGTTGAAGGATCAAGATCCATCGAATCAACCTCGGCTTTGCATCTTTCTTGGACATGAGGTACTTGATTGCCGAGTGATCCGTGTACACCACCATTTTGGAGAACACAAGATAAGGTCGGAACTTATCAAAAGCAAATACTACCACTAACAACTCTTTCTCCGTTGGCGTAGTTCTTTTGGGCCATATTAAGTGTCTTGCTTGCATAATGGATGACATGAAGATTCCCTTCTTTTATTTTCCCTAAGACGGCTCCAACTGCATAGTCACTTGCATCACACATTAGTTCAAAATGCAAGCTCCAATCCGGAGCTTGCACAATGGGGGCGGAAATAAGGGCATGCTTTAAGGTCTCAAAAGCTTTCATGCAATTATCATCAAAAATAAACTCAACATCTTTTTGCAAGAGGCTAGATAAGGGCCTACTAATATAAACAGGCGTGACCCATAAAAGGACGGACTCCTTTCACCGTAATAGGTGGGGGAAACTTCTCTATGACCTAAATCATGGCCCTATCTACCTCGATTCTCTTTTGTGAAATCTTGTGTCCCAACACAATTCCATCCTCCACCATGAAGTGGCACTTCTCCCAATTAAGTACTAGGTTCATCTTTTGACATCTTTGAAACACATTTTTCAAGTTCTTAAGACAATTGTCAATAGATGAACCTACCACGGAGAAGTTATCCATAAGAACCTCAATGTAATCTTCCAGCATATCTGAAAAGATGACGGCCATATATCTTTTATATGCAGAGGGCGCATTGCACAAACCAAAGGGCATCCTTCGATAAATGAAGCTACCAAATGGACATGTGAATGTGGTCCTTTCTTGGTCATTGGGGTCGATGGGGACTTGAAAGAACCTCGAATAATCGTCAAGGAGACAAAAATGGGTATGACCCGCGAACCTTTCCAACATTTGGTTTATAAAGGGAATGGGGAAATGATCCAGCCGGGTAGCTTTGTTCAATCTCCGGTAAGCAATGCACATGCGCCACTGGTCACCGATCTAGTAGAGATTTCTCTCCATTTTCATTTGTGATGACGGTCATGCCTCCCTTTTTAGGGACCAAATGGACAGGACTAACCCACCTACTATAGAAGATAGGGTAGATTATGCCAGCCTCAAAGAGTTTCAAGACCTCCGCTTTTACCACTTCTTTCATATTGGGATTCAACCTCCTTTGAGGTTCAATAGAAGAAGCATGATCGTCATAAAGATGAATCATATGCATGCATAGGGTAGAGCTTAATCCCTTTAGATCCTCAATGCTATACTCAATGGCACTTCTATGTTCCCTAAGGATATCAAGAATCTTTTGAAGTTGAGTACAATCAAGTGTAGCATTGACTATCACCGGGTAAGTCTTACCCTCACCAAGAAATTCGTACTTTGGAGAAGGGGTAAGGGGTTTCAACTCTACCTTGGGAGGAGTCTTAGAACTCTTCTTCTTAGGTGAAGGCACCTCAAAAACTTCAATCTTCTCCTTGCTAGTGTAATAGGTTGTAGTGGCATCCATGGCAAGCTTGAAGGGTTTTCCTTTCCTCATTCTCATCCAAATTCACCCCCCAATAGCACATCTTCCAAGGGATCTTTATTACCCCCCCCCATACTCTTCAAACTATACACCTCATCAAAACAATCAATCCTCTTCACCTCTTCCATGATTGGAGATTTCATGGATTGTTTAAAAGCAAATTCCATACTCTCATCTCCAACCATAGGCATAAGCATATCTCGCTTCATATCAACTATAACCTTACTTAGTTAATTCGCGTTTAATACGCGTATTATACGGTCGTCCCGTTTTTTCAGAAAAACGGGAAAAAAACTGAAAAACACGGCCATGGCGTATAAAACGGAAAAAACGGGGGTTCAGCATTTAAAACAGTAAAACGTTTTAAACGCGTTTTTTACCCAAAAAAACGGGATGCTGAAACACCCTTTTCAAACTTGCACAATCAAGAAAAACCCTCCCCATCCCTCATAACCCTTGCTCAGTCGCTCCTCAGTATTCACCGGGCAGTTAGCTTATGTCTCTTGCTGCCGCTAGCTTCATCGGCCGAACACCGTCGTCGAGACCTCACCTTCGCCGGCACCTCCGACCTGATATGAACGGCATCAGCGACAGATCACAAAGATCGGCGTCACCCATATCACGCGGACCGGCGTTGTTGCCGTTCAGTTTTATAGATAGTATTTTCTGGTGGTGCCCCTGTGTGCTTTGTTTGGTGATGCTGGTAAAGTGTAAACTTTTTTAGAGGGAGAAAGGAAGAAAGAGAAGAGAGAGAAATGAGGGTCTTTACTTCACTTTCCTCTGCTTTGTTTAGTGATGCGAGTAAAGTGTAAACAAAGTGAAATAAAAGTGAAATGTAATTGGGTCATGAAATGAGAGTGAGAGTAAAAGTTGTGTTTGCTAAACAGATTTTAAAGGGATAAGAGATAAGTTATAATGTATTGTGAATTTTGAATGTTATTTTGGGTTTGATTTTATAATTGTATTTTTCAAATAAAACATAATACAAGTATAAAATGCAAATAATGGCCGGTTTTTTGGCCGAATTTTTCAAATCGAAACCGTTTTAAACGCGTATACGTACGTATCCGAATTATAAAAGTCAACGTTTTTTAGTCGAATATTTGACCAAATTTTTCAAAAAATTTCCCTTTTAAACTAGCCGAATAAAACTCCGTTTAATTCCCGTCCCGTATTTAACTAACTAAGACTATAACTCCTATAGTTTTAAGGAAAGGCCTCCCAAGTATAAGAGGAACTTGAGAGTATTCCTCCATTTCCATAACAATGAAGTCACAAGGGATGAAGACCCTTCCAACTTGGACCGGTACATCTTCCAACTCTCCAACCGGAACTTTGACCGATCTATCGGCTAGTTGTATGACTCCCCTTGTGGGCTTGAGTTCATAGTTGAGTTGCTTATCTATGGACAAGGACATCAAACTCACACTTGCCGCCAAATCCGCCAAGGCCCTCTTAGGCTCCAAGTCCCCAATCTTTAAAGGAATAGAAAATAACCCCGGATCTTCAAGCTTCTTCGGAAGCTTATATTATTTTGAAGTATGGCACTAAATTTGGTGGTCAAAGCAATTGGAACACTTTCCTCAAGTTTGGTCTTGTTGGAGAGAAGTTCCTTAAGAAACTTGGCATAGGTGGGCCATTTGAGACATTGCTTGGAGGAAAGATATGTACACTTGAAGCCCTTTCATAACTTTTCAAGAACTTCATGAATTTATCGTTGAGTTTCTTTTTAGCTAGCCTTTGAGAAAAAGGGATCGGAGGCACATAAGCCCTTGGTGCCCTTCCTTTTGCTTTTCATGAGCTTGTTGCTCTTGGCTTGGTGCATCATCATTCTCAGCTTCTCCTATTACTTCTTCAAGAAGCTTCTCAAACTCTCCTTCACTCCATCCTCTCTCAATTTACGGGCTTTCATTCACCTCATAGTTTGCCCCGAACCTCAAAGTAATGGCTTTGACATGCTCTTAAATCACGGGTGGTCTAGGGAATTTAGTAGGAGAGGAGTTGGAGTTTGAGTTGCTTACTTGTTGAGAAATTTGAGCAAGATGGGTCTCGATCATCTTGTTGTGAGCTTGAATTTTTTGTAAGGAAGAGTGGATATCACCAAATTTCTTGTCATTATCGGCATTGGTTTTGGTTTGTTGGGCAAATAAAAGTTGGAGTGTAGACTCAAGTGATAAAAGCTTTAGTGGCTTAGGATCAAAGGGTAATCTTTGTTGTTGTTGTTTGAAACCGGGTGGTCGATATGGAGGGATGTAGTTGTTGTGATTTTGTGGTGGAGGGGGTTTTCATGATCCTTGAGAGAGGTTGTTCCACGTCCCTTGGTTGTTGAAGTTAGATGACCCTTTTTACCTTGCACCAACTCATACCACATGCTCTATAGATCCTCCACAATATGTACTTGCATGATCGGTGGCCCCAAAAATGTCACAAGAGAAAGCTTGAGAAGGTAGTTGGCTTGGGGATGCCAAGTTCACCTTCTCAAGTTTCTTAGCTAGAGTGTCTAGCTTGACATGGATATAATCCATGGCCTCCACATCATACTTTCCTTTGCTTCTAACCTTCTTGCTTGTAGTTCTTGTGTTCCCCCAAGAGTAATGCCTCACAACCTCTTCAATGGTGGGCTCAATGTCATCAACTGCTAGCTTGGTGAGTTGACCTCCCGCTCCGAACTCAAGGCTAGCTCTAGTCATAGGAAGCAACCCATCATAGAAACTTTGCTCCAACATCCATTGACTATAACCAGGGTGTGGACACGACCTTCGGAGGTCCTTGAACCTATCCCAAGCCGCATACAAGGTCTCATCCTCCTCTTGTGTGAAATTAGAGATCTTCCTTCTAGCATCGGAAGTCTTCTCTTGAGAATAGGACTCATCCACAAAAGTCGTTGTCACCTCCGCCCAAGTAGTCAAAGAATCGGGAGGTATATATTGCAACCATTTCTTAGCCTTCCCCGTGACAGAGAAATGAAAAAGGATAAGTCGCACGAACTCTAGAGTGATGTTATTTTTCTTGACCGTGGCACAAAGTTCTAGAAAATTCGCTAAGTGATCAAGAGGGCACTCATGAGTACATCCTCCATAGGTCTCTTTCTTGATCTATCTAATCAAGTGGGGAGAGAACTCAAAAATTGCAGTTGTTGTTCCGAATCCCACTTTTGAGCTCAAATGCTTCGTGGTGACCGTAGTCCCTCAAAGCTCTAGGAATAGGTGGATCCTCCGCCATTACACTAGATGTAGAAGAACTCAATTGAACTTCCTCAAATACCTCCCCCCGTTGTACCTCACTTGCAGATAGTACCCTCGATTCCCTAAAAATCCTCCTCAACTCCCGTAAAGTGCCCTCAAGATTTTGGTCGACTGGAAGCAATTAATCTCCTCGTAACATTCCTAACATGCAAAAACAAAGACTAAATAGCAAAGTTAGTAACACAAGGGCTTACCACCAAGTAGCAAGCAACCAATTGGTGACCAAAGAAAAATGAACATAGAAAGGGGGATGGGCAATAGAGTTGACTTAGACTTAAAAATCACGATCTAATTCAATCTAATCCATTGCGTCCCCGTCATTGTTTTGAGTGACTTCTTCTCTCCCATTCTCGGATTTTCCATCACATTTCCTAGAAATATTCCATACCCTTGCCTAAGCCCTATTACAACCCGAAAAATTCCTCTTGAGCTTGTGTTTACGATGTCTATTGGATTCATTTTGAGTCAGTTTGTCAAAGTTAAAGAGTATGTCTTCTAATCGAGTCGACTTGGTTAGGATAAGTGGCATTTAACCTTCTTAAACACATGAGATTGTGAGTGGGAAGGGATATTTGGTCGGGTCGATGAGTGTTCGGCATATTATTTGCCTGCCACAAAATTGAGAGGAGTGACACCTTAGTGAGCACCTTTTCGGGACATGTATGTCATGTAGATGAGTTAAATTTGATGATTTGCTTGGATGATTGGTGGTTAATTTGATCTGATTGACTAAACTTGAATTATGCCTGCTTGAATGATTTTTAATCTTCAAAATTTTGAGCTACAATCCTTCCTATCTGAGGGGTGAGGCAATTTATTCCACGATCATGACTTGTTTACTTGAGGGCAAGCAAAGGTTTAGCTTGGGGGAATTTGATATTATGATTTTATGTAGATTTTTTCCCTTGATGTACAAGCTAAAATGTGCAAGATTGACGCTCTTAGGAGCTATTTATGCTAACTATATCGATATACTTGTGGTTTTGGTTGTTTTATAATGTTTTGTAGGTTTTAGGGGAAAACTCATTATTTTCTGTCATATTGACCACAACACTGTAGGGGAGAGTTATGAGGCATATGGAAGGACTCAAGATTGTGTTTGAGTTCCCAAAGAAGAATATTTCTTGAAGAACTTGGCGTCTGAAGCCAAGCATAGGAGCAGCCAAAATCTAGCTCAGTCCGACGGCACCGGGAAATGGTGCCCGGTCGGGCGTCGATCATCTGCCCAAGTTTTTGTTCATTTTTGGCCCGATCGGGCGACCCTGCCTGACCATATCGGGCGACCTCATACTTAGAAGATTTTTGGCGTTTTGAAGGGAATCTGATGCTTCTCACAGTTGGCTCAGCCCGATCTTAGCGAGCAGTCCAACCCGATCGGGTGACAATGTTTGGCCCCGATCGAGCGACATTGCCCGACCAGATCGGGTGGCCTTCTCCTTGGTGTTGCTAATGTTTTGAAAAGACTTGGAAGCTTTCTTAGGTTATTATAAATAGTTTGTAGTTTATTTTGTCAGACATCTTTCATTATCTAGTACTTTAGTCAGAGCTTTTAGAGCGTTTTGTAGTTTTCTCAGTTCCAGAAGATAAAACCTTTGGATCATTTTCAATAAAGTTATGCAATTCAGTCATTTGGTATCTTCTCTCTCTTATTGCTTTCTTATTGATTCCTTATTTCTCTAGCTTAGTTTATATTTCGTTCATTATTAAAAGTGTGAATTTCTTCATTGGTTTCATTGTCGTAATCTCAATTATGAGTGAATAGATCCTTTTCTAGGGTTTTAATGAGGAAAGCCATGTTTATACCATGATTATTTATTGGATTGCTATTAATTACTAGGTTTTGACTAGAGATATTATGATGTGGTTTGTTCTTGATTAGTGACTAATGTCAGTGTACAATTTCATTGATTGCTTGTGGTTAATAATTGTTCGTACAAACTCGTCTTACAATTAGAGGCCTAGGACACACCAGTAATTCGGATTATGTTAGTGAACATGCGGCATATGTTGAATTATGAGCGTTGAGACTTAACCATAGCTTAACACGTGCTCTAATATCTTGACTCTTGACCTAGGTATTGATAATAGTTTGAACCCTTTGATTGGTATAAACATGGTGGACCAAATCACTTTCTCAAGCTAATTAGGAGGACCTAATTAACCAATTTTACCTATTCTCATGGTAAAATCAATCAATCAAGTATTCCCACAACTCATAGTGATTCAAACAAGGTCCTAGGAAGTCAAACACCTATTCTCATGGTGAAGTCAACCTAATGTCAAGCCTAAGGTCAATCCAAGGTTTCATTACTCAATCCTTCACCTTGGATTCCCAAATCAAATTCATATGGTGATCAATCAAATAAATATGGCAATGAAATAAGCTAGGCAACACAATTTCACCTAAATTTAACCCCCAAGCTTGACTTTCATGGTCAACACATAATCAACAAGTTCATCCCCTTCCCCTAGATAATAAACTACTCACTAGCCATAAAAAGGAAGAAATAAAATCTTGAAGCAATAATGGTGGTTCAACAATGGTGAATATCATTTTAATCAAACTAATTAATAACTAATCACAACTAATCAATCCTTGATCAAAACAAAACAGAACAAAGTATTAAAGCAAATAAGGAGAAGATCAAGGAGTAATACTTAAATATGGATGAAAATCAAGCAAAATCTTCCATTGATAGAGCTTCAATCACCAACATTCACAAACTAGATCAACTTTCTCTCACTAGAAATGTAACTTCTCTCTCTAGAATCTTTCTGATTAGTCTTATAATAATCTAAAAATAAAAATAAAGTTTATTCATTATTACAAAAGTGGGTTTTTATACCCCGTAATCATAAGGGCAAAGGTTTAAAAAGACGGGCCAAAAAAGGCAGCACCGCACAGTGGAGAGCCAGCTCCAGCCTTGGAATGACCGCTCCAGGAACGCTTTTGTGTCGCTCTAAGTTCCTGCCCACTTTTCTTCACTTCTTCATTAACGGAGCGCCCGCTCCGCTCCTTTCTTACAAATCTATCAAGAACAATTCAAGAGGGGATTAGATAGGGGAGGGAGATGCAAATGCATATGCAATGATCTATATGCAACCTATCTAAATGCAAATGCACTAAAACTAATGCAAAGCATGCAAAGAGTGAAACAGGATGCAAAAGAGGAATAAAAAGAAAACTTCATAACCTAAAATGCATTTAAAAGACTTAGAATTACTCCTAATAAGTGAGCATAGAGCTCACTTATCAGCTATAATTTCCAAATGCTTATGGTTTTGAAAGAAGGAAAGTGAAAATGCTCAATTTTTCCATTGCATAAGTGAAAACTCCAGTAGGTCTTCCTAACGACTGGAAGGTATTTTGTACCCTGTATATTTTTGTATTGTTTTGTACACTAATTTAGATATTTAAATGGTTTATAGTTACTCGAAGTGTCGTAAATGCCCAAACTTCATTGTGATTTTTGTTTCACAATTTGTGATTGCCTGCCCTAGGTTTTTGTTAGAGAAGCAAGGAAAACTTTTAATTTATGGTCCAAAGAACGGCAGGAGGTTCTGGATGGCAAGAAGCACGGAAAATCAAAGCTGCAAAATGTGGTTATGTTCACACCCTGCGTATCAGAGCTTGTCGCTTTCCTCTAATGGTTCATGCTTCTCCCACACAAAGGAGGCACATTGAGTGTGCTGCAATCAACACACCACGCCAGTGCATGCTTTTATTAGGTTGATTTTCTTTTTTAGACTACATTTCACTAGGCTGATTTTCTGACAAAATGATACCTTTCTAGACTATATAAAGATTCCCACTTTCTTTAACGCGAAAATATATTGAATTACTTACATAAATTCTATGTCTTGTATTTTCAGGTAGATATTATCACATCATATGTATCTTAACGTGAATAAACTGCCAAAAGAAGTTACATATGACACAGATGAAGTTCATTCAGTTGCATGTAATGGTGTGATTCAAACTTTCTTATGTTTGAAGTTGGAATCATAGTTGGAATACATTTCGGATTATGCTGTAATTGTTTAACTTCACAATTGGAAGCAATGTTGTCTTACTCAAGTTTCATGATAATTTGTGATTATTCTCACATTTTCATGAGGAGATGACGGACGGATATAGTTTTAAAGATTTCAGTAAGATGCATGATCATTATTTTTAACCTTTGTAATACTTCCATGAAAGTAAATTAGCTCATTTATACTTCTTTTTCTTATTCCAGAAGTGTTTGCTCTTTTCCTTATCTAAAAACTGACAACTTTTCTTTTAGTAATATTTTATCAAGAAGATTGTCAAATTCCTATATCAGTGAATAGCTTTCGTCGCCCGACCTGATTCAGGTCAATTAGAATCGAAAGCAAACTAAAATTTATTTCATTTAATTCGAATTTGGTTCAAATTAGTTTTAATTGACTAATACTGATTAGATTCTTGTGTCATTTGTGTTGCTTACTACAATCTTTAGTTTGGAGATAAAGAGAGATTATGGATAAAATGAAGAGATTATTATGTGATTGGAAAAGGCATATTCGTCAAGAGGGTCGTAATATCGAGCACAAAATCTGAGGCATGTCTCTTTTTCTCATTGTCGCCATTTTTGTTGGTTCCTTGAGGGAAATCTTCATCAAAGAATTCTCAACTGTTGTAGCAATGTTTATATGATCATTTGACGATAAGATGTTTGTATATCCTCTTTTGACTTGTTGTGTCAGACTACTAGATCTTCTTAAAAGGCAATGAGTCTTTAGACTAACACATGTATACTTCTCTTTCACGGTTTCACCTACAATGGCAAAGTTACCATATCGTCGAGTAAAGCCATGCAGTTTATACTTACCAAATCAAAATATAAGGCTTAATCATAGTGAAAAACCTTTTTTGGTTTGAAAACCCCCTTCTTTTTCTTGATTTTGACTATGAAGGTCTTAATCGTCTAACACGGGACATGTGATAATTTCTCATCGTTTCTAACCTATCTATTGCATGTCACATCACAGCCACATTAAGTATGGTATAGCATGTGAAGGTGTCTCGAGCTTATAGGGGTCACCATTACCATCTTTAGTCTTTTCTTCCTGTAGTATATGGATTTATTTATGGTCTGACTATCGTTATTCTATTTTGTAGCTTGTATCTTGACTTCTGATCTCAATATAGTGGGGATCTCTTTTGATCAATGTTTTCCTATCACTGCTGGTGTTCAGTTTTAGAGATAATCAGATCCATCAAGGTTTCTATTTCGCATCCCATCTTCTCTATTCAAAGACACCAATTTTCTCTTAGGAAAAGCTATCAAGTTATCCAAACCTGGCTCCTCAATGATTCCAAATTGGCAGGGCAGATAGCTCGTATTCTGGTAGATTTTTTGGAGGTGGCCATAATTTCCATTGTCTACCATAAAGGTGTTTACCCTTCCGATATGTTGAATCCTTCTCCTTCTCCTATATGTTCTTGTAACTCCTTTAAAGTCCATGAGCTCTGAACCTCTAGGTTTGCAATTTTATATGGAACGTCCTACTTTGCTTGGGGAAAATGTGTAATCTTTTAGTAATTTTAAGGAAAAATTGTGAATAACCACCTGCACGATATACCTATTTCAAAATAACCACCCCATTTTTGTTTGTGTTTAAATAACCACCTCTCATTTCCTTAACTTTTCCAAATACCCACCTGTTAACGAAATTTTCTAACGCCGTTAATTGTGATGCCCAAATTCTTACTAAATTATCCTAACTCCCTCCAAAATTTCACTAATTACCTTACTAATCTATAATTTGACTGGTCAAATCATGGTTAACATTTTTAAAATCTTTTTTTATTCAATTTTACAATTTTTTAAACTATATATTTTTGATATATGACACGGTAATGGACACAAATTTCGAAACAATATTTAATCGCGTTTTTAATACTCAGGACGACGTTTTTTTCGAAAAACGGACACCACCGTATGCCCTATATGGGCACGAATTTTGAGATTCCCTACGAAACGAGTACCTACAAGTCGACTTTTCGGGCACGTACTTCGAGACGCCTTTTTCGGACGGAATACAAATTTTTTCGAAAAACGGACACCGACTTGTAGGTACGGCGGTATTCGTTTTTCGAAAAAACGTATTCCATCCAAAAAAATTGTCTCGAAGTACGTGCCCGTAAACCCGGCTTGTAGGTACTCGTTTCATAGGGAATCTCGAATTCGTGCCCACGGTGGTGTTAAAAACGCGATTAAATATTGTCTTGAAATTTGTGTCCATTACCGTGTCCTATATCAAAAATATATAGTTTAAAAAATTGTAAAATTGAATAAAAAATGATTTTTAAAATGTTAATCATGATTTGACCAGTCAAATTATAGATTAGTAAGGTAATTAGTGAAATTTTGGAGGGAGTTAAAAAAGTTGAACCCTAAAACTAACGGTGTTAAGATTTTCCGTTAAGAGGTGGGTATTTCAAAACGTGAACGTAAGTAGAGGTGGTTATTTAAATGCAAAACAATTTGGGGTGGTTATTTTGAAATTGGTGTATCTGACAGGTGGTTATTAACAATTTATCCTAATTTTAACTATTATTAAGGTACATTTCTCTCCCAACAATTCTTAATTTTGTCGTAGGCGAAGGTTTGATCTTATGTACTCTTTACAAGAATGACAAAGATTTCTATATTCTACAATTCTCAACAATAATTCTGGCCACGTCTTCAGAAATTGCCCTACACTTTCTGATCACTCAAGATGCTACTTATTACTTCCCCTGTGATTTTGTTAGTTGTTCCACTTTGAGCTAAATCATGTTCACACTTGTTTAATTCTTTAAAGGATTTTGGAAAATTAATTTCATCGTAACCTATCCCAAACTATATTAAGAGTTACGTGCTTGTTTGAAACATTTTTAACTTTGTTGCTTTGAATTGGCTCCTTGAATTGTTTAGAAAAATGAAAGTGAAGTTGGTCAGCTACAATAATTGCATTTTGGATTACATAGCGTCCGATTTAGTGTGTTTCTATTCTGGATTATATTTTATTTTTCTGCCTCTTCCCTTCTAACACTTATTCTCATCCCAAAGAATGTAATTTGACATAAAAGCAAAAACCCAAATTTTGGGGTTTAAGATTTAAATTTTTAAAGCAAATCTTGTTTTTTTTGTTTGGTACACTAGATCTACTCAATTCTTAACTTTTCATTTTTATTCCACACCATATTTCTTTTGCCCTTTCTGGTTTTCATCTGTTCCTCTTAAAATAGCCATGAATATGTTTTTTTTCTCCTGATAGAGTAAAAATGCAAGGATTTTTTCTTTGGGGTTTCCTACAAGATTCATGAACATCATGAAGAATAAGGAAATCAAGCTCGAAAGCAAGTTTAATGGCTCTAATGTCAATAAGTACTCGAGGAAGCAGCTCGTAAACCCTTTAGGATTGATGAATCAAGAAAGACAGAAATCGAAAAGTTTCAGGGAACAATTCAGACACTTCTTTTAATAAGGCGGATAAACATTTCTTTCTTCTGGTTTCTAGTGGCTTGAACCATCACCTTCATTTATTCAAAGTTGATTTTCACTTTGATTTATGTCTTTCATATTTTCATGTGGTGGTTAAAGATTAGATCGAAAGTAATGGGTAAGGATAATGTCTCGCTTAAGCGAATTAATCCTCGCATTAGGGTCAACAGCTTCAAGATCTTTGACATATATGCTCACTCACCCTCATGTGCTTTTTTTGCTGCTTTTCAATATGGTATTTAACATTGCAAGGAGGCATTTATTTGTTATTCAATCGAATTGAGGAAGCTATCGGGATCTAATTTTTTTGTTGTTTGACATTGGTACTTCCCTTATGCTAATTTTACTTTTGTTTGAGCAACTTGGTGAAATGAGAAGTAGCATTTCTCTTTAAATTAGATGTTAAACTTGTGTGCTACTGACGTACCAATTTCGTAGATGTTAATTCTCGTTGTCTACTAATGTTATTGCAGATGCCTCATGTTTCTAATAATAATGCTACTGCATATCATTCATGCTACTGAAAAGCGAGGTCTTCGTTTAAGGTAGAGTTTGTGGTTTGTAGCCATCATTGTAAGTTTATGTCTTCTGTTATTTTTTCGCTACTTATTTGATACACGTACACATTTTCCACAAGTCATATAAGTTCTCTCCCTTGAATTGTCAGCAGCGTAATTGGAACAAATAATACACAACCATTTTAAAAACCGCTAATAATGTATCAATAATTACACTTAAGGAATTCCCTAACACTTGAATAATGTTGAATAATTTTCCAAAAAATAAATAATAAAGTTTGGGCTAATAACTTCACGCAATATCAAACAGGTTGAGATAAGTTTGGATAAACACAAGTAAGTTGAAACGAACAAAGCTTTGTAAAGTCTGGTGCGGTTTATTAAAGGCAAACCATGTTGAGTTTAGGTCTAAGAAACTTTAATATGGCTGAATAAGAACAATTAAGGTTTAATAATGTCTAATAAGGTTTCATATAGTAAGGTTAAATAAGGTCTAAAAGGGTTTAGTAGAGTAGCTAAGGACTCGTCAAATATGTTTTGTGTTTGTTATTGCTTCTAGAATTTGCATTGTTCCCCGATGAATTTGGTTTAGATAAAGCGTTTGCTACAATGTTACATAGGCTCTAGAATCTTAGATAAAGTGCCACTGTTGCAGATAAAAGTGACATGATTTACCTTGAAAATGAGGGAAAAAAATGCATGTTACAATAGCGACGTGGATTAAAAAAGTGGCATATTTATCCAAACATAAGGGAAATGAGCGCAAATACATTCCAGGACACAAACAAGCAACTACAACTTACAATCCAAACTAAATTGTTCACCACAAAATACCAAAGTAAACTACTAACAGCAAAATGAGAGCAAATACAATCCAGGACATAAACAACGCAAGCATCGCCATTGTCAACACACCATGTACTCGCTCTTCTCAGTAATCACTCTAAAGAGATAATTTTTCAGCAGTTCTTTGTTGCCTTCCAAACTCCTCTTTTTCTCCTTAACCTTGTTCACCTTATCACTCAATTTCTCCCAAATCCTTCTCCAATTCATCCACCCTATGTGCTATTTTGTCATAGCTAACACAATGGGTAGGAGCATCATCATCATTTACCCAGTCAAAAAACCCACAATCATGTTCCTACATTCATAATTATAGAAGTGAATTAGAAACCTTAATTAATCATTTACGAGTCAACTATTGAAAAGTAAAGAAATATGCAAACAACTTACCGGATACTTGTCGTACCTTCAAATTTTCCTCCCAAAATTATGCTTTCTTTTCCCTACAGTTTGAATTTGCGCTGGCACATCACACCCATATTTCACCACAAAGCCGCCCTTGAAGATGAACCACCTGATCATGCTCCTATTTATGTCATGGTTTTATAAACATATGAAGAAAATACTGAAGAATCTATCAAAGAAGAAAACTGAAGAGGAATGAGATTAAGAAAGAAGGGAAAGGAAGGGGAACAACAAAAGAATGAGGAGAGAGAAAGAACAATAAAGAGAAGGAAAGAAACTTAAAGAAAAAACGAAATTCAAAAAATTAAATCAACTAATAGTCACGTGCAACTCACGTAATAAGTTTTATCTGTTATTACAGGTCATCAGGTTAGGGAGATTTTTTTTGGCAAAATGATCCAATAGATGCCCTAGTGAAAAAGAAAATCTTACTTAATATTCTTTATAGATATGGCATTATTTTTATCAATTTTTCCAGTGGTTATTTGTTGACATTGAAAACCAAATATTTACCGATTTGTCAAGTGTTTCAACTACCACCTACCCATTAACTTCTTGAAACGAGGGTTGTTCATAAAGTCGCAATCCAGTCGATCTGATCCGAAATATAGTGTTTCAGATAATTCGGATCGGATTCGGATCACCCTTTTGGCCTTTTCGGATATCTGAAAAATCTGAAATATATTTTAAAACAAATCAGATATTTTTTGGATATCCGGATAAATATTCGATCCGATCTGAAATATCTTATTCGATCCGAAGTATCCATAATTTTTTCATTAAATAAAATTGATATTAAACTTTTTTTCCAAAAAAATCGGATTTGGATAATCTGAGTATCCGATTCGAAATTTTGGTTATCCGAAAATTTGGGTATTCAAAATTTTCGGATCGCAATCGAATCACACTTGATCGAATAATCCGAAATGAACACCCCTACTTGCAATTGTTGTATTTAAGTTGTCCTTTGCCATTGTTAAACCAGCTTCGTCATTCCTTCGACCCTTCACTGCTCTATACATCTTATAATCATTTCCCTGTCCTTTGACCATTGATGCCACTAATGCATTCACCTTTCAACAAAAGAAAACCAGTGAAAGTTGTAGCTTTGAGGCATTCATAGAGTACCTAATTGCGTTCAGAAAGTTCTTTTATTTCAGCTAGCTTCTTCTGATATTGTACTATAAAACTATATTAGGAAAGTTCATTTTGAATCTAAAGCTTTTTTATACAATCAGAATACTTCATGATGTAGCTCCAATAAACGGAAAACTAAAAGAAGTTTATGTCTACAGGGTTGCGTAAAGTATTCGAATGTGTTTATGATATTCTGCTATATTTTTCAATTTCCTAGTCTTACGACCTCGAGGTCATCTTATCTTGTTTCTGTTTTTTGACCATTGATGCTACTGATGCATTCGCCTTCTACAAGAGTAAACTTTGTCCAAGTTGTAGCTTTGAGCCATTCATAAAGTATTTGATTGTGTTCACAAAAGTTTTACTATTTCCGTTAGCTTTTCTTGATATCGTACTATTAGGGTATTTAGAGAAGCTGATTGTAAATCTAAGACTTTGTGAATACAATCAGAGTACTTCATCAAGTAGCATGAACAAGCAAAAGACTGAAGGAAATTCGTTTCAGAGAGTTTGATAATGTACCTGAATGCTTTCATGGAAAACTGGTATTTTTGTACGTTAAAATTTCAATCCAAATCGTATAATCTTGTGCTTTTACAATTCAAATATGATCATACGATTCAATTTCTGATTCTACGCGATTCTATGCATTTTTCTCTACTAATAAAAACCATATACATGCATATAAATCAAATTTAATCATACAACACGCCTTACATCTTTATACGCATTACTTTGTGTGCGTAAGCATACACAAAATTCTCATAAACTTATCTAGTCGTCGATCTTGATGAAATATATACATGAAGAGCGATGAGGTAGCTCAGGGCCAGCGCGCAACACGCGCTTAGAAACTAGTAAATTAACAAGAATCTGCACTTAAACTAGCACATGTGGGAAAAATATATTTTTTTCTCACCTTCAAAATTCTCTCTTCCAAATATGCAACCGTCGTTGAAGTTCATGAATGGCAAAGAAAACAAATCGAGAATTTCATTAATGGTAAAATTAGAGTTAGAGAATATATTTGCAGCCTTCATTAAAGTCCATCAATTGGCCAAAATAAAAAGAAACTTGTATTGTGAGTTTCATCAATGGCAGAATTAGTGTGAGAAAACAAGAGAGTAAGACAGGCAACGGAGAAAAACGAAGAGAGGAGAGCAAAATGCTCAAGTTGGAAAAAGTTGGGAAATAAACATGTAATGGGTTGAGCCTATGGTTATTAAAATCTTGATTTAAGTTTTAAATTATTACGATTTTTCAATCTTAATTTGAAAAACGATTTATATCACAACTAGAATCTTAATCAGTTAAAATCTTAATTAGAATCTTAATAAATCATTAGGATCTTAAAATCGTCATTAAAATCTTACAATTTAAAAGATCATATACGCTTTTATCAAAACTTTGAGATTCCATTAAAATAATGGGTCCAGACTATTGTTATAATGGTTCTCTCTTTCTAGATGAGTAACACTCGTATATTCAATAGAATTTTATCAAACTTACTCAAATCACTTTCACAATTCACTCAAACTCGTCTTTTTCATCAACAATGATACTAGTAGCAGTTCTTTAACACACGATTGGTGGCTTTACATTTCTAATCTTTTCGTATTTGATGATTTAGCTTATAGTAAAGGACCAAATTTTTAAATAATATTTTTTTCAAAAGTCATTTAACGATGAAAAACGGCTAAATAAGTTATACAATGCATCATAATACTCTATTTTCGCAAAAAATTTAGAATTTTACGACTTTATGTTTTGATTCTACGATCCGATTTAACATGCCTTTCCAATTCAAGTAAGAATCTCGATGTTAACAACCTTGGTTAGGCTGTCTACAAAATAGGCTGATTTGGGTTCAATTACAAGAGTGCCATTAGTTGTAAGATGCTCACCATACACTCGTGCCTACAATAAAAGGTAGAATAATATTACAAATACATGAATACATTAACGAGGCTCCTTAGCCAATTTTTCCACATAATTATACTAAGGGGATAACACTAAATAAGTTATACAATGCATCATAAAACACTATTTTCGCAAAAAAATTAGAATTTTACGACTTTACAATTTGATTCTACGATCCGATTTAACATGTCTTTCCAATTCAAGTTAGAATCTTGATGTTAACAACCTTGGTTGAGCTATCTACAAAATAGGCTGATTTGGGTTTAATTACAAGAGTGACATTAGTTGTAAGATGCTCACCATACACTCGTGTCTACAATAAAAGGTAGACTAATATTAGAAATACTTGAATACCTTGAACGAGGCTCCTTAGCCAATTTGTCCACATTATTATACTAAGGGGATAACACAACTATAAGACTAAATTAACGTGGCAAATATGGTGAGACAACCCTAATTTTCTTTTATTGCTCAAAACTCCTCATATTAACAAAAGTTGTTCATAATCCATCTTTGTTAGAAATTGTACAAAATTGTACAATTGTTCTCCCTCCGTAACTCATTACTTGCAACGATCTGACATAAAGTGTGAGTAGAAAATATCTAATCTGGCAATCTGACAATCTGACACATACCCGTCACCCGATATACTTGTACACTAGACTAGTGTTCTTTCACTTTTATGTTTGACATTTTCATTGTAAACTTTTAAATATCTTATTTGGCGCTTTCAAAGGTTGACAACTCTGATTTTTATGTCTAAAATTATTCCATTGGAAAATCCGTCAAGAATAAGTCAACATTTACGTTGATCGCTTCTAACAAGTCAACCTAAAGATATTCGAGGAACAAGTAAACCTTGTATACTATCCGGTTCTAACAATTTTTCATTACCGGTTACCTGTTACTAAATTAGGTGACTAGTCCACGTGTCTTGTTTTAATTAGTTTAAAATAATAAATTATTTTTAATTTTATGGAAAAATTGTATATTACCACCTTTTGGTTTACAGATTTTGTATATTACCACCTTGACTTCTTTTTTTAAATTACCACCTTTTGTTTCGTTTTCTTCACAATCTCCCACCATTTAACGGATTCTGTCAATTAAATCGTTTGTGGGGCCCACTTCATATTTACTTTACCAATTTCCTCATTTCTCCCTTTCACCTTTCCTCTTCATAACCTAATTTCCCCAATAAATGAGTGCTAAAATAATCATATTTGCTTCTCTTTCTTCAAATCAACAAATAGAGAGTAAGAGACAACCAGAATTCGATCCACTTTGGAGCAAAACGAGTTGAAGAAGGTAAGTGCAATTGTTTATGTTTGAATGATTTGAAAATTAGGGTGTTTTTATGACAATTAGGGTTTTCATTATTGAATTGATTTAGGGTTTAACTTGTCGAATTGAATTAGGGATTAACCCTGTTTAATTGAGTTAGCGTTTATCTTGTCAACTGATTTAGGGTTTTGGTTGTTAAATCAATTTAGGGTTATTGGTGGTTCGATTGAATAATCAAAACCCCTAATATACTTCAACAAGCAAAAACCCTAAATCAATCGAATAACCAAGAACTCTAATTGAATTTAACAAACAAAACCCTAATTCAATTGGATAAGAAAAACCCCAATTCAATTAAACAATCAAAGCCCCTAATTCAATCAACGAGCAAAAACCCTAAATCAATTGAACTACCAAGAACCCTAATTGACTTTAACAAGCAAAACCCTATTCAATTGAACATAAAACGAGTAATTTGTAATGTAATTAAGAAGTGGGCCCATATTAACGGTTTTGTTGACGGAATCCGTTAGTTGGTGGGAGTTTATGAAAAAATGGAACCAAAAGGTGGTAATTTAAATATATAAACAAAGTCAAGGTGGTAATTTACAAAAAGTGATACACAAAAGATGGTAATCTACAATTTTTTCTAATGTTATATCTCACCCTTCTCTCCCTTATTTTCTTTCTCTCTCCTCTTCCTTCCCCTACATGACCACCACCATCTCCTTACCACAACCACCACCCTCTAGAAACAACCCCCTCCCACCATTCAAAAAGCACCCCCACCATTCAGAAAGTTTAATGCTTCCAGACCTTTACAATTCTGTGCGAACAGTTTATAATATTTCCCAATATCTAATACTTCCATATCCAATTACAAAACACGTCCTCTTGTAATTTTTACCAATTTCAAGTACTTGTCATCTTGAATATTGAAACACAATAGCCAAAATAAAAGCGAAAAGAAAGAAACATTCAAGCAGCATGAACAAAAGACAAAAGAATCCCAAAACTAACCCAATAGTGCCCATCCCTCCAAAACATTAACATTCTGCTTCCCAAATCCCTACTGACTGTAATTAGATTAATTGAATTGAACATATGCAAAACGACTAACACTAACATCAATCTTGTGGATAATAGCACAAATCAGCTAAAAAATCAAATGAACGTCTAAAACGAAGTCAGAGGATGGCTGGTGGTAATGATAAACGAAGATTAACATCTAAAAAGAAGATAAACACAAAATCAGAGCGTTTATGTTGGATCTCCTTCTCATACTTCTGTTGATGATGCCTTATTCTCTGATTGTAAGCCTTGTGGTTTCGATGGAGGGGATTTGTGGTTGTTCGTCTCAGAGGACGGCTGGGGGCAATGCAGCCGCGGCCGCCAGAAGCGCAGTTCGTGTGAGATGACGGCCGATGGTTATTTTCAGGCAGGAACCTGTGGCAGTGCAGCGGAGAGGTGGGTGGTAGCTGGTAGGGGTAGGCTTGGGTGTTGGGGGAAATGGAATGAAGGGAGGATGAGATTTTTTTTAAAAAAAATTAAAATGTCAAATGAATGAATGACACATGTCACTTTAACTTGTTAAACAGATTAATAAGAGGTGAAAGTCGGTTTTGACTTGTTAAAAGCGGATGGTTATACAAGGTTAACTTGTTTCTGAAATATCTTTAGGTTGACTTGTTAGAAGCGGTCAACACAAAGATTGACTTATTCTTGACAATTTTTCCTATTCAATTTTAGTTTACTTTAAGAATAGGCCATTCACTTTTACAACTTGGCATATTAGTAGCAAGAGCAATTGGGGAACCTGTACATTGTTTGCCCTGTGTACCACTGCTGTATAATCAGTCCACCCACACAATCAACAAATCAACAAAATAGATGTACAACCCAGAAAAAGATAGCTTGACACAGTTTGGAGAGAACAAACACATTTTTTTTCTCTAATAATGCTAAAAGAAGCTAATATGCCCTATTTGCATCGGTTTCAAATTTATTTTACCACAATGTCGTCCACGTTTGATTGCAGTGCCGACATAGCAAGGAAACTCGCTACTTTAAGTAGCGGAGTTGATATTGTAAGAGACCGTCTAACTTCAACTTAAAATTAGGTAATAGCCCAAGTCCAACATTATGAAGAGAATAAACCATCTTTCTAAATAAAGTGACTAGTTTAGTTCATTTTGTAAGCAGTTTAATCCATTTAGAGTATGTTCTCTTCAGCTTACTTTCAGTTCAAATCAGCTCAATTACTCTAATTAGTTCAGTTCAGCTTCAATCAGTTCAGTTTATTTTATCTAACCATTTTGTTAAATATTATTATTTTCATTGGTCTAATTTACTTTACTAATTACTCTTATTATTATTATTATTAGTAGTAGTAGTATATAAAAAACGGACAAAAATCATACAACCTACAAGAAATTAGTGGGCAGCCGAGATACAAACTGGATACCTACTCCTCGAACTGTAGCAAACCCTATCCTAGTGAAAATATGGGCAACAGCACGTGCCCCTATGTCCTGAGTCTTCGAGAAGTTCTGAACCCGCTTCAGCAACGCAACAGCCACCTTATCCAATTCCCCAAGAGAAGAAAAGGAAAAGGAAAAGGGAAGAAAGCCATATCAATTGCTCGACAACGAGCTTCATACTTGACACGCTTCCAATGAGCCGCATCTGCAACAACACGTCCAGGAACAAAATCAGACAACCCAGACTGGGTCAAGGGAGAAAACCCTGTCAAGTTCACATACACATCACGACCATGATCCCATGAATAAAGAAGCACATCTGCAGGCCAGAAGGCCCAGTCGGTCCCCCCAGAAAACCCAATGCCAACCTCCTTTCTTGCCAAAATCTCACACCGATAGCAAATATCAACAGCGGTATCTCGAACGACATTATGTCGATGTTTAATACCCACAATGCCAGCACACGACACCGCATGATCACCGAAAATATCCCCAGCGAAAACCCTAAAGCAAACAGAGCACAACATCAGAGTAGAGACCAAAAGAACACCCAACCGGTAACACAACACACTCCGATAAGTCTTAGGGTTCATCGTTTGACCCAACCCCGAAATAGGAACTGCCCGAAGCCAATCTGAGGCGTGGTCCCCCTGTTGTGACTTCCACAAAGCTTACTGTCGAGAAGATAAAGAAAAAGTAGATTTTGCAGATGCAGTAACCTTTGTGAAGTATATATCTGCCAATTTCTTCATTAGTTTAGGGGCAGCGACTTCACTATGATTACTTAAAATGTCAGAATCCACAGTTCTATTAAAAAGACTCAACGCATCTTCAAAGGCATGACCAGGACCAACAATACCTGCATGACGTAGAAGCTTAGTCTGTAAACCAGCAGACTGCAAACGAGATGCGAGATAAGCATAATGCCGAACATCACTCGCGCAATAAACACCAAGTCCTCCAAAATCAAAAGGTAAGATAGCAAGACGCCACTGCCAATCGCCAAAACCAATAATTAATTATTATTATTATTATTATTATTATTATTATTATTATCATTATCATTATTATTGTTATTGTTATTGTTATTGTTATATATTATTTTATTTATTATATTTTTACTCATTATTATTACTATTATTATTAAGGTGGAGCATGATTTGGGTTGGTGCGCTTTACGGTTTAACCATATTTTATCTCAATACAAGTATCCTAATTTACAATTGTTGTTTTGTTTTACATTACAATTTTTGGGCGCGGCCCAATTATTATTATTACTACTCCCTCCGTTTTTTTAATATGCATGTTTGCTTTTGCCCGCGGACCAAGGAAACAGTGCAAAAGTAAAAGAGAAGGTTAGTAAAAGTAAGGAAAAAGCGAAAAAGGTAGATAGAAGGAAAGAAAAAGTAGGAGAGAAGTGTAATAATTAGGTGGGTCAACCTTTCATTTATGGGAAAAGGTAGAAAAGTACCAATTAAAAAAACACCCCAAAAATGAAAATAAGTGCATATTTAAAAATACGGAGGGAGTAATTATTATTATATATCAATTCTAATTATTATACTAGTAACATTAATTTACTTCTTAGACGTTACTGTTATTATATGATCATCATCAAGTATTAATATATTAGGACAAATAGTAGTAATTAATTATTATTAGTTATTATTATTATCATTAATTATTATTCTTATTTATTAAGTTATCATTATTACTATTATTTATTTATAAGTCTCATTTAATAATACCTCACATAATATATCGTTATTAATTAATTAATATTATAAACTCCCTTTGTCCCCAAATGGACTTCCCATTTGCTTTATTCTAAGTCAAACTTTATACACTTTAACTATAAATTATCACTCATATATATAATAATCATGTCAAATCTTGTTAGATTTAAGTTACTTTGCAAATTCAAAAGATTAACTATTTATAATATCTTAACAGTCAAAGTTATATTACAATGTAAAAAGTAAATGATAAATCTGTCTACGGATGGAGTATAAATCATAAAATATTATTATTTACCATTATATTTATAATTTAATAATCATTATTATACAATTATTATTTATATACTTAGATACAATTCAATACGGCTCCAATGAATTCAGTTTACTTCAATTCAATCCAATTCCGTTACGTTCAAATAGATTTAAACGACGTGAACAACCCCTTAGAAATCACAACTTTTATTTCATTTAAGGCATTTTGAACTGAACTAACTGAATTGAATAGTGGTGTGTGAGAATAAAAATATTGTTTAAAACTGAACTGAACTTAAAATATACTAGAAAAAACAAGACCTTTTCAATGACTAATTTAAAACAAGCTTCTACAAATACATGGTAGATTGATTTAGAAGCCATATCGTGGTAAATTAAAAACACTGCGCGTCAGATCCTTATGTTCCTCGTCAACATAAAGATAAAGTCACCCAAAGGAGATGTAGGGGAGAGATAGGGATGATGTGTAGCATTATAATTTATTTATTTTTGTTTTAAACTGAAGAAAAGTGTTACAATACAATACAGTACAGCATTTTGGTGCGGAGCAGCACATTGCTCCTCTTCGGAACTTCAACAACTACCCACCGTAAACGACCTAGAAGTACAGCATTAGTTATATTTTAAAGCCATGGTCACTTGCAAATTGGTCGCACACACGATGGTGTTGCTACATCTGTTGAATATGTAGGCAAGTCCCTATATCATATATAATCAACCACCAGACTACTCCGCTTACTCTGTATCTTGTCTTGCGGTGCTGCGTCTCTCCGACGTTCACTGCCGCATTTCAAGCAGGTAATGTTTCGTCTAAAGTTCAGAAAATCACACCTATGAAAGAAAAGCAATTAATATATAAAATTCTAAATAACAGGTATTAATTAAGGTGGGATCTCCAAGGATAGCACGATATTAGAGAGAGTGGGACTTACTTGAAGCACTCCCATTCCCCAGGTTCTAGAACCCTTGGGGGCCGAGGAACCTTGCATTGATAACAATCCCGTCTGCTAGCAAAGTTTACACATTCACACCTATCATAGAATAGGTATAGGACAAGTGAGCTCAAGTAGATGAATAACAAACTTAACATGCACAATGGAAGCTAACAGCAATTCCTACTGCAAGAGGTCTGAGGATAGCTGCAATTATAACCCACCTCCATTAAAAATTCACGTCCCTGGCCCATCATCTGATTTAGAGTCTTACTACTCGCACCACAGCACACAGCCGCATTCTAAAGGATTTTCGGCAACATTTGAGGCTGCATCAATTATTTTTTTCATTTTGGCATTTTACCGCGTCCGAAGTTTTACAATGTTGGCAATTGTTGGTTCTATCTATGTGTTTCATTCGATCCTTCGGAGAAAAAGAAGGAAGCAGACATTTCTAAGCCTCTTTCATGCCTCAAGCCTAAGTTTCCAAAAAAATAACCTCAATTTTACTACTCTACATGCTGCTCATGAGAATTTTCTGTATGAGAGAAACTCGAAATCTCAAAATATCTCCTAGTATGAGACAACTGCACTTCCACTTTTCGGCACAGCAGATTTCTGGCTGAATTCTTTAGAAAAAATCACAATGAGCTAGCTACGTTCACCCTTTCACAAAGGCAATCCCGTCATATAAATGAGACTACATAAAGTTTCCACAATAACAAACCACATGTGCATTCTAAGGACATAGCAACTTACTGGGGGCACTTCCAATCACCTTTTTTCATCTCGACAACCACGCTAGCCTGCTTAGGAAACCTAGGACCCTTCTCATTGCACTTCCGGCATCGCAAGTTTCTCCAAAAGTTCATGAAACTGCACCTGCAAACCAATCCAAGGGACTTCAAGCTCAAAATTACATGATAGCATTAATCGAAAGAGATGAGTTCAATGCTTAACTGAACACAAAATCAATAAAAGACTGTCCACTGTAGTGTTTGTCTGCATATATCTACCAAACAAAAAATTAGAACAGACTAATCCCAACTGCAATAGAATACTAAAAGCACGTTTTAAGAATCAGTTTACCTAATTATTGAATGTCATTAACTAAACAGAATACAAAAATACAAATATGCCTACAATACGAGAATCGCCAAATACATAAATATTAGGATTTTCTGCACAAAACCGCCTTAACTTATCACTAATTTAGAAACTCTCACCTTTATGAATTTTTTTCCTAAATTTCCACCTATAGTTTCAAAACGTTTATAAATTCCCACCACTTAACAGATTTTCCCAAACTCAGTTATGTGGTGGGGCCCACTTCAGATTTTTTATTATATTTTCCCTCTTCTCACTCCCCTCATGATCTCAGCAAGCCCCATGCTTAATTCTCTTCTAGGTGTCTTCAATTTAGCACTCAAACTCATTAAATCTTCAATCTTGCTCTGTTCATTACAATCTTACTCTGCTTGGGTGGTTCCATAAACTTAGCCGCTGCAATTCTCCCTCTTTTCTCCATCATCTTCGCATTTCGCTTCGCCTTCTCGAGTCGAAGAGACTCTAACCTTGAGGCAAATCACCGGCACAAGTTTCATCTTCTGGTGGTGGTGATCATCTTCTTCCTGCCGCGTCATCTTTGCTACTCAATAACTTACCTGATTCTACTAACAATTCAACTGGAAGCAAATCATCGGCACAAGTCTCAGTGAGGAAAGAGCGGCAGTTTGACTTGGATTGTAGAGTCAATGGAACAACCTAGATGATAGAGACTAACAAGAGAAACCATGAAGCTTCATCAGACCACACTATAGACCCTGCCCAGTTAAGTAGAATGTCCTCCTTAGATATGGATTCCATATGGGATGCTCTTCTGCTTTCTGATACTACATGAACATCAATCCTAATTTGTTCTGATTTCTTTATGGACACTACTTTTTGATATTTCTTGGTGGTACATCTTTGATATGGTCAAACGAATTCGTAAAATTTCTTTAAAGCACTCATTTTTGCTTTCTGAATTCGTAAATACAGAGAGAATTGAAGATTGAGATATAGAGAGAGAAAGAGAGGTAATTTGATTCCTGAAACTTTAAAAAATATAGGCATATTAGGCAGTGATGAAATGGTTCTTAGAGGAAGAGTGAGGATCAATCTTGAAGATGAAAGGAAGAATTTTCATAGAGTTTGGGAAAATATATAACAAAACATAAGTGGGCCCCACCACTTAACAAAACTTAGAGTGAGTAGAGGAAAAATATAATTAAAAAAAAAAACTGAAGTGGGTCCCACCACTTAACAAAGTTTGGGAAAATCTGTTAAGTGGTGGGAATTTATAAACTTTTTGAAAACTATAGGTGGAAATTTAGGGAAAAAATTCATAAAGGTGGCTTTCAAAAGGCTTATTCTCCCAAACTTTTTTGATATGTTAAGGTGGTTTTGTACAAAACATTCTTTATAACACAGTGAGAAGTTGGACACATACATATGTGCAACACGATTAAAGCCCTCTAATTATGAGATGCAATCGAAATTAGTTGAATACACTATGATGAATAGAATTAGAGGGAAGGGTGTTTTAGAAAATGCAATCAAGAAATAGCACAAACATAGAGATTTATCCATATTGTTTTGTGTTAATTGGGAGAATAAGCCTTTTGAAAGCCTCTAGATCTGGTTCACTCCTCGGTAACCAAATTAGTGACTATGGATGGAGCGCTCGCCATATTAGTTCCTCTTCTCAATCTTGAAAGCTTCGATTATGCAAACCAGTTTTGAAGTAAATATGGAGAAAATCTTACACGAAATTACTAGACGATATATCATCACGTCCGGAGGAGAAGGTTTTAGGAAGGGTGATGTCGCTGCATGTGGTTCTCATGGAGGGCGGCAACACTAGAGTGGTTTTGTCGGTGAGTGTGGAGGGCAGCAACACCAAACTCCCAAGTCCTATTTTGATGAGACAAAGCCTAGATTTGTATTTCATACACGCGTGCCTAATTTCCTATTCCCACTTTTAGGACTCAATATTTTCATGTGTGAACTTCCATAACATACATACAAACCATCTTGTACCCACCCAACTCTTAGACCCAAATTCTCCTTATAATATTTTGAGCCCCCTCTCCGACAAATCTCAAAGATATAATTCTAAAGCCCACTCCCAACCAATCTTTCCAAGTCCAATTTCTTAATCCTTTCCTCTTACTTTTGCATCCACTAGTATCTTCACTTCTTCACTCCCTAATATACCCAAACCAAAAAACTCAACTTCCCATCACCATATTCCTAAATTAGACCAAATTTTCATTCCTTGTCTTAAGACACCAATTCCATTCATCCCTTACTACTTTCATCGGTTCAAAAATTCAAAACAAACCACAGCTAAGGCAAGGGCTGAGTCCTTATTTGATGCACAGTGGCAAGACAAATGGAAACAAGATCTCAGTTTTGAGCATGGTACAAAAATACGGCCGTATCGGAACGGTTCGCCCCAGTGGAATGGTTTTCAATTTTGGCGAACGGAATGAGTTCAACAAGGTGGATTTTAAAAGCCCGATAGTTTTTTCCATTACAAAACATCATTTTGCAAGGCTTTTTGCACATATTTTTCAAAGATTTCTTATCTTTACTTTAGAGTAGCACCAATCTGCAAAGAACTGGGATAGACCCCCTATCACAACTACATACATTAGGAGGAGGAAGAGCAACTAAGAGATAGCACTTAACTGATTAGCTCTGATTAGCTCTCTTAACAGAATCAGTTAACAGAATCAAGGGCAAGGCAGACTTTTAATGCTTAATTATTTTCTTTAATCTTTTCTTTGCTAGTTAGTTGTAACTAACTAACTGATTCTCTTCTCTCTTGGAGGGAATCATTTAGAGCTATAAATAAAGATGTAAGCTCATTGAGCAAGAAGAGAAATTAATGAGTATTGAATACAAATTGGAGAGTTCCTCTTTCTCTCGAATTATAGAGGAGTATTTGGTTGATTATCTTCATTTTTCATCCAAATTACTAACTATCTGTGACTTACTTACCTAAGTTCATAGCAAAGTGGTATCAGAGCGAGCGACAAGATGGTGAATGGAGCAACAAACACCCAACGAATCGAACAAATTGAGCAGCAACTCTTGGCTCTCAGGGAGGAAAACTCTCATGCGATTGCAGCACAGGTGGCGCGTGCAAACCAACCTCTACAGGAAGCATTGGCTCATATGGCGAATGCAATCACCAAGCTCAACGGCGAGTTTAAACAACATTCAATGAGGATGGAGGGCAGAATCGACAGATCTAGGGTTAATCAAGAAGGCTTGATTACTCACATCAGGGGTGAGAATGAACGAGCACAAAGAGAGTTGCGAGCGGAGCTCGAACTACTTCGAAGAGAGAGACAACCACCAAGATTGGCCGGAAACGACTAAGAGAATGAAGGAGAACGAAGGATCGTAGAAGGAGAAGGTGAGGTAAGAGTATTAACTCCAGAAAATGGGCGAAATTCTGGCGTGTTTGAAACACCACCAGACAACGGCGGTGGTGGGTGGCGATTTAAAAAAATAGACTTACCTCTTTTCGATGGGAACAATCCGGATGGCTGGATTATCAGAGCGGAGCGTTTCTTTCATTTTTACCGGTTAAGCGAGGTTGATAAGGTTGAGGCATCGGTGGTCGCCTTGGAGGAGACGCCTTGTTTTGGTACCAATGGGAAAATAGGAGGAGGTCGATTCGTCGTTGGGAAGAGTTGAAGGGGATGTTGTTGAGGAAGTTTCGAGCGACGGCCACCGGAAATTTGCATGAACAGTGGTTGGAGCACCACCAAACTGGTGGCGTAGATGAATACTCCAAGAAGTTTGTGGAGCTCTTGCCTCCTTTGGAAAATATACATGATGAATTGGCTAAGAGTCAATACATCAATGGGCTTTGTGAACAAATCAGAGATGAGGTTAGAGTTTTGGGCCCGTTGGACTTAGACCATGCTATGGACCTAGCTCATAAGTTGGAGGGTAAATTCAAAAATGCTGAACCAAAAAAATGGCCAACTAAAAGTGGGCCTGCTTTTGGATTGGGCCGTACCTTCTCCACTCCAACCTATTCTAATCCAAGTTTCCAACCCAGAAATCCCAACTATACCAATATTCCTCAACTTTCTCACCCAAACAGCTTCACCAACAGAAACTCCACCCACCCTACTCAATCAACTTCAAGCTCCCTTCAATCTACAGCTTCAAATACCTTCAAAACCCAACCCAACCCATCTTTTAAACCCAAGAGAGTGATAAGGAGACTCACAGAGGTTGAGATACAACATACAACAGAAAAGAGAGAGGGGATTATGCTTCAAATGTGATGAGAAATAGAACTTTAATCATAAATGTAGAGGCAAGGAGTTAAGTGTTCTTGTTACTATTGAAGGAGAAGAAGAGGGTGAGGAGGAATATGAGCAGGAAGAAGAAAACCAAGAAATTCCCCAACAACTAGAAATATCCTTGAATTCTGTGATGGGAATTAGCAGTCCAAAAACACTCAAACTTAAAGGTGCCATTGAAGGAGAATCTGTTGTGATCATGATTGACCCAAGAGCAACTCATAACTTTATCTCTACTTCATTAGTAGAAAAGATACACCTTCCTGTTTTTCCTTCAAACAGGTTTGAAGTGTCCTTAGGGACAGGGGATACTGTACAAGGTACAAGAGAGTGCAAAGCAGTAAGAGTGAAGTTGCAAGAAGCAGTGGTGATTGAAGATTTCTTACCCCTACCCCTTGGTAACTCTGATGTTATATTGGGCATACAGTGGCTTGAGAAGTTAGGCACAATGAGTACAAACTGGAAGACACAGACCTTGAAGTTTCAATTGAATGGAGAAAGCATCACTTTAAAAGGAGATCCTACATTGAGTAGAACTGGGATTTCCTTGAAGGCGATGATGAAAACCATCAAGAAGGAGAAGGGAGGCTTACTGGTGGAGCTCAATTTGTTGCAAGAAGAACCAACAAAAGCAAGAAGGGCCTCCTGAGTTACTGCAGCTACTAAGGCAGTATGAGCAGGTATTTAATATGCCTTCTGGCTTACCTCCATCTAGAAATCATGAGCATGCTATTAACTTGAAACACGGTGAAAATCCAGTTAGTGTTAGGCCATATAGGTAACCCCAAACCAAAAAGATGAAATAGAAAAACTGATAAAAGAAATGTTGCTAGCTGGTATCATTCAAATTTCATCTAGTGCCTATTCTAGCCCTGTTTTGCTAGTGAAAAAAATTGGCTCTTAGAGATTCTGTGTTGATTATAGAGCCTTAAACAAGGCAACTGTACCACACAAGTTTCCAATTCCCATCATTGAGGAGTTGTTAGATGAATTACATGGTGCAACCATGTTTTCAAAACTGGATCTCAAATCTGGATATCACCAAATCAGGATGAAGAAGGATGACATCCCAAAGACAACATTTAGAACTCATGACTATGAGTTCCTAGTTATGCCATTTGGGCTAACAAATGCCAATGAAGTATTCAAGCCCTATTTGAGGAAATATGTCTTAGTATTCTTTGATGACGTCCTGGTTTTTAGCAAAACAGTTGCTGAGCACCTAGAACACTTGGCTATAGTGTTTCAGTTACTGCAGCAACATTAACTATATGCAAATAAGAAAAAGTGTGATCTATGGAAACAAGAGGTAGCCTACTTGGGACATGTGATTTCTGCCAAAGGGGTGGCAGTGGACCAAGCTAAGATACAAGCTATCAAGCATTGGCCTACACCCTCTAACCTAAGAGAATTGAGAGGATTCTTAGGTTTGACCGGCTATTATAAGAAGTTCATCAAGAATTATGCAAGTATAGCACAACCCATGAGTGAGCAGCTTAAGAAAGATAATTTTGGGTGGAATGAAGCTGTCACTCAAGCTTTTGAACAACTCAAGACAGCCTTGGCATCTGCTCCTGTGTTAGAGATGCCTAATTTCTCCTTACCTTTTGTGCTAGAAACTGATGCCAATGGTTATGGTTTGGGTGTTGTGCTAATGCAATCACGGCATCCTATAGCCTATTTCAGCAAAACCTTGGACAGAGAGCTCAAACTAAATCAATCTATGAAAAAGAATTGATGGCAGTTGTGCTAGCAGTTCAGAAATGGAAGCATTATCTCTTGGGAAGGCATTTCACTATACTCTCAGATCAGCAGAGAGGTATTTGATGGAGCAAAGGGAAGTTGGAACTGAGTATCAAAGGTGGATGAGTAAGCTTTTGGGATATGATTTTGAAATAAAATATAAACCAGGGCCCTCTAATAAGGTGGCTGATGCCTTATCTAGGGTTAACAGTTGAGGTGAATGAATAAAACCAATTGTCCTCTTCTCATCTTGTTCCGTAGGAGCAAATTCAGCAAGCCATTCATTCAGATGAAGCACTCCAGCTAACTAAGGCCATTGAAGAAGGCACTCTTTCTCCTAAAGGATTTGAAGTCTCTCAGGGAGTTTTGAAGTACAAAGGGAGATTGGTTATTCCAAGTCAATCACCCCTCACTCAAAGTATCCTTCAAATGTATCACAGTTCTCCTATGGGGGGCATTCTGGAGATTTCAAGACCTACCAAAGAATAGCTGCTGAATGGTTTTGGCATGGGATGAGAAAAGCTGTGACAAAGCATGTGCAAGCTTGTGAGGTGTGCCAGCAGCAGAAAGCTCTTACCCTTAAACCTACTGGTTTATTACAGCCCCTTCCGGTTCCTTCTTTAGTTTGGGAGGAAGTAACTATGGACTTCATTGAGGGATTGCCTAGATCCTATGGTTATGATACTGTGTTGGTTGTGGTGGACAGATTGACTAAGTATAGTCACCTCTTGTTATTGAAGCACCCCTTCACAGCAAGTAGTGTGGCAGCCTTGTTTATCAAGGAAATCATAAGGCTACATGGTTTTCCTAGCAGCATAGTCTCTGATAGAGACAGGATTTTTATGAGCAGATTCTGGAATGAACTATTCAAGCTACAAGGCACTCAGCTACAAAGGAGTACTGCTTACCACCCCCAATCAGATGGGCAAAGTGAAGTGGTCAATAAATGTGTAGAGAGCTACTTAAGGTGTTTCATTAATGGGCAACCCAAGATTAGGGCTCAATGGATACCTTACTGGTACAATACCACTTATCACTCCTCTACTAAATGTACACCTTTCAAAGCTTTATATGGGAGGGAGCCACCCCATTTATTGAGGTATGAACCTGGATCTACTACAATTGCAGCTATAGAGGATCAACTCATTGAGAGAGATGCTGTGTTGGATGAACTTAAGTTTTCATTATTGAAAACTCAAAATTCTATGAAGAAACAAGAAGATGAACATAGAAGAGATGTGCAATTTGAGGTAGGAGATAATGTGTATCTCAAACTCAGACCTTGCAGACAGAAATCATTGGCCAAAAGACCTTTTGAGAAGCTGGCAGCTAGGTTTTATTGTCCTTACCAGATCCTACAGAAGATAGGCAAGGTGCTAGGTTTTATGGTCCTTATCAGATCCTGCAGAAGATAGGCAAGGTGGCCTACAAGCTAGCACTTCCTGACACTGCTCAAATACATCCTGTATTCCATGTCTCACAACTCAAAAGGGCCCAGGCATCACCTCATTGTCTCCTACATTACCTCCTGATCTGTCAGCAGAATTGGTGTTGCAAGTCTCTCCAGCTGAAGTTATTGGTGTGAGGCAAGTTCCTAATGGGGCATCTTCTACTACTGAGCTAGCACCTGCCTGTGCAAGAGGCTACTTGGGAGGAGTTTACCACGCTCAATTCTAAATTTCCCTCATTCCACCTTGAGGACAAGGTGAAAGTTTGGGTGGGGGGTAATGCAAAGAACTGGGATAGACCCCCTATCACAGCTACATACATTAGGAGGAGGAAGAGCAACTAAGAGAGAGCACTTAACTGATAGCTCTCTTAACAGAAACAGTTAACAGAATCAGGGGCAAGGCAGACTTTTAATGCTTAATTGTTTTCTTTAATCTTTTCTTTGCTAGTTAGTTGTAACTAACTGATTCTCTTCTCTCTTGGAGGGAATCATTTAGAGCTATAAACAAAGATGTAAGCTCATTGAGCAAGAGGAGAAATTACTGAGTATTGAACACAAATTGGAGAGTTCCTCTTTCTCTCGAATTATAGAGGAGTATTTGGTTGATTATCTTCATTTTCATCCAAATTACTAACTATCTGTGACTAACTTACCTGAGTTCATAGCACAATCTACCTCCAATAATGACTCAAGGACGAGAAATGAAAGAGAAGAGCCTCTATCGCACTACACAACCCTATATAACTCCATTGATATCTTAGAGTAAAGCAAAAGGATAAAAAAAAGTCTAAAATTAAATTCCTACCACGACAACCGCAATGCGGTCCGCGACCAACGTATCAGTTCCGTTACTCCAATACTGCGACCATTACCGTTTCCGAAACCAAAACCGTATTTTCGAACCATGGTTTTGAGTGTACCAAGAGGGGCACAAAACATTGTTCCCAAGATGGAAGTTTGGCCGGCCAACAATGTAATAAATTCTATTAGAGGGAGGGGTGTTTTAGGAAATGCAAGTATGAAATAGCTCGAGGAATAAATTAGTAAGTTAGTTAATCCAAATGCAAAGTCAATTGTCCAAGATGAGCCTATTTTATTCAATCGTGGAACCGGAAGCCATGGGATTCAAGTTTAAGCACGGTGTCAAAACAAGGTCGCACCGTATCGTATAGGCAGTATTGTAAAGGTTTTCACATCCACCAAACCAATAATACTCGCTTTCCCGTTACGGTAACATCGTGGCTGCTATTGCAACCGTGACCGAACTCCATTTTCGACAATGCAGCCTTTGTGACCATAGTTCATGGAGTTTTGATGAAGATAATTAGTGAATTAGTTAGTTATCAAAACTAAGTCCAAGGGACAAGTTGATTAGTTGAATAGTTTTTAATTAATTAGAAGTTGATGTAAAAGACCGAAAATCCCAACGAAATTCAAACCTAATTAAGGTTTCCTTGCCTCCTAAGTTGAAAAGTTGTCATTATTTATCATTGAGTTCTAATTATGGAAGCGCATCTTGCTAAATCTTTCCTAAAATAAGCTAGAGTAGGTCTTCCCTTTAGGATTTCCATCCCATATGGTAGAATAGTGAAAGATTGTGATCTTGTTTCCTTATCTTAGGATGATCTGTAGGGACTCAAGGGATTTTATTCCACTATCTTAAAAGGCAATTTCGGCCTATTTGGATGCTTGGAAGGCTAAGTTTATTCTTGCTAGTAATAATATAAATTCATGTCATACCGTCAATACAATGGCATGAGTGATTTTACTAAAAACATTGTTTATTGATTTTAATTGCTGCATTAACAATTATTATCTTCATGGGTTTGTGAGGTATTGATTTGCTATTTAATTGTTGCGTTGACAATTATTGGCATTGGTAGTGTTACTTGGTGCACATGTTGTTGTCTTGTGGAATTCAGTTATATAATCATGACTAGTATCTCTATTATATAAGGGAAGAGGTGGGGGTGGACACCAAAAATAAAATAAGGAGAAAAAAAAGAATCTCTTAAACACGCATCGCGTGCATATAAGACTACTTGTGAATCAATTGCTAAAGTACTGATGCTAATATCAAAGCGAAAAGAGATAAGGCCGCATTGGATAGAGCTTATAAAGCGTTAGTTGATCTTATACTTAATAAAAAGAATCCCGAACATGTTGAATATGATGAGTCTGATGATGGATGTACAACTAAGACTGTTAAATCTAGTTATAGTGATGATAGAGGAATTAAAGAAGAATTAAACTACTCCCTCCGTAACATAATAGTTGCAACAATTTTCTAAAATGGGTGTAACATATTACTTGCAATGAATTTTCATCTTCCTTATTTTGGTAAATTTTATCACATGAAATGATGTGTTTTTTGGTCCCACACACTTTTGTACTTTTTTTGTTTTCTTTCTTTCCCTCCTTTTCTCCCTTTAACCCATATGATTTCTCTCTCCTCCTTTTATTAATCAACCTCCCTTATCCATATTTAACATATACTGCCTAGGAATTCCCCCTAGTTCAATTGGTTAGAGTTGTTACGAAAAGCCTTGCATGTTGACATAAAACTTGTTCCACTCACGTCGCAAAGTAGGTGATTATACTCGTAAACTCATCATTGACACTTATCATGTAATAATGTTGTTTCATTGGATATAGCTCTTAGTTTTAAAAAGCGCGTCTAGCGAGGCGAAGCTCCAGCAGTGGCGCTTTTCAAACCTCATGCAAGGCGTTTTCAACAAGGCGTGCTTTTGAAGAGGCGCAGAGGCGCGGCGCCTTTGCCGCTTCTAGTAGAAATAGGAGAGAAAAGAGAAGATTTGCGTTTTGGAGTAAAAAAATACAAAATTAAAACTTACCCAGTCCTTTTTAGTCAAATTCGACCACAATCCCTCATTTGATTTCTTATAATTTTGCAATTTGAACCCTAAATAAGAAAGCCCTGAATTGTTAAACCCTAATTTGATAATGATTCAAAATTGACGAACACCATTCACATAAACACCGGCAGAAACCTCCGACTAGAGATGAACGGTGATCTCCGCCGGTCATCGACGCTGTTGCTCGTTTCTTCCTGGAGAGCCAATGTTCTTCCCTTTTATTTCTCTCATTACTGAATTGCAATTTGTACTTAGGTTTTTCACTTATAAATGGCTGACATCATACATCACATGGGAGCAGGGAGATTACTTTACTTTAGTGCTGAGACTTCCGTTTGCTTCCTTCAGATTTGACCAGCTGTACTCCTTTGGTTGCTTTGCCTGACATCATACATCACATGGGAGCAGGAATATTTTTTTTACCTCTACTTGACTTTAATTTTAAAATAAAAGTTTAGTAAGATAAAATATTTTATACCAGAAAAATTAAAACAAAATTAAAAAATTAAAAGTAAATAATGATGCGCCTTCGCCTCGCGCCTTTTAAAACTAAGATCTAGCTACTAAATTGCAATTTTTATTAGGGATCATCCTCGTCCTTTTAGATTGAGTAGGCAAAATTGGTTTGGTTGTTAAAGAGCAAGCACTTATTTCTTTTTCTATTGAAGGTACACAGTTCAGGTGATGAACTTCCTATGAGTGTTTGTCATCTATTACTTGGTAAGCCTTGGCAATATGGTAGAAAGGTCATTCATGAGAGGGATACAAACTTCAGTTTTGATGGGTTCTAAAAGAATTCGTTTGGTGCCTTTGTCTCCTAATTCTATCGTGCAAATAAAGGTTGAAAAGAAGACAAACTTGTTTTTTCGGCCATAGAGTTCAAAAATGAGGTAGAATTAGAATGTATTGGTTATGGTTTGATTATGAGATATGCATGGACAAATGAAGATCCTCCTAGAGATCCAAAACTTGCAGCTTTGTTGAAGGAGTTTGAAGATGTTTTCCGAAAGAATTGCCTCAAGCCACCATTGAGACAAACCAGCTTATAGTTGTGATCATGTGGCTTCTCCGGAGCTACAAAAGCAAATTGATGAGTTGATTGAAAATAAATATAAGAGAGAAAGCATGAGTCGTCGTGCGATGGAACCTTTACTTGTGCCTAAGAAAGATCTGATTGGTAATCTTCATGTCTGAGAGGAAATATAGGCATGGGCTACTGTATCAAGCCAAAAGTAGACCAAATCCTTAGTGGAGCTATTATCATCAATACCATGTCCTTTTGCATCTTTGTTGTGTTTTTTTAAGTTTCCTACCAAAAGCAGTAAAGGAAGGCATGAACTGCATCGTATACCATGAGTCTTCCACACCACTACACGTAGCACAAAAACCCTTGAATAATAATATGAGCCTTTATGAACTACAAACTATGATGTGAAATGAAAATTTCCTATTTGATATCAGTTAGTGATTACGATAGGAGGGGCCGCTTATGAGCACTCATGTATATGAACCAAAAATTAGCCCCTATTCATTTTGACTTCTTGATGTCCAGAAGCTAAGACGGTTGTCATGTTTTCAGGAGACAAAAAGACGTTTTGGGATACTTTCTAAGTGGTTTTGTCATTCCCTCTCTAGTCATTCCCCATTCTAATTTCAGCTTCGAACCTCACAAAGTCAGAAATATAAAAAGAGTGATATTTGGCTTCTACTTCCTATATTTCTATATCATTTACTAGATTGTGAAACGACAAACAGCTTTAGAAGGTGGTGAGGGCCACTACTTTATAGGTAGAAGACAAAAGGAAGGGTTAAAAAGTAAGAACCATGTAAATAAATCACAGGGTTAAAGAGTAGGAATAATTTGGGGATCACTAGTCAAAAAAAATAGGACATCCACTTGTGGTATATCCGTATATGTAGCAGATAGGAAGAAATCGAGAAAGTACATACATAGGTGACGTTTCAGAATGTGATTAGCTTTCCCATTTTCTCATTCTAGCCAATCACTATAGGCTATAGATCTCAATCTGGATTTTCAAACAGCATAAACCTTAAATTGCAGATGCAAACAAAGATGTCTTAGGCTAAGAAAATTTAAAAGACTTACTTAGGACATGTCCAATCCCCTTTCGTCATCTCAACATCTTGAGACCGTGAAGCATCCATAGGCCTGACTGGTTGTTCCTTCTTATATGCTAGCTTTTTCGAAGATTCATGAGGCAGACCTGTAGAAGCTTCAGTCAGGTTAATCAACAACCTCAGCAATCTACGTGGTGCTGATTCAGCCTGCTCAATACTTGGAGCACTCGCTGCTTCAGATATAAGTAGTGGATCTAATGCATAGGATAACAAGAGTCGCATGACATCCACCATTCGAGCAACCCCTTCAGATTCCCCAAGCATAACATAAGCTCGGTCACAAGATCCTCGAAGACTACAGGCGTCACATACCTGAAGGTAACCCAACATTTAACAATGAGAAAAACTGAAATCAGTGAGAACAAATAGCTTAATAACTTTATGACCAAGCCTTCTCTTCTTGTTGGCTCCTTCTACCATGTACCAAACCCTAAATCTAGCACAATTAAACTTGCTTTGACAACCTGTCACTTCAGAATTTGGTTTTATGGCTTGAAGTCGCAACAAAAAGAAAAGTGAATATGATAAGCTTGCGGGTGAAGATACCCGTAGTGGGATTTTGCCTGAGTTATGGTGAAGCAATGTGTTGAAATTTGAAATAATTGGCAAAATAGAGTCTAAGCAACTGCTCTAACCTAACCAATTTGAAATATTTAATAAGTATATTTAATTATTGGTTATGGTTGGTTTTAAGAATTAAAAAGTTCATTAGTTACTTAAACTAGGCTAGGTAAGTAGTAGACTATTAGATTCGTTGTTGCTTTATTAGTTATGATTTTGTATGTTTGTTCAGCAGCGCTGAAAAATCTTTTTTATGATTCTGAGGAAGTTACTTGGAATTTTTGAGTGATTGCAATTGCATTGGTTCACTAACATCTTGAAGATTCACTCGACAAAATTCGGAGTGATATATTATCGAGACGAAGTCATAGCAGCAACAAATGTGACATGAGATTTCAGCCACAACAAATTCGGTCATTGTTTCTCTTCATGTAAAGCTGGTTTTTGATGATGCAATGAAGCTAAGAGGTGAACCAAACAGCTTAGTCATCTTCACATGGATATATATGAAGAGGTCCCATGAGTAGTTTGCCTAGATGTGAAGGAAAGCTCCTAAGAGGAGCATTATTGTTGCAGCCCACAATACGAACGTTAGACTTCCAAATGCAGCAAACGACGTATGGCTAGAAAGATCTTCAAGTGTAGGAAACCCTCCAATTGGTTACATGGCCAAAAGATCAACCAACAGGGAAATAAAGCAAAAATATTGGAAGGTATGCAAACTGAAATTCGGCACCACAAGCAGTTAGAATATTTTAAGCTTGCTTTTATACTTTTACCATTTTATTATGTAAGGTAAAGCTACCCTTCGTTGTAGTATATAAGATGTACTAGTTTAGGTTGTAAATATCAGATTGGGAGATTTGGAGGTTTGAAGAGTGAACGAAAGCTTTTAGAGTGCTTAAGTCTTGTTGAGAAAACCGTAATGTTTTCTTGGAAAACTTAGTGAGTAAAGCTAAGTTATTTATCTAAATCTTCTTCCTATTTGCATGTCGATTCCAATTGAGTTTTAGGGAATAAGTAGGTTAGTACCTTAGTTTGGTGGATATTTGGTTTGTTAGAGTGGTGGAACCATTCGAACTAGGAGTGATTCAAATTTGATTATTTCTTCTTAAAACACATTAGCTCGCAACTTGCATCCTAGCTACACATCAAGCAGCTCGGGAAGCGGAGGGCTCGTGGAAGCAGTAGGCACGGCCACACAGTCGTGCAGTTTTCGTGACATGGCTTGATTGCTCGCTTAAAATGACTATAACTATAACCTCCATGGTCTAAGTAATGTTCTCTTTTTTTATTTTCATTATTAGTAGTGTAGGTTTTTGCCACGACCGTTCACGTCGTTAGCCCGGATAAAGGAGGAGAGTTGCGGTAGGTTTGTAGTGGCCAACGTAAAACAAAGTCATATACATAAATCGAAATATGGAAATCGTTGGGTTGTCCCCTTCACTGAAGATGGTCAGCCAACTCGGCGCACGAGGGTGGTGTCAAATATGACACGACATGTGCGGGTAAAGAAACTAGTCCACTAGGAGTAATAGGATGCATTTTTTAACATGCAAAATTGGCTCTTTGATAGGAAGATCAACGAAGGTGGTGGAGGTTATGAGGATGCGGAAGATCTACATAATGTCATCAAGAGAGAGACTAAGCGGCTTTGTGACCAAGCAAGATAATTAGCTCGGGTTATAAGCTTTAGTATTTAGAAGACGAAAATAGTAGGAACAGAGTGGGAATCGTCATTGAAGGAGCATATGATAATGTGGTGGAAGTTTCAAGGAGGAGTGACCATATTATGAGTATGAGGTTAGTTATAGGGATTGAGGTTGTAATTATAGTACGCGCTTATGCACCATAGGTAGGATTGGATGCATATATTGAACAACAATTTTGAGGATTTGGAAAATATTGTACAACACGTGCCTATTAGTGAAAAATTGATCATTGGTGGGGATCTCAAGGACATGTGGGCACTAGTCGGCTTTGAGAGCTTCATTGAAGTTTTGGGTATATCTTGGATTTCACATCAGTGTATGATATTTGTATTTATTAACACTTGGTTTGAGAAAAGACCGTCCCACCTTGTGCCGTAACAGGTGACATACAGGAGTGGAGGTAACGAGAGCCATATTGATTTCTTTTTAGTAAGGAATATTAAGAAAAAGAGTTATACACAGTGCAAAGTGATATGGATGAGAGGACAGACGAGTGGCGCTTAATTTTTTAGGAAGGGAAATCTTTTTAGAAAGAGATGACCTAGTGGTGGAAACTCCGAGGGAAGCATAAAGAGAACTTTTTAGCCATGATTGCTAGTGATGACGCTAATAGATTTAGATTCGACATGGACTAAGATGGAACATGGTATGGAGGAAGCAGCAAAAGAGGTCATTACTCATTGGAGAATCTAAAGGAACTGTACCATCAAATAAGGACATATCTTAGTGGAACGAGAAGGTGAGACAAGCGATAAATAACAAGCGAGAATGCTACAAACTATGGGGAAAGATAGAAGTGATGAGAACTATGAGAAGTATAAAGTGGCAAAAAGAGAAGCAAAAAAGTAGAACTGAGATGTTAAAGTAAAGGTAAATCAAGAGCTTTATGCAAGTTTGGAGAAAGAAGCAAATATTATAGAATTGTCGTATGAAGGGCACGAAGAAACAAGCCATAAGGAAGGTTAAATGTGTGAACGAAGTCGACCTAAGACTTCTTGTTGAGGATGAGGAGATTAAGGATGGATAGACATCGTAGTTTGACACCTTGTTCAATTGTGATAAGGAGCAAGATATCGAGGATGTACACATCCCACTAGGAGTTTATGAGGAGGATTCAAAGGAAAAGTCTTAGCAACACTAAAAAAGATGGGATTGAAAAAGCTATGAGTCGGACGGCAATCCTATTGGAGTTTGGTTATGTTTAAGAGGGAGAGAAATCAAATGGTTGATAACATTTTTCGACATGATTTGGATAAATAACAAACTGCCACTGAAGCGCCATTCAATACTTTGATCCCTTTTGTTATTTAACTAATAAGTCATACGATGAAACTTCTAGGAATGGGTGATTGAACAAAGACTTACAAAACATGTAAAGATATTGGAGGACTAATCTGGACTTACGCGAGGAAGATCGACTATAAAGGACATCTATCTCATGAAACAAACAATGCAATAAATAAGGATCTACATATGGTTTTCATTGATTTGGACAAGGCATATAATAAAGTACCAAGAGAAATACTTTGGTGGACGCTAGCAAAGAAAGGTGTTGGAAAAAATATACAGATATTAACAAGGACATGTATGAGGGAGTCACTGCGAGTGTGCAAGAAAAAAAATAGTTCTTTATTAAATAGTTCTTTATTACGATAGGAGTGCACTTAGTCCCTTTTCTCGTCAATTCAAGATGATATATTGTGGTGCATGATTTGTACGCATGATATTGTGTTGATTGATAGGACAAAGGAAGGTGTTGAAAGTAAGTTGGAAATATGGAGACGCCTTGGAAACCCGTGAATTTAGATTGAGCACAAGCAAGACCAAAGGTGATCACACTAATGGAAAAGTGGTTCAAGGTACGTCTACCCTTGCCTTGGATTTATTCTCCAAGAGGATGGAAAACTCGATGGAAATGTGACTCATAGAATTAATACGGGTTGGTAAACTGGAAAAGCACATCGGGTTCCTTAGTGATTTGGCATTCACCATAGTTTGAAGGGAAAATTCTATTGCATGGTAGTATAGCCAACTTTGTATGTAGCATCGAGTGTTTGGGCGATAAAATAATGCCACGGTTATAAGATGAATGTGGCAGAGATGCCTATGTTATTTGGTCAAACAAGGAAGGATCGATTAAAAAAGAAGGTGATATGAGTGAAAGTTGGAGTTGCATCTTCTGAAGAAAAGATAAGGGAAGATGGCTCGGTCATGTGAAACGAAGATGGCTCGGTCATGTGAAACGGAGACCAAGTGATGCGCCGGCTAAAATCTTAAAAGATAGGAGTAGGTTAAAACTTAAAAGATTGGAGTAGGTTAAAAACTTAGGAGACCTAAAATGACTTAGATGAAGGTAATTGAAAGCAATATGGGTTCTATTAGATCGATGAGAGCATGAAGTTGCAAAGGGTTCAGTGGAGGAAAGGATCACGTGGAGGAAAAGGTGCAATTGCCTTATTTAATTGTTTATTATCATTGTGTTGGTTCGTCATTGTGTTCACCTTATTTTTAAATTTTGTCATTGGTCTTTTTCAACAAATTTAGATAACGATTCATGTTAGCCGACCACAAACCATTTTGAAAATAAGGCTTTGTTGTTGTTGTTGTAGGATTATTATTATTACCATTTTGAAAATAAGGCTTTGTTGTTGTTGTTGTAGGATTATTATTATTAGAGTAGGAATACTATTTATCTCCTAAGTCTAGTTGGATTTTTAGTGTTTGTGAGAGGCTTGAACAATTTTCTACTCTAAGTCTTAGGATCTGAAAAGTAAACGCTCATTAATTATGAGAACCGCGTCAAAGAGCGAGACTTTCTTCACACGAGGACACTTATTAGAGGGAAATTAAAGACACCAAGTGTATACCATTTGAGTCTTCAGATTTTAGAAGGACTTTCTAAGAAAAGTATAACTTGCAAAGTTATATTGTGTTCTTAGAAAATTGTGAACGGCATCTTTATACTACAAGTGAAGACAAGGGAGATATCAAAAAAGGAAAACTTAAATTTATACCGTCAAGATAATATAATAAAATAATAAGGAAACTGAATTTCAACCGTTAATTTCCTTAAAAAAAAGAAAAAAATATCACCAAATTGCCATTTTTCTTTTTACCTTTACATTACAAATATGTTTGTGCATGCATCGCGTGCATATAAGACTTGCAAGCTTAGAAGCTAGCACGACGCCCTAAAATAGTTAATATTTGATAGTTTTATAAGCTACACAATCTTGAGGGGATATGAGCTATGACACATTTCTAATAGTGGTCAATTTGATAAAACCACAACGGAATTGGTGGTTTTCCCCTCACTTAACTCACGGGTTTTCCACGTATATAATGTGTTATTGCATAATCTTTTTTCTTCTCTTTTCTTATCTCATAAATTGCAAAGATTTGCATGCACCCCCTTTCTACACTATGGGTGCCTCTAAGACGTTCTTTATAAAATGGAGTTGTCTCCCAATGTATTTCGCAACCGACACTTCTTCATTGAATCAACTTTACTTTCACTATTTACTTTACAAAGCAAAAGAATAATCTCCTTCAAGCCCAAAACGGAAGCTTAGCACATCAAATGTGGAGCAACCCTCCAAGCTTGGTGCATAATTTTTAGAACTTCATCGTGTTTAATTCTTTAAGGCTAATACAAGTTAAGAACTAAACCATCGCTATCAAAAATAGAGCATGAGAAAAGATAAGCACGGAGCATTACACTTAAGAATATTCAATTACTCGAGACATCAAGATGTTGGAGTTAATATTCATTTTGGAAAGGAGGGATGAGCGAGCCCTTTGTCAATGTCGCATTTAGATATGTGGCAGTCGCGTGTTTAAACTAACACGTGGTCGAATTCTCACAAAGGATAAAAGTCAACAAAATCATTTATATATCACACATATAGGATGCAAAAACAGCATATAAAGAAAATATTTAAACATCTAACAATAACTTTTACTCACGCTTTTCTCTTCCAATCCCACATAAACTCTCAACCGCTTTGCTGAATTGACGACTTTGCGTTGGAGTTTAGGACATCCACCCTCCACCATACTTTGAATATCATCTTTTGATAACAACCTACATGGATTACATGTAAGGACAAGTGACCTTCTCAGGAAAAATAGTCTTTAGATAGACATTTTACTAAAAGAAAGGCCACATAACAGAAACAGAGAATAATCTCTTTGATATCCTACATACAACTTGTGTAACAAAATTCACCACACTCATCTGTTGTCCTAATGTCTTATCTAAACTCTTGTCCTTTGTGAAGTATAGATTTCCCAAGTCTTCTCCGACTTACCTTCCCACTATAATGTTTTGAGGCCTTCACCTTCTCTTTCTCTCCCACGATCTCCTCAAAAGAGCATATAACAACAACAATAATACATATCCAATGGAGCATACTGTTTTCAACTATGAACGCTATTCGAACTTGCACGGCTTAAACCTAGAAACTATTAGCACCATATAGAAAAAGAATAGCCTACCCTGTTTTTTGCCGAAGTTTCCTGACAAAAATGTCTTGCTTAGTATTAATTTAGTAAAGGACAGAGTGTGTGCAGAGGGGAAGACTAATCAAAGATTAGTTTAAGGTTCCTAGATTAATGTTGCAACATAACCTTTTGATACAAGGCGGCAATAGGCAATGACGACTAGGAAGCAGCAAGCCCGCAACAACAACACCGGCTGAATGGCGACTAGGATTAGGACTTGTAGGTTCATTTTGGGATGTGTAAACAATTCCATCTCCGGAACATTATACTGAAATTCCAAATTCTAGAATCGAAAACTTAATACTTGCATTCATTATTCTTCATTTCTTTTCACAAGACGTAGCATATGTTCCATTCAAGTTTAAAATTGTTGAAACCAGAAAATAGAATGTCAAAACAGCAGCATATGATAATGAAAAGGTAAAGAAAAAAGAGTAGAGGTGACCTGAAGAAATCGTAGGTGTCGCGAGCAAAGGTGAGGCAAGGGTCCTTCAAGCTACGCATGTCTACATAATTAATATCAGCGGCGTCGACATCGGAGGAAGATGACGAAGATTGGGGAAAGTAACCGAGGGACTTCAAGCGGACGATGAAGGCCATCCATTCTGGCCATGGATGATGATGCTGATTATGACGATGAGAAGGAATGGTTTCCAAGGAAGTTGGCGCAGCCTCAGTAACAGAGGAAGAAGAAGAAGCGCAGAAGCGAGAGAATAGAATAGTAGGAGGAGGATACTGCGCCTTGGGTTTGGTGGTAATACGAAGAAACGAGAGGGACGAGAGAGAGTAGGGTGCTCGGATAATCATCTCTTTGTTGCTTAATAAGTGCAGTTCAGATGAAGTGTAGTTCAGATGAAGTGTAGTTCAGAAGAAGCGCCGTTCCTTTCTAGTCTCTCGCTCTTTTGCAACCCTTTCCCCCTAATGATGTGTTTAATACGGTGATTTGGATAGATACAAATGGAAGACCTTAAAAGAAAAAGAAGATATTTTTCTTCAGCTCGTCTTGCGAGAGACTGCCTATAGGTCCAATAGTTAATCAGCCACCCGCCACATTAAACAACCCACCCAATCGTAGTAACTTTGTTTCAATTAGTGGTCATTATATGTCAATTGGTGACCATTATATGTCTATTGGTGACCATTATATGTCTATTAGTGACCATTATATGTCTAATGTCAATAAGTGACTGTTAAAGCATAAGTTTGTTTACTATGTTAGTAAATTACTATTATTTCATTTAGTCACTAGTTTAATCTATTTGGTGCTTATTCTACCTATTTAGTACTTTAATAACTTTGTCTCTCAATGAAACATAAGAGATTAAATTAATATACGTCAATAAAGGACTACTTTAATTCATTAAGTGACTAAGTTAATACATTCAGAACCTAATTTAAATTCACATCATATGAAATTCAACTTAATAATAAAAACATATTACTAAACAACTAATAAATTGTAAATATTTCCTAATTTAATCCATTTCATCACCACTTTAATCAAATTTTGGAGTACTTTAACTTAATAATAAATTAAAAAGTTCTAAAATAATGAAAATTACTTATTCAATATAATATTTTTCAATAAGTCACTACTTTTATCCATTTAGTGTCTACTTTAGTCTAATTAGTGACTATTCAACGAATTAAATCTCTCTTCACCCCTCACATATGTCATCTCTCTGACTCTCTTCGTCTGAGTTTCTCCCCCGACGATCCAAACTCCGGCGATGAACATTCTCTGCCACAATGAGTTGGGTCGCCTCCTTGTCTCCAAACTCAGACGCGAACTCCATTGATTGGGGTGGGTCCCATGGGAGTAACGGTGATCGGAATATTCTCCGGCGATGAGGACGTTGCGGGAGACATTAGCGCCGGTTAGATCGGTGTAAAGCGACACCGTTTTCCACCAGTCTGACAGCATGTGTGTGGTGGCGGACGCGGCGGAGGAGGGGAGATGGAGTTGCGGATTAGGGTTTGTTGAGATGGGGCCCATTTGCTGTACCAGATAATGTAGACGTTAATGGGGGAGGATGAGAGAATTGGGCTGCTGCTGTAGTAAAATGCTTTGGGCTTAGTCAATTTATTTGAGCTTGGGCTGCCTAATTTTAACATTAAAATTAGGCATCCTCTTTAGATAATTTGTGTTTTTTCTTTGTTTGTCAAAAATAACCTACTTCCTCCGTAACACTTTAATGACAACAATACATATTTTAATCAAGTGATTTAAGGATATAAATGAATAAATTAATCAAAATGATTTTAATACAAGCAAGAATGAGATTAGAGGTTACTACTCTTGAAAAAAAATTGATTAATTGATTAATTTACATTCTTAAATCTATTCTTTAAAATGCGTGCAAAATCAATTGTTGTCATTAAACCGTTACGGAGGGAGGGAGTACAAGTTAGGACATAGTTCCCCTCTTATAGCATGAGGTACGGTCATGTATAATGGTCTTATTCAATAAAGGAATATGAAAATCTTCCATTTTGTTAATTTTTTATTGGAAAAATTGTCAAGAATAAGTCAACCTTTGTGTTGACCGCTTTTAACAAGTCTAGCTTCGTTTATTCCAGTAACAAGTTAATCTTGTATACCCTCCGCTTTTAACAAGTTTTTTTACAGGTTACCTGTTTTTAACTTGTTAGAGTAGGTCACTTATCCACGTATCTTATTTCAATTGGTTTAAATTATTTGATATTTTAAATTTTATATCCCTATTTTATTTCCTTTTTTTCCTTCTTTGTCCTCTTCCTTCTTCTCCACAACCATGACCACCACCACCGTCCTCCTCTTTCTTCGCCACAACCACCACTGAACACCACTCAACCTCAACCACTAAACACCCTCATTTTCCTTATTCTTATATACCCACCAACCACAACCACCGTCCAACACCACCACCTTACCATCTCTCTATATTAATTTAGCATCAAATAAACATCTCACCATCTTCCTCATCAAATAAACATCCCGACCACCGAGCCTACCCGCCGTTAGCCCAAGCGGCACAATCCTCAATTCCGGACATCTCGAAGCCAAAGCTTCCAAACAAACCCAACTCCCTCTAACATCTCTGCAAACATCTAACACCAATTCCTCAATCAATCTCAACCCAGAGAATAACCCAACAAGACTAAACTCAGCATCCTCAACACTAAAACCTTCCTCATCGAAATCTCGATCACCTTGGCAAATATCAGCAAGATGAAGAACCCTCAAACCCTTACACTTCCCCGGAATTGCTAAAAGCGCATCGTCCCCAACAAAGCCAATATACCTAGGATCAAAAACACAACCAACCCTACAATCCTTCAAATTAGGGCAAGCCTTAGTAATCTCAACAATCTCATTCGACTTAAAACCTTCATACAAAGAGAAATTCAACAAATTCAAGAAAACCAAATTAAACCCAATTCCAAGATGAGCATCAAGAGCAGGAGTAAGATCCTCAGTCCAATAATAAAAGTAAGACAAATCGAATTAAGAAGCGGACAATTCTCAAAAAGAGAAAAGAAATCAGACGCAAGTGGAGTATGATTAGGCCTCTGATTCCATCATACAAGCTTGATATGGGTAAGAAGAGGGGAAAAGGGGGAAAGAAGAGAGGGGTTATGTTTTTTAATTACTTTTTAAAACATAAATGTTAAATATCAAAATGGTTAATAAAATAATGACATGTGTCACTTTAACCTGCTAAAAAGGTTAACAAGAGGTCATAACCGGTTTTGACTTGTTAAAAGCGGAGGGTATACAAGGTTAACTTGTTACTGGAATAAACGAAGCTAAACTTGTTAAAAGCGGTCAACGCAAAGGTTGACTTATTCTTGACAATTTTTCCTTTTTTTTTTGATGCAAATGAGGGCAAGCCCCGGAAGTTATTAGATTTGAAGGAGACAACTTACTAATATCAACATTACAGGACAAGTTTGACACACCACGGTGCATTCAGACTCTTATTGGAAGACATCATTTAGATTCTTTCTAGTTTCAATTCTGTGACATGCACCCACATTTTCATAGAAGGTAACAGGGTAGTCAACTACTCTTCAAACAAGGACATCATATTACTCAAACGGGCTGTTTGTTTAGGGGGATTAAGGGGTGGTGTTGGGAGTTTATATCCCCATGGGTAGTATTCTCATGTTTGTTAGGGGGATAGCTAAATTCCCATGGATTGGAAATGGGATTAAACCCCCTCTTATCCCACTAAATAATACCTAAAGGGGGCAGGTATTAGGGAGGGGGATTAAATTTTGTGAAGAAATGACTTTTTTACCCTTAATGAAAATAAGGGGTGGAGAGTTAGTAAGGGTTTCTACGTAAAATTATCATTTAATCCCACCTTATCCTCAACTCATGACAAACAAGGGATAGAGATTGTTTTATCCTTATCCCACCTACCAATTCTCAATCTCACTCCCACATTCTAATCCCCAAACTCTCATTCCCACATAACATACGCTCCGAAAAAGCATAGGAGTTTGATGTCCTGACATACAAAAACCTAACACTTTCTTTGTATCTCTTTGCCAAAAATAAATAGAAAAATTGTCAAGAAAAAGCAAAAGATGTTTTGTTATGTTAAGTAAAAATCAATAGGAAAAATTTTCCAACAGTCAATCTATGCTTTGACTTTTAACAAGTCAACCTTTGGATTATCTTATAATAAGTAGAGCTTTCATAACCCCCGCTTTTAACAAGTTAAAACCGACTACCATCTCTTATTACATTCTTTAATAGGTTAAATTGACATTTGTCACTCCTTTATTGGATATTTTAATTTAAATTTATATGAAAATATATATATAAATAAAATTAAACCCCCCTCTCCCTCCCTACCACGTGAGCCCCACCTCCACCCAAACAAGCGTAAATACCACCCCCCCCTTAACTGATCCCCACAACCCCAAACACTACGACCACTACCTCAACCTACCCTACCACTTGAGCCCTACAACACAAAAATAACCCAACCCCACCCCACCACGCGATTTCACACCACCTGTATCAATATCCTAACCTCACACGAAACCACCTCACCAACATTAAATCCAGAACTCGTACCTTCACCATCACTAAAATCCACCAGAAAGCACCTATCCACCACCGGTTCCCACCCGGAACAACCTTACCACCACCATAAGCCACCCCAAATTATCTCACCCCATCCGGAAACTAGCCCAATATGTGAAATACACTCGTTCAACATCCCACCCAAAACCCATAACGAGAGATGAAAAGAGTTGTGGTAGTGGCGACAATAGTAAGAGAGAAGGAAAGTGGCAACGTCGGAGAGGTATTAGCAGTGGTGGTCTGATGATGGAGGATGCAAACGGGAAAGGTGGTGCGTGGTCTGTTGATGGAGGCTGCAAAAAGGAAAAGGTGGTGTGTGGTCTGTTAATGGATGTGGGGAAGTGGTGCATGGTCTTATGATATAAAAGGGGAAGGAAAATGAGAGGGAAGAAGGTGATGTTGGGTAGGGTTCAGTAGTGGTTGTGGCAAGGAAAGAGGAGGAGAGAGAAAAAGAAGGAGGAGGGTGGTGGTGGTTATGATAGTGGAGGGAAGAGGGAGGAGAGAGAAAAAAGATATAAAACTAAAAGTAAAATATTTATTTTAAATCAATTAAAATAAGACACGTGGACAAATGACCTAAATTAACAAATTACTAACAGGTAACCTATAAAAAAAATTATTAAAAGTTTAAGTGACATCAAGCTCTATTTATTCCAAGATAATCTAAAGCTGAATTATTAAAAGCAATCAACGCAAAGGTTAGCTTTTTCATGAAAATTTTTCCAAATAAACAAGAGTGATTTGATTGAAAATCGGAGTTTTGGATAGAAAGAAAGCTAATAGACTTTTTGCCCCTTTTTTGCTTTTCTTTTCGTTCCTTTGCTTTATTAATGACTAATCAAACACGTGATTCCTGCCAGATCCCCAAAAATACCAAACATTGGAACCTACAATTACTTTCATTTCCTCTGTTTTCTTTTCTCTACCTTGCATTTCCTTCCTTTACTAAAAAATACCAAACAAGTTGTAAGACTCCCCACTAAAAACTACCGCAGCAAAATAAAATTAGGAGAGTATAAATTATTCTATGCACCCTAGATCACAAGGACGCGCGTGATCCAGGGTTGAAACGCAGGCATTTCACGGCTCCGGCTCTCTTCTCCAACCAAAATCTTTGCTCTCTTCACCGGCCGAAATCGCGGCTTATTCTTGGTCCTCCGACCCCATCCTTTAATTTGTAGCTTATTGATTGAGATTCTTCTCAAAATTTCGCAAATTTGAAACTATGTTCATGAAAGTAATTCGAATTAAATGTAATTCTGCAAATCTCAACCCTAATTTAATATTTTCAAATATGTTATGATTGGCTGGAATATATATATATATATTAAATTAAATAAATGTTACCAATAGATACAATGAAAGGTACATATATTTATACTCCTTTTCAAAAGTGTAACTGCAAATGTACCTTTGAAATGAGTTATAGTATTTGTTGAAGAATATCTCTTATTAAATGTAATTCGAATTTATGTTCTTTGTCTTGTTTTTTCGTTTTCAATATCAACCCTAACTTAATCATTTTTAAATACTTCCCCAATTTTTCAACTTGCACCATTCCTCATTTTTCGAAGTTATAAATTACTTGCATCATTTCCTTTTTAAGCAACTAATTATCTCTACCTGTTTCCTATCACATGGGTCCACTATATTTTTCTTTTTCTTTATCTCTCTCCTCTCCCTAAATATATCGTGCATCAATTTAATGGTTAAAGGTATATTAGATTAAAAGAAAGTTACGAATAGATATAATGAAAGGTTCATATGTTTATACTCTTTCAAAAGTGTAACTGCAAATGTGCCTTTGTAATAAGTTATTGCACCTTTCACTGAATTCTTTTAATGACGCGCATATTTTGTTTACTTCGCACTCTTCGTTTTGATTGTCGATTACAAGGAAGCGTATAACCCATGGTATAAAAAATTCTTATTACTAATTTTGATAGTGGCATCTTCTACATATGTAAACACTCCAACTTCTTCATACCGCTCTCCATTTGCTAAAACGTTTTAGTAAAGGTCCAATAGCTACATACCCAAACCCTACTAAGGATCCTAATAATAGAATATTAGTCCTAAACCCATGCAAAAGCATGGAGATATTATTCGGTAAATGGACATAAAAAAATATTCATTAAAATAAAATGATAACATTAGTTGTATTAAAGCCATAGGTATTAACCACTCTTATGTAATTACAAGCAAAAGCGCTTATTCTTAGCAATGTTAAACTTATGCCTTATATTAAGGTTGAGGCCCCGTCATTTTAACATATTGTTAGGTATTATTTGCAAAAAAAAAATATTATAAGCATTATCATTAAGTATCATATCAATCTTTAAAATAAAATCTTGTGTCACTTATTTTATTGTAGAATGTTGAGTAATTCGACTAAGCCCTATCAGCTGCAACATAGACAAACCAATTATCCTATAAATATTTCATTTTTATATTATTATAATAAGTTATATTATAAATCAATAAGTATTTTAAACAATATTGAGTTCTTTATAGAGATGTGACTTGGGGAATGAACTGTTAAGAAATTAAGATAATAGTTAAAATAAAGCATTTTGGTCCCCCCAAAATCGTCCTTCCGTGTGTTCATAATCCTTCTCTCTTCATTTATGACTATTACTTTCTCTCTCTCCCACTTTTTCTCTATATCGAATGTTATTAGGATTTCTTTTGAGCAAATTTACCGACCATTTATTTCAAAGGTTGAATAGTTAAGATTTTGGTACATTTATTAGTTGAAGCTTTTCGATCAATGGTGTTTGTGCTTTGAGGTTTCTCGTGACCATTTTTCAAATATTGAAATATGCATTTTATATAGGCTTTTAGGCCCTTTTCCCCTTGCTATTCAAAGATAATTTAAGCTTATGAGCTCCTTATTGTATGATTTTGATGTCTTTGGTGTTTTTTGAACTTTATTAGTGTAGAATCTGTAGATTAGGTTTCTTATGCTATTTCTTGCCTACAAAAGCAAGTCAGTTCACAAATGATGTTTGAGCAATCCAGAGTGATTTTAGATCTCTTTGATCAAAAGATGTTAATATGAGCTAAAGGAAAGGTCGCTCAGTCGACCAAGTACGCAAGCCGTTTTGGAGCATATTTGAAGAAACGTCTATGTTATTTCCGCCCCGCCGACTGAGCAAAGGCTGCCCGACCTAGCTAAGAGCGAACAGATTACCGGGCGATGTTGATATCGAAGATTTGAAGACTTATTTATTTGGAGCAAAGTTTTATGTTAGATAGAAATTCTAAAAGATGTTGGCCTTCTTTGGTGCTCAGCGAATAGCAGATACATTAGCTTGTTTAACTAGTTGGTGAAATTAATTGATTTGATTAATTGTTTGTATTAACTATTTTTGTGAAAATGTTGGGTAAGTGTTACTGATAGCGAGCTGACAGTTGATGTCTAGTAAAATGACATATAGGGACATGAGCATACTTTATTACCTAAGAGTGATGACTTTTTATTGTCAATTATTTTGTAAAGAATTAATTGATTTAACACATTGAAATTCATACTACTTCTATTTATATTTAATTATCACACTTTCCTTTTTAGTTCATTTCTTTTAAATAGTTACATTGTTATGTTTTCCACTTTAACTAAATGTCACCTCCCTTTCTCCTCTCTTTCAACAGCTTTGGGCTCACAACTCATTTAATAATCCATTTAGTAATACACTTAACATCATCTACCATTGTGTTTTTACTTTTTCAACTTTCTCTCTTAACAATCACCCAATGTTTTTCAACACCCTCCTTGATTCTCCCCAAAGTGAAGTTTAACTATTAAATAAAGAAGGATGGAGTATATTGCTTACTCCATATACATATATAAGGCCATTTAATTACAAAAATCAATTATTACTAATACAAGAAAAATTTGCTAGTTCACATAATTTAATTGAAAAAATAGATATATACTAAAAAGAGGTGAGTAGCTCTATAAAAGATAAGAAAAGGAGCTCGACAAAGAACGAAGAATAACAAAGAACTCATTTGTGACTTTAAATTTGTAATGCTATCAACCTAATCCTATTTAATTTGTCAATCCTAACACTATTGTAACTCCTAATATTCCTAAACTATTTTTAACTTATTCCAAGGCTTCTGCTATTTAGAACCAAAAGGGTTTTTTATAGCGCAGGTAGAGACCTTATTTCTAGAACAAACCCAAGTCCCCTCCCACCCTTATATTCACCTCTGCCAATCCTCCTAATCCCCACCTGCTTCCTCTCCTGCCTCCTTCCATCGAAGTTGCTCACCGAAAACCACCTCGAATATGAGATCTTTTCGATGGCGTTGTTTCCTCGGCTTTCTTTCTTCATCGATGCTACAAGATTGATCTTGGAAGTCTTTTGATATTGGCGGTTGCCATCGCCGCCACAGAGAAAATGTGAGCTAACTTGATTTCGCTCCAACGCTATGGTGATCGTGAAATCATCGCCTTTAATTTGGCCACCTCACTCAGACCAATATCTTATCGCCTTCAACATGTTCGCTGTAAACCTGTCCCGAAGCCTTTATGCTTCTTTGCCCCGACCGACTAGACCGACATGGACTCTTCTTGGAGAAGTATTGTTTGCTTCTTCAGAAAGCTCGTCCTTTTCTTTTCCTTTTTATGTATATTTAGTTTAATTTTATTTCTTAGATTGTATTAGTTTTTTTGATTTACTGTTTTAATTTTTCTGACTTTGATCAATCCCCGAGATAGTGAGACTTTAGTCATATCATTGTACTTTTTGAAAAAAAATAAAATAAATTCCAAGGCATCCTAACAAAGCTTCACTTTTCTTATATATCATCATTATGTGCTTCAATTATTCCTCCTCTATTCATTCACTTAAGGTCTTCTTGACACAAAGCATGCTTCTAAGACACTAATTTTAGGCTAAAACGCAACAAAGTGTATCTCTTCTTTTATGGATATTCATGCGTACATGGTTTAAGTATATGTACACTAATTTCATATTTTATGTAGAAATGTTATTATGCTATTGCTATTTTGATCTAGAGAATCTTAATCCTAATGCTAATGTTGCTGCTAATAAATTTCACAAAACAGATATTGATAAAAGAAAGTAGAAGAGCAAAGTAGAACAAATAATCTAAACACCAAATAACCGGGCAATTAAAATACGAGAAATTTATGAAAATATTAAACACCAAAAATTGAGGAGCATATCTGTCTTTTGCATTATGCAAAAACAATGAACCGAGTAAAAATAATGAGAGGATTGAGCTTAATCCTTTTTTTCAATTAACTTAGCCCTGTTTCGTTTAACAGACGGAAACAGAACGGTAAGGGATAAGAGAGGGAAAGTATTTGATAACTGTTATTGTTATTTCTTATTTGGTTTAAATACGGAATGGAAAAGGAATCATTGTTATCAAACCAATAGATTTTCAGACAAAAAAAGGAATATCGTCAACGAGACAACGATATCAAAGTCTTAAATTAAAAATAAACTACAATTTTTATTATGAAAAAGCAGAGACATGGATTTTCCATTAACAACATCATACATCCAACCCCTAAAGGAATACAAAACTAGATTCTTTCATAAATTTTATGGGATTATTATAAACAAAAACTATAGATTTGAAAAGAACATGACCAAAATTAACAAGTTCAAATGTCCGAATGTATGATGTTTGAGTATAAAAAAAAAGAGAATTATAGATAAAAGCTTACATCTATGAAATCAGTTCCCTAACTAACATATAAACAAATGCATACGCATAGATCTTGTAAAAAATGCTTAACCTTTTTAGATCAAATAGCAACAAACACAATCAACAAAAAGAAAAAGCAATATGAAAAAGCAATATTTGGGGGGGGGGGGATGAAAGAGAGAGTGTGGAATGTTGGAGAGCAGAGTATGACAACACTTTTGTTAGAGCATAGTAGATGATCTGTTCTTGTTTTTCCATTAGGGTTAGAGGAAGAGGATGACTTTTGTTATCTTAGGTTATTAAGGTGTAACAATGTAGCGAATCGGGTTAAGAAAAGAGACATTGTAGCTCAACCAAACACCCCAAAAACGAAATAAGGAATTCCATTCCGTTTTTGGGCCTTATCTTTGCCCAACCAAACATGGGCTTAGTACCAAACAATTCTAATGGATTATTGGACAACCAAACCTTTAATTTCACTCCAATTCTCTAAATTTAACTCAAATCTATTGCTGTTAAGCAAGTCGATATTTATCAATAGTTACTAACAATTTTGGATTGACTTGTCAAAACTCTAATAGTGGTGTTTGGTAAGAGAGTTTCAATAGAGAGTTTTGGGGGGTGAAAACTCTATTTTTAGAGGATTATGTGAGAGAATTTGTGAATTATTTTTTTTGTCCATAATTATAATACTAATATATTAATTAACATGTCCCTAATACAAAAGATGATCAGCTTTTAGCAATCAATTAAACTTTAGCAAACACATTTATGTGAAAACTTAGTCAAATCCGCTGAAAAAAATAAAACTATAAACTCTAATATCTATCCGCTAAACACTAAACTCTAAACTTTATCTACCAAACAGGGCCTATGTTTTCTTCCTTCATTGTAACCATTCATTTTCCCCTTTGAAGGAAACTTTAAGGAAAGTTGGGACAACATTTTCCATGTATCTCTTCCTTCATAGATTGCCGCCAAAGAGGAATAGTGCCAACCAAAGTCAACTGTAACATAGAATTAAAAAATTGGCGTGAACTAGAGGTTTATTACAAGTGACTGGTCAGACCTTGTTGGATTTCCCAGTGCATTTTTGGCCTCTTCCGTCATTCAATTTCAGCTTCCAGTTAACCCCCTCTTTCTTTCTCTCTCTCCCTCCATTTAAGACCCCCCAAACACAAACAATGATGTCTTCCCCACTTCCATTTTGTTGTCGAAGTGCTCCCTATTTCCTATTCCCTTCTCTTTTGTGGATTCCTAATCTCCATAATAACGTTTATCAATGAAGTTGCTGTTCCATCTCCTTTCCAAATCTTGTTTATAAAAATGTCTTCCATCACTAATATGGGTAGAAATAATAACAAGTATAAGTTCAATATTGAGGTAGCTATGGAGTTTATTAAGCAATTAGCCATTGATAGACCTGTTTACTTGCTTCTTGTGCCTTTGATTTCTGCTATTTGGGCTTTTGAGAGATGGGTTTTCTCCATCTCCACTTGGGTTCCTCTTGCCATTGCTATTTGGGCTACTCTTCAGGTTTTCTTCTTCTTCTTTGTCTTTTTCTATTTTAAACCTTAAGAAGTAAGTAGTTGGTGTATTTTTAATTATCAATTTATTTGTTTGTTTTGTTTTGTTTCTTATTTTCTTAAGCAGTCTTATTATTAGTTGACGACGAATTCCTTTTTTAAAGAAATAATAATAATTGTAAATGATGATTATATGTTTGCATTTTAGCTTTTTTATTTTATGGGTTTTTCTGTACTTCTGGATACTCTTACTCTTTATCTATGATTTTTTTCCCCAAGACCTGTACTTTTGAATTGGATTAATTGAAAAACATTTCAGTTCAATTCAGCTCCTCCCTTTTGTCCCACAATTACAATTTAGTTCAGTTCAGAACATTTCAGTTAACTCCGATCCAGTTCATTTCATTTCATTTCACTCCAATTCTTGTGAAAAGTATTTCTCCCGTCCATGTTAGCATATTGTTGCTGATTTTTTTCAAAACTCCCAGACTAAACTGTCATTGACATTAGTGGCTGAGTCCTTTGGGCTGGTGATGCCAATAATGACCTACATAAAAGGCAGACTGTCGATGGCATAAGTGGGTCCTTGGCTTGCAAGAGGCTATAGATCCAAGGTAAATGAAAGGCATGCTCATAGTTAGACATCAGCTGTAGATTTCCAGCTTCGACAAATTCGTTGAGACAACATTCTGAGCTGTCGATTAGTTCTTCCTCTTTTTGAATTTGAACACCGTGACGTATGAAGGCGTTGTTGAGTGTAGTTTAGCGAGTTGGATCGTGGATGAATGATTCAACTCAGGGAGGAGAGATGATCAATGGTGATAGTTTTGAGGAACTGGTTGTTGTTGTTGTTGCGGCGGCAATGACGACGATAGAGTTCGGAGATGACGGTGAAGTAGAAGAGGAGGAACTTTTAAAAGCTTTGTTTGTAGGATTATAGGTACTATAAGCGAAATTTCATGAATCTAATTCATAAGCACCTAAAACAGGATCTCATGCACATATAATTAAGGATCATATAATAATTAATTACCAACCTCTTGATGCGTGATTTCAACTGGTATGGCGGGATTGAATACTTCAAAGTATAGCCAACGATCTTGGAGAAAGAATCTCAAACGTGATTCCTCTACTTAGTCCACCAATTTAGATCAACACTCCACCAATGCTAGTTGAAAGGAAGAAAGAAAGCGTTCTTCTTTGGAGAAAATAATGAGAGATACTGTATCTTATTTTCTGACTGTCTGACCTTTAAATTGGAATAATTTGGTCAAATAATCTCCTCTCATCTCCCTCTTGGGCCGACTACCCTATAGCCTTTATGGGCTATGAGTTTCTCTTTTGTTGATCCAAATATTATGTGTGACCTTGTAGGATCCATTTAAGTGCGCTTCGGGTTTATTATTTACTAACCCAAAGGTCTATAGCGTTCTATAGCAAGACGTAAAGACGACCCAATTAAATGAATTATTATCTCCATAATACAATCCATATTATATTTAGTAATTGCATTAGAGTCGAGGACACAATTCCTTCATTGTTAACCTGAACATGATGCAATTTTGACTTATAATTATTCTTTTAATACCAAGCATTAATGGTATGCCATGCTATGTTAGTGTGACTCTGCGTACCCATGTAGACGATTGGATTTCATTGTGGTTTAGGAAATGCTAATTATTTTAGACGATGAACTTTCAAAAGCTTTTGTTTATTTGAACATGATGCATCGATCATCCTTCTAATTACCAAGCATTAAAGGTATGCCATGCTATGTTACTCGGACTTTTGGGGGACATATGTTACTGGGATGTCCGACAAGGGCACGTGTTCAATTGTCCGTCAATTTTACAAAAATTTTAGCCTAAAATAAAGTTTTGAAGTATTCATACCCATGTCCGACAAAGTATGCAACACGAGTACTTGAGGTAAATGTAATAGCCTAGGTTTCTTGCTTTCACTGAAATCAATGCACCCAATGATATGCACATAAAACTATGGTAGCCTAGGTTTCTTGTCTAGGAAAGTATGGAGTATCTTTGTAATGACAAAGGTGTGTACAAGGACAGCTTTCGAGTGACTGCTCACTCCTTACAATAATAAGCTACACTACAAAACTAATTACTCCTTTTTTCATGAATGAATAATGCTAGCACAACCCACTTCATGCCTATTGCTCTCCTCTTGATTGATCTGGTCATGCATTTCCCAAATTACCCTTAGCAACCTCAGTGTTGTTGTCCGTCTTGTTGTGATGTGCATAGGTATATTTAATAGGAGGCTTGGTCTTGGCTTGGTTCATGACAATACCGCCCCCCAAAGAGCCATCTTGTCCTCAAGATGAAAATGTGGAAATTGTTCATTGAGAGTAGCAACATCCTCAAAGTGGCATCAAATGTTTCATTTCACGAGCACTTCTCGAGTCTCTCCTTGAGGATGTGGTGTGATCCAGATCTGTGCTATGGCTTGTGGTTGCACTTCCAACATCATGCCAGCATTGAGGTGAGGAGGGAGGTCTTGTGATGGTGTGAGAGGCCCTACGTTTTCGAGATGTGGAAAACATGGTGGATTTTAGTGTGTCCATAGAATGCCTTGAATGTGGTCATTTGAGTGGTAGCCATTATGAGCGCTGCTGCGGCCTGTCCACTAGCTAAACACCTAAGTAAGTATCCACGACCTTGTTGACGATCTCTGTTTAACCATTGTTAACCATCCGTTTGTGGGTGGTACTCCGTGCAATGTAAAGAGCTCTTGCCAAAAAAGGCTCATGAACACTTAAAGGAAGACAATAGAAGACAAAAAAGCATGCGACTATCTTTTTCACAAACTGAGCTGCAACCATCATGGGTGTTTTAGACCAATGACATGAGCATACTAATTACTAAGTGAGTGGATCCACCACTACCATCAAGGTACTAACGCCATGTGACCTAGGCATCCCTTACACGAAATACATCGTGATGTCTTCCCAAACCTGTGTCAGAATGATCTGTTGGAATGATGGCCAGGACCTACCACACTTTGGACGAACGATTTGCCCAGGGTGCACATAGTGTGTAATAGCTTTCCGCATCCCATACTAATACCACACTTTGGGCTGCCCTCAAGTAAGTCTTAAGCTCTTACACGCCCCTGCCCCAAGGTAAATCCCGTCATAGGTCGCTGCAAGTGCGGCAATTCATTAGCCAAACCCTTGATGTACTCGTCCTCGGCGATCAGGGTTTGTATGGCTGCCCAATCCACCCCGCAGCACTGAACAAGGCGTGAAGTCCATAGGTGGTCCATCTCGATGCGACAATGCATCACCGACTCAGTTAGAATTGCCGAGCTTGTATTGAATCATAAAACCAAAGCCCATTAATGTTGAAACCCCCTGTGATATTCGGCCTTCACTTCAGGTTGCTCAATTAAATATTTAAATCTCTGTTGATCCATGCGTACCACAATTCGTCGCCCTAACAAATAGTGACGCCACATCAAAACCGTCAACACTATGGCCATTAATTTCTTCTCATAGATGGACTTACGCCGCGCTCGTACTCCCAAGGTATGGCTATAGAATACAATACGTAGTTCCGGCTCCAATCCAAAACCTGGAGGTGTCGACCTCCATTATAAATTCCCTTCGGTAATTCAAAAGCCTTTGTTTCCTCTGTCTTCCACCAAAGTTGTCTTTCTTGAGTTGCTCAGTCAACGTGGCTGCCAATAGTCCGTATCGTGCCATAATCAGACCAAGGAAACCTCTTAATAATTTGAGATTTCAAGGAATGGGCAATTCAACCATGGCTTTGATCTTCTCTGCCATCTACTGCCACCCTGTGTGCGGAGATAATGTGTCCAAATACGACACCTTTTAGCAATGGCTTAGGAAAGCTAATAATATTTTTTATAGCGTAGGAAAGCTTATTTTAGCCATGGACTTTCAAAAGCTTTTGTTAGTCTGAACGTTATGCATTTTAAACTTGCTATTATTGTTTTAATTACCAAGCATTAAAGGTATGTTGGTAAACGGGAGGCACCTTTAGGAGTCTAATGGTGTTTTATTCTATTTTGGTGGCCTGTTGGCTGGAATGTTTGCTATAATAAGTTTGTTCCTTGGTTAGGCTTTCTCAAGGAAAACTTTTTCCTTACCAAAGTGATGTGTTCCTTACTTTGTAAGAGGCTGCAGTACCTTTCTTGTCAAGGGCCTTTTCACTTAGGACGGGTTTTTGTTGCATGCAAGGCCAATTTTTCTTACCGGGTTCATATAGAAACGCCTCAATTTTATAAAAGAAGAAAAAAAACCTAATCTCTTTTCTAAATTTTGTTTGCTTTCATGAGGATATTTTTGTCATATCAAGTGGTGAAGCTACCTAACTCGTAAGCCAATAGAGCTTTCCATTAAGTGATAAAGTGTCCCCTTTTCTCATTAGAATCTAAGTTATGAACACAGGAACACAATCTCAATGTGCAACGGAGTTTTTCATAATGTAGGACATTGAAACATGAAAAAGAGGCTGTAAAAATACAAATATTTCTTATGAAAACTGAAAAGAACTAGTTACACTAATAACTACAGTGTATAAATTTGAGTCAAGCTGCATTTAATAAGTAAAGTAAGATAGATGGAAAGAAAAAGGTACTGTGGAGATCTAGAGGTACGAATGAGGAGTCTTGATATTGTAATGGTGCTTAGTCTTAGTTTCCCAAGTTTATTTTAGCATTTGAAATCAAATATTTTAGGAGAGGGAAATTTTCTATGAAGTTGTTTTTGCCACGGATAAGAGTAAGACTAGTATGAAGTGAGGCTTTGATTGCTGATATGTCCATTTAAAGTAGACTACGGCATTAATTGCTGATATGTCCATTTACAATATGTTTGGATAACAATGGTGGAGGGAAAGGGAGGGGAGGGAAGAAGAGGGAAGGGGAAGGAAAGGAAGATGAGGGAGAAATTGAGCTTGCATTTTCCCTCCAAATCTTTCCAACGTGAGAAGGATTTGGTTCATTAAAGAGGGAGGGAAAATCAATCCTTCGATTTCCTTCCCCTTCTCTCCCTCTATGTGATACCCGAACAAGAGAGCGTGGATCCCTCCCTTTCTCTTCTCTTCATTTCCCTCCATTTCCCTCTATCCAAACAAGCTGTAAAGTAGACTACTGTGGCATTGAGATAGAGAATAAGTGACTGAAACTTCTTCTAGGTGCCAAGCTTTTATGGTTTCTTATCCTTTAATAGGAAATTTCGATTTCTGTTTGATGAAAAGTAAAGTAGAAATGCAGTTGTTTCTTTATTTGCTTTCTGCACTTGAGTAACTTATCTTGTCCTTCCTTACTTCATCAAATTCTTATCTTCATATTTCATAAAGATACACCTATTCTGAAGTCCTTAGGTGTTGAACTCTTAGACTAGATGCATATGTTGAAGCCTGTATCGTAGTAGATGTGTAAGAAGTTTAAGCTGGTCATTTGGATAGTAACTTCTATAATGCCAACCTTTCAAGATTCTTTTTCTGTCGAGGAAATGATACCTGGATCTCCATGTTCAATGGTAGGCTCCATTGTAACCTCAATCACAATATGAGAATGGGTTTGAGATTACAGTTGGCCACCTAATTTTGTTCAATTAGCTTAAAAGGTATGCCACTTTCATGGGTAAGTTTGACTTTTTGGATTGCACTTCACGGCCAGTTAGTGAATTCTGTAACATTGATCTGCTATAAAGAGGAGAATCTCTTGGCTAGTCAAGTGGTCAAAGGAAAACCTACTCTAACTTTCTACACACATACATGTTTGGCAATAATATATGGGTGTCTCTTTTTGTTTGCATGGGATGTGAATGTTATCTTTGTACTTTTAGATGAAGCCATGGATATGTTCATTTTTTACCGTAAAATATGCTGAATTAACATAAAGATATGAGATATGTTCAATATGGGTACTTTTTTCAGTTCTAACATGAGGCATTACTCTGGCTTTAGTATGGAAGCTATCAGCGCAGGATTCTTGCCGAAGAGTTGAATAGAAAATGGAAGCGAGCAATACTAGTTGCATCGGTACTTTTACATATTCATATAAACTTTACACTCTCCTCACTTAAGACTAGAATCTCAATGTGACATTTAAGAAACTTCACAGCCAACTACTGCACTGGAGCACTGTGAGTGGCTGAACAAGTTTTTGTTAGAAGTTTGGCCAAACTACATTCACTCTAAGCTTTCATCAAGGTTTTCTTACATCGTTGAGGTTGGTAGCATTCTTTTGCCTCCCTTTATCTTTTTCTTCCTTTTTTTGTGTGTTTGTGCCAAGTTACATCTTGGTTTATGATTCTAATGTTTCTATCTATTGCATTGTTCTTTCGTTTGCCATATGCGGGTTGGTCTTATTATATTGGTGAAATCGATTACATCTTGGTTTATGATTCTAAATGATGCTTTAGTGTATAATATGATATTGATTATAGCAGAATCGGATCTAGGATATTAAAATTTAGGGGGAGGCAGGCTTAACCAGTGGATAAGGACCAACCCACAAATGGTGAACCAATCAAGTACACCATAAGCCTAGCACGCAAATTGACAATAACTTCTTTACACAACTTAATAGTGGGAAATTGAGCTTTGATGATGACAAATCCAAACTTTACTTGGAGATATATCTATGAATAATTTTGTGATCTCATACAACTTAATAATTGTTAAAAATGTATTTTGAGAAAAATCAGTGGTTAGAGTTTGAAATAGAGAAGAATATTGAAAATGTGAAGGGTTAAAAAGAAAGAGGTAAGCTCGACTTGGGTATTGACAAGGTCCGAATGCGTCCACATAATGCCTTCCAAGTTCCCTTTAATTATGTTGTAGTCTTTTAGACCACTGGACTAAGGAGTTCGATATAAGATATGTGCGGACTGGGTTTAATAATTTTAAAGTTTGCGTTTGAGCTGAAAAAGCATATTTTTTGGTGGGAAACATGCCAGGTCTCCACCACTCATGATTGACTTAACATTTTGATTTAGTCATTTAACTTAAAATTGGATGCTTTTTCAGAGACGCATGAAGTACCGAAAACCGAGGCTTGTGGTGAGTAGGAAGAATTCTCTTTCATGTTCATTTTCAGTAATGGCTGGCACACTTGTATGATTTATTTACCGGAAGTTTTTAATCTAGGAAAGATTTGAACTCGAAGAGTTTTCACTTGGTTCTTCTCCTCCTAGCTTGGGGCTTGAGGGGATGCGCTGGTCAACTGTTGGAGATCAGGTATGTTTTCTGTACTGACTGTGTTTATTTTTCTCTATTTCTTTTGAGGCTCAGTTTATCATACCTATAAGTGGAACCTTTTCTATCTTTTATGATAGAAAACTATTTTGTGGCCCTGGCGATGCCCCGGGTCCATTTTTATGTTTAATCGAGTTAGAATAATATTCTTCATCGATGATTAACTTTCTGTTTTTAATAATAAAGTTGGATACATAATTTAAGAACCAATAAAACAATATAAAAGGATCATGAAACATTGTAATGAAAGATATCTCTTCACTTTTTCGCAAATCTTGATTAAGGTAAAAGGAATTGTTAATTGCAATTTGACAACAAATATGAATATGGCTTGGTGGTAGTGCCTGTGACATTCCAACTACGAGGTCGTGTGTTAAAAACCTATTACTTGCATTATCATGTACAATGGTGATGCTGACATGATGACACGTGGCAAACTGCAATCCTAGCCTACCTATTTTAATATATAGATATATAAATAGATAAAGTGTTTCGGAGATTAGATTTCTAACCTTTTTGTTACTCTATCACCTGTAAAGTTGTCAAACAATTTCCAAATGAATGCATCTGTTGATTATTTTGTCTGTGATGGCCTAAAAGCCCTCAAGCAACTATCTTCAGTATGAAGGTAGGAAGATATTGTCGAACTTATGGATCTTTCTGTAAATGTTACCTATTCAAGTGTGATAATTATTTCTAAAATCATGCTGCACTATTATTGTGGCTGTTATATTGCATTGGGTATGACAACCCATTACTAAAGCTGTTACACGAACCCATATAATTTATTTTCATGTTTACGCACCTCTTGGCTGATAATTTGGCTTTATCTAAATTGGTCAATTTACATTGAGATTTCTATGGGTGAGGTAAGCAAGCAAGAATCTGATTATGCAAGTCAGTGACTGCAATTAATAGCGTCTGCAGGCATAACTTCTTTTATATATGGAAGAGTTGCAGACATTCTTTGTCATTAAGGACCAATATTCTGCGTAAGTAGTAGCTGCAATATGGGGATGAAATTTCTTTATATTGACAAATGAGTGTGCTCAAATACTCCAGCATGCCTTTTGATTTGTGGCAGAGAATACTGCATACAAGTTTCGTCTGGGACACTGAAGAGATGAACATTATGCTGCTTGCGAAACTAGCCAAGCCATTGTATGGGACTGCTCGTATTGCCATAAACAACCTCCACATTAAGGGTGATGTATGATCTGCTTTACTCGTGTATCATCATTCTCATTTATCTGATTTGAGGTCATATCATATTCATGTTATATTGTACATATCAATATATCTAAAAATGGTGATGGTGACTTTAGGAGACATAGAATGGTTCTTAAAACCTTTATCCTGTATTGTCATAATGATCTTTGTGTTAGTAATCTTTTTGGGTCATCCATGTTGTTTGCCAACTTGATTGGTGTGAAAAACCCGTAATTTGATCTCCTGGTAGCTTAACAATCTGTCAACTTTTTACTTATTTATGCTACTCTAGTACTCTACCTCGTGTTTAAGACAATTTGGTATATCTGACCAAGTATCCTATCTAAATATTTTGCTAGAAAGGTTATTTCTTCATGTCCTATTTCCCAGTGTAGCCATAAGTGTCACTACCACTTTTTAGTTTGTCCAAGTGGCAAACCTACTGTATTTTGAATTAAGTGTCAAATAAATGCATATATTCGACCGCCCTTTTCTTCCTAGGTTGAGTCCTTCCAGGCATTAGGTAAATTGGAGATTCATTTTAAGGCTTTATGCTGTTTTACGGTGAGGCTTACTTACCCTTCTCCACCATAATATAAATTTATGCCTTAATCTTTCAAGAATTTAATTTAATTTGTATTGTCATAAGCCTTTTTGGTAGCTGTTTCTTAGGGTCATGCCTCAGCAATTATGGTTTACTCCCTGTGTCCCCATTTTTTTCCACATAGAGTTTGGGTTAGTTTTTGTTGGTCGGATAAAGTTGATACAACACAATATCAACGACAACACAACCTTATTTCCAAAATGATATGGGGTTGGCTAACATGAATTGTCATCTGAAACCGTTGAAAAAAAAAAGAAAAAGCGAGGGAAAGAGATAGAAAGAAAGAAAGGAAGAAAGAAAGAGAGAATCGACAAATGAGGCAAAACTAAACAAAAAGGAAAACACAATGATGAACAAACACAATGAGAAAAAACAAATAAATAAGGTAGTTACCTCTTCCTCCATGTGAATTCTTTCTCTCCACTTATCCCTCTCAACGTCATGCTCTCATCGATCCCAAGTAAACCCATATCACTATAAACTACCTTCATCCAAGTCATCTTAGGTCTTCTCATGCTCCTCACAATTTGATTACTCCTCCACAATGTTACAAGGAACGGGGTACGATTCGAAACGGGGAACGAAAACGAATACGCGGAACGTTACCCAAAGTGAATCGGGAACGATTGGGTACGAAAATAATTATATATATATATGAAAAATATAGATAATTTATGAAAAATGTTTAAAGTAAGCACTAAAAAGTAAAAAAAAGTAAAACTTCAATTTTTATTTATTATTTTAATTATTATAGTATTAAAAAACTTAAATACCACTTTGAAAAAACGTGGGTCATCAATCATCATTTATATCAAGTAACCTCTTCCTCTTCTCTCTCTCTTCTCTCCTCATATCATGTTAAACGGTTCCCCCCTCTCTCCTCTCTCTTTCTCTCTCTTCCTCTTCATCTGTGCCACTGACAATTTCTCATCTTCCTCGTCTTCTACTCTGTATCTTCTTCTCTTGTACAATTTCTCAACAATGGCGACTGAAACCCTAATTACACCTTCATCGAAAACCATCAAAAGCACCCGAAAGTGAAGATAGTAGAAGGAGCTCGCCTGACCTCGAAACCCTAGATTTGTGAAGGACGTGCCATAAACGTACGGGAACGCGAGCGGCGACGATGTGTGGACGCGTCGTTCCGCGATCCGGGACGAACGATTCAGATCGGAGATCGGCCTCCGTTCCACGTTCCCGGTATCATTGCTCCTCCAATCTTCAAGTCTTCTAACAGGTGCATCATTTGGTCTCTGTCTCATGCCCTAACCGTCTTAAGCGATTTTCCTCATCTTTCTGCAATAGATGGACCTCAACTTTTTCTCGGATTACCTCATTTCTTAACCAGTCATTCCTTGTGTGGCAACACATACCCATAACATACGCATCTCAACTAAGCATTCATCTTACTGAACATGGAATGCCACTATATGACACTTGGAACCATATAACAAAGCATGCGTAATTTCCGTGCGGTAGAATGTCCCTTCAATCTATGGGGAATGCCGAAATCCGAAAGGAATCCGGTGGCGCTTTTCCATTTTAACCAACCCGCGTTATTTCTATGAGTCACATCTCATGGAGTTCTCCATCCTTTTAGAGAATAGACCAAGGTAGCGGAAGACATCCAATCCTTGAACCACTTTTCCATCCAATGTGATCGCCGTGTAGTGCTTCTAACCACCCCCATGCTTCTAAATACTCAGTCTTGCTGGCTTCTAAGGTGTCTCCACATTTCCAACTTACTTTCAACCCACGGTATATCATCTTGAAATGGCCTCGTTAACTTGTCCATGACTAGAGTAAAGAGAAAGGGACTAAGTGCAATTGCTTGATGCACTCCAATATGTAGTCCGTACATTCGTAGTGACGCCATCATACATGTCCTTAATGATATCTATATGTTTTTGTGAAACACCTTTCTTTGCCAATGCCCACCAAAGTATTTCTCTTGGGACTTTGTCATATGCCTTCTCCAAATCAATAAAAACCATATTACACCTTTGTTCCTATCCCAGTAATGTTCCATTGTCCGTCTCATGAGATGGATAGCCTCTATTGTTGATCTTCCCGCATAAACCCAAATTCTTCGATATCTTCACATGTTTCCTTATTCTTTGCTTACGTCCTAGAGTTTCATCATATGACTCATTATTTTAATCCCTCAATAGTTCTTATACAAAGGAATCAAAGTACTCTTCCTCCACTCTTTTTTGTTGCAAAATGCTTACACTCATTCGATTCCTCTCCCCTTTAACACCTCCAAACTTCATTAGGTATGCCTTTCAGCCGTAGCTTTCTTCAATCCCATCTTTTTTCAAGCTACTATGACTTCTCCTTGTGACTCCTCATAAACTCTTGTTTTAACATACATGGTGGGATGTGTACATTCCGATATCTTGTGCCGATCGCCATTGAACAAGGTATCAAAGCACCAGTAGATTGCTTTTCTCGAACCAAGTGTTCATAATACAAAGACCATACACTAATGCAAAATCCAAGAGACCACTTCTTGCTTCGTTTCTCTCTTCATACCCAAAACCTCCGTGAATGCTCTAAAAGCTAACTCGACTAGTGCCCACATGTTGAGATCCCGACCAATGATCGATTTTTTACTACTAGGCACACATTGCACAACCTCCTCTAAATCCTCCTAAAGTTGTTGTTTATAGATGCACCCAATCCTACTTGTGGTGCATAAGTGCTTATGATAGTTACAACCTCAACCTCTATAACTAACCTAATACTCATAATGCGCTTATGATAGTTACAACCTCAACCTCTACAACTAACCTCTATAAGCACTTAAGACCTTAAGGGGATGTAAGAGTACCTCATAATTACTGTAGATATGTGGTCCAGAAGACAAGCTTCATTGATAATCCTATTTAACAAGCTGCAAACATAATCCTTATCGGCTATTTGTTATTAAATGTAATTCTGCTAGATAATTTTTTGCAGATGTCAAAATATTCTCAAGGGTATGTGTGAAGTATTAGGGTTGTCACTCTAGTATATTGGGTGACCTCTCTATATAATCGTGGCTACCTATAGGTAGTTTGACTATTTTCAATTAAATATTTCCAACACACAATTCTGCAAGTGACTCTCCTATCTGTTATCAGTCTCCCTGCTAATTCTCTAACATACAACACATTTAAAAACTTTTTGGTTTTAGTTGCTGTTATCATAAACAACGATAAAAATAGCAATTGTATGGATTGTGGATCCTGCCACCAGATTTTGTGGAGATCCTATGCTTGACTGACCAAAATTATAACATTCGTAGTGAGCAATCGTTCCTTTTTATTTTCTTTTCTTTTTGAACCGCAGACCATCTTTTGTAAAATTACATTGAACCATGTGTCTTAATTAAGAATTTCAATAAATCTTGGCAATCTGATTGATGTTATCCTAACTCTAAATGTAAACTTTTTTGGTGATGCTGTGTAATTGTGATACATTTTCCTGTCAATTCTAAAAATATCAGCTGCAATTGAGGCCTGTGCTGGATGGAAGAGCTATTCTGTTCTCTTTTTTATCTGTTCCGGAGGTGAGGCTAGGAGTTGCCCTGGGAAGTGGTGGAAGTCAACTCCCTGGAATGGAGCTGTCTGTTGTTTCTTCATGGCTGGTATGTTCAGCTTACGCTTAAATACAAACATTTTAGTAGGCATGATTGCGATGTTTTGTGTTGTTGAAATTAAGGAAGGATATACTCCCTAATATAGTTGCAATTGCTTGAGAACTTTTTTTTAATAAAAAAATGGTTAACTCTATATTTGCAATTTTTCATCAATGCCTAAATTATTATAGCAATGTAGATGTGCATAGTTATAAACTGTTGAAGTGTAAATAAATTAACACGATGTGGGTATCTTCAAAAATGGGAAAAATAAATAATATCTATCAATGTCTTGCAATGGATCATAAGTTGCAAATTAGTTGGTAAAATGGAAGTACATCTATTATGGTCAGATTATTTCTCAAGTATATTACTGCAGCATCATTGTTTTGTAACTAAAGTTATTTCACGATAAAATAGATTCTGACTTCTATACAAAGTTCAGATAGCTAAAGTTCATGATATTCTCGTGCAGGTCAAACTCTTGACTGACACCCTAGTAAAGACTATGGTTGGACTCGTCGTCGATGTATTGCTCTATCAGCTGTACAGTTAGGGAAAATGGCAGTTGGTGGCATTCTTTATGTAACTGTAGTTGGTGCAAGTCAAATTTCTAGAAAAATAATTAAAGGAAGCCCTAGCGGAAGAGACGTTGATCTGAATCATGACTCAGAAGAGAATCCTGTCAAGGATTTGAAGACCTTTGTGGAGATAGAGGTTGAAGAAATTACCAGGAGAACAGATGCGAAGCCAGGCTCTAGTCCAAAATGGAATTCCACATTTAATATGATTTTACATGATAACGTAGGAGTCCTCAGATTCCATCTTTATGGAATGTTCTCCCGGCAGTGTGAAGTTTGACCACCTAGCAACTTGTGAAATTAAGGTATTGCTGCAGGCTTTTATAATTCATGTATCTGAAACAATATGTGAAGCCTTCATTCAATTCCAGTCGTTCTCTCTAACGATGTATATGAAGCATAAGACTTAGGAGAACCCCAGTGTCGTCTATGAATCACTAGAAGTAATGTTCACTTTTAAAATCTACACATTTACCCTCTTAAATGATTAAGGGTGATACTACATGCGGAAACCTAAATTTGCTTGAGGTTTTGGTAGTATGGTTTGGTTTCGGGGTGCTTTACCTGGTTAATACAAGTTTAATAGATTGCAATGTGCTCTTAGCTTTTCTACCTTTTCAAGACATTGTGCTAATTGAAACCAAGTTACTCCTTCTAACCAACTAATCGTCATTCTGTAGAACCCACAGGCTTACCATACAGTTGTGAAGCAGGGCAGGGATAGACTGCCTGCTATGAACATCTGATCTACTGAGAAGTTCTCTAAAGATTAGTTCATTTGCTGATAGACCAGACCAGTTGGTTTTTAATTTGTGATTGTTTGACTGATGAAGAATCATTCAAAATTTTAATGTTGTCAAATTATCCCAGCATACCAGTATCCTGCTGTGAATTCCACATAGTTCAGGAGATGAGCTTACGTATGCTGCAATTAATAATATTGAATTCATGTTATTAATTCTACTTAATTCTCAATGTATATTACTGCTCATAAGTCTTGCAATGTCAATCTTATAAGCAATAAGATCACTTTGGAACCAACTGATTTAAGTTCCAATTACTTGCAGATTAGATATTGTGATGACAATTCCACAATATTTTGGGCAATAGGTCCTGATTCTGGAGTCATAGTCCAGCGTGCTGAGTGTTGTGGAAAAGAAATTGAAATGAATGTTCCGTTTGAGGCCGTGGATTCAGGAGGTACAATTTTTTTTGACTTTCTATGAACTTCCATTTTCATGCTTAAGCTTTCAAGTGGTAAAAGTAAGATTTTGGTGGAGAAGTATTTGGTCAACGTCAAGTTCGTATTCAATCTACTTAACAATAGTCCCATCACGTACTGAATGTGATTCATCTCATAGAACTCCCTCCATTTGTGATGGAGTTTAAGATTTGCTAATGTTTCAGTTTTGGATTATAATGGACAAACAGGGGTTCTTATCCTTTCTGACATAGTAAAACGAGATTAAAATGGCTGCATTTGTCGTGAATTCCTTTACAATGCTGAGTGCAAGAGCCTTGTTCAAAGCATTAGGGCATCTTGGTGTTGATGCTGCAACTTATATGATTGATTAATCTTGCAGTTGAAGGTGAGACTTTCTCAAAAGAATGGCAATTTTTGGATGGTTCATAGTTTTGGTTTACGTCTTGGTGGTAATCCATCATTACATGGATCACAAATTCAAAGACTGGAAGAAAACTCTATGTTAATGTAAAAGAAGCTGTAGATTTTCCTGTAAAGGAGAGAACTTGAAGATCTGAGCCTTACGTCAAGTTGCAATATGGGAAGGTCTCTTATTTCTTTGCTTACTTTCTCATGTAATATTTTGGGTATTTTGCTTAGCAATATACTTGGATTCCCTAATGTTCATGTTTCATCATGTCATTACTTTTCCAATATCAGAATGTCCAGAGAACAAGGGCCGTGGCACAAACCTCAAATCCTGTCTGGAATCAGACATTTGAATTTGATGAGATTGCCGGGGGTGAATATCTCAAGTTGAAATGTTTATATGAAGAAACATTCCAAGATGAGGTTGTTGGTAGTGCAACTGTGAACATGGAAGGATTGGAAGAGGGTTCAGTTAGGGATACACCTGTACCTCTTGAAAAAGCGATTTCTGGGAATTAAGGCTTCAAATCAAAGCTGTGGTGAGGTGCGTTTTTTGTATTAAGATCAACTAGTTTGCGCCAGTGCTAATTTATGGGTCTTTCATAATTATATGGGTTTGGACCATATCACCATTATAACATTTTTAATAAAAAAGTTATATCGTAGCACATTTCTTCGTCTTTATTTTTTCCGGTAAAATCCACTATATATAATTGTATCCTCTTCTTTTCCTCAATCTAACATAATCTCTCCTCCCTCCATTTCCTAATAATTAAACATTTATGGAAGGGTTATGTATAAGAAGAAAATAATATGCAATACTCCATCCCTTCCTCTTCATTTACCCGATTGAACTTTGAATATTTTGCTGGGTTGAATTGATGAAAGTAAAAGTTGGTGCGACCATAATAGAGTGAATTTGTGAGAGTTGTGGTGGTCTCCCATTGTTATTTATTTTTTTCGGACATCCAAAAATATAAATTGCGACAAATAAAAGGACATAAAGTATAATTTATCTCAACCGATGGCTATACAATATATGACTTAGGTTGGGAAGTTATTTTTTCATATATATTGTGTTCCCTTCTTGTAGTGTCTATTTTCTAACCATTTTTCTTCTTAAAGGCTATTCTCACTCTTCCTACGACCCTAAAATTTAAAAATGATAAGAAAGTGGTATGGATCAGCATTCACAAGATAAGTATTTCTTACTCACACACACAAAGATATTAGATAGCTAAAACTACTATAATTCTAGCTAATCTTCCTCATTCATTTGAGATTATGAGGATTCTCCCAAGAGATTTCTGTTACTGTTTCATTGATGAGCCTCAACTCCTTGTACAACCCTATTATTTATACACATTCTTGAGAGATTCTCTCTAATCTGTTGAGAGAATGGTGACTCACATAACAGAATATATGACAGCCACCAATAAGGAAATAACAGAAATAAAAGAAAGCTTAAAAATAATAAAGGCTATAAGTATGAGTTTAATATTTCCCTAATATGTTGGCTGAAAAACCTTAATGTTAACAAAATTTGAAAGTTGGTTGTTGTTGACTTGTTTCCATAACAAAATGTTTAATGTTTCCTTTTTTGTCCTCATTTTGTTCATAGATTGTATATCCCCAATTGTTTAATTGTTCCTCAATTTTGTCATTAGATCACACAAAATATTATAATATTGACATATTGACTTGATTGATTTTGTCTAACTATACATTTTTAGATAGTTATATTGTGATTTAACGAGTTGGAGAATTGTTGTGGGTTGCGGATGAGGGTTTGGAGGCCTCTCATTCATCTTACTTTGCTGTAATAAATTAATAATATAATCTTTGTGTTAAAAGTTTTTGCAGTATCCTGAATTAATGATTTTTGTATTTAAAGCATCCTTGGCGTTGTCTTTATTTTTTGAGATACACTAAAATTTAGCATTATCACAGAAATGTACTTTATTACCAAATTTCGAACAACACATATAAAAGGATAATATACACATATGATAAAAATCTGCGAAGTAACATCCTTCAGACGACAAAATAGTTGGTGATAATGTGGATCACACCCGTGTACAAGATTAGCGAAGCTTCAAAAATACTTTGACGTTAAAGCCCACCCCACCAAAGATACCTTCATGAAATTCATTAATTTGTAAAAATTTTCCAATATAATCATCAAATTGACAACAGAGAAAGTACTTACGCTTGTCTTGCAAATTCAAAGGGCACGCGTTTCAATTCTCTGCTTGGACATCCAATGGTGGCAATATCTGCAGTATTATGGATTTAGGACAGAAGATAAAAGAAATAGAGGGTGTTTCTTTTGCATTTTAATTTAATACATGGTATTTTAATAACTTGGTAAACTGTAAACAACCTTTTAATGTCTTGAGGGATCTATTGATGTTACTGTGTTGTTTGGCTTAGGGTTCCCAGGGTGGGCTTGGCAATGGATGGATTGAGTTTGTTCTTATTGAAGCAAGGATCTTGTGGCTGCTGACTTCAGGGGAACAAGTGACCCATATGTTAAAGTCCAATATGGAAATGAGACGAGGAGAACAAAGGTAATTTATACTTACCTTTCGTTTACGTTTCATATTACCTGAAATGGTAGCCTTTTTAGTTAATGGTAGCAGTATGAATCACTGGTGAGTGGTCAAGGTTGCTTCACATCTATGGCCTCTTAAAATCTGCCTTTGCTGGGATCCACTTTTGATATCTGTGGTGGTGCTTGAAATCGCAGCTACTAGAATTGTGGTTTTGTCAAGTTCGGAATGCGAGATGACTCTCTTTAGTATAGTTAGTACATTGGTTTGCAAGTTCCCATTCTTCCCATTTCTCCAAGTATTTAATAGTGTGCTTAAAGTTCACTTTGGCATTACTTTATAGGTTGTATACAAGACCCTACATCCTAAATGGAACCAAACATTTGAGTTCTCCGATGATGGAAGTCCATTGGAATTGCAAGTGAGAGACCACAACGCTATATTGTCCTCATCTAGCATAGGGAACTGCATAGTAGAATATCAGAGATTGCTCAATGAATTATTTGAGAAGTGGATACCTCTGCAAGGAGTTAAAAACGGTGAGATACATGTTCAAGTAACAAGAAGAACCCCAGATCTACAAACGAGACCCAGTGCAGATTCTGATTTGCTGTCGAACAGAGCTCATGCTACTTCTGATCAGGTAGGGGTTTCCTTATATTTACTGCTAATGACTCGTGCCTTATTGCTTGATAGTTGCTAACACATGAATTCTCACATCCACTTGCTTACTGTTTTCACTAGTAACGAGGGTCTTTGACTTTTTTTTCCTTTCCACGCCTCAAAAGCTATCATCCACTTGTGTTTTGACTAGCTGCTCTGACCTGAATCAGCCTGATGGGTTACGGTTTTCCTCAAAAAGGGGTGGGGACAAGGAAGCCTCCGTTTTTTGGAGGTGAGGGCAGGACGCAAACGGTTACTACCAGTTATCAAAAAGCTTAGGAGAATACAAATAAGCCACAGCTAATTCTGAAGAATCTGAACTCAATTATTGGGACTTTGGGAGTAGAAAGTGTCCATGTTCATTATGAGAAACTCCGTTTTAGTTTTTACAAGAATAATATTTTATCAGAATTATGTAGATAAAATCCTGAAACACATTGTTAGTCCATCCCGACCTCAATTGCTTATATTGAACATTAATGATACCTTAACTAAAGAATTTTAAGGGATGACATTTATATTTTGATAGAAACTTAAAGGTAATGAATGGCTTAACTCACTTCAAAAGTGACACTTTATAATATGTGGTTTATAGTTAGTGGTCGACACCTTTCAGTTTATTTAGTTCTGAATCACCATAATTAATCGGTAGTTTTGCCTTTAATTGTAATATGTGCACTATTTTTATGTTAGGTTTTTTGTTGTTGTAACTAGTAACATTTTGACTTACACAATATCCTATAATGCAATAGAAAAACAAATTACCATGAAATATTTTGTTGGATTCGTCTCAAAAACAACTGTTAATTTGATAGATATTGTTGATTTGAAAACAATATCTACTATAATAATTATTGATAAGAATCAAAGATAATAAATTGTCACCAGCGTTAACAGGTGAAAGTTGAAGGTTCCAACTTATGAGAAATGATGTACGTGTATATATTATACTGTACCTTTACAACTGATGCATGCTTTTGCACGATTTTACATATGAAGCAACTGTTCATAAAGCTTGAGTCATTAGTTGGGACAAAGGGATGTTGAAGAAGCCACGAGTACTTTAAGACCTTCAAAGCCCTGAGGACTCGCAGGAAAATAATGCCAGCTAACCGGAAGAATGCTTCTACTAACAAGATTAATGACCTTGGTCAGGAACTACTGAATACATCTCCGAGCTTTAGCAGGAGAATATCCTATTAGCTATTGCTGACCACAAGCAGGGTAGCACATACCATTAACTGATGGGAATTCAAATTGCAATGAATACAGAATCAAAAAAGGAAGGAAGAAAAGAAAAAGGTAAAAAAGTTGGGAGTACAAGTACTTGTGTAATTATCACCTTTATCTTACGTGAAACAACAGAAGTCTGCTTGGATTAGCGGCAAAAGAGGTTTATCGGCTTACAAGTGCTGCTTGTAATTATTAGCTTTAGATTTTACGTGAATGGAAGACGCGTGCTTAGATGAGCTAGTGAAGGGGTTGTTTCTGTTTAACTAGAGTTCTTGAAGTGGAACATTGGAGAGCTTTGCCCTGAATTGATCCTCTCAACTCTCCGGATTAATCTAAGTCAATGAGGCTCTAGATTGCAAAAGAAAAGAGAAAGAAGAGTGTGGTTTTTGTCACAATGATTGTTACTCCAAAATTCATGTTGGTCCTCCTCGTTTGAGAACATGCTATGGGTTTTTACTGCTATCTTGGCAAGTGGAAATGCCACGATATATATAGGGAGCAAAATTTACTTGCCAGTTATGTTAGGTTATACTTGTTCATCAAATTCGTTGAAATGAACTTTGTTTGGTATTACTTTGTGTGTGTGTCAATTTAAGAAGGGTTAATCGAGGGATTTTGTTATATTTGTTATTTGTTAAAACTCATTGTTTCATGGAAAATTGCTATACTAAGTCAATATTTAAACCATTTTCTTGGTAAGTTAGCATTTGAGCATTCCAAACCAAGTCAAGATCGAGATTTGTAGGGCTATTTACTTTCAATGAGTACAATAAGGTTGCCAATACTGATATTATGGGTTCACAGTTCAACGCGGCTTGTTTTGACGACGTAAATTATAATTTTTTCCCCAATTTCCTCCCTCCCCATCTCTCTCTTTCTCTCTCCTTCCATTACGTCATGCAACATCTCCCTCCCTCCTGCCCTTGCATTATTCAGATACAAACTAACGACAAATGAATTTATTACAAAAAGCTCAATCTACCCCCTCAATTTACACCAAACCCTCCCTCCTTTGATTTAGTTACCACAAATTTATCACAAACCCAAAACATGTGATAAGATTAATTTTAGGAATTATGTAAAAATTTACCAAAATTCATGAAGGACTACGATCCTAGATAAAAATGGTTAGAAGTTTTCAACAAATTAGATAACAACAGTCGAAGAAGGCAGCTTCGGAGGAAACAATAACATAAATCTAAAAATAATATCCTATTGCTGAATGTTTTAGATATCCATATTTCTCGAGCATCTTCGTCCACCTCTCGGTGAAGAAGAACCTCAACAAACAACAAAACATTGAGTGACGTTATAATTTTGATAGTAAGACGAAGCTTCATGACAATGAAAGTGAAGTTAGAATACTTAGCACAAAGCTTTTCTCGTCATCAATTGTTGTTTCCATGGCAGAATCTTTGTACCCTCAAATGACATCGTTGCCTTCGCTCTCGCTTGATCTTTCCTTAACGACAAACATACTCCTTGGTGAAAGGAAGGAGGAAAGAAATCATAGATGGGGTGTTGGGATTTCTCTGGTGGGCTACTTTAATGTGGTGGGTGGGTAGGTTTGGCAGAGGGGGTTCGAGGCTGGGTTGGGTAGTGGTCGCTTCTGTGGTGGATTATGGATGGGGTCCGTGTTGGGGTGGTGGTAAGTGGGAGGTGGGTTTCAAGCGGTGGTGCTTTTTGGAGTTGAGGCAAGTGTTGGGGTTGGAAGGTGGTTAAAGGGTAGGAAAAAAAATTACCTTGTTTAAGTAACTCATCACTTGAACCAAATACGTAAATAAATTCAAATATTAACTTAATTTGGATAAATTACCTATACGTTGACTTATTAAATACAATTTTTCCTTTATTCATCAACTTAAAGCTTGTTAATCCATCTCTTTCCCAATTTGTACTTTTCTCGCCCTCAATTATCTTTTTTTCTTCCTAAATGAAGTTGGGAGCACCATTGTTCTTTGCTGTGACTAGGGATCGATGTCAATGGGGCGGGGGCGGGGCAGGTGCGGGAGGATGGTCCCTACCTCGCTAAAATCCTCATCCCCATCCCTGCCCCATGACCCATGACGGAGAAATTTTTTATCTCCATCCCAAAGGGTACGCAATAAAAACTATATCGACCCGTCATCCACATGAGTCTCCGTACCCGTCTCACACCCACCATATCCGCCCCAACATTCACCATACCCGCCAATACACGTTACGTGTTTATTAAAGTATGCGATATTTTTAAAAAATATATGTTAAAATAAAATAAGTCTATT